>JAFMSR010000014.1:4294303-4947616 GCA_022818135.1 Saxidomus purpurata | reverse complement strand
TTAGGACATAGAAAGGAGAAAAAAACATACAACACAGGTGGGTTTCCTGGTTTTTCACTAGGCTAGTCAAACAAGATTTTTTACAAACAAGATGTATTCAACAGGCACATAACTGTTTTACAGATTCACATACTTAGTTATAACTGTTGTAAAATTTGTTGTATCTATTACAGTATAATCAGTTAAAATACAAGATTATAAAGTTGCCAACATGCTAATTGCCAAAGGTTGACTAAATTAGCAATTAACATTTATGCTAGACATTGCTTTGTGTTTTTCTTCATTCTATTATTATATAATAATCTATACAATAATTATAAAGTGGTCTTTTTGTCAGATGCATAGGGACTGATTTAAAGAAAGAAGCAAAACTTACTTGACAAAGTCATTTTATTTACAGCCCAGGTAGGAACGTACAATTGTGGATCATCGTAGTACGACATCACATAATCCAATCCATTCTCGTCCAATGATTTGTGAGGTCGTATCAACATGTTGGAAGTATAGTCTCCTACCCTGATGAAGTCCTTGGTCACAGGGAAGGATGGATGGTCCACGGATTTGGCAGTTAACGTCAATAAATTGTTCTTTTTATCAAACTGTAAACAGAGGTACAAATTCAAAGGTGAGCAACTTGGCAACTTATCTTAGACTTATTTTTACTCTTCTTACTTTTACCTCATTTTCAGAGTATCAATAAATATATTTTGACAACCTTTCAAAGCACTCTTTTCAGACATAAAATTGTAGAAGTCTGTCGCATACACAGGTAATCATTACCAAAGGGAAACTCTAAATTAAACCAAGCTAGCCTAATGCTTGCACCCTTTGGATTTCTTGTTAAAATTTGAGTGAATAAATACTAATTCATACTATGTAATTATATGAAATTCAAATATAGGCAGTGGACTTAAACTGTTATTTTGAAAGGTTACTGAAATACACATGTAACGCTATATTAGATTTATTTATTCTCTGTCTTTGCAAAATTTCAGAAATGTTTATAGCAAATGTTAAAGACTGGCTATTAAGACAAAGTGGTATCCAGGTTCTAGTAACAGACTGAAATAAAATAGTGTAGGTAGATAGGAAAAATAGTTATGTTTTTAAAAAAAGTTTGATAATTAACCTCAAGTTTGTGATAACCAAATAATAAAACATAGCGTTGGGGAAAAAAAAAGAGTGAAAGCAAAGTAACCAGAACAGCAATATAAACTAGAGATTGTTTTTCACGAAAAGTCGTATTAATCTAAATGTTTTCTAGTGAATTATAGAGTTTTCCCAGTGAAAAATTGCAAGCTTTAACCCGGATTAACATCAAAAAATATACTGAGCGTAATTAATGCTGGAAACCATGCGACAATGACGTTGTTAAAATGACGTCATTTGTGGTATGTTTTCTGACGATGTTTCCCGCGACTTTCGATATTTTATAGAAAAAAACTCAACAAAAGTAGAGTTTAAACATAAAATAAACAAAAATTGTTGGTATCGGTGTAATATCACGTTTATTTCACACAGGAACACCAAAAGTAGGTATTTTCACTCATGGCAGCGCCACTCATGAAAATATCGCTTTTGGTGCCCACTTGGTGAAACTAAAACCTAATATTACACCAAAACCAACAATTTTTGTTTATTTTATGTTTAAACTCTACTTTTGTTGAGTTTGTTTCTATAAAATATCGAAAGTCCAACAATTATTTCTATGTCTCCCACCCCTATTACCTTCACCTTTGCCCTAGTGACCCTAAATTGTAATATGCACAACTAGACTTCATACTGATGCTTCCTGCAAAGTTTAATGAAATCCAGTAAGGGGTTAAGCGCAGACAAGATTTTATGTTTTCAGGCCCCTGTGACCTTGAACTTTGAGCTAGTTACCCAAATTACAATTTACATAACTACACTTTATACTGATGCTTCCTGCAAAGTTTTATGATAATTCAGCAAAGGCTTTTTTTAGAAGAAGTACAAGATTTTCAGTTTCCAGGTCCCTGTAACCACAACCTTTGCACAAGTGACCCCAGATTATAATATGCACACCCTAGACTTCATACTGATACTTTTTGCAAAGTTTTGTGAAAATGCAGCAAGGATTGTAAGAGGACTCGTCTCGACAAACTTTGTGACAGACAGCACAAAATCAATATATATACACCACACTTAGCGGTGGGAGATACAGTATCTTTTGGCCTTACCTCAGATCGCCTCACATACACATAGTCTCTGTGATACAGGAAGCCCAACTGAAAAAAGAAAAATAGTTTAAATCATTTCTCAGCAAGTTGTCACCAATATTTAGCAGTTGCTTGATTATGCAGGCAGTATAGTGTCCATAACTACATGTATCCTGAGAACAACAGTCTAAGTTTGTTGATTCTCTGTACTCGCTACTTCATTCATGTTTGGATGCTCATTTAATAAAAATATGAGTTTAGAAATGATCTGTATCTTTAATTTTTGTCAGTAACATCAAATACCTCATGATTTTTAACTGCCAATCAAGGGGGCCATGATGGCCCTATATTGCTCACCTGAGAGCTGTTGCTCCCAAGGATACAAGTAGGTCAACAGGTCAGAAAAAAGCCCTTCAAATTAAATATTATAATTAATTTATAAAACTGTACAGATGGCCCAGATTTCATCTCTGTAGCTTCAAAAACAAGTAAGTAAGTCAAAAGGTCAGGGTCAAGGTCATTCAATGTTAGTACTGAAATCTGTTTGTAAAACTGTATATAGCTGATACAGATTTCTTTGCTTAAGCTTAAAAAACAACAAATCAGTCAAAAAGGTCAAGGGTGTGGCCTGGTGTGGTGGGAGATCCTCTAAATGATTTTGGTAGTGAATCACTATACAATGTAAACTACTTGTATACTATATAAGTACATGTAAAAGAATAAGTAAAAGTATAAGTAAAAGAACGAATCACCTGGGTATGGCCAATTTTAACCCCGGGGGATGATATGAACATAGTAAAAAGAAATTAAATGAAACAAGATATACATATGAAAGTCTGTGTTATTTTCAAACAGACTATAAATAAATATGAATAGTTAAGAAATGCTCGAGGGTCATTAAGTTTACATGGTTAAGATGGTAAAATGACAGTAAACAGGAAGTACAAACTGCCCGTGGACACTGAAACAAATGCAGAATAGTGAATTTTAAGTGGCCTTACTGGAAACTGTGTAGCCCAGTAAATGACTTGAGAGCCTGTTTGTTCATCCTCTTCTATCTTCTCTAATCGCAGCACATGACTATCCCAGGTCTTTCTGTATTCTAAATCAAGCTGGAAAAAAAACCACACAAAATAAAGTTAGCATTTCTCATCTCATTATTGCATTATTTTCATCACCTGACAAAAGCTACCTACTTATAATTACAAGTTGCCTGTCACTGGAAAACTGTCCTGTACAATTGACAATCAGACCAAGTAACACTTTTTCGGCAACCCAAAACTTCAGTCTAGTATTTATCAGAATCTGCAATAACTTGCTTGAAAACAGCATCTTGTGAACTTTATTTGACTTTTACGTTGCTCGAAGGCAGCAACATTCATGTTGGTGAACTTGTGGCTGTTTTACTATATTTATTATCATTTTATTACTAAATTAATTCTCTATCAATGACATATTGAATTTTTAACATAAATTTTAAATATCAGCAAAAGCAATCTCGAGCTAAACTCCATAACTACAGGTCCTATTGACAGCTCAGCTGACATATGGTATTGAATGGCTTGCCAAGTATGACCAGAATAAGGATCAAACTAGTCATGCTGGTCCCTCCACCTTATGAAGTCAATGCAGCAGCCACTAGATAGCCGACACCAGGTGCATTGGTACAGTTTTGATCATATTCAATGTTCTTCACTACAATGTCAGTAAATCTAAACTAAACTACCTTAGATTAATATAGGACAGTTATGCCCACATAGGTACATGTGTCACTACTGAGAAATGAATATTACCTGTATATTGAAGAATGCCCTTGCAGGAATATCTTTGTAACTTCCAAATACTGAAAGCATTAAAAAGGATATATTTCATCAAGATCATCACTTTTACAAAATTTCATGATGTAACTACAGTAGAACCTCGAAATACCGGACAGCCTTCGGCGGGGAAAAATCGGCCGGGGGATGAGATTTTGAAAGTTACGTACCGCTGGTCATTCCTCTGTTTCATGAAACACGACAGTCTTTCTTGCAAACATGATTAACTACACTATCGACTTTATTAAAATACACCTTAAAACATTTAAATGCATGTCACCGCCCATACAACATTAAAGTAGCATTCACAAAATTAAAAGCTAGAATACATGTAAATTGTAGTTAAATGTCAGCATCATCCAGCGAGACGTTAAGATAACACCTCGTGAATTTCAAAGATACAGACGAAAATACTTAAAATTTTAACAATAAAACTTATGTTCGTTCTGTTCAGCACTCTTAACACATTAATGTTTTCATTTCCTGTACATGTATGTATTCCGATATATGATGATTGTAAATCCCCGCTTAAATTCCGCTGCCATGATTTACTATGACACAAAATATAAAATGAGGCTCTTTCGTTTTGCTAAATTTCGAACAAATCTGAGCGAAATGTCTTAAATATGAACGATTTTATAAATCTATCAAGCTTGAGATGAAATCTAATTATCAGCATGTTTGATAGACAAATTGTTTTGTTCGGCAATAGGGTCAATTTACAAACTAATCCGCACTTATTCTTTGTGACCGACTGTGCAAATTAGATAATCGCCACAAATTGTTTTCACGCCTTCAGCACATCAGACTGCGACTGGATTATTGAGTCATTTTAATACACAATATCATAATTGGACCAAAACTATCAGCCAGAATTCAGAAAATAGAGGAGTCAAATTATCGAGGGAATATTAACATTAGTGTCAATGGAGAAAAAATTGGCGGAGAAAAAACGGCCGGAGTTTTGAGATATCCGTTTTTTTAGGGGTTTGGAATTTAGGGAATTACAAAAAGTCCTTTAGAATGCGTTAAGAAGTGTTCCCCAGACAGGGGCCTCACTCTACTTTGGGGAAAGGGGTCCGCAGTTTCCACACAGAACTGCAACTATTGACATTGGAAAACAAAAACGGAAATGCAGGGCTTTTTTTCTAAAAATTGGGATAGGGCCCAGGCCTTCTCAAATTGGGAAATTTTATGCGCGGTGTCGCCCAAATTGGGAAATTTTACGCATATTGTCATTCAAATTGGGAAATTTATCAATAAACTTGCTTTACACTTGAGTGCTACTCCTGTTGCAGTAATTAAATACTACTGGCAAAATGTGAAGAGTTTCTCTGGCTTTAAAGAGATGTGCTTGAGTCTTATCCCCACAGATAATTTTTGTGCAATAATGTATAGATTAAACTAAACAAGTACCCCCCCACCACAACCACCCCTCTTCAATTCTTGAATTTGGTAAACAGCTCAAGCATGATAAACTGAAACATTTTTTTCATGCAATTATTGTGGTTTGTCACGTATTTTCACGACCCCACTTATTCACGATTTTCGGGAATATTTGGTCAATTTTTCGACGATTTTAGAGAATTTAAATGAAACAAATAGTTTCTGGATATCTTAAAACACTTAAAACAGGTCAAGGATGATAAATTATACCTTTTTACAAGTTTTTAGGTAATTACATTTGTTTGTCACGTATTTTCGTGACCCCATTTGTGCCGGATTTTCGGAAATATTTGCCGATTTTGCGGCGATTTTTGATATTTCAAAAGCTTAAAACTGATATCGAGTGTTTTTACATTAATCTAAATATATACTGAACGTTATCAGACACAATTTTCGGGAATTTTCTTTCATTTTTTGCTCCGATTACTCAGGGGGGGATTTTTATCTCTGGAGGGGGAAAAAAAGATACTTTTTTGGCGGGGGAAGCAGCCGATATTCGGCGGTAAAAACAGCCGATTGAGGGCCCTGCCAGATGATCAGATTTAAATCCAAACTTATCAATAAAATGTTCTAACAGAGTTTCAAAGTGGTCTCTTTTATCGTAACACGGGTAAATATTAACAGACTGATGAACCAACCAACAGACATGTTTAGAACTAAAAAATGCGGCTAATATAATCAGATAATAAATTATGTTCCTCATGTTCTAGCAAATTTGTTGACTGTTTAGTGTTTACGATTTATATATCTTGCTATAATCCACAAACTTTATTGCCAATTATTATTTCTCTTTCACAAATTATATAAATATCCAAACCAACTTGAGACTTAAAAAATATGTTGTTTTGTTTTAATTTCTGAGAATTACATGCCTTTATACTTGTACAAATGACTTCCAGGAACAGGACATCTCCATAACTTGAAGTGTTCCTCATCGTGCACTTTTTCCCATGTCTCACCCTGCTTATCATGGTAGTCTGTGACTTTCAAGTCAAAAAATGCTTTCAATTCATCACCAACTCTGAAAAATTAACACATCACATCCCTGAGGCTCCAACATCAGAAAACCATGTACTAATTACTGCTTGAATCACACAGGTAAACCCAATAGATCAGGATCGACTTGATAGAGCAAAGAAAGTGGCTCCTCGTCCGGTAACCAGACGACTTGTCTATACTAGTATGCTAGGCTGGGAGTCTGGTAATCAATTTCTTTGTATACGAGTTCATCTTGATTATGTAAGACTAAGAGCAGTAATAATAAATATATAATAATGTTTATTTACTTCATAAAAGGATTTCCATCTCGTGTAGAACGACAAGCCTAGCATACAAGTATAGACTGCTCGTCCGGTAACCAGACTAGAAACAAGAGCTGTCAGAAGGACAGCGCGCTCGACTTTTTTAGTGCTTGCCTATAAAACAAAACTTTGACAGTTAAGGGCACACAAGACTTTAACTAGGAATTTCTAAGTACAAATCAAGAAACATTTTCACAGAGTTATCTTCTCTTGCTTACAGATAGGTCTCATGATGGCACATAAGAACTCCAACTTCCAAAGTAATATCTCAAATGGTTAAGTCAACAAGTGGACAAGAATGAAAATTTTAACTGAGTTTCTAAGTCAAAAAGGGCCATAATTCAAATAAAATCCTTGACAGAATTACCTTCTCCTGCCCATGTTTTGGGATCATGATAGTAAACAAGTATTCCAACTTTCAAATTAATATCTCAAACAGTTCAGTCAAAAAGTGGACTGGTACGAAAAACTTAACCAAGATTCTAAGTCGATAAAAGGCCTTAATTTTTAAAACAAATCCCTGACAGAGTTACCTTCTCTTGCGTACAGATGGGGGTAATGATGTGAAATAGCATTAAAAGTTTCAAAGCAATATCTCAAAGGGTTAAGGCAATAAGTGGATTTTACCCATATTCAATGTATTTTGTAAGTAAAAAAGGGGCAAAAACCTTGACAGAGTTATGTCCTCTTGTCTGTTGATGAAGGTCGTGATGGTAAACAAGTATGGTTAGTTTCAAAGCAATACCTGCAATGGTTTTGAAATAAAGTGAGGTGGTACAAAAAACTTAACCAAGCTCAATACACTTTTAAGTAAACAAGAGCTGTCAGTAGGACAGCGGGGGGATTTTTTAGTGCTTGCCAAAAAACAAAACTTTGACAGTTAATTAAGGGCACACAAGACTTTAACTAGGAATTTCTAAGTACAAATCAAGGAAAATTTTCACAGAGTTATATTCTTTTGCTTACAGATAGGTCTTACGATGGTACATAAGTACTCCAACTTTCAAAGTAATATCTCAAATGGTTAAGTTAACAAGTGGACAAGAATGAAAATTTTAACTGAGTTTCTAAGTCAAAAAGGGCCAAATTCAAAAAAATCCTTGACAGAATTACCTTCTCCTGCCCATGTTTGGAAATCATGATGGTAAACAAGTATTCCAACTTTCAAATTAATATCTCAAACAGTTCAGTCAAAAGGAGGGGGGGGGGGGGAGGGCTGGGTAAGAAAATTACCAAAAACTTAACCAAGATTCTAAGTCGAAAAAAGGCCTTAATTTTAAAACAAATCCCTGACAGAGTTACCTTCTCTTGCGTACAGATGGGGGCAAGATGTGAAATAGCATTCAAAGTTTCAAAGCAATATCTCAAAGGGTTAAGGCAATAAGTGGAGTTTACCCATATTCAATGTATTTTCTAAGTCAAAAAGGGGCATAATTCTGTCAAAAACCTTGACAGAGTTATGTCCTCTTGTCTGTTGATGAAGGTCGTGATGGTAAACAAGTATGGTTAGTTTCAAAGCAATACCTGCAATGGTTTTGAAATAAAGGGAGGTGGTACGAAAAACTTAACCAAGCTCAATACACTTTCTAAGTAAAAAAAGGGCCATAATTCTGTCATTTTGTCAAAACCTTGACAGAGTATGTACTCTTGTCTGTAGATGAAGGTTATGATGGTAAACAAGTATGGTAAGTTTCAAAGCCATACCTCTAATACTTTTGAAATAAAGTGGGGTTGTACGAAAACTAACCAAGGTGGACGCTGACGCCGACGCCGGGCGATAGGATAGCCCCTTTCATAGAAAAGTCGAGCTAAAAAAGGGCCATAATTCTGTCAAAAACCTTGACAGAGTTATGTACTCTTGTCTGTAGATGGAGGTTATGATGGTAAACAAGTATGGTAAGTTTCAAAGCCATACCTCTAATACTTCTGAAATAAAGTGGGGTGGTACGAAAAACTTAACCAAGGTGTGACGCCAACGCCGACGCCGGGGCGAGTAGGATAGCTCCCCTTTTCATAGAAAAGTCGAGCTAAAAATTATAGTCGTCCAGCTACACGACGAGCAGCCACTTCCTAGAGCAAAACTGTTAATTGCATTTTTAGACAGAATAAGAAAGAATAGTATACCAAGAAAATCTGGAAATATTTACTCAAATGCTGACAGAAAATCGGCATTAGTCTGTGGGAAAATGTATAAACGAGAACGAATAAGTTAGCACACATGGTTATTACAGCACATGTGAATAAATCTGTTATAAATCTTGGGTTTAATCAAACAAGTCAATTCTCGGCATGCCGTGACGTCATACTGACCAGTTAACCAATTGGATTATTAGGTCGCTTTCATTTCTCCATTCGGTAAAAGGTGAAAACTAGAGTCTTTATCGTTGACTCATATGCAAGTTTAAATTTATTTCAACAACATAGAATTATTATAAGAACAATCTGATAGTTTCAAGGTATTGGAAGATCATCTTCTCTCATTTCTAACCATAGTTATTGTATTGTTCAAAGTTAAAGTACCCGCGGGTAATACGGCTACCCGGGCACAAAATATTTTACTTATCACCTGGGCTATTAACTTACTTATTCAGCTCTCTATCTGAAATTCTATTGTCCTTCCAATCAAAGAATGCAGCACCGAGAAGGAAAATCATCTTGCCCTCTGGATTCCTCTGCATCAATTCTCCCAATTTCTGGAAAAACTGAACAGGAGAACTTTTCCCATAAAGGTTTTGATAAAGTCTAAAGATCTGTAACGATCGCCTTGCTCTGTGAGCTGCTATAACACTGCACTGTTGACCAATGCTTTTAACAGCAGTTAGTTTGTCATTGAAAAATCGCACAAATGAATTTGTCCATACCCCACCCTTCAATTTTACACCGTTTTTCAGTTTAAGAAGCAGTTGTTCTTGAGACCGCTGAGAGGAACTGTGGAGAATTCGGTGCAATATAATTTTAAAATTTGACATGATCGTTCCTGAATCAGATACTGTTGTAGATATTTCTTTTTCCCTCGCCGGCAGCTGTCAGAAGGTTACGTTATGAAATGTGACTTGCGAGGACGTTCGCATGGTTCCAAAGTCACTAGTCCATAAAATAAATCTAGACCTGCATCAAATGAATGTTTCGGAAAAGAAACTAAAGTAATTCTGAAGTCATGAAAATATATTTTACACGTATGATAAATATTCAAGATATAAAAGGAGGTAGAAAATAACTTTAGCTGTATATTAGATTTATGAACTATTAAGTTCAACTGATGACATTGACCTATGGTTTTCGTTTCA
This sequence comes from Saxidomus purpurata, assembly GCA_022818135.1. Taxonomy (NCBI): domain Eukaryota; kingdom Metazoa; phylum Mollusca; class Bivalvia; order Venerida; family Veneridae; genus Saxidomus; species Saxidomus purpurata. Next base: position 4,937,585 of record JAFMSR010000014.1, on the reverse strand, counting down.
AATGGGAACCAGTACATGATACACGTGGTAGATTTGTTTCGTACCCACATTTTCGCCTCGTAACATTTCGAACATTTTTCACGAAAACAGATACTATATGACTGCAATTTAAAAGGGCTCATAGGTGATGATCAATATAACCTTAGAGCCATTTTAAAGTTTGGGCGGGGGCTGTGGACTAAGCCCAGTAGCAGAATGTGAATACTTAAAAAATCTTAATATTTGTATACTGCCTGACCATAAAACTACGAAACGTTGAGATGGGGATGTTTTAAAATGGAGGATGAAAAGGGTAGACAGTTAAGCCAATTCAATGTTACAGTTATAAAATCGAATTTCTAACAATCCAGATATGCATAACTTATGGAGCACATGAAGTTTAAGTATTATATTTGAACCAAAACTTTACCTCTCGTGAACACACCTACCTATATACCGCCTATCAATGACATACCTACTTAAAATAAATGTTGTATTGCATCGTATTGTACCATTTCAAAAGGGATAATGACAATATAATTTATTTCATCTTTTTTTCTCGAAGAGTATCTCTGAGTATGAAATATTAACCTCGATAAAAGATTAATGAACTCAGATTAGGCCTAACTGATTTTGTCATGTCTAGAATGAGACAAAAATCTGTCACCCGTCAGACACTTATCAGACAAGGTCGAGTAATCAGATCATCGTTTTCAATGAGGCTCCCGGTTAGCACACTCGGCTTCATACCAATGTAACCTGAGTTCAATCCTCGTCCTGGATAGTGTGAGAGATGGTATACAGGTGGCCACCATATCGGACATGTGGGTTTTCTCTGGGTTCACTGGTTTCATCCCACAGTAATTCCACAATACGACAACACTTGTACGGTCGGTTCAAAGGCTCGCGTTAGCTTGGGCCTATGTTTGTTATTATTTATATCTTAGATTGCTGACGTTAACTAAAGATCATTACAACGGTATTAATAATGTATTTTAAAATTACCCTGCACATACATTATATTAAGATACATTGTATTATATCATAGTATGTATATAGAACCTGATTGATGACTCGAAAAACATACGTTTTAAACAGGTATATCTAAGTAATTAATTGGTTGTTGAGGTAGCCCCTTCATTACCGTAACTTTAATCTGTATACTTTTAAGTTCCAGTTAACCATTACTAAGTTAAACATGCCTCCAGAAAATGGACACGATCGTTTAGAAGTGCTGCAAGGTTCCAAATAATATGTGAAAAGGTTAAGATAAAACATTGTAGTCATTGAAGAGAAACTTCACACAGATTCAGGATAATTATTAAGTGGAAACTGCATCAAAAGTAAGGCATTTTTAAATCCTTGACAAAGTTACAAATAGACAAAATGGTGAACAAGTATTGCAAAGTGCAGAGCAATATATCTATAGGTCAAAAAGAAACACGAGCTGATTTGGTGATTAGAATACATCTCAATGTTATTCGAAGGATTCCACTATTTAAGAATTGGTGTATTCAAATGATACATTATCCTGCCTTATCTTTACTGACTTAGACAAGGATATTAATGGAAGCTCTTAAGGACCAAAAATAGCCTTTTTTATCCTAAATTTTAGTGTCGCAGACAAATTGTAAGATAAGCAAATTGCTTGACTGTGCACTTGAATTCTGTATATATTCGAAGATATGTACTAAAGATTTGATTAATTGTATTTGAACAATAGCGGTAAAATCATAAGTAGCCATTATTTTATGTAAGTCTAGTCATAGAAGAGGCAGTGCCAGGTTTAATCAGGGTGCGCGGGGCATCTGCTTTTCCCCGAAAACGAACGAAACAGAAGAAGAAAAACTACCACAACCAACCTCAGGCGGAAGCTCACCAGTGTTCACATATGTCATACGTATTTTATATTATGTAGGCCTGTAGGTCCGTATCAAAATAACATTTAAACGGCACGATTTGAAAGCAACGTTGAGAAAAATTATTGACTTATAAGAAAGTTTCTTTTAACACTGGTTTATCGTAAACCCAGCTTCATACAAGTCACACCATGCATGTATAATGTAGTTAATTGACCACTAAATAAGGTTGTGGAGTATCATGCAGATCCAGCAGTAGTAATATCCGCCATGCAACTCCATTTCTTTAAAAAAAACGACACACAATTCAATATTATGATTAATTTCATAGTAATTAAAAGGAAGTGTTTGTAATTGAAATCTAATTGTTTTTTTTTTAATGTAACACTCCTGATTTATTGTTTTAATTATTGACATTATAGTCGTGCGTTGTCAGGTCTAAAATAGACCAATTATTTCCTGTACCAAATAAGGACATAAAATGATGAATTTGTAATCAGATTAAAGCTTGTTGTAAGAACTTTATGTAATGTTTTTAAAAATGAAAATGAAAACAAAATAAAACAAGAATGATTTAATGATAAAAGATATCGGTTCATGGAGACAAGGTCTTTCAATTTGAAAGACCTTGGTGGATGCTATATACTATCAAGTGAATCCATAAAACAAGTGAAGGATCGTCCAAAAAGTCACTTTGCAATTTTTTAAATAAATAGCCATGGGTCCGAACATATTTTAACAACACATAGATTTAAAGACAGTTTTGCCACACTACAGACATTTTAAGTTTTCCGTGATCACATAGACAACTTCTGGATAAAATATACAGTTTCATTTAAAAGAGGTTTAGATAATTAAAGGACAGCAATTAATCGAACCAAGAAACTTCGGAATGCCCGGATTTATCTGAATCCTGACAGAGATATCAGTAACTCTTGGGTAAGATATACACACAACGATTTTAAAGAAGTTTTGATCGTTTGGTCTTGCACGAGTTAGAAAGCAGATAGTGACTTATATGGTGTATTTTCCTCAAAATCATGCTAAATTACCCTGGAGCGCTTTGGACGATCTGGTTTGTAACCGACCTTGGTTGACGCACTAAGGCCTTCTGTACTATGACTAAGTTTAGTGACGATCAAATTAAAGCTTTTCGAGTAAAAGGCGTCTTTAGATGCATCGTATTTATAGTTTTCCCTGTGGTTTAAGAACAACCGTTCCTCTTGTTCGACCAGATGGTGTTGAAAAAACTAACTTTCTGACATTTCGGCCTATACTCAAGGTGCCCTAAAACTCTCGCTTCCCCTTACCCATGAGTACATTATTTATCAACGAAGAGGAAGAACGGCACATCAGCATGGTTTGTCCGCCGTCCGATGGCAGTTATTCCCCTTACACGCAGTAGCTAAACATCATATCACTTGGCCGTTTTATTTGAGCTTATGATCAGTTTTCAACAAATCCGCGTGCTTGATCCCCGTGTTATGCGGATTTTCTTGTATGGTTTTCTTTTAAAAGTTTTAAAGAAAGTTTGGCGCTTGAATTACATACTAGAGTATAATACTATGTTGCCTTAAATTAACGCGATGACACCAACACTAACGGGACAAGGCTAACAAAAATGTCAACTTTGGCCGACTTATTGCCACAAAGAGGGTCAGTGAGCATGCTTATCTCTGACATGATCGTGCACATTTTTCAGTGCAGGTTTTTGCAATCAGAAGGTCCCGACAACCAGATAACGTAACATGGACTTTCGACATGTAAGCCTCGTGTCACTTCTTTTTGTATTAGTTGGTAAGTTCTTGCTTCATTTGGGATTACATCACGTCAATCTAAGTACGATTTCAACATGGTTATCGAATTAGAAGCCAGCGAATTTAAAATGCTAAAGTTTTTTGCTACCTAGAATAATCGTGGTAACGATGAGTAGTACTACGATGAATAAAATGCACAAAACTCTGGATCATTTCAGTCATGTGCACAGTACTGGGTTTATGTATGAAAGCATTTTATATTTCCAGCGTCCGACTGTCCGTCACAATGGCACAATCTGGGGCTCCATTGCTTCTTCTTCAGTCATGATACAGAATCTTGGAATAATGCATGGGTATATACCACTCTTACTTGAGCTCGTTGCACAAAAGCTAACGATTTTGCTACCAGTTTGGGTCCGGCAGAGGCTGCAAATATTCGTTCATGTAGTCTGATTTCGGTCCAAACCGTTCGCTAGTCAATCATGAGCAAACAATCCGAGTTACAGTGTATCTCTTGTAATAATAGTAGAACAGAATTACAAAGTACGAGTTTAGAATCTTTCTTTTTATTCAGTTTATAATGTAAAGAAACGTAACAGTGTTCTAGTAAAGCGGTTCTCTATTTTACATAATTCATACATAAATACAATTTGCTCTTTTATGATAGGCCTATTTATGTACATCATCATTATGTTAATGACATTATGTGAAAGACTATATCCATCAAGAGCACAGCTTTCACGTGACTGTGGACATTCTGTCATTCTGTCATGCGTCGGGATATGAGCAACAGGCTATGGCGTCAGTGTGTTTGATCACAATACTCACGTCCTACCGCACGAAGCTCTCTGTTAAAGAAAATCAGCGTACCAGTTCAATTCTTACTGCATCAAATTTTGAATATTTATTTTCAAATTTTCCAAAATGTATGTTTCAGCAAATAACAAAATTGATTTTTGTTTTATTAAATTGTGCATCCAAAGTTTGGGCAAACATTGAATCATGACTTTTTACACATTTTTTTAGTCGATGTGTAGAACTTACCAGTCTCATTTGGCCGAGATAACCAGCGAAAAGGAGAACAACTTCATTGCTCAGATAGTCAAAACCCTTAATCGTAATATACGTTTGTCTTCACATATTTAGACCTTCCATTGTAGCATCGATAAGTTTTAAGCAGATACATGTATATCACTGATTCTCAAATAACAATCAATCTGAATATCTTGACCTTTCATCCAACCAAAAATCAAGTTAACATGCAAGTAGAGTACCTCCACATATAATTTTCCATATGTGCCCATTTAAAATTTCAATGTTTTCTGTGTTATTCACGAAACCAAGAATGTGAAGTTAATGATGTATTTTACGTTATACTTGCTGATATGTACAGACAAGTGAAACTACAAACATAAATATGACAAATAAAGATATTTTCCTCTTTATAGTGTTGACCGATACACCATATCTAAAACCCAAGACGAAACGCCTAACAAAAACCAGTCGTCACAAACTGGCGTTTTTCTGTTTTCTTTTTTAGCATTGAAAACATTGCCATGTTGTTTACTTACCTAGAAACATTGCCATGTTGTTTACTTACCTAGAAACATTGCCATGTTGTTTACTTACCTAGAAACATTGCCATGTTGTTTACTTACCTAGAAACATTGCCATGTTGTTTACTTACCTAGAAAACATTGCCATGTTGTTTACTTACCTAGAAACATTGCCATGTTGTTTACTTACCTAGAAACATTGCCATGTTGTTTACTTACCTAGAAACAGTTGCTGAAATTATGATTGCAATGATGTCAGGAAAGTTGCAACTCCTGGCTCCGTGCTTATAAACGTTTCTTGAGCACAATCTCATGCTCAGCACGAAATTATGCTCAAGTAATATGAGGTCAAGTAAAGTTATACTTATTTATAAAGTCGGGTTTAATATACAGATGCATAAGCTCAAGAACAAACCTTTTGATTGTTGTTATTGAACCCGACTTTATGAAAAGATATTACTTGAATTTACTTCATATTTCTTGAGCATGATTTCGTGCTGAGCATGAGATTGTGCTCAAAAAAACTTTTATAAGCATGGGGCCTGAACTCTAGAAAACAAACTGATAACATACCAGCGGAACAAGAACTATTTTATACAGAAAACAGCATATATGCGCCTGTCTAATTTTCCACTATACTAAGTGCATACTTTTAACTGAAATTCAAATTACAGATGATTTCTGGATCGGAGCAGCTGATTCGCTCATTGAAGGTGAGTGGGTCTGGTATAACAGCCGACAAGTAATTGATAACTCCACCTACGCGAACTGGGCTACGAACGGTTTAGATAACGCCAATGACAACGAAAATTGTGCGCAAATTGGAACTGATGGGACGTGGCATGATGCTCAATGTGACCAATCAAATTACTATATTTGTCATCGAAGCATCGAGTAAGTATTCACTGAAGATTTCAATATTAAAGAGCCACATTGTGGCCTGATGGGGAAACCGCGCTGTCCGATCACTTTCTGCCGTGTGTCGGACAAGAGGGACAAAACTTAATATTGTTTAGTCGTGATATTGTGTAGATATATCCAGGTTGTGTGACATGTTTGCCCTTAAGTAAAGTTTTGAAACATCTTTGGTGGGCTAAATGAACCATTAATACAGACAAACAAAGACCATTGATCGGAACGACCTATAGCGGTCTTTGTTGACCGGTGATTTTACTTACAGGTTTTTCCAGAATACCTTAAAAGTGCAAGGTTTTCTCAGAGCTGGTCTTTAACACAGGTTTGTCTGTATTCGGGTGTGGTATTTAACATAATTTAACTGTATAAAGTTTCTACTATTTTTGAGAATTATAGAATACAACATGTTTTCATTTCAGTCACACTGGAGAGGTTTTTGGCTAGTCGGATGCTTAATTACGTGCATATGATGTGTTGAACGTATTTCTGTAAAATAAATTACATTGTTACAATTCATGTACTGTTTATCCCATATGTTCAACAAAAGAAAGAAATGTCACTGTTATGAAGCCCTTTCATAATCTTCTAATTTACTTGCTTTAAACAGGAAATGATGCATATTGTTAATAGTTTATGTTTTCATGCCTCGCAAAGGGTTTTAGAAACGTTCTTTTGATTCATTATGCATAAGTGTCACAATTTAAAACAAGCAAACATGCAAAAACAGACACTCCCGTTTTCGCTACTTAATTTCATGTTTTTCGGGATGCATGCGAACATGACAGTATAGCTGTCTTTTAATGCAATCGAATCAAAGTGGTATGTACCTTGATTTTAAACAAGAAGTATCTTTTAAAAAAGATGGTCGGTGCGATTTTGAGTATATATGAAAGAAATGGCTAGACATTTTTCATAGTAATACATTCCTGTCAAGTGTTAACCGTATGCAGTAAGAAGCCACCAAAATGTCACAAGGTGAGAAAAATATACACCCTGGCGGGACCCCTCGTTTACAAGGCGAATGCCCTCCCAACTAAGCTAACCGACCGCCGGCAGTTTACACATTTTGTCCCCATCCGTACTGTGACATGTGCTTCAGGAATATAAACTTAATACTTGAATTTATGAGATAAGTTTCTCTAAGTAGTGACCGTTATTCATTGGTCAAGAAGTTTATTACTCTACATTCATAATTAAAATTAAATTTATCAACACCCGGCGTGCACCCTTCCCATAATACATGTACTCGTGAGAGGTGTGAGGCAGTATAACAAGATAGATAGATAGGTAAATAGATAGTTTGGATGTAACAACATATTATATTTATAGATAATTATGAACTATTTACTTACCAAAATTTATATAATTGAAAAGTGATAACGCAAGAGTATCATGTTTATTGATCTTTTTTTGACCAAATCAAAAGGCGCCTGACAGAGTATTGTTTTCAATCCAGAAGTACATTCTATTGGCCATTTCATTGGCGGTTGAAAGGTTACCAACTTCCGGTCAAAAGAGAGCTTGATACGGCGGCTCCGAAAACAAAACAGCCAGCGAAGGTGTTACAGCAAGCTGTTACATTGTCCATTTTTACACCCAAACATACGTCAATTTGTACAATGACAGGTTTGATTTCTTATAACAACCAATCAAAGAAGGCACTTCATTACATGTAAATGTACCATGTTGCATTGTCCAATTTTACACTAACACACGCAAACTCGAAGTCAGCCTTGATGTGAAAAGTACATCTTGAAATGAATAAAATATATGTGTAGATTATGAATAAAAATTGGTAGCTAAATGTAACTTTTACAATGTCCTCGCTATTTGTTGTTTTAACATATTTGTCACCTAATTAAATCGTGCTAATGGTGTCACACGATACACTATATCTGTCAGCTCAGTTCGGAATTAGAACTCACGACTATTTCACTGTCAGTATGCAAGGAAATGATTTGTTGCATTGTTAAAAACGTCTAGTTTTACTGCAGTTAATGTACCTATGAACTTTACAAATAAAATGAAAACGTCGCCGTTAAAACCATTACTTATGATAATTTTATGAACTGCCTCTCGCTTCATACAATTTGGCGCAATTCTGTGTTTTAGCTTCATGTTACGTTGCATTAACTTTAAAAGACCACTGAGCTGCTGATTACATCACTATCTAAATGCAATTGCTGAGAAACCAGATTGTGCGCGACGTGCCCATGTCGTTCACGACCACATCTACGTCGAGTCAGCTGCTATATACAAAAACCCGGCCCTTTATCAGTGGCTTCAAATTTGGTCAACATCACATCTGCATATATCGAGAGCCCCAGAAAAGTTGCACTAGTCGTGCCGCAAACATTACCTTACTATCATGAACTATGTTCTGTGCTTTCACTGGGTAAACAAACAATTGGCGTGATTAGCGAATTCACAGTGTGTCCACAATTCGGGTACAGTTCTCGAGATTGTATTAATTTGAACATTCTCCCATTCCTTAACTTCTTATATATAGACTTGTCGTACAAATCAAATCACTGAAAGTACTGGTGGGGTGGTTGTGATGGCATGTGTACATTAAGTTTAGGCAAGCGATACTGAAATATTCAACTCCAAGTGATGTACTGAAATGTTCTCTCCAAGACGTGTAAATGTTCACTCATTTATTTTGTGGAATTCTGTTCAACAACTAAGTAGGATTTGAAATGCTCAATTAAAAGAGACTTAACTGCTCAAATCCAAGACGTTAAACTGTGGACACAAGCAAACTTACATGTGTTTCACATTGCAAATTTGTAAATAAAGCGTTCAAAATGTAGTGCTAAAGAGCTAGAGTTTAGTTTGAAGAAACTAGTGTCAGTCGCAATTTTAAAACTTCAGTTAAATCAGCCTTGCAACCCATGGGTACATAAGTTACACAAACACTAAATCAATATGCTAACTCATAAAAGGTAAACTCATAAAATACTTCGAGTATAAATTTTCGTGTGCTGATGTTATTTCAAACGGGAAGTTGATGTCAGTTCGGATAATGAAGCATTTTGAATATGCTAATGTTTAGCTCAATTCGGAAGAGGTTAGTCCATACCGAACGTGACTTCAGTTTGGTTAATGAAACTGTACTGACGGGAATGTCTCTGTTTTGTCTGATTCTAACCAGCAACCAACAACTGTTACAGATTGGGCTGGTGTACGCATAAAGCCTTGTATTAACGTCATAAGAATAAAAACCATGAACTTGAAAATCGTATCTTGCGCCCAGCGTTTGCACATATATTCCGAGTAGTGCACTTACTTTTAGGAAAAAACAGGTTGTAAGCCTATTTCCAAAAATTCTTATCCTCTAAAAGCAAAATTAAAATCTACTACAGCAGTCTAAACGTAGACTAATAAATCAAATTTAGATAATGTATTTGCATCTAATCATGACACAAATAATATAAACTATTTTACAAAATGCAGTCTGTAACAGTAGCTGATGTCTCAAATTGATATTACTTTCAAGTGATTTTGTCATGCTAGTCTGACAAATACAGTATTGATATTATTGAATACGTAAACAGCTATGTAGCAAAACTGGCGATGTTTACGAACTGCAAGACTATCAAATGCGACTAATTACATGAGCTTACCTCAATACTGTCGTATTTACTCACTTTTGGTGTATTGCATGTCAACAAGAAGAACATAACCTGCTTGTTTCATACATTCTCGTCATTCACTATATAATTTCATGTTTGTTGAAAGATCGGCAAACCACTGATGTATGAGGATGGTTTCATACAACTTTAGTGTTTACTTCCGTCATGCAACTCTGTATATTCAAGTCAACTCATGAGTACTTTTAAATTATTGCACTTTTTTTTCTTTACTTTGTAAATCACTAAAATTTGACAGTAATCATTTAAAATTTTGTCATCCTTTATGATTACTCATATTTTTTCACATCTGCTGCGAGTGTAAATGCCAAATGGAGAATAAGCATGGACCAAATACGGATAGCCTTAGATCTAAGTGAACATTGACAACAACAAATGTATCTTAAATTCAGGTTACGTTAAGAATACAATATGCTATCGAAGAAACGTAACGATATTTTAAGTTTTTGGTTCCTTCAAGTAAATTTTTGTCGAAATAAAAGTGCGAACAAAACATAACAAACACCAAAACAGACAAACACGAAGAACGCTACTACACATAGCAATTTAACAGCAGTAATGCGCGCGCGCGTACACTGTTCTATACAGTGCTCGAATGTTTAACAGTGCAGTACATTTTTCCAATAATGGATAAAGGTTAAAAACCACCGGTATGCTTATTTATGTAAAATATACGCAGTCTGAAGCAGACATTTTAACATTTGTGTGGCATGTAGGTTTTATGTCGGTAACTCATTGCATTTCTGCGAACATGCAATTTAATTGGGGATTCCAAAGGCTTATATACTGGAGATATTACTCCGCTTCGAACTATTTCATTTAGCGGAATTCGTTTTTGGCCTAACTATGCTATGTGCACAGTATAAAATAATAGTACTAATATAAAATGGTAGGTACTGTTTTTATTTATGTTTTTATAATATGTTCTTATCGTATGCGACATTCAAATAGAAGATTGATCTTGTCTGTCTTGCACTACTTTCCCATAGCGCATTTTTACAGTTGTTATTCGCACATAGCACAGTTAAATTGTCTGCAGTGTTTGAAATGTGGTATGCTAACTTAGGCCTAGGGGACTTTCAGTCCCCAGGCAAAAAACAGTACATACAATTTTAAATGATTGCAGAAATGTCTTTAGCTTACGGGCTCTATTACACAATTTTTTCATGGACTTTGGCTTAGAAATTACTGCGCTGTTAGCTGATTACGGAAGATAATCATATGCATATCACGAAAAAGTACAGATATTTATGGAACGTACGGAGCTCTATATAAGAGTTTGTAGTTTGATATTCAAATTGCTGAATCAGATGTTATTTCATTGATAACTTTCTTATTTACGAACGATTACATAATTATATATTTACCAAAAATAAATTTCTTTTAAAAATATATATATAATTTACGTGCATTTCCGAGAGGGAAGAATTTATAATGTTGACCACGTGATTATTTTTTATTTAAAGTACATCTTATGAACAAACAAACTTCCCTGCCACCGATATCTTTGTTAATCATTCATTCTATGTCGTATATTAAATTTTTTCCACTGCACATTTCGACCCGCGCTTTAGGTAAAGTTCAGCGCAAATCACTAAGGTCAAAAAGTGTTTTTAGGGGAGTAAATATATGTCCTATTCTATTCTGTTATGTCTCTCTGGAACGGCTGTCTTTCGACAACCGCCCCAAAAAGGAATACAAATTACAAAAAAGGAATACAAATTGCGATGTATATTAAAAACGTTTCCCAATACAAAATACTTCCAAACGAACAAGAATCAATTTAATTTAAATTTCAAGTTATTAATCGATTTGTCAGATTGATACTACGAATTCTTATCGCGTAGCAGTTAAAAGACAAGATTTTATATTTTTCAGTACTTTTATTTAGTTGTTTGTGCTGCTGTCATTTCATAATGACATTTTGGCAATTAATATGTACTCATATAAAATAGTCTTGATTTAAGAATAAACTAACTTGACACAGCACCGGAAAAATAAAGTTAAGCTTTTTTATAAAACTTATCAATCTGAATATACATGCCATATAAGGTTTTAGTCCAAGATTTTCTGTTGTTCAACACTTGCAATTGTGTCCATTGTTTTTGCAATTGTTAGCATTGTATTGTATAAGAATCATACAATGCATTAAACTTCTTTTGAAAGAAAGAAACTTGATTTGAAACAAAATATAATTGTTAGGTTTACACAATTTACTGAATTTCTCGTTAAAATATTGTGTCTTGCATTTTATGTTGTCAACAGGTAGCGTTTGTAAATACTAATGATCAAGAGGCAACTCACTGATAGTTGAATAAATGAAACAATATTGCACCGACATCGAACCCTGAGTGACACATAAAAATGCCAGTTTTATATAAGAAATTGGAATTAGGATATCAAACTTTTCTACCTATAAAAGTGTATGATTTGATCCAAATTATTGACAACTGATAAATGAAACAAATGATTGACCTTAAGTAAAACATGTGGTATCTGGTCAACCAGTATTAAAAGCTTTATAAAGAAAATGCTTATAGCAGCTTTGTAATACATGTTTTGTCAAAATAGACTTGACATAGACCGAAGCAATACTCGAAAGGACTGAAGTATTGAGCCAATTTCACTCTTTCATTAGTAAATATACCTGTCAGACTATAAATGATGTTAGTCAATGACGTTAACAGAATTGCCAAAGTATCACTTGTACTAAGGTCTTAACTGTTGGAACCAAGTGATCTTTTAAAGTAAATAGAAATTCTGTTATGTATTTCACTTTCAGAGGCGTTGTGTTACTGAAACTAACTTCATTCTTTACTATGTCGTTATCGTATCTCTTAAAGGTCACCACTGCACCAATATGGCATGTTTCAGTGCGCACGTAGCTCGTACATGGGTTTTTAGTAGTTTAATTCATAGTAAAAATAGATACATTAGTACAACCGGACAATAAAAAACCCTACTTTTCATTATATTAAAACTCTCGCGTTGTTTATATTATGTTTACTGTTTTGGTAGAATGATGAATGTGGACGGTACAAGTTATCACGTAAGCTGACGTGTTCCTGACAGGTACACCACGCAAAAACAGGTCATATATGACTGTAATCTGACACATTATAACAAGGCTTCAGTGTTGTTTCTAATGTATTAAGGAGATTCATGTTTAAAATATGTTAATACTTGGTTACTGGGTATGTTTCAGCATTTTTTCCCCTTTATAGCCGCGAACTTGTTTTTACATAATTCCTACAGTGAAAAGAAATCTCTTAAATAATTGTTATCTATAGGCGACGTGACCGTTAAGAGCGGTACTCTCTTACACGAAATTAGCCTCCCAGACCTCCCTCCCTCCACCCTTTATATTAATATTAGTGTTGCGTTTTCTCCTTGTATTTATGTATGCCTGCATTTGTTTTTCAATCAATGATTTTTTATATACTTATTTCAACCCGTTTTATCCAAAACACTGCCAGTCCGGAGTGATATAAAATGCCTTTCGACTGCTTATTAAATTATAGATATAAAATATACGCATGGATGTTAAATAGTTAAATGGTGTTTCTTCCAATTAGAGGTTATATTCGGACTTAATCGCTGTCGGCGTCAGGGAAACGTCTTTCGAAAAATAGATATGTATTGGTACTGGTACCAGATCACAACTTTCTATAACTTGTAAAGCCGGCTTTGCTGGACATACACACGTCTCTTAAGAAGCAAGTCGGAGCGCCATATTCTTAATACCGATAGTTCAACAAGGCTATAGAGGACAAAAGTACGATATACAATCGAATTAAAGCATTCATAATGCATCCATGTTAATTCACTAATGAGTCTTTTCAAAGATGGATAGTACACATTTATATATTAAGTAAATATATGGTTAAATATGTGTAAAATATGTATGGGACAAAAATAGAAATAATTCCCACAGCCGCGGACAACCGGTGAACGCAACTGTCAAACCTATGCAAATGAAGACAAGATATGCATATTGTGATATTTTATTTATATTATGACTACAGTTGGCCGAAGGCTTACGTGAATAATGGCGTAACTTAACATCAGTGGAGCAACTGTCAAGAAAGAAATTTGTAATCTTTTTAAAGGATTTACTTTAAAGGAGGACTTTTTCGTTCAAATAAACGTAAGTAAATGCGTGGCTTAAAGTTCTAAAATGCATTCTTATATATTTAAAAGACGTCTTTCTATACTGTTTTATTACCTTAACATAACCCCAAAACTGTAAATTCTTAATTTGTTTGCTTTTTTAACAAAACAAATATATAACAATACGTAATGTCAGCAATTATATATCTTCATTCTTTGATTAATATTTCATTGAAAATAAGGTATCGTCTCTATGATCGTAACTTAATTAAACGTTGGCAGTGTAGAAATGTACATACAGCAAACTATTAAATAAAACAACAACAGAATTTAAAAATCAGAATTTCTTGCGAATTTTATTCGTAGCTGTCGTGTAACAACAACTGTGTATACTAAAGCTCAAGCAATACTCGTAATCGTAACAAATTTGCATGAAGAAACTGATCTAAAGCTAGAAAATGGCACTGTAATATATTTTTTGTACTAGAGATACTAAGGATAGGACAAGGTGATTGCCTAAACCAATCTTAGATTTCCTGAGGTAAATGCTCGTTTTACCATTAACCAAATGGGAATACTCTTTAAGAACTGTTAATTTGAATATGAACGTAATGTACATAATATGATGTATGTAACTATTGAAAAATAAACGGGGTTACCCTTTTAAGGGTCCTCAAAAAAAACTCTGTAAGAACTGACCGAATACAGGTCTCTAAACTTTATATGAAAATAAAGAAATGCGAGTTGGATAAACTGGAGCTCCGTAGATGAATTAGTTACAAAGAATATTTAAGCAGGAGTGTAAAACGTAAATTTTAACAGAATATGCTCACGTGAACGTTTGTGGTGTATCATATCGTTATTGTAAGGTGATCAAACACTTGATTAACCCAGTAATAAAGTGGGCAGTGGTTACTTTATTACACCGTAATGACTACTTTAGTGCAATTTGGTGCAATGTGGCTGATAAATAATGGTTATAAAGTGAACATGGTAACCATGTTTCGTGATGAATGTACACAGGGCCCCAACGACAAAGAAAGCAGACGGTTCTATTCAGGGACCATAACTCCAAGCTAGTCAAGATATTTTGCTGAAATCACGATGACCTAGTTTTGTGGCGATGTCGCAAAATATATCCAATATAGAGTATAAGTAGAGCCAAACGTTAACGAGAGCGGTTGTGTAGAGGTTAAGGTATCGGCCGCTCATCCCGGAGGTTGGGGTCACGACCGTACTTCCTCATATGGCACCAGTACTGGTTCTTCCAGGAAGCAGAATCGAGAGTTACTCGAAAAGGTTTTCTTCACAATCGGGCTAAAAATAAATTAGTATATACTAAGCTAAACATGCAAAATTTCAAGGGCAATAACGCCGTCTGTTAAGCTACAGCACTTGGTCTTGATATCATGCTCATTGACTTTATGTTCCATACTTGAGTGTAGATAGAGATAGAGCTAGCTATGAAATTTCGGCAGTTCGGGAACATTTTCTTCAGTGTGATTGATTATAAAACTTATCTTCTGTACATGAAAAGTGTCGGCGTAG
Organism: Saxidomus purpurata; assembly: GCA_022818135.1. Classification (NCBI taxonomy): domain Eukaryota; kingdom Metazoa; phylum Mollusca; class Bivalvia; order Venerida; family Veneridae; genus Saxidomus; species Saxidomus purpurata. The sequence continues at coordinate 4,922,208 of JAFMSR010000014.1, read as the reverse complement.
AATAATGTATATCTAATAAAACATACTGTACTGTTTTGAGTATGACGTATGGAATGTTCACGTTACCATAATTACTAACAAATGAATACTAATGGATTGTCGTCAGGTAATGTATGCAGATGTACATATTTCTTTCCGACAGGACCATTTAGCAAAAAGCCGCGTACGTCTGGTGTTATGTGAAACATGACCAAACAACGCATGTTTTGGGAAGAAATACGAACAAATTAGTAAGTTTATCGTAGCAGAACATATTTCTTAACAGATTTAAAATGAAACTACCAACTTAAAATACTCAAAAACAAACTGTCAACAAAATTTTAAACACGACACAATCCAATAAAATTCTATAACCAATATCACTTACAGGATTCAAAACAATTTTATTGTAACATATTATACATATAAGTTCAGCATTATTAAAAGGTAGTAATGATGCGACCAGTTGTACACCACAATCAGTTAAAGCTTCATTTAAGATGAAAATGAAAACGACTCGGATTTCTAAGATGTGTTCAAATAAAAGTCATTTTCTAGTACTGACTTCCGTTACGTGGAGTAAACTACGGAAAGATATAAAGCTTAATTTAAAAATATGTAAGTCATATTATTTGGGTCAACTTAACGATTTTATTGCCATGTATTATGTATGATACATATAATTACTGATTATAAAATGCACTCTTGAGAAGGTAAGCATGTGACTTAAAACTTTTTCTAGCCAGTTGTCTACCTATGACCTCTGGTTAAGTAAACCAAATTAAACTTCCATATAAAGCTGCATATGCAAACTAACAAATACATGTACTTTGTTTTCTATGCATGAACTCCACAATGTTGCTAGGTGAATAGGTTTCGAAGTTTAACTGGCAGTGTCGTTAAAGTGTTGGCAGGAGACATTAAGATGTCAGTCATGTTAATATTACTGTACGTGATTTAACAAAGATCAAGAACATGATGTGTGTTTAATGTTTGACACATGAAGAGTATTAAGGAAACTGTAAACGTTTCTTCAATAATGCACAGTTTTTGTGTATGAAAATAGCTTACCTATATATATGTAAAACCATAATTAAATGAAAGTCGAGCCCTTATTCATCTGGCGGCAAGTGAGTCTACTCGAAGACCACTGCGCAGATCGATTATGCTGTGATGTCTCAACTTGATAAGCGCGTGCTGGTTCGCCATAAGTCATTAAAGTGTTACAGCGTGTCCTCTTTTAATCGCCGAAGCCATTATTGTACTACATTATATATACTATTTTATATCCAGATCAAAAGCTTGACAAGACCGTTTTGAAAATTCAGTGCATAACCGTTCAGGACAAAAATCCTGTTTCTCCTTGATCATAAGCAAAACATACGCATGCGCTAAACCACAGTGCAATTCCATGGAAAACAAGTACGTACACTAAAAACTCATGGTGTAAGAATATAAAGTATATTAATTCAGACAGAAACATAACCCTTCCCACTATCAGAAATAAATGACAAAACAAACCAAAAAACATACCCTTTTTACAGAAGTGTTCTAATTTGAAACCGTTAGTTGTGTTTTCTTGACAAGAATGGAGCCTATAAGTAATTTGCACTGCCGGTTGATATCATTACATAACTTTAGGCCGTGTGAATAATAAATATTTATGTTACGTACTTGAACGTTTAGCACTTAAAGGGCTGTAATTCTGTCATTACAAACGACATTCCAAGTCCATTACAGAATAGTAACAATGCATTACATGTCATAAACTTTACTATATAAGTTTTCGATGCAAATTAATTGAACGTGTCGTTCCATTTTTATTTCATCAGATGACGTGAATTAATAATTGGTTATATTTCCTTTAGACTATGCTTTGTACTGTATTAGCATAATGAATATTTCCTAAGTTCACACTAGTCTGTATAACAGTTTTTACCTATCAATTAGTTATATATTTTCTCAGTAATCACCTACTTCACAAAAATGCAATATATTAACCACTTTGAACAGTAATGTTATATGTATAAAAAAGGTGCATTTTATATTGAACCAATTAGCATTTTCTCCAAAAATAACTCGACTCACTGAAGAAAAGTTCGCATTGTGCTACTAAAGCATTTAAGGTCCATTACTAAGACCAAATCGAATTTTCTTTTAAATCTGGAATTGTAACGGGCGTCTTCTCAGAAGGAAAATATGACATACTGCATCGAATGTGACCATATTGTGTTGAAAATTTGAGGATTAATGAATTATATTTTGCCTTTTCAAAAACGAAAGCTGCAAATAGGTTTTATATGAATAAGCATGCCTATTTTTAATTGTAATTGAAAGAAATTCACTTCTAATGATGTGCAACGTATATTTCTGACTGTTTACAACATGCAATAAAGCGAAAGTAGGACAAAAAAAACCCACCCAGGTCAATATAAGGAAATACAAAAACATTCACGCGTTTTTCTGCAGCAGTATTTCAAACAGGGAAATACTCCACGGCTATTGTAAAGTTTTAGAAGCCAGTTTCAAACTGTATTTCCCTGTTACAATTCCAGAAAATTCGATTTGGTCTTAGTAATGGACCTTTAAAATATAGTGAAGGATATTGACCTTGAATTGTATTTTATCACCTACAAGTTGCCTATAGAACAGTCTGTGGCACTTGTGACTACGGATCATATTCCGAAAGCATCTTAAGCGATTTCTCATTTTTTTTTACTCAAGCATAAAATATAGTATTGTTAATAATATATTGATCTCAAAATATACTTATTGACAAAATGATTTAGTAACATTCTATTATACTCGTCCTACGATGATATACAAATATAACTATTTGCAACCACTCCTTATTTTCACTTTATTAAATTTACACTAATAGTTTCCCGTCCTTTCCGATTCAATTAAATGCCATCATTTCATGATTTTGTCTTTTTATTTCACTTATTTTTCCAAATGGGACTGAGGCATCTCCTAGCCTCGCTCCGTCCAGACTTTCTGTTATATTTCAATATGACAATTGTCTGTAGTTGGAACAACTGTAGACCGGCTATAGGTCTATTTAACAGAATTAAACAGACTTATTGCTGTGTTTCGATAATGCTCCCTTGCAATAAATCAATATAGACCTTAACATTATTATACGTATACAACAAAGAAATGATAAGACAGAAATGATTTAAAAATGCAGATGAAATTAAACAACGGTTTGTATTATGACCGTAAAATGTGTGAAGTAACAGTAGCTAAAAAACGACATATGACATTCTATACTCGTACTACGTACTGATAAATAACTCTTGTATGGTTATATGCGTGAAGGTAGCTTAACATACAACATATGACATTCAAAATTTGAATGTCGTTCCAGCTCGACATACATCACTCGACATTCAAAATTTGAATGTCATATCCCGAGCTGGATCGACACTTAATTTGAATGTCGAATGTTATTTGTCGCGCTGGAACGACATTTAAATTTTGAATGTCGAATGTCGAATTGTTGAGCTAACATCACGCATATGACCATAAAAGAGTTATTTATCAGTATTTAGTAAGAGTAAGAATGTCTATACATGTACACCTCAGATATTTTTAAAGGCAAATTAACGTGTAACATGTTGACATCAGAAAGATACAAGAAAGAAATGTGACAGCTACAAGCAGGTGCTCGTTTAATTCGGGTGTATTTCTCTGTAAAATGGACTCATTTGATACAAAAATAAAGATTACACAATAAAAGTGCCTTATTTAAGTTGGTACCGCTAACACTGGCGCGTATTAACATATGAGAGACTTGTTTATATTAATTAAAAAAAGATTAATAAGAAACAACATTTATAGTTTGCTTTGTCCTTTCAGATAGCAACGAAGATGTTTCCACGCCTATTCACAGTAATGTGCCTTGTGCACACCGCAACAAGTCAAGGATTCTTTGACTTCTTTGGGTTTGGCACAGGCGGAGGTAGTGCTAACGTCTTCGGACCAACTCAGCAGTACGACCCATGGATGACGGGAGTAGGGGGTGGAGGTGGTGGTTTTGCTGGGGGATTTCGAGGAGTAGGAGGAGTAGGAGGTGGGGGAGCGGTGGGACCCGATCCGGCGGCACAGGATGCCCGTCTTACATTGGCTGAGGAACAAATGGCTGAAGTAATGGGAGAAAGTGCAAAGAATAGTCCCGAACGACAAAAAGTAGATCGTCTTATAAAAGCGACTGGTGGACAGTTCAGTGGTGATGCAGCTCCGTTGAACTATTTAGTAGAAGAGTATCTGTTGACAACTCCCGGACCTGTCCCGCCTCCAGCTCCGGCTAAAAAGGTTAAGAGAAAACAGGCAGGAGCTCAGCGCCGAAAGGGACAAGGAAAAAGAAGAAATAGAAACCGTCAAGGTAGAAGGCAAAACGCGGGAGGAATCATACCAAATGGGAATGGCAATGGACTAAAAATGCCAGCCGGTGCGGGTATGCAACAACCAAGACCATACCCTACAGCTCCAGCTGGCAGAATGGGAACCCGTAAACAGAGACCTAGGCCAACTCCACAGAGCAATATGAACCAACAAGCACCGTATAAAGATCCTATGTATAAAGCACTTCCACCTGCCAATAATCAAATGTATCAAGCGCCACCACCAGCCAATAATCAAATGTATCAAGCGCCACCATCTGCCAATAATCAAATGTATCAAGCGCCACCATCTGCCAATAACCAAATGTATCAAGCGCCACCACCAGACAATAATCAAATGTATCAAGCACCACCACCAGCCAATAATCAAATGTATCAAGCGCCACCACCTGCCAATAATCAAATGTATCAAGCCCCACCACCAGCCAATAATCAAATGTACAAAGCGCCACCACCTGCCAATAGCCAAACGTATCAAGCGCCACCACCTGCCAGTGATCGAATGTATCAAGCGCCACCATCTGCAAATAGCCAGATGTATCAAGCGCCACCACCAGCCAATAATCAAATGTATCAAGCGCAACCACCAGCCAATAATCAAATGTATAAAGCGCCACCACCAACCAATAATCAAATGTACAAAGCGCCACCACCAGCCAATAATCAAATGTACAAAGCGCCAGCTCCTGTGAATAATCAAATGTATCAATCGCAACAGCCCCCAAACCAGGCACAAGTATCGGGACCAACTTACCAACAACAAACACAAATGAATCATAATCGACCCAATAACCAAAATGGACAAGGCCCGAGCAAAAGCTCTACTAAGAAGACCGTAACAAGGAAAGGCAATGGTCCAATTGCAGCAAACAGGCTGAAACGTATAGAGGGTCGTATAGCCTCTGTAAATAGCCAATTACGACAGGCTCAACAGATGAACAATATGGTGCAGGTAACTGATTTACAGGCGCAACTAGATGGTTTAAACGGTGTTAAACTAATCTTGACTGGTGGCGCAGCAAAAACGAACAAAATGAAAACCATCCGTGGCAGACCAGTTGGGAAATTATCTAGACCTTCTAAACAACCACCTCCTAAACAACCATCTCCTAAACAACCGCCACCACCACCTCAGCAAAATCAACGTCCCTACGGACCTCCAAACTTTAACAGGAATAATGGCCCATTGCCTTATAGAAATGCACCCACTAACAACAATAATTTCCAAGAAACCAATATTGGTGGGCAGCTCGTACAAACCTGGAAACAAACAGCCCCCGCGCCGGGACCAAATAACGCAGGACAAAATAATCGGCAGCCGCCGGCTCAAGTGAATCTTGCTTCATACCAGAATGCAGCTCCAGCTAACCTATATGCACCTACAGGCGCCAATCAACAACCAGCACCATATGCTCACGACGTTCCACAACAAGCTCAGCCATACGACCCCCATGCTCCGGTATATAACCAGGGTTTGAATCAGCAACATCAACTACCGTACGATCCACAAGTGCTTCCATATGATCAAGTTGTAAACCAACTGGGTGGAGCCGTTGCAAATAATGCACCGCGTCCACGTGGACAACGTCGAAGAAAAGGAAGGAGAGGCGGAACTAAGGCTGTAGCAACTCCACCTCCACCTACTGCACCAGCTGGTACTACAGTAGCTCCAAAACTAGGTGACATTAAGTTGATAGGAAATGTAGAATACATATTCCATGATGCTGATGGATTTGACACTTTCCAATGGGTTAAGAAAACTTCAGTTCCTGCTAGTCAGCTAGATCATTTACCACAAAACCAAGAAGGTCAACCAGCTAATCAAGGTACAACGCAGCCGCCGGCATAGGTAATAGTGTGACTGTAGTGTTTGAGCCTAAGCAGTTTGAACAGGGATACATGGTATTGGGATATTTGTTGTATTTTAGCGGAAGGCATGGACAGCGTTTGCATCCACATCAACCTAGTTCTCGGACAACTTCAGGTTTATACACCTCCCGTGATGCTTTGACGTTTGAATGTTTGCAAACAGAATAGTCATTAGTATCTTACGTAAAAACTGTTATTGAGCACAGAACCAACATTGCCTTAAATTCATAACGCAGCCTATAGTGTATATATCAATATTGTTTCACATCAAAGGAATACATTTGTAATTATACTTTACATCTTATTTAATGGACATCTTATGCAGAAAATGACGACATGCACATACTAGTATACTCTGCCATTTTCGAACGCTGCGGAAATAAACACTTTCTTACTACTGACAGAAACACACGACATTGCTGACTTCAAACAAAATATCGTTGTCATGATTTATAGAGCTGAAAGAAAACTGTTCATATTTGCAATGGCGAATCCAGACTGCATCAATCTGTGATATTTACTGAGAATATTTATATCGCCTGTAACTTGAGCTTTTCATTATCAAACCTAGTAAGAAAACATGAGCAAATGTATTAAATTTGGTTATGCATGTATTTAGAAACAAATCGTATCCTCTTGATTTGATAGAGGCTCATTTCCCAAACTAACAGTCACCATGCATTATGGTAATTTGATTTGATGAAATTTAAAATCAGTGATACAACCGATCAATAAATATGCAATACAGTAAAATCATAGATAACAATTGTGAGAACGTTATATTTGACCACACCCTTCTTCCGAATGTTTATCTACCCTGGGACTATTCAAAGACACAACCAAGAAACAAGTAAATCATATTATGGTAAAAAACGTTAGTGGATCATTCCAAATCATCACGTGTAATCTTCAATCATCGGATGGGCAGTGTTACGTCAATATTACAAATTGAATCATATAGGGGTAACTCCTTGATTACACTAGCTCATTAACGTATATCAGTCAATGGTGCAAGGTGAAAAAAATGTTGAATGTATACAAATTCAAATTGGTGTTCATATATAACCTCGAGACTGACGATGTAAATACATCCTTTCGTAAACATGTATAAAACCATGTAAATGTCAAAACTATGTAAAAAACACATAAATGTTTATGTTATAGTGATACAAAAGTCACAAATAAAATGAGATTCAATTTGTTGTTTGTTTCCAGTACAAATTATATGTACTTACAATCAGTACTAGAGGTGCCCAGATGATGTGAAGATAGCTCTGACATCTTCTAACGAAGTTTAGATGTTAATTCGCGAATATGCACCCAGATTGTAGTTCGTTGGTCAGATGTTAGACGCGAATTAACATCTGGCTTGTACTTTGTAGTTCAGTTGTTAATTCGTGAAAGGATAACCATTAGTTAGTCCAGACATCAAAAAATCACATTTCAAACTATAAAATGATTACCATGTAGCGTCAATTTACATGAATTGAACATCTGAATTACGAACAACAAGCTGTATGTTGATTCTCAAAAACGATCACAAGGAAGTTTGACGTTTATAGTTTGTGTAAACAAGTTCGAGAAGAAATCGCAATGGTGATACTAGATTAGATACATGTATACGGCTATGTATAGCTTCCAGATTGTCTGTGATGTGCAAACCAAAGGTATGGTTTCATATCAAACAGACTGGATGTGCAGGGGGACCATGATCTTTGCTGGTTTGTGTTTTGCAAAACTGAGCACGACTGACTGAAGTCTGATAATGTTTTAGGACCTGATCAAGTTGACATTGACTTGTCTTTATAAGCCGTTATAAGTTAAGAAATGGAAGATGATAAATGATAAGCACAAGCGTCAATACAGTGTCAAATATAAGATCGACAACATGAATTTAGGCAGGTATTGTACGACAATATTGAACTGTCACTGTCACTCATAGATAGTTACGGTCGGTAATATGATAATATAACACATAAATCGATATCGTACTGTACCATCTATCGCATTCCGAAACGGCGTAGCGGACCCGGCACTTGACTACCAATCCAGCGTACGCATTTTCGAATTTTGCTTGAATTTTCAAAACTTTTTTTAGTCGCTTCGCTGTATAAAATGTAAACACTCTTGTCCTTGTTCACTTAGGGGTTTTCAAGATTTGTAATGACCATTTGAGCACTCTTACTCCTTCGCCTGCATATATAGAGCAGAAAATGACGACGAGCAAATCATTAAAACAGCTACGCTCTAAAGATTTCGAAGTATTTCGAAGATAATGCAGGGGAAAAAGCGAAAACGGTGCATAAGACAGTGTCACAAATTAAACAAAAACATCCTTTGAATAAGTTTTTAAAAAATTGTAATTATCTGAGCAGGATTCGAAGTTTCGAACTCATGGGACCTCGCATACAAGTAAAGTATCTTACCACTACGCCACTGTCTTTGCTGTGTGAACTTGAGTTGGTGAAATGTATTTGTTCGATACGAAAATCAATTTAAATAACGAAAACATACCCGAACGTAACCAAAGATATTGGCGAAGATTAATGAGTGCCAGGTAAATATTGTCGTATAATATCATAACATGTAATCACAGATACACTGTACGAATGTCAAAAGGGCAATATTTTGGATTCAACTATATAAACTCCCAGAAACATTATCAAACTTCTCACAGGATATCATACTTTTCCGAACAGGATTCAAACTTTCCTATTTTACACATGTAGGCAAGTAACTTTTTGACACCCAACAAACTCGCCTATTTGGTCACGGAGGCTAATCTTCACATCGAATGGCCTGTTAAATTAAAGACATTTGCGTGTCTCTGTTGTAAGTAATTTAGGTATATCCATCATGTTAAATTGAGAAAACAAAACATATATGATTGATCCTTTAATTTGTGACAATATTTATGCATTACCTACTCAATTTTATTTAGTTAAAGTCAGAGAATGATATAAAACATATCTTTATTTAGTTATTATCGGACTGAATGTAAGACATAATAAAAGCTGTGTGTCATATGTATAAGGCCGAGGTCTCACCAAAAGAATGTCAACAGGAGAAAGGAGTGTCATAAATATAACTGTCCTGAAAAGACCATAGCAATAGGCAACATTCATTCCTGTATAGTTCTAGCAAAGTCTAGCAAAGTCAGACACGAATATATTTACATCTGATGTATTAAAATCAAAGCATTGCCAGCTTCTCCGAGCAAATCGTTGGTGTATTTAATGAGATTCTCTCCCTTGAAAGTACGCTTTCGGCGTTATCGTTTTAGTTTATACTAATTTATTTAAGCTCGATTGTGAAGAAAGCGTGAAACTTATCGGGTCACTCTCGAGTCCTCTTCCCGAAAAAAACAGTTCTAGTGTCATATGAGGATGTACGGTCGTGACCCCAGTGGGTTTCGGACTCGCAACCTCCGGGTGAGCGGCAGGCAACTTAACCTTTACACCACATTTGTGTTAGTGTTCATACACAGTAAAAATGCTTTTAGATTATATAACTTCTTTGTTATTTAAGCCGAACACTATTTTAGCTCAGACTCTGATGTTTTTCTTCTTTATAATGATGTAAAATAATAAATAATTGATATTATCATACTGTTATATTAACTCTCTATTTTAAAATGCCAATCATCAATGAGGTTCTTGCTACCCTCTTTGATTTAAATAAGTCATTTTTTTTCAAGTAAAAATGTCTCTTTTCCGTAAGCAGCAGATCAAGAACTGTTCTGTTAACTTCATTATTCTGACATCTTTTATTCGTTTAAAATTTCATTTCCATGAGTAAAATCGTACAGATATGAGTAACAAACTAAAATGCAGAAATTAGTCATACTATACATCGTACATGAAAAAGATCCAAGAGGTTTATTCGTAAAATAGCTAAGGTCTTGTAACCGTCTTTCCGTATGTATGTATGTATATGCATCTGTCTCTCTAACCTGCGCCTGTCAGGGGCTTTGGCAAGTTCACCCGGAGAAAAATTCCAGGGTCGGCCGGGACTATAAACAATCTGAAATGATGATGGAGACGAAATGTTTTGTGGTAGAATCGCTGTTGAAAACATGTACTGTACAAGTAACTGAGTACATCTAATGTGAAATAGTTTGTCCCGATTCTTTTTACCTTGATCACATGCAAACAGATTACAAGTACAATGTAGATCTATATATAAAACAGAAATAAGATAAATATTTTATCACAATAGTTAACTTTGAAGTAGAATCACCCTGCATTTATTGAGAATGAGAAGACCGACTCTATAACTAAAATGCAAAAAAAAATATCATACAATGTCACGTGATATTTCAGTTTGAAACTGACGCTTCCTATGTCATTACATCTTCGCCAGGAATTGTTACATAGGTTTTGCGGATCAGTGTTTCGTAATAAATGGACAACGTGTGGATAATATGCTATAGGAATGGTTCTCATCAATAATAGGTGGGCCACGAAAGCTCCGTGGTAAGAGCGTTGGCCTCCGAGATGGTTCGATTTCCAGTCCAAGCAAGAGGTGTGTCGTTTGGAAAAGACATTGTTCCCTCACGTGTCTCAGTTCATCCAGCTGCAAATAGGTAGCTTAGATGAAAATAACGCTAGTGTGCGTGATGGAATGAGTGTTCGAGTGGTTTGATAAGCTGCGGAGCTTTCTTCGTAATCGAACTAAAATAATTCATATAAACTAAATAATGGGTCGGTATGTACAAGAAAACTTACCGAAAAATTAGGTTATTTTGGCATGAAGAACATTTGGAGATTTGTGAGCAGACAGACTCATTCGCGAGTGGAACCAAGCATTACTCAGCTACTGGTATAATACGTTGATATCATTTTATTATAAAGTGTGACAAGATAACAGCGCTGAGTACATTTTTGTATTTGACCTTTCAATGTTTTGCGTTTGACTCATTATATTAATAATAATACGTTAATGTTAATGAATACAATTGATAAATCATTTCCGCCTTCGTTTTTTAATAAAACAACATTTTGATTTGATTTCTGTTTTGTAAACAGTTATATTTCTGTGTCATAAATACTGCAAACAGAAATAACATAATTGTAATTGACATCAAAGTGAGCGTTTATTCACGTAAAATGAAGATGAATCGATGCTCTAACATCAGCTGTGGTAAATGGTTGAGGCTTATTTATTTACGAATAACGCAATAATAAGTGGTTCTGACACGAATTGATCATTTCCGAGATGATAAAGGTGGACTAACGTTGGTAATAAAGGTAATTATATATTTTTTTATACATATACTTACACAAATGTATGATAAATGTAAAACTACACAGAGGATATCGCTACTATCGCTGTTATTTTTGATGCCATTTTTACAACATGTGCAGGGCACCACTCTATATGTAACGTCTATGTAATCTCTTTGAATCTTACGGAAATAAGACAAGCACATCTATGTCTGTTGGTTTTACTACGACTGTTTATTTGGAAGCTTTTGGCAAAGACTTTGGTCTCTCTGTGAAACTATTTGGCTAAGGCTTACAGGCCATCTTTATAGTACAGCATGTTCAAATATCACCAGAGAACACTAAAGAATTAGGTATATTTGTATTTCTGATGAGGAAACTATCCTACAAACATGTAGCTTTTTGGTGTTTCTACAACGGCGCATAATGTTGTATTTGTACCTGGTGTCACCTTTTACAATGAAGAATAAATACATGGTATGACACTTTAACCCTTAACATGTTTATTGTTTAGTGTTTGTTGTCAGATTAAAGCTATTGGACATCGCCGGCAAATAAAATATGTTCTTTCGTTTAAAAAAAACAAAATATAAATCTCGATAAGGTACATTGTATTAAGGGGTTTTCAATCAGTCTCATCCTCAACATTCTGAATAAGGAAAATATTTATACTTTTGTACAAACTTTTATTTCTTCCTTTTGCAGACAACCAGGATGGCCATCAACAAACTTCAAAAAGATATTCTTTTAATCACATTCATGGCATATGGATTTTTAAACTTCGGATATTGTCAATTACCAGGTAGTCGTTTTAATGCTTTAAGAACAAACTTTCGAAGACCTGTATCGATTACACATGGTCGATCAAGGAGACTTAACGGCTTGTCACCTTTGCCGAGAGGAAATAATAATAACCATATCACTACAACAAACTTTCATGGCACAAATAATGGAGGCGCAAGGATTAATAATATCGAAGGTATTAGGGGACGCCTGGTACCTCCCCATTTTCAACAAAATGGCCAAAGGCATCTCGATTCTAGACTAAATTCTCGAACTAGATTTAACCAGGCTAGTTCTAATTCGTTCACCAGACAAAATAATGTGCCTAATCGAACTATATACGCCACTATAAACAACGGTGGTAGATCTAATCAACAGGCTCGAAGTTTTGTGCCTGTAGCTGTTCAAAATATTCAAAATGTACGATCACAAAATCCAACACGAAGCGGAACACTTCCTGCACGTCGCAACCATCAAAGCATGGTTCGAAATCGACGTATTCCTCCATCCAGCAATGGGCCGTTGATGAACGGAGGGCCACGATCTAGAAACCGACCAATGTCATCATTTCAAGGGCGCTCCAGGGGTCATGGTACACCATTTCACACGCAGGCGACACAACATGTCCCGAGACGGGCTTATCCATCTTCAGTTGTAAATCCAGTTTCTAGGAGACAAAGCATTGTAAGACCGCTCCAAGCGTCAGCACTTGGTAATACCGGCCGTTTAAATACACAAGTTTCTACAGGCTCTAGAAGTAACATATATCAAAGTCAGCTGGCAGAAAACCGTATAGACCCAAGATACAGATTTCGGGGTGTGCGAAATGAAGCATTTCAGCACGGCACATCAATAACACGTGCCCCGTCATCAAACAGGTTTGTGTCCAGAGATTTCTTTAATCAACGACAGTCCTCTGGAAACCCTGTACAGTCACTGACTCTTCCCTTTGAACGATTGTCCTTGCGATATCCAAATTTCAGAGATTCTGAAAGGAAAAAGTCTGACAGAACTACAAATTTAAACGGAAGCAATGTGGGTCAGAACATCAATTCTAGACAATTACAGACTGGTGTACAACGTAGAAGAAGCCCAGTTCACACTGGAGACGGCCCATCCCAACAAACAGGTTTACCATTTCGAGGAAATTCAATCCAGCATAGATCTTTAATAAACGGTGCAAGGTTTAGAGCACCTCTTCAATCTGTTGGTGTAAGCGGACAAAGGCAAAGAGCTATTAATACAAATAGAAGGATGGCTTACAGAAATAGAAACGCGCCCTCTACCGGACGGTCACTACAAGAGATTCTAGGTATTTCAACGCGTGGGTTGCAGGAGGCAGCACGTACTGACATGCCCGAGATGACACGGACAACTCAAATGAGACATAGTCGTCCTTTACCTAATGTTCAGGATAACAGTCAAAGTCAGCCACGAAAGCAGCGTGTAGGAACTCAACCGTATGCTGAACTTGGTAGGAACTCCAACGATCAAACTAAAGCAAATTTAATAGCGGACATAAGAAGAACGTTAAACATCGCAGAAAGACTCAATCTGTTTAGAGAAAGGTATTTTCGCAATAACAGAGGTGAAAATATTCTTTCAGGAAGACAAACTAGGTTTACTGCTCCGACTAGTTCTGTTATAGTTCCAGGCAGACAGTCTAACAAAGAGGACGTGGGTATGAGGGATTTAGGGGACGATTTAATTGAAGATGAGGACGACGACGACGATGATGATGAAAACAATGTATTAATTTCGTCTTAGCAACGCAAAGTGATAATTCTAGAGGATTAAAGCATTTTAATACTTTATAAGCTGATGTCAATCAACTTTCAGCTGTGCAAAACACCGGAAGCAGTTTAATTCAAGTATCAAATGACAGTCTGCAATTTTGGTATACAAGTAATTCAGGTATATGCATTCCAATATAGAAAAAATAACAGGGATCGTTTAAAGTGATGGATATGTGTATTGTGCTTCAAGTTTGATGGATATCTCGTATTACGCCCGACTGACAACCCACTGCAATGAGTTCGACTTGGTGTAACGTTGATTAGACCACTGCGTGAACAAGCCGCAACAAGGAGTCCCGCCTTGGTGGGCAAGTCTGAACAAAAGAACTATAGGAAGACACTTTTGATAAAGAATTTAATGACTCTTATTTACTTGTTGTAACGTGGAGGTGTTTCAACACTTCAGACATGTATGCTGAAATCCTTCTTCGGCAGGTTCAGAGCTCCTCGCTCACGGTTGCGGTTGAATAAAAATCAAAATGTTCAACAATGTTTACTAATACATAGCATGTAAAACCAATGGCAAGAATCAACAATATGTTATTTTCAGAGAGTTTGACGAACTTTAGTTTTTCCCCACACAAATCTGAAAGCGAGCAGCTTTAAAGGTTCAGGATCACTTTGGATGCTGCAATCACTCATATAACGGGGAATATTTATAGCAAAGATATGTTACCAGCTTAATGGATCTTTGTGAAAATTGTAATGTCGCATTTGAATTCGATAGCACATTATGTTTAGCGCAGTTTTTCTATCAATTCTTTCAGTGTTGCTAAGTTACAAGAAACGCTTTCGGAAAACTTTATGTGATAATTAAATTCATATAACGACATGAATATTCTATCCGAGCAAAGTTTAAAGTGACAATGGAGCTTTAGATAAAGCGAATATAAATTCATGTGAATCCGTAACATTTCTGTACTGTTAACACGAACTACAAAAAAAGACTGTTGTAATGTATCATTCCCACACACCTGAGTGTTTGGAATTATTTTTTTGTCCAATCGCAGCGCAGTATTCGCTGCACTCGAACTTGGGTTAATCAATAATTATATACCGAGTCAGTAAATGGGACACTACTGCTGATTTCTAACACTAAGTAGGTTAATGCTTATTTTGATGCATTTACTACCGTCACAATAAATTGGTCGCGCGGCATGCGCCGCGCCAGACCAATTTATTTTCGTAAATATATCAAAATGAACACTAATCTATACTTAAAAGTGTGTAAATGTCAATTAAATCCAGTAAGTAACAAGCGGTGCACGGAAACAAACATTAAAATGTGATATTGATTCACAAAGTAGTCTGTTCTTTGTGTGTACAAGCAGAATTAAACTTTTCTGTGCGGAATTATATTTTATGACAACTTTGCTGTTTTCTATTTCCTATGCTTCTTACATTTTGAATAATCCGTTCAAATGATGGTTTTTGCATCTGTTATGGAAGCCTTTTTACAATGTACATATGCAAATTTAAGTGATATATAATTTCACATATATACAGTTTAGTTCCAAATCCGCTAACATTTTAGATACTATATATCAAAAATCTCTAAGTAAGGGAAGTAACCGCTGCGGAAACTTTCCAATTAATTGTAAGGAGTATATGGTCGTTTTAGATTGTGAACTTTAAGTTAAAAGTACAACATTTAACATCCTTGTTTGCCAAACATAGTTCAAACACAGAAATGCAATAAAATATATCTTGATGTATTTTATCATGATGATATTTTAAAGGTAAGTTAAACAAAGGCTCGTTATATCGAGAAAGTGCTGATAAGTTTGACAACTTTTACATTGCGGAACTGTTGTACATAACTTTATTATGGAAAATTCCCTACTTGATGGGAAGTATGAAGTCACTGAAATTATCAAGTAACATTTTCATTTTTGAACAAATTTCAAGTTTATACTTAGTAAACACTTGCATACGACACCACGTATAAGCCAGAACAGGCTGCCAAGGTATTTTAGAGATTGAATTTGAAAAGGACACGCCTACATCTCTAACATGAATATATGTAGTTAAAGATCATTCTTAATATATATTTTATTTTATTCATGTCTCATCCACATACATCATTTACACATATAAATTCATCTGATTTTTGTTTTTAAAATATTCATGTGATGTTAAAAACAATGAATGGAGAAAATGTTTAACAAATTTTAAGATTGTCATCCCATTCTCTTGAAATAGAGGTGAGCATGTATAATAATATAGAAAGAGAGGTTAATTATGTACACAAACTGCTGTAGAATCTGAATACAGTCCTCGTTATAGGGACTTAAGGCCGTTGTTCATGGCCGACTATTCATAAATTCAATTGTATATAGGTAATGTATGTTTAATCTTGTAAAAAATATTAGGCTACGAGATGTTTAATGCATGTGTAACAATTATGAATATTTTGGGTAACAAATACTTATTTAGTCGTCTGATCTTTTATGTTTGTATATATTCATGCTTTGACTTTTTGTATTGCCATACGTTGATGTGGTATTATGTAAATGGCCAAAAGCAAATGTTTTGCTCCTTATGCTGAATAAACTTGAACTTGACTTCTAGTATTTTAACAAAAGGCACCAATGCACATACGGACATGCTTCATATAATGATTTCACAGGTTTAAGAAGAAGAATGATGACCATTCTTGTCATGATTTATCAATCATCATCAATAAAACTCAGCATAGAAATATAGGACGAAACGTTGCATGCTATTTTTATTCCACATCAAGGTAACTGAAACCAAAAGTTTAAGGTAGCGCACAATTTTTTTTCAGTGGGCGGAGTGCATGTTTTATTATTTTTCATTTCTTCTTTTAACATCAAACTTTTTTATCCTGGTTGGGATGCCATAATGTTGTAGGATACTTACACTATTAGTTCATGTGAAGAAATAATTTAACTAGTGAATTATAATGAAGAACATATACATTTTGACATGTTATCTTGCATGTTTAAGAATGTATCCGTTCTTCATGATAATTGACTTATTTATAGTTTTCTTTACATGAATTATTAGTGCCAGTGTACTTCAATAATATGGCATCCATACCAAATGATACCCATTTTATATTAAAGAAAAAACATGCTCCCCACCCACTAAAGAAAATAGTGCGTGCCTTAAGAAGAGACAGATGGGACAAATAAATACCTGAAATTAAACTGAAAGGAAGAAATACAAGTAGTCATTGACCTATCTGACCGATCCTTCTTTGTTATACATTTTATCCGCATTCATTCTTTTTATTTTAACCATTATCCTTATTTACGCTGTTGGCACGTCAGACGAGCAGCTTTGCCTATTTAAAGAATATATTGGAACCAAATGTCTTTGTTAGAAAGATATCCATGCAGTAAATGGAACTAAAATCTTTGATAGGCATACTAGGTAAGATGTTTTCTTAGATAACAAGTCAGACCCATTCGAAATCATTTATATTGTCTTACAGGTATTGCATCTTTGCTTTGTGTTATATCTATGGTACTTTAAAACTTCGCTTGTGTGCTTTTTGAGCAAATGTCGACAAAGAGATAAATCAAAGGTATACTTGCATTGTCTGACCTGTTATCGGACAACACTTGAGCGATAATTGTCTGATTTATGAAAAAAAAACCTATGATTTATCGCATTTCACGATCTTTTTTACGAGTTTCTTCCTGTTCGTTTTCCTATTTACTTGTAAAATCCAATCATGATACAAGTTTAAATGATATTATATCAGTGTGATTTTGTCTTTATGTTCTGCTTTTAATTTGGTTTGTTTCATGTTTATCAGATCAGACACTTGAAGTCACTAAGTATCGCCTTTGGTCATTTAAAATATAATGTACATGAAAGACTATCGGTATTGTTAGAACATGTTCAATTTAATTGGTTTAGCATGAACCATCTGGTTATCACTAATCTATCCCGCAAACAAAAGAGACAGTCTTAAAGCGGTTTATATCGATATTTAATGTTGTTTATACCTGTTTCGTTACAGTGGAGAACTTATTAAGATTGTTGATACATTGTACGGAAATTCTTTGCAATATTCTTATTTGTTTTAGTAAAAAAAATCAAATTCTAACTTATGTGTTTTTAATCACCGAGGATTTTAATAAAAGATGTGGCAACAAATAGTTTAGCAGTAAGTATTATAGATGTTTATACATAGTTTATCTTGTAGTTGTTTAAAACGGTTTGATGAAATGGTGACATTATTTTGCCGAACGCTACAAAATGTTGGTCTTCACATACAGCTTGCAGAGTCACTAACTTTCCCGCAAGGATGAACATGATGCCTAGCCACCATGTACACATTACAAATCAATCAGGCACGGAACCGACTATAAGTTACATTTAGGGCATGTGTACAACATTTTAAAGACTTTTAAAGGGAGAAGAATGAACTTGTCAGTCCGTCAGTTGTGAATAGTTTTTATCATGTGCTTAACTCAGCTGTTAAACGATTGTACAATCTCGACACAGATATATGATCTGATGATCGAACCAACCTGTCTATAAGAGAATGTATTGATACTGACTCAATTTTGGCATCTTGTGTGGCCTACCTGTCAGATAAACATAACCAGTATAGTTAGTTAATCCAGAACAAATCTTGCTCGACAAACAGTATTCGAATGATATGAAACTCATGTACCTAACAATCTCAAACTTTCAACCGACGCAGCTGCTTTGTCGAGAGTTCAATCGCAGTGAAGATACCCCATATACCCCACTGAATGGTTGATAAAAATGTGCATCTGTAAACAAACGGAAGACAGACTTGTCGAACTTTTGACACAGTTTCCAACTTTCCCGTTGTATCAGTACTCGACTTGTCACTCAATCAGATCTTGCAAAATACTTGAACGAACGAACGAACGAACGAACGAACGAACGAACGAAAATCCTGACAAAATTAACATTTTTAGATAAAAAACATCGTTTTCAGTAAAGGTTTTATGCAAGTGTTTTGGTTTCTGTACAAGGAATATTTAAATACCCCAAGATACTATCAAAGTGAAGAGCTTTCAAATATTTATTCGTATGACTATCAAAGGGACAGTCAAGGAGTTTGTTTAATGGTCATAATATTTTAGAGGCAGCCATAAAACTAGACGGTGACATCTCGTGCTTTAACCGCGTTTAACTGAAGCATATTTATCGGTAAGTCGATGGATTTCAGAACCTACGATGCAAGGCTGAAGATCTTGAGTGTACTATTGATGTAAAACCAAGTAAGTTTAAATCAAATTAATGAAGCATAAATAAAAACACAACAACAACAACGACCATCATCACGTACTTCATCGTTTTATTAGTAAATTATAGTATTTTAATTAATCTCGATTTACAACTTTAACTAATGTGAAGTCGCCTTGGTGAAGTGGTGGCGCGTTCGCTTCGAATTCGGGTAGTCCCGGGTTGGATCCCAACAAGTGCACAAGTAGTTATTCTGGTAGTATCCTTAGGCAACACACAGATACTTCCACATTGCGTCTGTCTGTCTGTCTGTCTGTCTGTCTGTCTGTCTCTGTCTCTGTCTCTGTCTCTGTCTCTGTCTCTGTCCCTCTCTCTGTCTCTGTCCGAGGATGATTCCATCTGGAGTGAGTGTGGAGAGCTATATTAGTCTGTTAGTCTGGAACGATTTCACTTTCTTCCAATGTTTGATGCGCACATACTGTGTATATCGTGAACTTTAAAACATTTAGCATAATCTATAACAATTTTGTCATATGATTATTCATTTGTTTCCCTAGTTCCAGGAAGTAAATATCTTTGCTACTATCCGTTAGGATCAATTCTCATGCGCTGAATGCCCTTTTCCAAGAACATTATTGATTGCAGTGCATTTCATTACGGTCACCTTATCAGCAATGAATTGTATTGGGATTTATGATTCTTAAAAATGGTGATATTTTTTTTTGCAGTTTAAACAAAGACCCCATTGTTCAAACATTGCAACGCTCCCCAACAGTCATCAGTGCGTCATTTACTGTGATCTACTGAGTGTTTTATTGAAAAGTCTAGACTCAGCTCAAGAACTGCAATATATAGTCTAAGATAATGCGCTGTGCATGCACGGATCGTGTATTTGATTAGCACTTTCAGTTGACAGTACATTTTATATACAACATGATCAATGCATTTAGTCACGATTCTTTTGATGACATAGCGAGGATATTTCATTACGTTACATCGAGAAGGACAGTTTATACTGTCCACCTGTCAAAATACTGTAGCTAAGGGTGACATAAAATGGAGAAGGAAATCCTGTATTTTAAGCATCCGGAGTCTTGATTTTAGTAAATTCTAACTAGAACTGATACAAACAGATATTCAGTATCGACATGTCATCCTTCTGTTCCATGACAATAGATCAATACTAACTGAGGTAACCTTTTCTGAATCTTACCTGCATACCCATTTGCTGTTCAGAGGATGCTATTGATTTTGCGTAGCATTATTTATATCGCGTGTCACTATGCTCCACGAAGGGTGTTTATTATTCATGAATTCTCAAGAAAAAAAGTAATTTCATTAAAAGTGCATCGTCGTTAAACTGTAAAGTTGCTCGTTAGTATTGATTTAAAACGTACTAATTAAAATTAGAAATCGGCTGTTAAATTTAGGCTTGAATAGTTATCGTAAATAATGAAGGTTTATAAAGATTGGATGTGATTTTGAAAACATGAAATATAACACTACAATGTTTATCAAGTGTTTCAGCATGTATTGATATATTATTACATCCAACACTGGAGCTAATGTTTTTAATGTTACAGTAGTGTTTTACTTTCGGTAAACAATTCAGTTCCTGTTTATAATGGTTTCTTCGTTAATTTATGAGGTTTTCAAACAGAAAATAGTTTCCTTAACATTCGGAAAAGGACATGAAAGTTTCACCAGATAGCCATGCAGTATGTGGAGTATAAATATACTGTAAGTATATAACTTATTTTTGAAAAAAAGAAGAAGACATATTTTGCACTTTTGCGACATGAATATAAACATCTTTAAGAGCTCAGAGGTATTTCAATGTACTTTTTCTATGTTTAAAAAAGTACTTGATAACCACCTGTAAGGTAAAAGTCGCGCAATTTTAGAGCTTTCGTCTCGGAATCAGAGGGTCCTGGGTTTGGTTTGTTTTAAGGCTGTTTCAGCCGTATCTAAGTCAGTTGTACAAGTGACCAGATTACCTACCAATCGTTCATGGGAAGGACCAGTACTATAATCATATCCTCCGTAAGAAACCGGAAACTGTCTCACGTTCTCAAGGCATATTGTCAGTACCAGTGCTCGAACCCATGACCCTAAGTCAATGAGAGGTTACAGTGGTTTTAAGTCGAGGCGGACCTGGTCCTGGGTTCGAACTCAACCAGCGCCATGGTGTTAGTGTCTTTCGGCAAGAGACATTAATTCTATATTGCATGTCTGTCTTCGAGATTGAATCCATCTAGAGTGAGTCTCAAGAGCGATTAACTCAACTCGTAAGAACATGTTTTGCGATATCGACAAAGTAGATTACATGAATACAAGTAAATCATTCGTCGATGATACAGGCACATAATCCCATTAATAGTTCGTTATAAAAAATGACAACACTCAATCAAGAATTTCTCACTATCGCTACATCTGCACGTGATCTCCAAAAAAGTGGATGATAGTATCACGTGACTGGCTTCCATTGCAGCTGAATATACCAATCTGTCGTCACAGTGTATATACTTGCTCTTTGACACTTCAAAATACAATGTTTATTAACACAGGACGCAAACATTAGGTGTATTCGCTATGTATATGTATTTTTGAGCCAATTATTTTTATACGCCCGAAGGGGACGTATTATGTTATCGCCTAGGTGTCCGTCCGTCCGTCTGTCCGTTAGCAATTTCCCTTCCGCTCTGTAACTCTTGAACCCCTTGAAGGATTTCGAAGAAACCTGACACAAATGTTAACCAGACTGAGACGACGTGCAGAAGCAATGTTCCGGATGGCTGGATTCAAGGTCAAGGTCATACTTAGGGGTCAAAGGTCATATGATTTTGTTTCCCTTCCGCTCTGTAACTCTTGAACCCGTGAAGGATTTTGAAGAAACCTGACACAAATGTTTACCACATTGAGACGATGTGCAGAAGCCATGTTCCGGATGGCTCGCTTCAAGGTCAAGGTCAAACTTAGGGGTTCAAAGGTCATATGACTTTTTTCCCTTCCGCTCTGTAACTCTTGAACCCCGTGAAGGATTTCGAAGAAACCTGACACAATTGTTTACCACATTGAGACGATGGGCGAAGCCATGTTCCAGATGGCTCACTTCAAGGTCAAGGTCACACTTAGGGTTCAAGCGTCATATAACTGTGTGGATATTGCTCTGCATTTGCTCTTGATTACAGTGCTCTTGTTTTTATTTGGGAGATCCTATTTTGTTTGCTTAATATTTTTATTGAATTACTTCCCTTTTATGTTACTATCAATAGCATATTTTGCATACTCAGGGGTCAAAGGTCATATGACTTTTTTTCCCTTCCGCTCTGTAACTCTTGAACCCCGTGAAAGATTTTGAAGAAACCTGACACAAATGTTTACCACATTGAGATGATGTGCAGAAGCCATGTTCCGGATGGCTGGATTCAAGGTCAAGGTCAAACTTAGGGGTTCAAAGGTCATATGACTTTTTTTCCCTTCCGCTCTGTAACTCTTGAACCCCGTGAAGGATTTCGAAGAAACCTGACACAATTGTTTACCACATTGAGACGATGTGCAGAAGCCATGTTCCGGATGGCTCACTTCAAGGTCAAGGTCACACTTAGGGTTCAAGCGTCATATAACAGATCCTATTTTGTTTGCTTATTTTTTTTTTTATTGAATTACTTCCCTTTTATGTTACTATCAATAGCATATTTTGTTGCTTGAATGTGGTTTAGCTGGTCTGTACATTTTTGTAGGTGAAAGTCTGGTTTCTTTACTTTTCTTAACTGCATGACACATCTCCATATATAAGACATTTTAGAATTGTTGATAATGGCTTAGTTTTTTTATAAGCCTGATGGGACATATTATGGGAACATCCACAGTAGGCTGTGTCCACACTTTGTCTCTCTAAGTCAAAGAGTTTTTATCTGATCTTCACCAAATTTGCTGAACATGTTTCTGGGCATCATGTTTCAGCCAAGTTTGATAACCAGCCAAATCGACCCAGACACTTTTGGATTATGGCCCTTGAATTTATGCAAAATAAGCCTTGTCCACTCGGTAAGTCAAGCAATTTTCATCCGATCATCACCAAACTTGGTGAAAATATTTATGGGCATAATGTCTAGGCCAAGTATGATAACCAGCCTTCTCAGCTG
Organism: Saxidomus purpurata; assembly: GCA_022818135.1. NCBI lineage: Eukaryota > Metazoa > Mollusca > Bivalvia > Venerida > Veneridae > Saxidomus > Saxidomus purpurata. The sequence goes on along the minus strand of JAFMSR010000014.1, from coordinate 4,898,803 downwards.
AATAAGTCTTGTCCGCTCTATAGTTCAAACAGGTTTTACAAAACCAATGAACTGCTAGATACTGAGTTATGCCTCCTTGGCGGGCGTATTTTGTGACAGTTTGGCACTCGTGTTATTTTTTATTTTTAGCTCGACTATAAGAATAAAGAGGCTATTGCACTCGCCACGGCGTCTGCGTCTGCGTCTACGTCTGCGTTGGTTAATGTTTTTTATAAAGTCAAATATCTTAAATAGCTTCAAAGGTATTGACTTGAACCTTAAAATATATCTTTGCCATCAACATCTACACCTGAGGAAACAATTCCCATAAATCTGTTTTGATTTTTGACAGATTTATGCCCCTTTTGAACTTAACTCTTGCTACCATGGGTATTGCCAAAGGGGCAAAGCACGCTTGACTTTTTAACATAGTATGTAAGGCGAGTTAGCTGTAGCAGTAGCAAAAACGTGAAATTGACAGTAGCAGTAGATAGCAGTAGATAGCAGTAGCAGTACCAGTAGCAGTAGCAAAATCATGAAGTTGGCAGTAGCAGTTTGATTATATTTTAAAAAAGATCGACGGGAGCGAAGCGACAAGAGACTTTCTATTGTTCGTAGAATATGTACCGATAACACTAAGATATTTAGTGGGAAGCTTGAAATTGTCATCTAACGAAAACTCCTTATTTTGCTGTGTTATCCGTCAGGTGAACTGATGAAAGATAAAAGAAAAAGTGCTGCCAACTACCACACTGTCAACGCTGTTAGCTCAATCGGTAGAGCACGAGACTTGTAATCTCGAGGTAGCGGGTTCGATTCCCGGGGCTGACCAACTAAAATTACTAAGAGTCTTTCGGATGAGACTTAAACCGCGGTCCCATGTATGGGTGCTATTCACCTGGCATGTTAAAGAACCAGGTGTGTCTGTGGATTGAGGACGCGTTCTGTATCTTGCACTATCGTCCGAAAACCTAAGATAACTTACCTCTTCTGGGGGGCGTTGGCCGTCGTTTTCAACGATAAACTCCTAATATACATACAACTAGGTACCACAGGGAGGACCCCCGTTTCGAACGGCGGTTTAATCTGTTTTTAAAATACAGTACTCATGCGGGAATAAACAAGTGAAAACTTGTGACTCAGTCAATGAATTGGCGTCATTGATGACAAACTATTCATTATTTAATAAATAATCTATGGCTTGGAGTGCTTTATCGAAATTGAAGCATTCCCCGGAGGTGATGTGCCTGGCGGATTAAGTTACGAGGGCGAATTTTTCAAATAAAACTACTTTGTGAGTCTCAGTACTTTGACAGTGTTTGCACCACACTTCCTTGTATTCAGTTTCAGGATACTTGTTTACTCTTCTATCAGACATAATGAAGTGAGTTCAAGCTGATGTGAGAATCCCTACGTCAACTTTCAAAATAAATATATCCTATCCTACCTCGGTTACCATAGCAACCCTCTACTAACCCCCTAACAACCCAACCAACAGTCGGCTATTCACCTACCAAAATACACCCCGGATATTGGGCGGGGGGGGGGGTCTCCACACACATAGCCCCCCCTTTTTTTCTCCAGCCATTTTCACCTTCCAACTCCCCACCCATCCCTCACACCCATCATAAAAAACAACACTAAATTAATTCAACGTTTTGGTATAAAATATAAAAAGAAATACCTGACTGACATTATGCAGAAGACGTCAGATTCAGAACCTAACAAAGTAGCCAATCGATTTAAATGCGTACCGTTAATTTGAACTGTACAACGTTTTAACGTGGAGTTATGACGTCAGTGTGATGACGTAAACGTTTTCATTCATAGTAATCAAAACATTGTATGACAGTTAATCCTGAATTTCTTTATATTCCTAATATTTAGGTTCGTAAACAATTTTTTTTATATGCGGCTAATGTATTTATACTGATATTATCTCTATTTCTATATATTTTTTTTTTGCACGGGAGTAAATCTAAATTAGAAAAGTCGGAAAGATCTACTTCCATGTCTGAAACCCCGCCTTCTTTTCCGAGTGCTTTAATCATATTAATGCACTCGAATTGACTATAGAAATATACCATAGGCATATTAGAATTAAGAAATAATCTATGGCATGGAGTGCTTTATCGAAATTGAAGCATTCCCCGGAGGTGATGTGCCTGGCGGAATAATTTACGAGGGCGAAGCCCGAGTGAATTATTACGCAGGCACATTACCGACGGGAAATGCTTCAATTTCGATAAAGCACTCCAAGCCATAGATTATTTCGATTCTTATAAGCCGAATTTATGAAAACTATCGTAACTACTACGGACCTTTTTTCAGTTCGGCGGTAATGTGTAAAATAGCATAAATAGTGGCTGTTGGAATTCACTCCCCTATTCGGGCAACCAGTCAAGATATCATACATAACTATTATACAAACTTATTTTAGTTTAACCATCTAACACATAAAATATAAAAAAATAGCCGACTGTGACATTATGTACAACGTTTTAATGTGGAGTAATGACGTCAGTGTGATGACGTCAACGTTTTCATTCATTGTTTTGTCTCCCGGAATCAAAACATTGTATGACGTCAATCCTGAATTTTCTTAGCCTTTTTAAAGGAAAACAAGGTGATGGTATTCTAAGGCTTACTTGACGCAATCAAAAATAATATTTAGGTTCTTAAACACAACTATTTCATGCGCCTGATGTATTTATACAGATATTATTTCTATTTCTATAATTTATCTTCTGCGAGGGAGTAAATTAGAAAAGTCGGAAGGAGCTACTTCCTTGTCCGAAACTCTGCCTTCTTTTCCGAGTGCTTTAATCATAAATTATTAATGCACTCGAATTGACTATAGAAATATACCATAGGCATATTAGAATAACGCGTCGGTTATGGCGCCCATCAAAATAAAAAAAACAACGTTCGGAAATAGCCGCACGTTCGGGAATACCCGACCCCGCTCTAAACCATTCATTGGAAATATGGAAACTTTAAGTCAAAGAGAAATGAACATAATAGTGACCTTCACAACGTGTCAATCAGTTTCTTTTCCCAAGCAATAGTTTAAAGACTATAAATATTTCTAGCCTACTTAGAGCGATTTAGTGACACCCGACATTGTAGGCCTACTCCATTCAATCATGGCGAAAGCCTAATTTAAACATTTCGCGCACCAATACAAAATAGATCTAGTTGGAAGTTCAATCTCCACAAAGGGTACAGTCTGTACACTATAATAATTCCAAGCCTACTTCGACAGATTTAACACCCGCTATTGTTTTCCATTTAATCTAAAAGCACCCAAAACATTTCGCGCCTCAATTCAAAATATTGACAATAGGCTCATCCATGGTTTGTTTGTAAACACGTAGATCTTTGTGTGAAAATAAAATGTACTCTGTTCTATGCAACTGATTTTATGTGCTTTATTTATAGATCTATCTTTTTTTATCGAAAAGGCCTTCTTTACATTAGAACCTTAATTCCTTCTGTAGCCTAGTCATTATATGACCCTTGATTGGACAATAAAATATATTCTATTCTATTCACTGGATTATTTCGTAAACTATGACGTCATTGCACGTACACCTTGAAGTTGTTTACGATTTTTCAGCCCGGTGAAAAGGTTCGGATTTTTATTTAGAATCACTCGTTTAATGCATTAAAAGGTGCAAATAACTTACTATGCATTCTAGATGTTAAAATGAATAGGCTGCTAGTCTATATAATTCTGCTAGAACATCGTTTTAGTGATTTTAGGTGGAATATATCTCTATTTGAATGAATTTTATTTTAGTTTTGTGTTGAATGACTTATACAGGCCGAGCAAGAATCCATCGTAAATTAGGCCTGCACCAGTCATAGTGTCACGTTCGGGCCGCCACGTTTAGCGACGTTTGGAAACGTGGCTACAACGTGAGCAACCGTAGAACAATGTGGCTAACACGTGAGCAAACGTGGCAACACGTGAACATAGAATTTTAATTTTGAACATGTTCAAAATTCGTTGACGTTTTCCAACAACTACAACAACGTGGCAACAACGTAGCGAGAACGGGGTACAACGTAGTATAACGTAGCAAAAACCTAACAGAACGTGAACATAACGCGTCCCGTCGGTTGATACGCTCTCGTTTGTTAACACGTTGTGCCGTGCTATGCTACGTTGTGGCCTCGTTGCTCCAACGTTCCTCGTGCCCCGCTATGTCACGTTGGGTCACGAGCTATGATACGTTGTTATAATGCGTTGTACAACGTTATGAGCTGCGATATGCTGCGGTTGTTTACGTTGTACGACGTTGTGGTACATTTCTGCTATGTAGTGGTACGTTTTGAGAAGTTGTGGTGCGCTATATATTGATACGTTCTGCCGCGTCAAGGATATCATATAGAGACCCAACATATATTTCCCTCAATCTAGGACCTCAAATCATTTGTGAGCTTGCTTAAGCCCAAGTGATGAACCTCTACCATGAATCTCAAACTAGCGAATTCTTCCCTAGTCCAGGACCAAGACATGCTGAAAAAAAACAGTTCTGCTCCAGAGGGAAAAGGAAAGAAGACGAAGGGGAGAGCGTGCCCCGTGCATCATGTAATGCAGGGACTGGCTCCGGCGATGCGAGGTTTCGGCCAGTACCATCAACTCATTGGATGGCTGAGGAGAGGGGATGTGGCCGCCATCAAGAACTTCCTCATTATTCACTATTTCTTACACGGTCAAAGAAGTCGGCGAGGCCAGTGCGTGACGAGTTTTAGCTGAAACTGGTTGCAGCGTGGCGGCATCGAGGCATAACGAAGCACATCGCGGAACAACTCTGCGACAACGAGGCGTCAGCGAGGCATAGCCCGACTTTGATATTCGTTGTCCCCTCTCAATCGCGTCACAACGGGACTACAACGAGGCGACAGCGTGGTTTAGCACGCACAACGTTGCACATCTTGCCACCCGGCTGAAATTTCCAAATCGTGGGTGTCAGAAACGGGGCACAACGGCGCGGCCAAAACGTGACACTATATATGACTGGGGCATTAGACGTGATGGAAGAAGACAAGTTTATCATTGCCGAATGACGTTTACGTTGTGAAACTGACCTATCTTCTGTGATTTTAGTCTTTTATTCTTCGATAATAGTCAGTAATCTGTTCGGAAAAACTAAAGAAGAATAAGACTGGCGTGTGTATGTCTAATCGGCAGTAGTAGGGCTCGTGCACGCAAACTTCTACTATGGTCTTTAGACTGTGTCACGTAGTAGAACGTTAAAATTTAATGCAAATCTTAGAAGTAGCCCAATATACGATTTTGGCACACCACGAGATCTATAGGCGCACCCAGTAAAAAGTAATTCACTGGACCGAGGAGATATTTTTCTTTTTTCGCGTAGCCGTATTAAGCTCTCTTTTGACAGGAAATTTGGAACTCTTCAACCTTAATGGAATTACATGTAGAATGTATAACATGATTTACGTTGTAAGGCACCTTTGGATAATACCAAATGAGAGTAGACAATAAATACTCTTGCGTTTTTCAGTCTTTCTTGAATGAGTTAATACTTTACGTACATGTAAGTACGTAAATAATTCATATCTATCAACATACTATGTTGTTATAGCCTATTCTTGTTTCATTGTCTATTTGGTTTTATATTTATAGTAATGTAGACCCAATAAACAAGGTATTACTAATCTACTGTTTGTCATTGTCAACACGGAACAAGCACAACTTACAGGAAGTTTTAAACTATTTTACAATATCAAATAAACAGCATTTTATTTTGAATCAGTAACTTTGACTTTCAAACAATAAGTCTGGTATATTGATTCAACAGTGAGTCATCGCATGCGGAGTCGGAAATTATGGCTGTGTATAAATTAAAAAAAAATGGCATGGAATGTTTTGGTAATTTTGACAAATCTATTTATGTACTTGCTTTTACAACATAAAATATCAAGTAATAATGATCTATGATAATACTTTGAAAGGACGCACTATAACATATTTGAAGTTCGAAAATGCAATTAAGAGTGTAAGATTTGTGAAGATAAGCAACTATGAACAAACATGATGTTACATGATTAAAACACGCAAAAAATAATGCAGTTTTACTATTCATGACAGAACAAAGTTTCGATATAGCCATATCTCTTATGTATCCAAATTAAACATCGGGTTTAACCAGGGTAGCTTTTTCGCGAAAATAGAATGTCAAATACGAAAATAAGCTTTTGGTTAAATTATGTCTTAAATTTGTAAAACGATATTAAAGTGATATTACCGTTCAAGGTGACCATCAAAATCTAAGATGAAACATTAATCAGTGATTTATACTCCTATTATAATAAAAATCGTCATAGTTATAACCCCAAAATAGCGATCTGTATAACAGTTTTATTCACATTGAGTATAGAGGAAATCTGTAAAAATCTTTTTTGACTATCCTAGTGAAAAAAATCCACATTTTCGGTTATGTATATTTTAATTTGTATTTATCAATAATAGATAAAAACTTATTTCTTACAGTATATGTTTTTAAAACATGCATTGTGTTTTGAGCATCATTCTTAAATATATACTCACGTAGCAATTTTGAAGGGTAATATAACTGAATTTGTAGATTATTGGCCAAAATGACTGGATTAACATTTTTCTCTTTAAAACTAGTTTGCACTCACGACCTCCTTTTAGTACTTAAGTACTTTGATTGATAACCTGTCTCAGAGATTTTAAGTACTGAAATATATCAAATCCGATGGTACAGCAAGGTTATGCACTGGCCAAAAAAAGAGAAGAAGTTCGATCTAAATCCAGATTCCCGATTATTTTTACTCGGTCTTAGTGCCTGCATGCAGTACATGTTCAGTCTGTTATGTTAAGCTGCTTCGAACGTTGGTCTAATAATACGCATTAATGATTATGTGTTCAAGTAATAATCAATTAGGAAATATGATCACACAATGATTGAAAATCATGTCTCAATTTAAAGGAAAGTAGAGAGAAGAAATGCCGTTTAAAAACTTGCCATACATTTTTATTTCAGATCGAATAGAATACATACACACTGATGAATTGGACAACCGGAAGATAAGTATGCATAGTTTGTCAAACTTGCCATCGAACTTCCTGTTGCTACACTCGTGGCTGCTTTTCTTCACTGTTGCACCGGTTTGGTTGGTACATGGGGCTGATCCAGTGTATTCACCCCAGACGATCTCCGACGCCAGTGGCAACTCGGCGGATGACTCATCTACTATCACGTGGGCCAGTCTACCCTCCGGAGCTGCTTTCGCAGCCAGTAGTCCAGCAAGGATCAGTGATGGGTTGAAGGCTTATTACGATTTCATGCATAATTTCATAAACTCTGTTTTTATGAATGGCATTCCTGAAGGTAATTTGGAGTTACTAGCTTTAATACTTGGATATATATGTTTTTGATGTTCCTAGAGTAGTCTGTGTGTATTTAATCAATTTATTCCAAAACCTTTTATAAGCTTTGTTGTACAAAAAATAGTTAATTACAAACCGGGTATTATATAGTTTCTGCGTACACAAACTAACGTGCATTTTCAAAACTGTTAAATGCTTGCACGTTTTCCATTAAAGTCGAAATCTTTTGTTCATTTATAATATTGAAAAACATATTGTTTTCCAGAAATAATCGAGAAAGGCATTGAAGGTGACTTTGATACAATCGTCAGTAACTACCAGTCTGTAAGTTGTCTCCCCTTTACTGAAAGTTGTGTTTCTTCATATTTAACTCATAGGCTTTAGCAACTACAAGTCTGTAAGTTGCCTCCCTTCGACGTCAGTAACTAAAAGTTGTTTCCCCTGTATATCAAATTTAAAGAAGTCAATAAATACCAGACACTAAGTTGTCTCCCTTTACATTATGATGTTTAAGAAGTCAGTCAATACACGTTGTAAATTGTCTCCCTTCATATTAAATTGAAAGACGTTAGTAAATACAAGCATGCTGGTTGTTTACCTGCATGTCTAGTTACAAGATAAGACAAGTCTGAGAGTTGTCTCCCTTCTTTATTTTGATAACAAGAAGTAAATAAATACCAGACTGTAAGTGGTCTCCTTTTTATTAATTTATGTTTTATTTTAAAAAGTCAGTAAGTTGTCACCTTAACAAGTCTATAAGTTGTCTCCCTTTCATTGTGCTTGTATGTTATCTCCCTTCATATTAAATCTAAAGAAGTCAGTTACCGGATAAATTTGAAATTTGAATTAAGAAGTATTTAAGTTTCACAAAATCTAAAGGTAGTTGCTACAATACAAAATAGTGGACATAAACAAACTATTGGAACACTAAATCGATTGATGTTACGCAAGATTTGACTTTAGGAAAATCTCACCTTTGTACAGTTATATTTGTAAATGTAACATGCGCTAACGTATTCTTAATGTACATGAATTATTTATTGGAAGACTATTGACTTCCTCACGTTAACAAACGTGTGTAACATTCTATAAATATTTGTTTAGTTGTTTAGATGCCGACAAATGTTTAAAAACAGGTATAACATCAAAACAAATATTTAAAAACCGTTTCTGCCTTCGTGGGACAGGTACAATCAATTGCAGGTGTCGTGTTCTCGTGCTGCACAGTTTATTCATGTAACAAAAGAAAAGCTTATTTGATTTCCTACTTTAAGAAAACCCACATTACCACTGCAGTTATTGTACATAAAAAGAAATCAAACCTTTTTATTGGGAAAACTGTATTATACAAATTGAAGACGCATCAATAATACATTTAGCGAACATAATGACCTTGGGGTAGAATTTCACGGGTAAACAAGCTGATGTATGTTTAAACCTGTCTATGAAATTTCAAAATAAACTCAAATTTCAGTGCAATTCATTTAAACCATTCAAGAATTTTCTATGTGATTATAATTGGATTCAATGTTTTTTGTCAAACAAAAACGGTTAAATTTGAATAAAGCTGACATTCTTCAACAAACCTGCCATAACATGTAAAAGTACTATAAATTATTTATGTGTCACATTAGGCAACAAAAACAAGCAAACCTTTCATTTTACGATCCCCTTTGTCTCGAGGAGTTGAATGTTATCAGATATCATAGATACCATCAACGTTTTCTGAAATAAATTGCCGAAAATTTTGCATGACTGTATCAAATAATTTTTACGATAGGGTATCCTTTAGCAAATATTTAATCGATGCAAATTGTGCAAGGTTATTAGATTAAGATTACAACACTTGTATTGTGTATTGCTTACATTTGCATAAAACCTTAGGCATCTTTTCGAGACTTTGTTTGCTCATTTTAATAATCATTTAATAATTAGTTCGTCTGCTTTTAATTGAATTTTGTTGAGATCACAATAAATGAATAATATAATGCTGCTATTTAAAAGCGGTCTTTGATCCTTTGATATCTAGCTGGATGCTGATCAGTTTAAACAGTTTATGAAGCGCGGACCGTTATAGGCATACCCTTCCTCCGCATCTTGTGATCTTTTTTGCGTGTTATCCTTTATTCCTAGGGTATTTCTACGAAGCAGTTGGTTTCACTTTGGGAAGATGTGTGTTTCTTATCCATTACAGATAATGGTCGTCAAAGGGCTTTCTTCGATTTTTGTTTTGCACATTAAATTTGTAGACAATACCACGACCAGAATTCGCACTTTCCACTCGATTCATGTACATATTTGCTGTATACGTCTCGAGCCGTGTATAAATGATCTCCTGTTGCGCTCCCATAACGACCGCTGCCGGAGGGAACAAATATGGCGGATGGAACTTCTGACCTCGTTGGAATAATTAATGATTACTCTAAATTAAGTTCGTTCTTGCTGATTTCCGTTTCAAAAACTTATAGGCTATGCTCGATAATCGTACGTGAACTTAAAATCTGATTGCATTAATATATGCTGTAATGTATCGACTTTTTACGGTTCAGTTTCGGTGTACATATTTGAAATGGTCGTAATGACTACCTTAAATTGTTGGATTTATCCCAACATGACTCATTTTAATATTAAAGCTAATTTTATTGTTTTATTATTTATTTTTCAGTATATAAACTATTTCATTGGTTTCGGGGTATGTGTCGGTGTCGGGGTGCTATTTTGTCTCATTTTCCCGATTATTGCCTGCTGCTTCTGCTGCTGTCGTCTGTGTGGAAATTGTGGCGGGAAAAGGCAACAGTTAAAGGAGAATGCTGATAACGTCTGCAAGAAATACACATTCGTTTTTATTCTTCTTATATCTATTATTTTTGTTACGTAAGTATATGATTATTGTTTTTTCGTCGTTAAGGTAACTAATGAGAATTGTTCGTAGATGCAAAAAACTGTTACTACTATGTTGAAAATGCTAAGGGGAAAGTAACTGAACTATACTTGTGTAAACCTCTTCTCAATAATTACCACCATGCCCCCGTATGGTTCTTAAACCGCTGTGATCTCACGGTAATGGGATGAAATACGCAATCTCAATTATTTGACAAGGGGAGGTGCTTGATGGAATGTTTGTCATGATTAATTTGTATTACTAGTGTTGGGACAATATGCATTTACATCAACAACGACAACATGTCAACCACACTGAATAATATACCAACTACAGCCGAAGACAACATTAATGACGTCAGGACATTCGTCAACAACACAGTCACGGTGAGTGCTTCCTTCCTGTTTCCTGCTGGTCGTGCATTAAAAGACTAGCGTAGATTTAGGGTACTGTTTATAACCAAACATGTTAAAAAATATCACAAAGGAAAATCTAAAATAGGTGTTTCTACTTAATATGAATACTGCTCTGTTTTCTCTCTTGAGGGTTGCTTGTAATCGGAGGTGATGATAAACACAGGTTTGACAGTCTCATTGTGTGGTTAATTTTCTATGTGTATAAACAATATAACTGTGCAATGTAATAACTAACAGTGCATCTATAGAAAGCTAAGGACAATTGGTTTTTCAATCACACAAAAAAGGCTCTTAAAGTCTCAATTTTAGTAAAAGAAAGATATATCCCCCTTTACAACCCGTGCTTTACAATTTCAGCAAGCTGAGCATATTGTCTCAAACAACTTCCAGTTCGTAAAAACAGCTTTGTTTCGTGACCTTGACAGTAAGTCTTTAATTTATTTTGCAGTCGGGCAAATTCAGATTTATATTTATTCAATCAATTACTCAGTGATCTCCCTTAACGGCTACGAATCCTCACTATCATGGAGGATGTATATGGACGAAAAGATGGCCACCCAAGTATTTTTTAAATAGAGATTTATCACTTTAATTTATTTTTTATGCCGGTCCAACATACTTTTACCAAGGACTACTTGCCCTCTGTCTTGGGAGATCATGCTGACGATGTTGTACGGACTTTTCATTTTAGATTAAGCATATAACACTTATGGAAATGCAATGTATTCTTTGAACAATCTCTGTACAATACTCATTTAAAGTTTTCAACACTGTACTTCTGGCAAAGTATTGCGGTTGACTTCCATTTGTGTATCATGCATTTTAACAGAAGCAATCTTCAGAATAAAAAGGATTACCGTTCCTTACAAAACGGAAAGTATAAATTTGCCAGCTCCCCATGAAACACCCACTCACACATATACATCTTCGCATTATAATAACCAAAAATCTACTGCAGAATAGGACGGTATTTATTAAATGCAAAAGCAAACAAGTAACATACAAATCAATGGACAAAAGGAGGAAGTTTAAAACCACATATGTGTGACTGCATTGTTAATTGATGTGAATTGATATACAATTTAATTCATATAACTTTTTCTGTTTTACAGATATCGAATACCTGGTTGGGCTGCCACTGAAGACTGATATTGAAGATAACACAAATATAAGCAGCGTACTGTCGTCTGCCTATTCACTGACAAACAGTAATAGTTTGCTCTTCGTTTATTATCCATTTATTTTAGCATTGATTTCGAAAAAAGCTTTGCCTAGTCACTTTCATTGTTTTTAGCTCGACTTTTCTATGAAAAGGGGAGCTATCCTACTCGCCCCGGCGTCGGCGTCGGCGTCGGCGTTGGTGTCACACCTTGGTTAAGTTTTTCGTACCACCCCACTTTATTTCAAAAGTATTAGAGGTATGGCTTTGAAACTTACCATACTTGTTTACCATCATAACCTCCATCTACAGACAAGAGTACATAACTCTGTCAAGGTTTTTGACAGAATTATGGTCCTTTTTTGACTTAGAAAGTGTATTGAGCTTGGTTAAGTTTTTCGTACCACCTCCTTTTATTTCAAAAGTATTAGAGGTATTGCTTTGAAACTTACCATACTTGTTTACCATCATAACCTCCATCTACAGACAAGAGTACATAACTCTGTCAAGGTTTTTGACAGAATTATGGCCCTTTTTTGACTTAGAAAGTGTATTGAGCTTGGTTAAGTTTTTCGTACCACCTCACTTTATTTCAAAAGCATTGGAGGTATTGCTTTGAAACTAACCATACTTGTTTACCATCATGACCTACATCAACAGACAAGAGTACATAACTCTGTCAAGGTTTTTAACAGAATTATGCCCCTTTTTTACTTAGAAAATACATTGAATATGGGTAAAATCCACTTATTGCCTTAACCCTTTGAGATATTGCTTTGAAACTTTGAATGCTTGTTTACATCATTACCCCCCATCTGTAGGCAAGAGAAGGTAACTCTGTCAGGGATTTGTTTTAAAAATTAAGGCCCTTTATCGACTTAGAATCTTGGTTAAGTTTTTCGTACCAGTCCACTTTTTGACTAAACTGTTCGAGATATTACTTTGAAAGTTGGAATACTTGTTTACCATCATGATCCCAAAACATGGGCAGGAGAAGGTAATTCTGTCAAGGATTTTATATGAATTATGGCCCTTTTTGACTTAGAAACTCAGTTAAAATTTTCATTCTTGTCCACTTGTTGACTTAACCATTTGAGATATTACTTTGAAAGTTGGAGTACTTATGTACCATCATGAGACCTGTCTGTAAGCAAGAGAAGATAACTCTGTGAAAATGTTTCTTGATTTGTACTTAGAAATTCCTAGTTAAAGTCTTGTGTGCCCTTAACTGTCAAAGTTTTGTTTTATTGGCAAGCACTAAAAAAGTCGAGCGCGCTGTCCTACTGACAGCTCTTGTTGTTGTAACTTATGTGATTATGATTCCGAGTACATTGTATACGCTCGAAGGGACGTATTAATGGGAACACCCGCGGCGGGCGACGGATGGCGTCCACACTTTGTCCGCTCTTTAAGTCAAACAGTTTTCACCTGATCTTCATCAAACTTGATGAACATATCTGTGGACATAATGTCTTGGCTAAATTTGATAACCAGCCAAATCGACCCAGGCACTTGTTGATAATAGCCCTTGAATTCTGCAAAAATTAGCCAAATTAGCATTGTCCGCTTTCTAAGTCAGACAGTTTTCATCTGATCTTCACCTAATTTGCTGAACATGTTTATGGGCATTAAATTTAGACCAAGTTAGATAACCAGCCAAATCGCTTCAAGCAATTTTGGATGATGGCCCTTAAATTATGCAAAATTTGCCAAATTAACCTTGTCCGCTCTCCTAGTCCAGCAGTTTTCACCTAATCTTCACCAAACTTGGTGAAACTATTTGTTGGCATAATGCCTAGTCCAAGTTTGATAACCAGCAAAATTTCCTAAGGCACTTGGATTTATGGCCCTTGAAATATCGAAAAATGATTAAATTATCATTCTCAGCTCTATAGTTCAAACAGGTGAATAAGCCTTGTCCGCTCTATAGTTATAACAGGTTTTACAAAACCAACTGCAAGATACTGAATTATGCCTCCTTGACGAGCGTTTTTGTGACAGTGTAACACTCTTGTTGTTATGGCCTTATTCGAAGCCCTTATTCAGTCAACTGTGTCCAACATTGCTTGAATATGCTTAATATCATGTTTGTACAATAGACGAAAAATGGTTAAATATTTGAAAGTTACGAAATGGTAAGGCTTCGAAAGTTTTGTTTGTATTTGATAGTATACGTGCTTATTAGGTCCACCACCCTCGGGCGAGGTATATATGCGATACGACCCGGGCTTCGAAAGTCTTTCAAACTCTGAAGCATCCTTGCATGGCCCCCTTTAAAATAGCAGGAAATTGGTTGAGGTCCTTTGCACACATAGACCGCTGCTACTAAAAATAGAAACAACCTTTAAATGGCTTCTTCTAATGAATCGTTGGATGGACTATCACAAAACTTATTCTGAATCATTTTTGCATTGTCCCCTTCCAAAAATAAAAACGAGATTGTTCCGGTCCAGTGAACCCTTTAAAAAAAGAGGAAACGGTTCCGGAGCATTGCAAACAAGGACCGCTCTTAATAAACAACCTTTAAATGGCTTCTTTCCTTCCACAAAACAGCAAAATGAATCGGTCCAGTGTACACAAAAGGCCGCTATTACTAAAATCTGATGGATGAAATGTCACCAGACTTTCTCTGTAGCATTCTTGCATTGCTCCCTTCCACAAAACAGGAAAATTAATGATTTTGTCCAGTGTACACAAAAGGCCGCTATTACTAAAATAAGAAAACTCTTCAAACATCGTATTAGTACTATACTACATTAAAATAATTTACAATACTACCTAACTCTTCACATCATGGAGTTCTACAGTACTAATTAGAAGTAAAGAGTCCTGCAGTATTACTGTACTTTACATTACAATGTACTATAATAGTATTCTACAATACCGTAACTTGTACTTTCGTGCCGTAGTTCCGATAGATAAGTGGGTGTATTCATCACTTCCAGTTATAGCTCTAGTTTGTACTGTATTCAAAATAAAACCCCACATATTTAAGAGACTTAAACCTTAAATCATCTTTTTTTTTAAAACGATCCAGTTTTAAAATATGAATTACTTTAACCTGTAGGTCTAGACAGTGCAGACGCAGCTTTGTCGGCGGTAGAGTCAAACAAAACGGCAATGGAAACCACAGTCACTGATTTAAGTGACGCCCTTACTGCCGTAACTAACCAGCTTACCGCAATATTTGACGCTTGTGGGAATACCGACTGTCCACCTGGCAGCAGACCCGACTATTCTGGCGCTGTGTCAGACATTGACACAGCCGGCGTAAGTATAGAAACATATTTATCGTGTTTGAACGTGTCAATTTTGATCGCAACATTCCACGGATATGCTGGTTTATTGAATTTTGATGTACACATAACCTTTTAACAGACAGTTTCAAATGAATAAACTTGGATCTTTTAGTAATCAGGAATACCTTATTTAAGTTATAGGTGATTAAACGTTTAGAGAACTGTGTTCTTTTGATATTACAAAATGTAAGTGATGTTGAGTTATACTAATAAGGCACGTGTTTGTATATAATACATGTTCTTTTCCAGTTTCCAGACATGAGCAGTGCGCGCACCAGTATGGACAGTGCAAAAGCACAAAACCTGACCGAAAAAATCATTGATGTAAGTGTTGAGATGACGAAAAGACTGTCCTTGTAGCACTTATAAGCTGTTTCCCTCACATGCAAGACATATGTCTTAGCAAAATATTGATATTTATAGTTTAAAAATAACACTGCTCAAAGCAAAACGTCTTCATGTTTGACAAAGTGATCCAAATCACAAGTCTACCGGCACTCGCACTATGGAATAAAACTTTTATATACCGTTTTTTTTTCTATACTCGACTTAAATTTAATGGAGGGAGATGATATAGAGCTTCAGGCTGATTTGAATCATGTTTGCTCGCAAAAACTTACGATTGCTTTTTGTACATTTAGGTTCTGAGTACTGAGATAATAAAAGCATTAATAAATCTTGCTGAACTGTTCACGTTGTAACACTTCCACTTTAAAATTATTCTTTTTATAAAATAGTTTAAATAAAGAAGAAAAATACCTAGAGACTGTTTGTTTTGAATGGAAGTTTAATATAACTCAACGAAAAGTGCTAGTAATTGTAATTGTAATAGTTTTACGAGCGTGAAGCGCGGGTGAAAATTGTATCACTTTGAGTTGCGATATAATCCATATCTACTCTAAACAATTACATTTTTTTATTTTATGCTAACTATTAACACAAAGGTTCAATTATTTATATGCACCACTGAAAAAGGTAGTTCCTGCAGACCTATATTACCCACACTGTGACTGATATTCCACAGATATAACACAGTTTTTATTAGTCAGCATAAAGTAAACATTTTTTTTGTTATCTAGCTCTTTACTTTAGGTGATACTAATGTTTACATTGCAATTTTCTTAGTCTTCGAAAAGCTGATTAAGCTGCTTCCTTTATATGCATGTGTCTTATCTAATCAAGAGGTTTGAGTGTGACGAAACCGGTTTGACAATATTTGCCGAGGCGTTTGCAATTTATAGGAAGCGTTATATGAAACTAAAACGTTCCGCTCTCTTTACAGGCAGAAACAGAAGTGGATGATATTCCTGCCAGAGTTGGAAGAGATTCGAATTCAACAAAAGAGGGTATGTGTTTCATAAATCTTTTCTCAAATGCACTTAAGACCATGTATATTAGCGTTATATTTGCAAACTGGTGAATACGTCTGTGAACTTAATTCTGACAAATATATCGCCTTACGCGAGTTATGATCGTTTTCAATATAGACACACATCGAGGTTCGTCTATATTTCTATAAAGGACTCGACACGAATTAAACTATCTTAACATTTTATTTATAGATATGAAAACAACAATAACCGATCTGGCTGATGATTTAGAAGGTATCTTAGACGAGATTACAGACATCAACAATGAGGTATGATAAAGTGTGAAATAGACATGATTAAAATTCATGCATGAGAATAAAGCGGTCCCATTAGGTTATTGTAATTAAAAAAGTGTGTACGAGAAAGTCACTGATGTTAAGAAATGGAGTATTGTCCCCTGATTATAACGCATAATCAGGAAATCGATTGTTTCTCTTTGCACCAACTGTCCATAATTGAAATACATCTTTTAGTAAATCGTTGATAACAGTTTCAACTTTTCAGATTTTTGTCTCACCAGCATTTATCAAACGTGAGTGGACGGAAAAAAGAGAGTGAGAGTTTGTGAGTTGATAGTGCTCTTGTTCGTTTTTACCGGTTAATGTTGTGATTTAGTCAGGGTAGCTAATGTGTCTCGTATCTTGCAGATAAGTGGGGAAAATGCTACAGTGGACCTAGACAAGTATATAGCCGATATCAGAGACTACAAAGAATTTCTAGAAACTTACGACAAATATAGGTAACATTACAGTTATTATAGCCGAACCAAATGATTCTAGGCACAAGCAAAATTCTAAAGAATAAGGTGAAACTGTATGCAGGAATAAAGTACAACCTTACCAGGATTGCTGCAATCTTTTTATCTCACACAAAGCAATGTAAGAATCTTACCTAAAAGAGGCTAAATGTTTACATTGATAAAGGGGAAAATGGATAAGGCAAAAGTTGACAAGGAACGAGGAAAAATAGCAGCTGTTGCATATCAATCTTTTCAATATACCATGGAGGTAAGAAAACTTACCGCAACATATTAGTGCAAAGATTTTACAAAGACATGATGTCTTTAAAAGATATGGTTTGTATATTGTATTGTCTATTTCACATTATGAAATTCGTTTATTCTTGAAGGTGGTATGGAGGCGTGGGACTGTCTTCCGTCTGCCTGTTTGTAGTAGTTTTCACTGTGTTAGGCCTGACATTTGGTGTATTCGGAGCCAGTGCAAGTACGCCGCCCTATGAAAGAGGATGTGTCTCAAATTGTGGGGGAATCATGCTTATGGTGTAAGTTTCATACAACGAGGTTTTAAACCTGACTCTTGAAGTTCTGATCTACACTGATATGTGATCTGGCCGTATCAGATTGCAAAGTATTGTATTTTCATTTACCATTACATTTTCTTAATTTGAACATTTGTACATAGCTGTCTTTTATAATTACCATGAAGATAGTAGTATGAACTACATTACGAATGCAAATCTATACCTGCAACGACACCTAAAAAACTAGTACATCATCAAGAAACAGCGCTTTATAGATTTTCATGTACAAACTAGGAGCTGTTGTAAATACTATCCGGGTCGCACTTGGTACTTATATTCACACATACTACATTTAAATTATTGAATATTAATATACTATCTCGGCTCTTATAAGTGGCTTTATGAACAAACCTTTTAACTGTATTTTTTCTTTTGTAGTGCTGCCGCGTTGATTTTTATATTCTCCGCTTGGTTGATGCTCCTGACGTTTATTACATTCATACCTGGCGCCCCCATTCATAAAGTATTTTGTGAACCTCTAACGGACTTGGATAAACTAGAAGAGGTAAGGCTAACTATGCATAACATCAATGGAATATCAATGCATATCCGACCTACATCACAGCTGAATTTCAAAACAAGTGTTACTCAACACCGTAACATGTAATAATTTCATTGCACCTGTGATCAATGTGCAAGAAAAGGTAACACTTAACATACCATAGAAAGGTTCTACCGTTGTTTATTTCACGTTTAGGTGAACATTTTCAGTGAATGTGCAGTTATTGGAAATCTTAGAAAGTCAACAAATACCCCGGAAATAACGATAGACAGAAAATGAAAATAAATCCGTTTAAGTCCTTTTGGACAAATGAACCTTTCCGCTTATTTAATTTCCATTCGTACATGGTGTTTTGCTATTTCTACTTTAATTTTTATTTTGTAATTGTTAATGGTAATATTTTTCATAAGCTCAATAGAAATACCAAATGTCATGACCATACCTCATAAAACAGTACAGTTTGTTTCGCAAACAGACTCGTTAAGCGTAAACATATTTAGGGTGACAAATATTTGACAACGCCTTTCTTGGACTATTTTCAGTATATAACAATCTACAATGACCAGAAAGTTGGAAAGGGTAACTACTTCCTGGCAGATATGGTTCTGAACAATAAAACGATACCTCTGACACTTACAGGGGCATTACAGTACGTTACTTATACCTTATTTCGAGTATTGATCGGGATGTTGTCAGCCATTGATATAAACCACTTAGGTTAAAGCTTAAGACATAATTGTACTGCAGTTTTGGTTTTTATGGGGTCCCCGAAGGGCGGCATATTAAATATCGCACCGTCCGTCTGTCCGTCCGTCCGCCCGTCTCTGCGTCCCCACTTACAAATTTATGTCGGACTGTAACTCTGTCATGCATGAAGGATTTTAAAATAACTTGGCACAAATGTCTAGCACATCAAGACGACGTGTCGCGTGCAAGATCCACGTCCCTACCTCAAAGGTCAAGGTCACACTTGGAGTTTGAAGGTTATGGAATCCACTATATATACATATATGCACACATTCGTGTCCGGACTGTAACTTTGTCATGCATTGAAGGATTTTAAAAAACTTCGCACAAATGTCTTGCACATCAAGACGACGTGTCGCGTGCAAGACCCACGTCCCTACCTCAAAGGTTAAGGTCACATTTAGAGTTTTTAGGTGATGGAATCCTGTATACATGCATACATTTGTGTCCGGACAGTAACTTTGTCATGTTTTGAAGGATTTTAAAATAACTTGGCACAAATGTCTAGCACATCAAGACGACGTGTCGCGTGCAAGACCCAAGTCCCTAGCTCAAAGTTCAAGGTCATAGTTAGAGTTTTTAGGTAATGGAATCCTCTATATATGCATATATGCACACATTCGTGTCCGAACTGTAACTTTGTCATGCATTAAAGGATTTTAAAATAACTTGGCACAAATGTTCAGCACATCAAGATGACGTGTCACGTGCAAGACCCACGTCCCTAGCTCAAAGGTCAAGGTCACACTTAGTGATTGAAGGTAATGGAACCGTATAAACATATATGCACACATTCGTGTCCGGACTGTAACTTTGTCATGCATTGAAGGATTTTAAAATAACTTGGCACAAATGTCTTGCACATCAAGACGACGTGTCGCGTGTAAGACCCACGTCCCTACCTCAAAGGTTAAGGTCACATTTAGAGTTTTTAGGTGATGGAATCCTGTATACATGCATACATTTGTGTCCAGACTATAACTTTATCATGCTTTGAAGGATTTTAAAATAACTTGGCACATATGTTCAGCACATCAAGATGATGTGTTGCGTGCAAGACCCAAGTCCCTACCTCAAAGGTCAAGGTCACACTTAGAGTTTATAGATAATGGAATCCTGTATATATGCATACATTTGTGTCAGGATTATTAATGTAACTTTTTAATTCATTAATTGATTTAAGATAACTTGGCATAAATGTTCAGCACATCAAGACAATGTGTTGTCTGCATGAACCATGTCCCTACCTCAAAGGTCAAGGTCACAGTGTTTAAAAGTAATCATACTGTATGCATGGTTACTCTGTCATGCATGGAAGGATTTTAAAATTACATAGCACATTTATTGAGCACATGGAGAGGACAGACTGTGAGGCACCTCTTTCGGGTGTGAGGGACAGCTCTTGTTGTTTATAAAATAATCGTTTAAGAATAAACAATAAATCGAACATGGCTTGATTGGTATACCAGGTCGACTTTGAGCATTCTATTTCACTTTCGATGTTAATGTTATGTTTGAAAACAAAAGAAGTTGTTTTTCTGTATCTTATGTTGTTGCTACTTTTTGCCTTTTGAAACCTGTAGGGACTGCAAGGATGGAAAGGGAGCGTTTACTGCGTTCAAATTGGATAACAAATTCGACCTTACAGATATGTTAAACTATTCAAAAGTAAGTGTTGTTTAACTAAACAGATTTTCATGTTTACCTTTCTTGTGATGACATTCTAAAGTTTTTTTTATTTAATTGCATTTAGATTTGTTTTCAAATGAACTTGAGATGTGCTGAAAAAGAGCAAAAACTTTAAAATTCCTACCTGGAAAACTGTGCAGTAGTCTTCCATCCTTACAGTACATTTTAGTTCCTGCCTGTGTAATAAAATTATCATGGATACAATTTTTAAGATGAAGTCAATATCAAATTGACTGAATAGAAAACAGATGTTGTGTGAAAGCTGTACGATATTTCATTCTTTATTCCAGACTTTAGACGTACAGTCGGAGATAGACTCTGTAAATGTCGACCTGTCAACCGTCGAAATCTATTCACCGAGTCTTAAGACTCAGTTAAGTGATTTAAAAGATGCAGTAAATATCAGCTTTAATGAGTTTTATACAGAGGTAAGTATAAAGTTTAACAAAAGTGAGTGATCGTGGTATGACTCTCGCGTTCTACTCGGCATTTTTGCTGTATGTCAATTAACTAAAAAGTGTAACCACGTTGGTCACATAACACATAATCTATAGGGTACACACATACATGCAGGTGCATTGTTAAAGAAAATAGTTTACTCTGCTCAAACAACTACCTAGTTGTATGGACAACCCAGAGTTAATTATAATTTTTAGATAATAAAACAAAAGAATAAAGTCTGCAACTAAAAGTATAGGGACCGCGGGAAAAACATATTTAGAACTTAAAATGTAATGGCATACGTAAGCCTCCCTTTTAAATATTTGTCACCATTAAAAATTGATTTTAATGTCGCAAATGTCAAAATATAAAACAGTTATAAACGCTATATTTCAGCTTGGAAATGATGTAACAACAGCAAATCTAAGCAGTCTTGCAGATGACATAGACACTTATGCTGCTGGAATAGCTGCTCCCCATGGGGTAAGTTGGAGTAAAATATCCCAATACAATGTATGCGTTTACGAAAATGAAGGTTTATTGCAAACTTAGTTACAAAACAGAGCTTCTAACTATGTATTTTGTGTGTTTTATTAAAGAGTGTTTGAATATTAAAACGAAATAATTTATTCTCATGACAATTCTTTTATCTTTCACTTACAGTTTATCATTTTTGTGTTCAAACAATACACTATATATAAAGTAAGTACTGCTAGTACGACAATGAAAGTTTCATGAGAATTTAAAAATCAAGTAAGTACTACAAAGTGAACACAGTTAACCAGTGTAACACATTTAACGGTAGCGGGAAAATAAAATTACCATGTTCTATATGGTCTGTTAGAAACTGGTTAAATAAACTTTAAATAACATTAAACTGAACGTTTGCAGGCACAACTGTCAGCCCAGGCTACAGAACTTAGACGAATTGAGGGTGAGGAGTATGCCTACGTTGAAAGTAACAAGGTAAAGTATGAAAACTAAACCTTTCTCAAGATAAGATGAGTTGAAATTCATGTAAAAGAACTGAAAGCATGAAATTTACATCATCATAATGATATATTAGTACCTTCAGGCCGCAGAGATACAGAATGAATAGAGTCACACATTAATAAGATGATTTAGAAATATAGCAGGAAATAATTAGCAGTAATCTTGAAACGAATCACCGAAAGTCGATGTCTAAGAATTTATGATTTTCAATAATTAGCATCTTTTCATATATTTAAATTAAATAAATGGTCTACGACAAACAACCAGTAAAATGGACAACTGTCCGTACGTGTTTTCTTCCTTTCAGACGGCTTTAAACACATCTGTTGCAGAAATGGACGCAGCTGTCTCTGATCTACCTGTAAGTGACTGCATCGCTACTATTAGTTTAATATTCTTTTAATACATTTGTCGATATGTCAGTGCGAACAATATCGTTAAGTGTGCAAAGGGAAGGTGACTGAAACTGTACTGAGCTGATGATGACCAGACTGCATATATATACAGCATAGTCATCGCATGCATATTTCTAAAAAAGGAATGAAGAATAACACTTTGCTTATACAGCGCAGTCAACTTGGGCGACATAGCACATGTACCTACAGTATTATACCTCAATCATCGCCACTTGAAAATGGCTAAATACAATTATAACGATATAAGAATATTAAAGAATCAATTATTTCCCTCTAGTTCACAGAAACATAAACCTAGCAGAGCAAAGTAAGTATTATTAATCACCTTTTACAATATTGCACTCTGTATTAGATCAATTGCACACATGATATGAAACAGGTAGAGCTAATACAAAGCATAACTGAGCCAATATGAGAAAAGCAGGGCCAATACGAGAAAAGCAGAGCCAATACGAGAAAAGCAGGGCATATATGGAATTCACGCATTCTGATTGGTTTCTGATTCGGCCTTGGGCAAATACGACCACCCTCGGACAAATAACAAGGCCAATATGAAATCACTTGATTAATAACATTATATTATCTTATATTTTATATCAGTTAATAATATTGAACTTTGTTTATAACTTTTAAATTAATTTACTCACTTTATTAGTTTAGACCGCCACTTGAATCCAGTTTGTGCTATTTTGTTTTACAGACACAGGTGGATAACTTAGATACTTCACTTGAGAATGCAGATACCTACGTCAAAAATAACGGAAGCGTCGCAGTAAGATCTGTGGGTATTTTGTTTGTATTTTTCATTTTAAAGAAGATAAATGCTCGTGCAATGATGTGTTTGATTTTTGTTATTTGATATATAGACAATTTGCAAACTTTTGTAAAGCACTTCTATGAACAGAAAACCCAATTCTGAATTGGTCATTTTATGTTCAGCAGTGCTAATATATGATTAACTTCTTTTTATAGATTTTGAACGACTACGTGAATCGACTTCTAAGCATCGTAGATTCATATGTAGACTTCACAGATGACGCTGTAAGTTCATTACACAATTTTGAACGTATTGATAGTTAATGGGTCAGTCTTTGTCAACACTCGCATCAGCTTTGCTAATTAGTTTTACTTTCTTTATTTGCCATGTTTTCTTATTCACCAAGTCACCCCCTAAACGCAAAATCAAGTCGTACTGACTATAAAACTGACTATATAAGGATTGAAGGATTTAATTCAAATAATGACCATTATTGAACATAGAATGTTTTGTAAAACATTTTCGTTCAAGTTGCTTTCATGGCTATATCTCAGTGGCGACTAGTGGGGTTGATAAAAAACTTAAAAGATTTGCGTTCAAGGTTTTTTATTTGGTTAAACAGTGTTTTCATTAATACAAAATGGAATTAATTTGAAAATAAAGTCTTTAGGGAATCAGACAATCACGTTAGATACCCCTTGACTGAATTATATTTAAATCAAAGTCATTGTTGGATTATTCAGTTGGACAACGCTTTGCATACATGTTACTGTAATGTCCCTATCTCGGTCATAGTACATGGGCTGGGTTTGAAACAAACTCTTAGGGGACACAAGGCAACACACTTAGATACCTCTTCGCATAACTGATAACAAATCGTGGTTTTCGTCTTGCATATTGCGTGCCACCTATTGTCATGGATACATATCAGTAGAATTGAAGGTGAATTACCCTTGATTGAGTTTCGTTCAAATTATAACCATTGTTGGACATAAACATTTTCGTTAAAATTTGCATGAAAGCTACTATCGTGAATGTTTTGTATTAGCTACGTACAGTATTGATTTTAAACTTTGCCAAAGTCTCCAGACAATCAAGATAAATAACTTTTAACGGAATTGGGATATATATATGGCCCTTGTTCGACTTAGCCATTCTTGTTAAATGTTTGAAAGCTACCACCATGGTCATGCATCAGAGAATTGATTTGAAACTTCAATTAACTTTAAATTTCTTAAATTACACTTCTGTTGTTAGCTGAGTGACTAGAAGAGGACTTAAATACATGTCTGACTTTAAATTCAAAACAATTTAAATTGTCTTAAAATTCTGTTTACAAGTTTAAGTCATTCTTTTATAAAATTGTTTGCCCTTCAATAATATTGAAATTGCTGTCATTTACTTTTTTTGTTAAGTTTATGTACTAAAATAATTTGTAAAACAGTGACCATTACCTAATTTCAGGTGAAAAACAAGCTTGGATCGTGTGAACCTGTTTGGAATATCTACAACACCTTGTTGGTCTACACGTTCTGTTATAATTTTATGGATTGCTACGTAAGTCAAATGTTTCTTTTCTTAACACACAGAAAGACACTCATATAATATTGTCATTATAAACTACAGAATGTCAAACTTGAAACCAGAAATCAAGCAATTGTCTTGATATAATTTATTATTTTCATGGCTTTTTCTTTTATAGTGATGCATAGTAATACTCGTACATCCTTTCAGAATGGATTTTGGTTCTCACTCGGATGGGTCATATTCTTTTTTATGCCGTCAGTCATCTTCGCTGTGAAGCTGGCAAAATATTTTAGATGCATGAATTATCCGGATGACGGTTTAGTTGATTCGGAACACCCTCCCGCATATTCTGCAAACGGTGAAAAGAATCCGAATGCCATCTCGGGACAGGGAGCGAGGTAAGTATTTACTTTTGTATCATAATAATAACTGTTAGCTTCAAGTTATGAAAATTCTTAACGAGAAAGCAAAACTATGACATCACTTACTACGTCATAGTATGGATGTTATGATACGGACATTCTGTATTGAAGAACTATTTGGGCGTCTGCATTGAAAAGCTTTATACCTATGTTTACTTTATGTAACTGACTTTTAAAGAGGCACACTATTTACAGGAACATGTAGATCTAAATCTCAATATGCATTTACAGAAGTTTAGCTTTCTTCAAAATTGAGCGATAGTGGTTAACATAGGCTTGGTCACATATGTAGGGTTACATTTTATTATTTTCATTTTAGATCTCAAGGTATGCCGTCGAAAACAAACTTTTGGACGAAGTGAGTATTACGTTTATAGTAAGATTGATGTTAGTTCATAAATTACATATCTATTTTGCTAGAAACATATTGTAACATATCTGTATAACAAGTAGGCTTCAGAGTTTAGTACATATCTGTGTCAAGAAAAATGCTTATACTCAGTACATCTACTACATAAATTAAGCGATAGATCTGTATGAATATAAGAATTTTAGAAAGCAAATCCATTTTTTAAACAAGACAAACAACGTCTGATCAGTATAAAATTCAGTTATAAATATAGAATCTTAAATGTTTCAGGAACAATCGAGTTGCTCACCGTGACAGTTTGGATGATTGGTAGGAAATTGACACAGTTCACCTCTATCTTGCCAGTTATTTGTCGTGTGCAACCAACTCGATGTCACTCTCAAAATATGTTTTTTCATATTCGCTTTTATTTCTAAACGACTTGATCTTTGTTTGCTTCAATTTTGAGTCTATTTTTCTCAAAAGATGAATTGTCTATACTTCTATACTTACAAAAGCATTTACTTCACCAACATAACAGAAGATTCAACTACTGCAAAAAGCATATTGTTTAAGTTTACTTGAGCTGTAGCAAAATGCAAATTTGAGTAAACTACAAGAAGGCAGTGTTGTAGGAAAGAAACTCCGACATTTCACATTTCTTCAAAAATGTATTCATTTTTGTCATTTGCATGTAGTTGAAATATTAGTCAAGATGTTTAGCAAACCATATTTATAACTGTGTATGTACTTCAAACGCAAGAGCTTGTATTTTGTTTTATTTTGCCATTTTCTTTGCTTTCCTCTTACTATTACGTAATTACAATTATAAGAAAGTGTGCAGTGTACATCCCGACCACCAGAGAAGTGAAAGCTAGTTTTCCGATTCAAAAGTATTATGGCAGTTACCAAGGTACCTCATTTAGTAAACAAAGAAGCAGTAATTTTAAAAGTAGGAACAAAACCATGACATTTTACATTAATAACGAGTACATTGTACTTATTGTTCGTGAAAATTTGCATGTAGTTCAGCTTTTAGTCGTTGATTGTTTGGTAATATGTGCGCACACTTTTGTGCAACAATTTTCTATGCTTGTTATTTTATTTTTGGCAATACTCGTTTATACAAAGTGCGTTTGTTGAGCTCTAGACTGCATAATTTTGTTATCATTTTATCTCGACTATACAACGGATAGTGAGAACTGTTCTCCTCTCTTATAATTTGGTTGTACATATTAAATAAGTTACGTGGATGGCTATCTCTTAGCAAAACTGCATATGTAATATTTGAACTTACACTTTAGGGGTATATTAAGTCAAGTTTGATAAGTCTTAATTGCATTTAGATAGTCATAGTGAATATGAAAGTTCAAGCAAGAGTTTACATGCAATTACATTTACCACCCCAGGAATTAATGATAAAATTGGGTTGAAACTTTATACAGGTATTTGTGGTTAATAAAAAAATTAAAGAATCAAGACCCATAACTCTTGCCTGAAAATTGACATAGTTATGCTCCTTTTTAGATAAAACAAATACAACTAATGAACGTTTTGCATGCCGATTGTTATTTTAACAAGTAATGCAAACAATTTAGGTCTTCGAAAATGGCCCTGACATCAAGTTCCGTAGCTTTAGCATGAGTCTTGCAACTTTATAACGCACGTTTTGACTTAAATTCCCGGAAAAGTTTTGTATGCGAATTTTTGTCTTCATGTAGAAATTCAGATGTCGGAATGATTAAATCTCACATATTAAGTGTTTGAAGTGGATAAGAAAGCGAAATAACACTTCCAGTAGTCCAGCACTCTTTCTTGTAGTCAATTTTGTAATGTCTTTGTTGTTCAGTTCTATACTACCTAGTGTTGCTTTTTGTGTTATATCTTACTTACAAAGGGTATGTTACTGCCAATAACCACTTATTACTTGGAATTTAGCAGTTATTGCTCTTCATGCATTATACGTGCAAGGCTACATATTATCAAATTTAACAATTTAACAAGCTACAACACCAGCTGCAAAAATATTAAAATATAAAAGTATTATAATTAAGAGATGATTTGGTAGATGTACAGACACGCACGTACGTAATTTTAATGTAAAACAATAATTTGTATTGAATTAGCACCGAAATAAGTTGGCAAGTTTACATATATTTGTAAGAAAAAATATTTGCATTTTTTATGATGTTATCTATATGGTTGCTATGACCTAATGCAAAATGATATATTGAGCGAGGTGATTTTCGATCACGGAATGCAGTCAAACATTTTCAGCCTAAGCTTTTGTTTTTCTTCAAATTGTATCATATTTTCTTCAATTTGTTTCTCTTACTCTTTTTTTCTTCTTTTTTTCACTCGGTTATTCTAAAAATTCATTTGATTAATTCAATTCTTTCTTGTAAAGATGTATAACGTATATACAGCTATCTTGCCATTTACTTAAAATCTGACGTCTTTTGGAGAGAGCCGTTTCTGATGTTGTGATAATTCGTGGCCCGATCCATTTGTTATAGTTATGCATATTTTGCATGCCTTTACACATATGTATATGTAACTTGTACAATAAAATAGTATTAAATCTAAATCTAAAAAAAGGCAAAATGATAGAAAATAACAATGAGTAAATTTTTATAAGCATAACCCAAGTATTTAAATTGACGTCACTAAGTTCATTTTGCCAACTGACTTAGGTAACATAGAAGTAACGTTTGTTTTTCAGATTTGTTATGGATGTTTTTTTAATACATTTTCGTTAGTAAGTGAGTTTAACCCATTTAATTTATATATTTTTATCATTTTTTTTTGTTTACAGTTCATTTTTATTTTTTATTTTATATATTCCTTCATTTACACTTTACAAAGCTTTCTATTTAACATTGACTATCGAGAATTATTTCAAAAAATTGATGAATCTTTTCACAATTGTTCTTGCCAGTGCGTTTGTGAAAACACGAGACTGCCAACTTTTTTGAGACTGACAATAGATTTTGTTTTGATCGAGATTCTAATTAAACTTTTGTTAACATTGAAATGTTCAATTCTGTACAAAATTGTTTCAAAAACACATTCTTAAAAACATGGCCATGGTAAATAACTTCTGAAAGTGCAATATAAAATACTGCAATAGAAAAGCCATTATTTTACACGAGTTTTACACACAGTTTGATACTTTATAAGATTTTTCTTTCGATATTAGAAGTTACACTTATTTCGAAAATAAAAGTATTGAAAAATGAATTCCATACAGTGTAAAATTTGATCCATCTACTAGGTAATTTGGGTTAAGTTTAATTATGTTGTATATTAAAATCAAACTTTCATATAGACCTCGCTATTATATCAACAAGTCTTTTTCTGTCTCTTTGCTTTTTCTCAATATTAAACACAATCATTATAGTAAATGTAACTGCAATCAGATTTTATAATTGAATTGCTATGTTACTAGCAGGGTTTGGTACTTCATGTTTGCCTTACATAAACATGTCTTTTACTTGTTTAGAAACGATGTTATTTTCTTCATATAAATTGTAAGGTTATATAATTTTGTTTATGGCTTTTGCTTTTTTCCGATGTCTGAAAACGTCGTTTATCTACTACATGTGATTTCTCGATCTCGTGCAATGTTACTGACAAATTAAAGTGAAGAACTGATTCAAACATAGTGGAAGTTTATGGTTGTTCTAAGATTTAAAACGACATGATTAAACCTAAACTCGGCGATATCATTTGATGACTCGTAAGTCTGCCCTCTAAGCAAATTTAGTTACGGAAAATTTTAACCAGCTGATACTGTGTTGTAATTATTCATGAAACAGAACCACCATTTCAGCTACCGCGCCACTGCTCCACCATTATTGTCTGAAGAATCACACGAATATCTTAATCAAGTACCACCAAATTTATATCATGATACAACCGACAATGCAAAACAGCTGATACTCGTAGTACCTAGCACATCTACTAACATGCAAACTGACTTAGCAGAGAGTGACGATACAACTTATCAAAACGGTGTCAATGACGATGCTACAACGTTAGCTGAAAACAATAACACGTCTCAACAGAATTCAGACGCTTCTGATTTTTCGGATAAATCTTTTGTCAATGCCAACGATAGAAGTACACCTGTACCTGTGGAAAAGCAAGACCCAGCTATATCAAAAGAAGATACTATGGAAACATCCCAGAAAGCTCTTATAGGAGAACCAATTATATCAATATCTGACGATCGGGAAAAAACAACTCCTGAAACTGAAATGTCCTCTCTTACGACTAGAGAAGAAGGAACCTTTCTTGCTGCAAAACCAGAAGAAACAATACAGATAGACATTGAAAGTCAAACGAGTTTTATTTCCGACAAGAGTGAAAAAGAGGATGCATCTTTTCAAAATCTTGCTACAAACGACCATGAACAATCAGTTGTTTCAGAAATACCAGCAAGTACAGACATTCCAGGCCCAGAAGAAGGAAACCAAGCCATACTGACTCCAGTAGATTAAGACTTAAATTGTCTGCTCACAAAGATGGTACTGTTAAACGCACATTAATTTTTACACAAATTCCAATTGATTTATTGATTTCGAGACTCTATAGTTTTATTGTCCTCGAAGAGTTTGAATTATGGGACCAATTTCGTTATATGCAATATCGCTATGCTTCTTATACAGTATTAGAACATTGTTTGTTGTAATAATTGTGATCGTTAGTTATTTGTTGAAAATTATAGTATTAACTGCGACTGTGGATTGTGTTATTATTCTACATTTCTATCAATGCTTATACAATGTTGTTGACATTTAAAATGTAAGCATTTGAAATATGGTTATATTTTTGTAAACGTTCATGCTTTTTTTTCATCCTTTCATTTTAAGCGTTATTCACTCATGAACAGCATGATTGAAGGGATCGTTTGGTGTTGCATTTTGTTTCAGCAGCACTGTGTTTTTCTAATGCATACGGAACAAAATTTTCTTATCTTCTTACTTTTTATACGCCCGAAGAGACGTATTACGTTATCGCCTCGGTGTCCGTCTGTCCGTCTGTACGTCCGTCCGTCTGTCCGTCTGTCCGTTAGCAATTTCCCTTCCGCTCTCTAACTGTTGAACCCCTTAAAGGATTTCGAAGAAACCTGACACAAATGTTAACCAGACTGAGACGACGTGCAGAGTCAATGTTCCGGACGGCTGGATTCAAGGTCAAGATCATACTTAGCGGTCAAAGGTCATATGATTTTGTTTCCCTTCCGCTCTGTAACTCTTGAACCCCTTGAAGGATTTCAAAGAAACCTGACACAAATGTTAACCAGACTGAGACGACGTGCAGAAGCAATGTTCTGGATGGCTGGATTCAAGGTCAAGGTCATACTTAGCGGTCAAAGGTCATATGATTTTGTTTCCTTTCCTCTCTGTAACTCTTGAACCCCTTGAAGGATCTCGAAGAAACCTGACACAAATGTTAACCAGACTGAGACGACGTGCAGAAGCAATGTTCCGGATGGCTGGATTCAAGGTCAAGGTCATACTTAGCGGTCAAAGGTCATATGATTTTGTTTCCCAACCGCTCTGTAACTCTTGAACCCCTTGAAGGATTTCGAACGAACCTGACACAAATGTTAACCAGACTGAGACGACGTGCAGAAGCAATGTTCCGGATGGCTGGATTCAAGGTCAAAGGTCATACTTAGCGGTCAAAGGTCATATGATTTTGTTTCCCTTCCGCTCTGTAACTCTTGAACCCCTTGAAGGATTTCGAAGAAACCTGACACAAATGTTAATCAGACTGAGACGACGTGCAGAAGCAAGTTCCGGATGGCTGGATTCAAGGTCAAAGGTCATACTTAGGGGTCAATGGTCATATGATTTTGTTTCCCTTCCGCTCTGTAACTCTTGAACCCTGTGAAGGATTTCGAAGAAACCTGACACAATTGTTTACCACATTGAGACGATGTGCAAAGCCATGTTCCGGATGGCTCACTTCAAGGTCAAAGGTCACACTTAGGGTTCAAGCGTCATATAACTGTGTGGATATTGCTCTGCATTTGCTCTTGATTACAGTGCTCTTGGTTTTATTTGGGAGATTCTATTTTGTTTGCTTAATTTTTTATTGAATTACTTCCCTTTTATGTTACTATCAAAGCATATTTTGTAACTTTTTATTATTGGCAGTACGGAAAAACCGAGACCACTTTTCTGTGGTACAACATGAATGGTACCTCCAATATTTTGGTGTTTTTTGACATTTTTGTACCAGGTTAGGATTTTCTGGTTGGGGACTTAGATTTTTATATAACTTCAATTTTTATTCTTGTTCCTGTCCGTTGGGCTTCAACAGCCTAAATTTTGCTCCCATTCTCTGATACAACACTTCGGGCGTATATTGCTGCGCTTTGCGGTGCTCTTTTTATTTATCTTGTTTATCAAACAGCAAACACATATTTGAAAAGTATAATTTTCATCAATGGGACACAATCCACAAAGTCCATTGTTTATAATGTTCATTTCTTGATACATTTTTAAAGCAAATTTCTACCCAAACAGGGTTTTACTACAAAATGTACTATGTAGTATAAATCTGATAGATGCTTTTTATCAAGGTGGCCACTTTCATCGACTCAAAGGTAACTTACACAGGATCAAATGCACAACATAATAGCAAGAACTCATTTAGAAATTAGCTAGAATTTTTAGAATTTATAGCTTGTAAGCTTCAGCTCTTGCAAAGATTTTACAACTTAATTGATATTTCATGTATTATTTTTGATACTCTGTATGATATGGCCTTATACTTGCTTTTAATGTCGCAACATCAAGCAAAAACAATAATTCCGGATGTTTATTACGTCCTCACAAGTAACCTTCTTTTTAAAATTTGATTCATATTTCATGTCTATTTTTGATACTCTCTATGGCAACCTTATAACAATTATTAATATATTATAAAATCGTTCCGGATGTTGAGTAGGTCCTCTCTTGTAACCTTCAGCTGTGACGGCCTTGTAATAATGTAAAGTGTGATTTCATTTAAGTGCTAGTGAAAACTAACATACTTAGTGCCTTATTTGCCATCCAATCAAAACACCGCCCTATACTTATGTATCGCTCGTTGGTGACAGCATGAAGTACAAGGTACTATAAACTAAAATACACACGCTACATGTTTATGTCGATTTTATTAGATTTAAAACGGAGCAAAACAGAAATATGGCGATTACATTGGATGACAAATGACATGTTCACTAACTTTCATTCCATTCATGTGCTTTACTGGAATATCAGGCCGGTCCTCAACATTCCATTACATGTATTTAAACTCGATTGTTTTGTTGAATAATATTAAATTGTATTGTAATAAAATTTTAATTGATTAATGGATTTTGTCGTGCAAGTGTTATTCATACCCATACCATTTTACAAAAATGCTATACTGATACTATTCAGAAGATTCAATAAGAATTAGATTGATTCATTCATAGGAAAACTGAATACTCTCACCTTGTATATCCAACCAGGAAATGCGTTATCAATTGCGAACTCACGGTGGGGAATCACATGATCAAAGTAATCTCGAAACTAAAGTAAATCTATGAAAAATGTTAGAATAAAAGCCGTTTAGCTGGAAATGTAACATGTAGCCTATCATATGGCAACATAAAAGTATTTAAGAACTAGGCAGGTCTCAATCATAGTATCGTTCCAATTGTGCTGAACACTTGAAGAACCTGAAATAATTTATTTTTGAAGTATTTAGTACAATCGGAAATAGACTATGATTGAGACTTGTGTAGTTATGGAATACTTTTATGTTGCCATATGATAGGTTTTATTTTACATTTACAACTAAGCGACTCTCATTATTTTCTAGCGTTTTTCATAGATGTGTAGCGATTATTTTGATCACGTGATTCCCAACCGTGGAACTGTCTTCAATTTTTAAACATTGTCTTAGGGTTTAATGCCTTTATTAATACTTGTAAGCGAGGGAGTACTCATGAACTTTTGTCGGGCCAGTTACGTTGAGCTTCAAGATGAAATTAAAAACTTTTTAGCTCATCTGACTTAGAAGTGGTCATGGTGGGCTTTTAGGATCGATTAATGTCCGTCGTACGTCCACAGTTAATATTTTATACTCTAGCATCTACATGTTTGAAACAATCATAATGAAACTTGAACACAATGTATATAGCCACAAGACCATATGGACTTGATCAAAACAGTACTTCCTGAAATATGGCCTCTGATTTAACAAAAAATACAATATTCAACTATGTTTACACTCTCGGACCATCATATCTTCACTGATCGTAACCATCTTTACATAAATTGTGTATGACTATAAGGTCACGAATGAGTTTAATTATAGGCTTGATCAGATTAGTTCTTTCAGAGTTATGGCGCTTGACTGAACAAAAAATACAATATTTAGCTGTGCTTACACTCTAGCATCTCCATTTCTCCACTAATTTTTCCACTTATCCTAATCAGTGTTGATGAAGCTTGGTAGGGATGTTCTTTGCATGAAGTTCCACCAAAATTGTTCAAAGAATTTCGTTCTATGCAGAACTTTGGTTACTATGACAGCAACTAGGAAAAACGTTTAAAATCTTCTTGAAATCAGAAGGTATAGAGTTTAGATATTTGACATTGCTTAGTGAACTTCTACCAATAGTTTTCAAAGTATGATCCTCGTGTTAAGATTTAGCCCCCTTGGGGTCACTTGATTTTACATAGGCCTATATGAGTCGATTTGAAAATTCGCAGGTTTTTCAGTTTTGCATGATAATTTATAAATAAAGTGTACAAAATTATTATTAAAAGTTCTAATAGGTAAATATCCATCGCGCGTTGAGATTCAGTATTAAAACTTGTCCTTTAATACAAGTACAGGTATTTCTGCACTTAATGTAGCCATAACTGGTCACTAATCTGCTGTCCCAGGGCTTGGATATCCAGTTTGGAAATTAATTATCAATAATTCAACCAACTTGTGTCTTGTTTTTATTCACCATTACATTGTATTTACTTTTTAAAACATTGGAAAAGCAAATATAAATACAATTGAATACGTTATATCAATAACATCACACAAATCTGTTTCTGTGGTGTAACGAAGCCATTTAGGTACCAGATACGAAAATACAAGCCCAAAAATACGCTAACTTGTACTTTTGTTTTGAAGAGTTCTACGTCCTGCACATGGTGGAAATGTTTGAAGGCAGACTGTATTTTAGATTTTTGAAATAAACGGACATGACCGCAAGCAATATCTACCGTATTTTTATTCTATGTCCATGGGATAACGTAGATTATTGTGCAATGATAAGCATACTCGAAAAAGTTTTCTCATCCATCTTTCATGGCATTGCCACCATTGCAATGAATACAAACAGTGCATACAAAACCTTCTATTACGTACATTTTTCTCCGATAAAGCTTAAAATGTCTGTGGTGTAACATTTCATGACAAAATCGATACTTTTAAGAATATTTTCTTCGGCTAAATTGCTTTTGAATATATTTTTTCCCACATATTTTAAGATCAGAATATATCAAACTAACATGGGAAAAATTAGTTCAGAGTAACCATCGGTTTTCAAAATTGAAAGAAGGCAGACAACTCATGAACACTTGAAACATATCTTATGGAGGTAAATTTAAGGTTCTTATGCTGGTACTCTGAAATAAAATTAAACAGGTATCAAAGGTAATTCATTTAATAAACATCGATAGATATATAGTTACATATTAAAATACCACGGAATTAAGGTAAGAACATTTGGTCTATAAACGTCCAAAGTTCGTTATACAATTTGTTTATATATGGAACTTGGTTCGTGTGGTCCGTAGTTCAGTATAACCAAGTGGTTAATGAAAAACACATGCATTTACAAGCAAACTATATTTTTATATGTTTTATAAAGGTACTTTGTATTAATTTGAAATGGTATGAATGCTGGAAATCGCCGGTGTTCCTCTGCGGTCTGCTTAAGGTAGTCAATATTAATATAATAGTGTCAATTTTACCTGTATTTAAAGGCATTTCCATACAAGGTTTTCTTTTGTATGTGATTTAAATCCAAGTTACAGGTTTGTATGACTAAATGTGAAGTTTCAACAAAAAACGAAATTTAATTAAGAATAATTGCATGCTTATTAGTAGATATATGTTGTTTTCACAACTTCAAGTCACGTGACAAGGACTTCTTGCATAATGGTTAGTTTTAAAAAAAAAAAAAAAAAAAAAAAAAAAAAAAAAAAAAAAAAAAAAAAAAAAAAAAAAAAAAATTTTTTTTTTTTTTTAGGGGAAAATAAAAAAAAAAAAAAATTTTTTTTTTTAAAAAAAAAAAAAAAAAAAAAAAAAGGGGGGAAAAAAAAAAAATTTTTTTTAAAAAAAAAAAAAAAAAAAAAAAAAAAAATAAATATTTTTTTACAAAAAAAATCATAAACAGGGTTAATCAGAAGTAAAACAATTAAGGGCTCACTTCCCCCATTTAAAAGAAAATATTTATTTTCTGTTTTATTTGCTTGGACTTAAGCGACAGACAAATTTCTTCCCGGGTCATACCCGGTCTCTTTAGGCAAGAAAGTACGGACAATTAGCTTATTGGTAAGGTCTGTTTAAATTGGTCAGTTTGAATACACCAATCAGCGTTGACCTTGTTTGCTTCCGGCTTTTGCTTTGAATGAAACGAAGACGCTGGAGGTCATGAGTTTTGAGTGTTTGGAGATGTTTGCAGTTTTAGGTTATTTTCATTGTAGACTCTAATATCCTATCGTAATAACGACTCATTTACGTGAGCCGTCAATTACTACAACAATTCTGCAACATATGATTTGCTAAGTACCAATACTTCTGTGACTATAATTCCGACGACTGCTCCAAAAATCAAAATCGTCCGCTAATTTTCTGACCCCATTAACCTAACCGTTACATTTGAAGACTATATGGCACGTCATTTACCTTACACATTAAGGGGGCGGTGGTCGAGCGTACTTCCCCATACGACACCACTCGAGAGTGACTCGTTAAGCCTTACCGAGTTAAAAAATGAAGAAGCATAAACTATTTACCTTATATCCTGGTTGTTTTTGACCTTTAACCAATATCATACCGAAGACTAATCAAAGCGCGGAAGACGCTGGATTTGTTTGTGTATTCAAAATATTTGTCCTTTGTTTTGTTGTGACGGCTATTTCAGTCTGTAATCTTCATTAGTGAAGGCTATACCAGTTGGTAATAAGATATGAACAGAATGCAACAGTTAAAAATCGTATTTTAGATCGAATTGACTCTGTTTCTATTCCCGGTACACATAGACAGTAGAGATTTTTTCTGTACTCAACACAATTTTTTCACCCTAAAATCAGACACTGATCGAGCAGCTAGTTAGTAGTTACGGCGCTTCGATAACACAAACAAGCAGGCAATAGCACCCATCAATAAGGGGATCAATTTATTGTGCGGACCGACAAAGTAAAAATGCGTATTTATAATGCTCCAATATACATTTATAGAACGAATATGGTTGAGACCAGGAAGTAACGATGTTCAAATGTTTTTCTGCAGTCATTGATATGTATTTTAACAAAATAGCTCATTCGATGCGTTTTAAGATAACGAGGCCTACAATCGAATACAGGATACATTGCCTTCTACTTAAAACAAGCACCACCTATGAAATATAACAAATCGTTTAAACATCGACATTAACGTATCCTAACACTTGTTTTCTGCTTAATTTCTAATACATGTAGGAACGCAGACTAGCTCATGTCCGCAGAATAAACATATCAGCAATACGGAAAGTTATAATTACGTCCCTTGCCGCGCATTGAATAAAATTTATGAATGGATGGATATGATAAAAGAGAATGAGTAAACATGCGCGTAAATATTCCTGGCTGTTCAAAATATTTCATTCTTTAAAATGACGATCAGGGTTAGACATTTTGTTGTCACAGAAACTCCAAACATATGTTTTCTTTCTGCACAAGGTTTAAGAAATGACCGGCGGGTTAAGAAATCGAAACTATTTCTATAGGGTGTATATATATATAGTAAATCGTCCCGACTTTTTACGCATCATTGTAAAATGAAATATATACGCGGTTCTTATCCGAAAACAGTTTACTTTAGTTATATTTACAAAATTTAGCTGATGCTGCATGAGTTTATAACATTATATAGTTAAACAATACAACTTTCATGTCTGCAATGGCCATATGGTTTCAAATGAAGACTCATAATTTGGGATTACATGCTGACTGACGTGCCGGAGCTACTTTCAGATTTGGTACTTAAGGAGTAGGCTTCGGAAAACGGTAATTAAATTTGTTTGTTACACAAACAAATAAAAACGAATAACACATTTTTCTGACCATAAATGTTTCACTCACGTAGTATGAGAAACTTACGCCACAGTCGGGTTTTCTTGACATTTTACTTGATTTCTTAAAGATATAAAATCAAATGAAAAGACGCGTCAACTTTTTCAAAAAGTCAACTCGTGTTTTAAAAATGTTGTTGTTTTTTTTCAAATTTCGAGCGGCCGTTGTAAATTTACAAAGGTATATAAACACTTAAAAAGACCAAGGTTGTATTTTTTGCTGTTTTGATGAAATTAGTCAAGAGTTTAATATTTATATTTCTGCAAAACTGTTTTGCAAAAGTGGCGCTTCATTCTTGCCAAAGTTTTAACTTATAACATGTTTCAGCCAGCTATTAGATACATAATGAAAACGAAAACACCTGATGAAAAATTATACCTGTCAGGGGTTTAGTATTGGGCCTTTAAAGTTTTTGAAATACAATGCATTAACTGCATACTCAGTTTATTAAAGGTTCATCATCGTAAAACAGTACAGTTGCTCGTGTATGTATTGATTTAAAACGTACTAATCAAAACTAGAGATAGGAACGGCTTGAATAGTAATCTTAAACAATGAAGGTTTAAAACGGGTATAAAGAATGGATGTGATTTTGGAAACCGATAACTTACAATGTTGCATTCAATATTTCCGCATGTTTTAGCTTTGAATACACCTATCATTGGAGTAATTGATTTTAATGTGAATGACAAAAATATTGTGTTACTTTGGGAAAACAATTCAGTTAAGTTTATGTTAGTTTCTTCGTCTCTTTGTTAGCTTTTAAAACGTAAATAGTTTCCTTAATATTCTGAAAAGGACATTAAAAGGCTTCACCAGATAGTTAGTATGCGGAGTAAATAATTAAACATAATGTAAGTATCACTTATTTCTAAAACATGACGAATTTTAAATTTTGACTATATGAACATTAGCATGAGGTACTACAATGTACTTTTTCTGCGTTTGAAAAGAACTTAATACCCACTTTTAAGGTAATAGTAGCGCAATGTTCTCGGGCCCGGAGGGTCCTGGGTCTTGTTGTTTGTAGGACCTTTTAACGCCTGTTTCAGCCGTATCTAAGTCACGTGTACAAGTGGATCATCTTCCTAACCATCATTCTTTGGAAGGACCCCACTGTCAATTCAAGTGTTCAGGAATGGGACACAGTATGAACACCTATTTGCAACAGATATTGAACATATCATTGCGTTCAAAATCTTAACACTAGCGTTCAATTTTTCACTCTCAGGTATTCGATATGTGAACTCTATGTGTTCTGTAGTTAAACACCGGGCGAGTTCAAACTTTAACGCTAGTGCTCAAATTGTTAACACCAAATGTTCCATTTATGAGCATGTTATGAAGGACCATGTGTTCTAGTGTTTAATACCGGACGCGTTCAAATCCAATGCAACAGATAGAACATGTTCAAAGATATGGGTAGTAAGACTGGGAACATTAACTGAATACACTGGCTCAGGTTAGAACACATGATATCAGAACATGTTCTGGGATATTGATATTGACATAATTATAAAACACATTTAAGACTAAAATGTTTTAATTTCAATAACATTTTAAACAAAAAGAACTGAATACCATTGCTACAGTTATATGTTGCAAGCTCTTATTGCTGTCTACAAGTTCTCTAATGTCTGATATAGTCATCTTCTATTTGACGAAACTTTCTCTAAACTCATATAGGACATGAAATAAGCAAATTTCAGAGAAAGTTTACTGTCTTTATATAATATGTCTACCTTTTAATGAAGAACACAGCTATCACATAGAGAGCAAGATTAAAAATGTTTTAGTTACATCAACATAATTTATATAATGGTCATTTCATGCCTGATGTTTTATGGCTGTGGCAGTTTAATTCCTATTCATCTGAAATCCAACTGTGATATACATGTATAATATCCGATACTAACAGGGTCACATATGCATTATTTTATAAGTTCACACTGACGTATGTTCTATCTTTAAAGCAGAAAGCATTGTTCACGGCTTCCTTCAGGAGTCGCTTATTTTTTTGAAGCGGATGACTCCGATATGCCCTCGTCTCATTTAGAAATACATTTATATGGTTCATACTTCTAGATTTGGCGAGCCAGTTTTTTTCCATTTATCTTGGAGCTCCTGTTAATATGAATATTCAGTCCAAGACCTTTTGTCAAATGGTGTAGCTGGGCAAATACAATTTGTAGACACACAGTTTCCTAAGATTTTAGATTATGTATCGTCACAGTTGCATTCGTGGGCATATTTTGGCGGAAAAATAAAAACCATAACTATTTTAGCTTTAAATCATACATGGTAAACGGCTTTATTTACATGAATTTGCTCATTAAAAGAATTAAAAATCGTATTATTCTAGAAATAAGCTTTAAGCGGACGGACGGACGGACGGAGAGAACAACAGGTAAGATATTACATGTACAAGAGAAAAATCTATCATGAGTTATTAAGGCCTGACACAATGTTATCTATGTACTAATCTATGTACAGTTGTTGTACAATTAATGGGTGGATGCGATTTATTACAAAAAGCTTCTACATTGATTTGTTGTGGTTAAACGAGGCATTCTTCGCCACGGGTTCTTCTTTGAAATTTGCTTTTATATATCTTTTTACGTTCATTGAATTTGTAGTCTATGTTTCGAGAATGTTATCTGCTGGATGGAGTCCCCCTTTAACGTTTTAAGAAAATAACCTGCTCGTTGTAGAGAAAGCCCCTGTAAAATTCTTTACTCTAGTTTTTCTTATAAATTATATATTTCTTATAACCCGTGTAGAGATATTAAAACAAATATATTTTTATACCGACGGCCTTTTTGTACAGCTTTGGCAAGGTAATTATGCACTGACCTACACAAATTAGGATTTTGATCTACATCCAGATTCCCGGTGTTTTAAAACTTGGTATACACTTTTGTTTCAGAGTACAAATAAATGTTAAAAGAGAATACACACGCATGGACTAACACGACGACCGGAAGATAAGTATACACAGTATGTCAAACTTGCCATCTAACCTCCTGGTGCTATTTTCATGTCTGTTTTTCTTCACTGTTGTACCGGTTTGGTTGGTACATGGGGCTGATCCGGTGTATTCACCCCAGACGATCTCCGACGCCAGTGGCAACTCGGCGGATGACTCATCTACTATCACGTGGGCTAGTCTACCCTCCGGAAATACTTTCGCAGCCAGTAGTCCAGCAAGGGTCAGTGATGGATTGAAGGGTTATTACGACTTCATGCACAGTTTCATCAATTCTGTTTTTATGAAAGGCATTCCTGAGGGTAAATTGTATTTATATTTATTGATTTTTGTCGAGCCGCTTGCGAAAGCCCGATATAGCTGTCCAAATGGCGGTTCGGTGTATGTGCGTGCGTGCGAGTGCGTGAGTGCGTACGTGCGAACTTCCGTCCGTCCAAGTTTAGCTTGTCCGGGCTGTAACTTATCCATGGATCAAGGGATTCTTAAAATTAATAACTTGGCACAAATATTCACCATCATGAGACGGAGTGTCATGCGCAAGAACCAGGTCCCTAGGTTTTAGGTCAAGGTCACACTTAGAGGTTAAAGGTCAAATCCAAGAATGACTTTGTCCGGAGCATATCGTTTTCATGCATATAGGGATTTTGATGTAACTTTGCACAAATGTTAACCACTTTGAGACATAGTGTCATGTGCAAGAACCAGGTCCCTAGGTCTAAGGTTAAGGTCA
This sequence comes from Saxidomus purpurata, assembly GCA_022818135.1. Classification (NCBI taxonomy): domain Eukaryota; kingdom Metazoa; phylum Mollusca; class Bivalvia; order Venerida; family Veneridae; genus Saxidomus; species Saxidomus purpurata. The sequence continues at coordinate 4,857,047 of JAFMSR010000014.1, read as the reverse complement.
CACTTAGAGGCCAAAGGTCAGATACAAGAATAATTCAAGAAAGACATTGTCCGGAGCATTTCTTCTTCATGCATGGAGGGATTTTAATGTTACTGGACACAAATGTTAACCACCATGAGACTTAGTGTCATGCGCAAGAACCAGTCCCTAGGTCTAAGGTCAAGGTCACACTTAGAGGTTAAAGATCAAATTCAATGATATCTTTGTTCGGAGCATTTCTTCTTCGTGCATGGAGGGATTTCGATTTAATGAGCTTCCTTTGTTTGAGAATTACTTCCCTTTGTTGTTACTTTAAATAGCTTATATTGTAACTTTTTTATTACTGGCCGTAGAAAAAAAATCGAGACCATTTTTCTGTGGTACAACATGCATGTTACATCTGCTATTTGACCTATCTCTATTTGGTAAGGAGTTAGCCCTTTTGACAGCTGGCGGCTCGGCATGTTGCACGTGGGCATCTAGTTATAAAACACTTATGATAGTATAATAGATGTACAGAAAACAAATAAAACATACAATAAGTGTCTCATCGCTGGAGACACACGGTAATGATGCGCTTACAGTAGATTGTGTGCAGGAAAAAAACCTTTATTTTATCATATCATTACGAAACCTTTGATAATATTTGGTCACAAAAGAGAGTTTATTACAAACTGGGCATGTAGTTACTGCGTACAGTGTCCAATGTTTTATTGTTGTTGTTTTTTTCAAACATATACACAATAATGTGCATTTTCTTATAACATTGAAATGCTTGGAAGTTTTCCATACCAGTCTTAAATATCAATCATTTATAATATGAAAAAAAATATTGTTTTCCAGAAATATTTGAGAAAGGCATTGAAGGTGACTTTGATACAATCATCAGTAACTACCAGTCTGTAAGTTGTTTCCCCTTTATTTAAGTGGTTTCACTAGTTGTAATTTTTGTTCTTACATATTTAATTCAAAGGCTTCAGCAATACATAAAAAAGTCTTTTAGGTTTTCCTCCCTTCGACGTCCGTAACTGCCAATCTGTAAGTTTTCCTTCCTTCGACGTCAGTAACTGCCAATCTGTAAGTTTTCCTCCCTCCGACGTCAGTAACTGCCAATCTGTAAGTTTTCCTCTCTGTATATCTAATTGAAAGAAGTCAGTTAAAACCATACACTAAGTTGTCTCCCTTAAAATTAAATTGAAAGACGTTTGTAAATACCACGTCTGTAAGTTATTTCCCTTCATGATTAATCTAAAGAAGTTAGTAACTGCAAGTGACTGTATGCTGTCTCCTTTCATATTTAAGTTTAAGAAGTCAGTAAAGTCTGGACAGACCCAGGTAAAGACAGATCAAAATAAGTCAGTAAATACTTTTAATACTATATTTGCATTAAGGCCACAATATGACAGGAAATAAATTTAGTTTTGCTGATCAATGCATAGGACCTGTATACAAGGTTTTCGCTGTTGTGCATATTTCAGGATAATTCGTAACATACTTTGTTCTTTGTGGCCATGATTTCCTATTGTGAGTAGATAATTCGCCAAAATAAAATAAAGGAGTATTAAAGTTTCTCTAAATCTAAAGATAATTACTTCATATGTAGATATGATTCAAAAGAGTGAGCATAAGCAAACTTTTGGAACATTAATCGCTTTGACTTTTGGATAATCTCGCCTTTGTCTAGTTATCTTTTTGAATGTAACGTGCACTAACCTACTTTTAATGTACATGGATTATTTATTGGTATATTATTGACTTCCGTCGCGATAACAAACGTGTCTGACCTTCAATAAATAATATCAAATTTCATTGATATATTTGCTAAGTTGTTTAGACGCCGATAAATGTTTACCTTTAGGCGTACATGTAGCATCAAAATAAATATTTAACGTGCGACAGATACAATAAATCAAAGGTGTCGTGTACTTATGCTGTATAGTTTATTATTATGTATCAGAAGAAATGCTAACTACGTAAATGCTTCATTGTTTTCCCACTCGAGGCACGAACAGGTTAATATATCGATTGCAAATGTTATGATCAATTAAAACAGTATGTATATATAGTATTGTCTTTTCAATTCTGTTTGGTACGATGAGATTTGATCCAGTTGATAATTGGTTATTTTATCATTGAATCTGACTGCTTTTTGCGTTTAAAACAATAGAATAACGCAGGATAGTCAAGCGTCTGAAAAGGATGACATTTAATAGACGTCTTTGTAGGACAACAATTATTTGTTACTACAGTCTTAGAGTTTCGAAATTCAATAATCGGACCAAAGTTGGGTCGACTATTTAAGCTATTACTTTACTTATTACATCTTCGTGAGAAACGAATACGAGTCAAGTGAATGGTTATTTGGGCTATGCTATGCAAACACCCTCTGGACTGTACATTCGCTATGGTCAGAATATGTCCATACTGTTATTCTGTTTGAATCTACTCGGCCATCTACGCCAAGCTCGGAGAAAGACCTCGTATGTAAATTCCCATAGAAAATATCTAAGATGATATAATTTCAGAGAATCGGACGTGACACTGTAAAGCTTCTGTGACCGTTATGCTATTACTGATTAAGAGCCATTTCACATATAAACCGAAACCGAACTGATTCCGAATCGAGACCGAAGTCTAATTGATACGGATTCGGCTTGTTCTTTCAAAAACACCGAATTTGACTAGAATCTCTGGTAAATTTTGTGTAATATTGCGGTGTCATAAAGTCAAATAGGTCAATTTTCTTTTATATTTACGAATATTCTACAAATTCTCGTATTTGGTTCTACGTGTTCTTATTTATAACTCATAGAATTATAATCTGTTGCACCTCCGATATAATTTATTTCTACTAGTATTTTGTCATTAGATATATCTTTAAGAGATTCCGATGTAGCAGACTGGAGTTTGTGTCAACGCTGAGCCTAAAAAAGTCAGAAACCGAATTCGTGCATGTTTTCGTTATCGTTATCGGTTCGGATTCTGTTGTGAAAACCTCGGTTTGTTGTATTGTTTAGACATGTTTCGGTTCCGTTTCGGCGTATATACATGTGAACTACTACCTTAAATCGTTAGATTTATCACAGCATGACTCATTTTAAAGGTACAACTTATTTTATTGTTTTTTTCTCACCTAGTCATGAGATACATATTTCCGCGCATTTACCGGTGATATACATGTATAACCTTATCCTTCACCGCTTATCTCACATCGCTGTCGGACTATTTTTACGTTAATTATAAGCAGCCAACACGTCACATAAAAATCGAAAACTGACTGTATATTTTTAAATAAACATAGGGTTGTTGGTATTCATTTTCTTAGTTAGATTATTTTCTATCCATCTAAAGCAGAAGTAAAATTCGAGAAAAAGTTGATTTTCATTTTTTCATTCCCATTCTGTGCTGCTACGCTGCCAGTCTGCCAAGTTCACGAAAATGTATTTACACAATGTCATGTTTCTTCTTACTCTTTGAAAATTCGATTAAAACGGTGAGAAAATAAATCTACCATGTCCATTGAGTTGTGAATAAAAAAATCCCACCCTCGGGTTGAGATAGGCTCTACGACCAAAAATCTCGACAGAGCCTCGTTTTTGGGACGTATCTCAACCCTCGGGTGGGATTACCTTATCCTCAACTCTTGAACACGGTAGATTCACTTTATCTTTAATTTTTCAGTATATAAACTATTTCATTGGTTTCGGGATATGTGTCGGCGTCGGTGTGTTATTTTGTCTCATTTTCCCGATTATCGCCTGCTGCTTCTGCTGCTGTCGTCTGTGTGGAAATTGTGGCGGGAAAAGGCAACAGTTACAGGAGAATGCTGACAACGTCTGCAAGAAATACACATTCGTTTTTATTCTTCTTATATCTAATATTTTCGTTACGTAAGTATAATATATTTGTTTTAAATGGTAAAAATTGTTCGTACATGTAGATTCACAAACTGTTACTATTATGTGAAAAATACTTTAGGGGGAAGTAACTGAGCTATACATGTAGTTATATCATCATATTCTCATTAATTACTCCCCCTTATAATTTAAAATAGCTGTCTTCTCGCGGTAATGGGATGAAATACGCGACCTAATATATTTGACATGGGGAGGTGCTTCACTGAATGTTTATCATGGTTGATTTGTATTACTAGTGTTGGGACAATATGCATTTACATCAACAACGACAACATGTCAACCACACTGAATAATATACCAGCTACAGCTGAAGACAACATTAATGACGTCAGGACATTCGTCAACAACACAGTCACAGTGAGTACTTCCTTCCTGTATCCTGCTGGTCGTGCATTAAAAGACTAGCAAAGATTTAGGGCACTGTTTATAATCAAACATGTTTAAAAATACCGCAATGAAAAATCTAAAAGTTGGTCTTAATTTGAAGGTTAATTTAGTCCGCAGTTGTTTCGACTAAATAGGAATACTGCTCTGTTTTCTCTCTCGTGGGGTGCCTGTAATTATTGGAGGCGATGTTTAATGTATTCAATCCATAATGGTCAATTTTTCGAATGCCCCGAAATTTTTTGTTTTCATTAACTTTATCCTTTCAATGATTCATATTCAAATTTTAAGACAAGTACCTTCAAAACAAAAAGGTATATGGAATTTTATACCCCTACCCCCATCTCGAAAATTCAGACTTACCGATCGGTATAGCAGAAAAGAATTGTGTGTCAATATTTAATAACCATTACAACAAACATCAATTTGGAAACAGAGTACTTTACAGCACACACTTAAGAGTTACAGTTATAACACATTTAGCCTTTAAATTCAACCAACTAATGAGCCTGCTCAAGTAATCGTGATGTATACGATTACAAAAAATGTAAGAGCAAAACAATCAAAGCAAACTGTGAATGTTAAAGGGCATCAATTCCGCTCTGATAATTTTGCCGTATAACTATTCTTAATATAATGCGAAAAAAATAATGCATTTGGCCGTCTAGATTTTCAAATAAACAGATTAGAAATCATCCATAACCGTATTTCTATACTAGTCTTAATTTTACAGAGTCATTGTCCTTATTAGTCTGATATGAATGAAGACTTTTACACAAATGTATGAATATTTGCAGCAAAACATCAAACAAATTGATTTTGATGCTGAAAAAATAAGTAAATAAAACAGAAGAACAAAGTTTTAAAAATATTTGTATGAATGGGAGTTGAACACTTCTTGTAAAATTAGAAGACCATCGACTTAACCACTACACCACGTAGACTGAATTGAACGCCGATATTCTGTTGTATATAAATTAAAGGCAGTTGAAGAGTATTCAGTTGAAAGTGCTTTGTGAGAGGTTGAATACCTTGACAAAGGTTTGACAGCCTCATTGCACTGGTAAATGTTCTACGAGTTTATGTATAAAAATACATACTTTGTAATATACTAATACTAACTTACAGTGCGTCTTTAAGAAGGCTGAGGACATATTCGAAGTACAAATAATATATATCTAGTAATCACAAAAAAGGCTCATCTATATAGTTCATAATTCTTGTCAAATAAAATTCAACACTTTAAAATGTCTGCTTTTTGCATTTCAGCAAGCTGAGCATATTGTGACTAACAACTTCCAGTTCGTAAAAACAGCTTTGTTTCGTGACATTGACAGTAAGTCTTTAATTTATTTTCTGTTGGGTAAAAGCAGATTTATATACGCAGTGATCTCCCTTTACGGCTACGTATCCTTAACTATAATGGAAGATGTAAATGGATGACAAATTTATCACCTAAGTAATTTTTAAATATATATTTATCACTTATATGATATTATATTTGATTATTGATATTATATTTGATTTATGTTTTATGCCGGTCCGGCAAACTTTTACTTAAGATTACTTGCCTGCTCTCTTGGGAGATCGTGCTGACGATTTTTACGGACACTTCGTTTTAGATTAAGCATTTATCCTTAATATACTTATATACTTCTGAAAAATCTCTGTACAGTACCCATTATAAGTTTTCAACACTGTACTTCAGGCAAAGTTTTCCGGTTGTCTCCAATATATGTATCATGCATTTTAACAGGCGCATCTCCCATCAGAACAAACAGGATTACACTTTTTGTCACGACGAAAGTATAACTCGGACCCTAACCTCTCCCCATGAAACACCCACCCCGGAAAATAGTAACGCATTTACAAGCATACACCCTTCCATGCTACATTATCACATACACGCATTATAACTCAAAAACTACAACAGACTAGGACACTAGCAGGAATGGGGTACATGGTACACCATAGCGGTTAGAATATAAACTGCTATAGCAAAGTTTTTTTTGTCGAATACAACAAGTAACATACAAAACAACGGACGGACAAAAGAAAGCTATGTAAATCGACAAGCATGACTGCAGTTAATTGATGTGAATGTTAATTAAATTTTATTTATATTACTTTTTTTTCTGTTTTACAGATATTGAATACCTGGTCGGGCTGCCATTGAAGACTGATATTGAAGATAACACAAATATATCCAGCGTACTGTCGTCTGCCTATTCACTGACAAATAGTAATAGTTTCTTCGTTTAATATCCAATTATTTTAGCATTGATTTCGACTAAATATGTAAGCTTTACCGTGCGGCTTACGTTTTGTTGTTGATACTCGTGTGGTTATGATTCCCAGTACAGTTTAAGCATACGACCTGATTGAATCAGTTGTGTCTTACATTGCTAGAATATGCTTATCATGTTTATACAATGGACGAAAAATGAGTTTCAAAATAAAGAGCAAATGTTTGAAAGTTACGAAATGGTAAGACTTTGAAAGTCTTTCATGATTAATGTCAGAAATGAGAGGGCAAATGTTAATACCAAAGCATTATATACATAGCATTTAAATGTAATTGAGAGAAACTGAATATTTATTGTTCCTGCTGCAGAAAAGAAATGAGAAACGTTACAAAGTGAAAGGGATACATTACATTAAACAGTAAATTAATTATTGTACCCCTGCGTTACGTAGTAAGTGAACGCTATGTAGGAATCACGCATGCTGCCCCGTCCTGTCTGTTCTGTCCCGTCTTACACAAAGTCAAATATTACTCAGCAAGAGCAGGTCGGATTTGCTCTGCAGTATCCTAGCATTGACCCCTGTCAAAAAAGAAAAAAAATGTTTCCGGTCCAGTGCACAGAGGGGCCGTTGTTGCTAAAATAAGAAAAACCTTTAAACGGCTTCTTCTTAAGAACCAATGTATTGAATGTCTGTAGCTCTGTAGCATCTTGCATTGTCCCCTTTCAAAAAAGAGATGTTTCCGGTCTTTTTCACAAAGGGGGCGATATTATTTAAAATAGAAAAAAAACATTAAATGGCTTCTTCTCATGAACCTGCGGATGGAATTTTTACTAAACTTGCTTTGTAGCATCCTTGCATTGTCCTCTTTCGGAAAACAGGAAATGATTCCCGTCATTGCACACAGGGACCGCTGTAGCTATAAATAGCAAAACATCTAAATAGCTCTCTTTAAATGGCTTCTGTTCATGAAACAATGATGGAATGTCACCAAACTTGCTCTATAACATCCTTGCACGGTACCCGTTTCAATGGCGGGAAAAGGTTTCGGTCCATTGCACAAATGAGCCGCTGTTTCTAAAAACAGAAAAGAAAGTTTAATGGCTTCTTCTCATGAACCAGCGGATGGACTGTCACAAAGCTTGCTCTGTAGCATACTTGTATAGTCCCCTAGAGAAGATTTGGAAATGGTTCCCGTCCAGTGCACCCTTTTCAAAAAAAGAGTAAATGGTTCCAGTCCATTTCTGACAAGGGCCGTTGTTACTAAAATAGTAAAACCTTAAAATGGCCTTTTCTCATGAACCTGGTGGATGGAATGTTACCTCACTTGCTCTGTACCATCCTGGCATTGTTCCCTTTCGAAACACTGGAAATAGTTCCGGTCCACTGCACACAGGGGCCACTGTAACTAAAGAAGAAAAAACTTTGAATGGCTTTCTTTAAATGAATTTTTCTCATGAGCCAACGGATGGAATGTCGCCAAATATGCTCTGTGGCATCCTTGCATTGTCCCGTTTAAAATAACAGGAAATGGTTTCATGCCAATGCACACGGGGACAACTGTTACCAAAAATAGAAAACCCTTTTAAACGGCATCTTTTCATGAACTATTGGTGGAATGTCACCAAAATTACCTATAAAGATCCTTATATTGTCCATTTCAAGTAGTAAGAAATAGTTCCGGTCCACAGGGGTCACTGTTACTAAAAATAGGAAAAACATTTTAATGGCTTAACCAGTGGATGGAATGTCACCAGACTTGCTCTGTAGCATTCGTGCATTGCCCCCTTTCACAAAAAAAGTAAATGATTCGGTCCAGTGCAAACAAAAGGCCGCTATCACTAAAGTAAGAAAACTCATTAAGAACTCATAAGAACTATATACTGCATGACAATAATTCATAATACTACATAACTCTACATATTAGGGAGTATTACAATACTAACCAGAAGTAAAGAGTACTACAGTAGTATAGAATACTACAGTACTTTACAGTTCTATACCATAAAGTACTTACCTGCCATAAACAGGGGTATTATTCACTTCTAGAGATGGTTCTAGTACGTACTGTAAACAACACCACACCTGTACGAGACTCAAAACTAAAATTATCTTTCTTATAAAAAATCTGGTTTTACAATATCAATTAATTTTAACTCTAGGTCTAGACAGAGCAGATGCGGCTTTGTCGGCCGTAGAGTCAAACGTTACAGCAATGGAAACAGCAGTCACTGATCTAAGTGACGCACTTACTGCAGTAACTGACCAACTTGACACTATATTTACCAATTGTGGGTCTAACTGTCCAGATAATGGCAGTAGACCGGATTATTCTGGCGCTGTGCCAGACATTGACACAGCCGACGTAAGTATAGAAACATATTTATCGGGTTTGAAGATGTAACTTGTCAATTTAGATCGCAACATTCCTCGGAAATGCTGGTTCTTGTGAGTATTGAATCTTGATCTAGGCAAATTACTTTATACATTGTTACCAAAATGCGTTATAGTTGAGTAAATTCCCTGAAAATCGGACTCTCAGAAAACCGGAATCCTCGGAAAATCGGACGATTTTTGAAGTCCCCTAATTTCTTCTTGTAAATTCATTGTATAAAACTCTCAGAATACCGGACTCTCGTAATTCCGGATTCCGGACGGCTATTACCGACTTCTTAAAGATTTTGAACGATATTTTATTCCTGAAAACCGGATGCTACATGTCATATTCAAGTGTCAAAATTTTTCTGTGTATTCAGATTTCAATTATCAGCTCAACACATGTGTCATTTTCAATTGTCGTTCGCGTATGTAATGTTTAAGGTGTGAAAAATACGTGTAGGTGTGATAGTAAAATTCGCCGAATACGTTTAATGTTGCTTGAATAATTGCATAATCACGCTACTCATTTAATACAGCCGTAACTTTCGATATTTTGTTGTAGAGATATTTTTTACAACATTCAGATGAATAAAGCAAAATATCGGCAGCTCAACATAGTTTAATTACTACAACAATAGATCATATTTAGTTACTTTGCATGTAATAAGCGCCGATTAAATTGCCCACGTTTGTATTTACTTAATTGAATTCTTCATTCTGAATACCATCGGGCGTATTCAAAAGTATAAAAAAATGTCTGAACCTTCTTCTAAGCGTAAGATATTGTTTCCTTAAATAAAATATATAGTTGTTTACTTGAACATTATTTATATTCTTTGTTTCAATCAAAACAGTCAAGAAATCCGATTCTGAGCAAATTTTAAACTGTTGGTAAGTTTCCTGAAAACCGGAACTCTCAGAAAACCGGACTTTTTCCTTTGTCCGGACAGGGTCCGGTTTTACAGGTTGTTTATTGTACGTCAGTACAAAAATACCCTTGACCGTTTAACAGACAGTTGCATATGAATAAAATAGGATCTTTTAATACTCAGGATACCTTATTTTTAGATATGGGTGAATAAACATTTATTGAACCGTGTTGTTTCTATACAACAACGGAATATCACTAAATTTTACTGATGCTGAGTTATGCACATAAGGCATGTCTTTGTAGTATTTAAATGTATGTTCCAGTTTCCAGACTTGAGCAGTGCACGCACCAGTATGGACAGTGCAAAAGGACAAAACCTTACAGAAACAATCGTTGATGTAAGTGTTAAGATAAGGAATAACCTGTCCTTGTAGCATTTAATGATTAATCTGTTTCCCTCATATGCAAGACACGGGTTTTAGCAAATATTGATAGTTATAGTTTCAAAATAACACTGATCCGATTAAAGTTAAACGTCTTCATGTTTGACGAAATGATCCAAATCATAATTCTACCAGCACTCACACTACGGAATAAAACTTTTCTATTCCGTTTTTTTTTCTATACTAGACTCAAGTTCCATAGAGATGGGCATGGGAACTGTATAGATCACGCTGATCCGAATGCAATTTTGCTCACACAAACCAATGATTGTTTTTTGCATATTCAGGTTCTGAGTTCTGAGATAAACAAATTACATCTTGCTAAAATTTACATTTTATTTCTGATTAATTAATTTTAATTATTTTTATAAAATAGTTTTAATGTAGAACATGCACAGAGGCTATTTGTTTATATGTTGATATGGAATATATCTCAACTCTAAGTGATACCATTTTGATATTTTACGAGCGCGGGTGTAAATGTGAAAATTGTATCACTTTGAATTGAGATATTTTCCGTATCTACTCAAAACAAACATATTTCTTTTTAATTTTATGCTGACTATTAAACCGAAAGCTAAATTATTCATATGCACCAGTGAAAAAAGTAGTTGCGTGAGCCGTGACTGATGTGATATCTATATGATCACACTATGTTTGACTGATAGAACGCAGTACATGTATTTCATAAGTCAGCATGAAATAAACGTTGTTAAGTGAACAAACTTTTTACTATAGGTGATACTGATGTTTACATTGAGATTGTCTTAGTCTGCGAAAAGCTGACTGGCGTAGCGACTCCAACGATGTGTTGCTTCTCCCTAAAGAAACATGTATCTAATAAAGAAGTTTAAGTGTAAAGAAACCGTATTGACACTACTTGCCGAGGCTTTTGCAATTTGTAAGAACTATTTGAAACTATAAAGGTTCCCTCTCTTTACAGGCAGAAGCAGAAGTGGATGATATACCTGCCAGAGTTGGAAGAGATTCGAATTCAACAACAGAGGGTACGTGATTCATAAATCGTTTCTTTGATGCACTTAAGCTCATGTATATCAGCGTTATATTTGCAATCTGATTAAAAGGTATCTGGTTTTGGCAGGTTTGGTAGGGTGATTGGACGTATTACTGCGGCCCTTTGCGTTCAGATCGTAATTGTGACAAATGTCTCGCTTTACGCGAGTTATGATAGCTTTCAATATAGACAAACTCAGCGATTCGTCTATGTATATAGGTTTATATTTCTATGAAGAACTTGGAATGAATTTAATTGTCCTACATTTTGTCTATAGATATGAAGACAACGATATTGGATCTGGCTGATGATTTAGAAGATATCGTCGACCAGATTACAGACGTCAACAATAGGGTATATGATAAAATTTGACATTTACGCACGAGAATAGGTTATCATACTTGAAAAAGGTGTGTACGAGAACGTCATTCATATTAAGAAATGGAGTGTCGTCCCATGATTACAACGCATAATCAGGAAACTTAATTGTTTCCCTTGCACTAAATGGCCTTAATTGAAAAGCATCTTTGAGTCAATAGTTGATAACAGTGTCATCTGGCAATTTTAGAATTTTGTATCCTAAGCTGTATTTATCAGAGCGTGGACGGAGAAAATACAGTGAGAGTGTGAGAGTTGATAGTGCTCTTGATCGTTTTTACTTGTAAATGTTGTGATTTAGTCAGGGTAGAAAATGTTTCTCGTGTCTTTCAGATAAGTGGGGAAAATGCCACAATTGACTTAGACAAGTATATAGCTGATATCAGAGACTACAAAGAATTGCTAGAAACTTACGACAAATATAGGTAACATTACAATGATTATTGCTGAACCAAATGATTTTTAGGGAGACTACAAACTTATGATGAAGAAGTAGTATGTAGCATAAATTATAGCAGGAATAAAGTACTACCTCAGTAGTATTGATGAAAACGTTTCATCTCACACAAAGCAATGCTACATATAAGATGCTAAATCGTTACAGAAATAGTAGAAAACTTCAACAGTAATAAGACAACAGTTGACAAGGAATGAGGAAAGACAGCAGCTGTGCTTCATATAGACTGTCTGATGAATATTCAAGTGAACATATGTACACTTTTGTCGTTGACACATTTGCATGTAACTCTTTTTCATATACCGTGTAGGAAAGAAAACTTATCTCTACAAATAAGTGTAAAGATTATACAAAGATATCATGTCTTTACAAGAAGTATTGTCAATAATCATGTTATGATCTTTGTTTGTGGTTGAAGGTGGTATGGAGGCGTGGGACTGTCTTCCGTCTGCCTGTTTGTAGTAGTCTTTACTGTACTAGGTCTGACATTCGGTGTATTCGGAGCCAGTGCAAGTACGCCGCCCCATCACAGAGGGTGTGTCTCAAACTGTGGGGGAATCATGCTTATGGTGTAAGTTCAATACAACGTGAGTTTATACCTAAGCATTTAAGCACTGACTTATACTGATAATTGATATGTAAGTGTTAGATTGAAATGTCTTATTTACATTTTACATTTTATTTTTCTTGATTTGAATATTTCTACATTAGTTACAAATGTAGATCTATACTTAACAACTAGTACATTGTATATCATGTAAAAAGTGGAAACCGTTTTGATTTCTATTCGGGGTGCACATAGTATATCATCGCATACTACTTTATACACTGTTAATATACAACAGCGGCACGTATAAGTGGCTTTATGAACTAACCTTTTAACTGCATTTTATTTCTTTTCTTTTGAATGTTGTAGTGCTGCCGCGCTGATCTTTATATTCTCCGCTTGGTTGATGTTCCTGACTTTTATTACATTTATACCTGGCGCCCCCATTCATAAAGTGTTCTGTGAACCTCTAACGGACTTAGACAAACTAGAAGAGGTAAGACCCAACTATGCATAACATTAATGGAATATTTATTTATATCGGACCTTCATCTCAGCTTAATTTCAAAACACGTGTTATAACACCTTAAAAAGTAATAATTTCCTTGCACTTGTGATCTAAACATACCATACAAAGGTTGTATTTTACGTTCATTTTGTTGAACACTTTTGGTAAGTGTGCATTTACATTCCACAACTATTTACATGAAGACATTCTCGTACGTCCAGAGCATTCGTTTCATAATTTCATGTCTGGAAGGTTGGCAAACCACTGGTGCATGAGGATGCATGAAGAGGACGTATATGACTTTTCTGAAAAGATATCTGAGACATAATTATGTTGGGCAGAAAATTTCAAGAAATCAGTACAAGCACTTTTTGACAAGAATCTTTCCACTAATTAATTTTTAACTATACATATGTACATAGTGTTTTGCTATTTTTACTGTTATGTTTTTTTTTGTTATTGTTGATGGTATTACTCCTTATGAGCTCACATGCCGACAAGTAAATGTTAGATCTTGTAGGAATAGAATAGATACATTTGAAATATTGTTTTCATGTGTTCAGGGTTCAACCCAAACTAAATGTCATAACCCTTCCTCATGATAATAATAAAAGAGGGGTATATTGGTTTGCAGATGTCGGTCGGTCGGTCCGTTTGTCTACCTAGTGGTTTCCGGTTGATAAATCGAGAACGCTTTGGCGTAGTATCTTGAACTTTTACATGGAGGTTGGTAATGACCAGCATATGTGACCCTGTCACTGTGACCCTGAATTGTATATTAACGGCTTCCGGACGATAACTCGAGAACGCTTTGGCCTAGCATCTTCAAACTTGATGTGAAGATTTTCATCACCAACAGATGACCCCTATTGATTTTGAGATCAGCAAGTCAAAGTTCAAGGTCACTAGGACTTTTTTAAATGCCACATGAATTATTTTTAAGGCCAGAATATTTTTCTTTTTTTATTAATGCACATTTGAATTGTTTTTATTTAGGGCCATATGAAAAAAATACATGCATCAAAGTGACTTTTACTTTAAAATCGGTTCCGAGCATACTTCGACTTTTCCCACATTTAATTTACTCACTGCATGAAGGGTGGCATTCGTGTTTTACAGGCAAGTATTGTTTTACTAAACCAGACCTGAGACTGACTCGTTTTGCGTAAATTGAACTTTGGTGACATGACAATGTCTCTTTTGCACTATTTTCAGTATATAACAATCTACAATGACAACAAAGTTGGAAAGGGTAACTACTTCTTGGCAGATATGTTTCTCGACAATAAAACGATACCTCTGACACTTACAGGGGCATTACAGTACGTTGATTACACCGTTTTTTTGGTATTGATTTGGGTATTGCCAAGAGAACAGTGTCAATGTTAGCAATTAATGTATAACACTTAGGTTAAAGAATAAGTGTTGAGTAAGAGTGAGGTTGGGTGCGCACCATAAACCGGTTTAAGCTCCCCAGTGGTGTTTTTGCCACTGACCGTTCCAAGGCGGTGCCCCACTGTGTTCCTTTAATTGTTCGTTTTGTCCTCGTGTGTTTGCTTTGTATGCTAGTGTGTGTTGGTAGTGTATGTATGTGTGTGTACATGATTGTGTGTGTGTTGTTGTGTGTGTGTGTGTGTGTGTGTGTGTGTGTGTGTTGGTGGTGTGCACTTCTGGGTGCTATGGGGCTCGTTTTGGGGAGGCTGCGTTTTTGGTATGTGGCATTCCCTGTTTGATATTATTTTTGTTTTTAGGCGTATGTACTGCAGTTCCCGTTTGTTTATAAACAATCGTTTAAGAATAAACTCTTCAATTTCTAAACACTGTTCTGTTTAGACACGATACAAATAAAAGATAAAAAATAAACCGTACATGGCCAGTTTGGTATGCCAGGTCGATTTTCAGCATTCTATTTTACTTTGACGTTAATTTTTTCTTTGAAGTTTCACCGTATTTCATGTTTGTTGTTATTTTTTCCCTTCTTAATCTTGTAGGGACTGCAAGGTTGGACAGGGAGCGTTTACTGCGTTCAAATTGGATAACAAATTCGACCTTACAGATATGTTAAACTATTCAAAAGTAAGTGCTTGTATAACTAGAATCTTGTCGTGACCATAACATTATTGGATATGGGGGAATCGATATAAAACCATATACCGTGACAATAATAATCTTCGGTATGTTGATATAAGCCACACGGTGGTCTTTATAATTAAAGTTTTAACGTACCTAGCAGAAATGATCACTGGTGTAGTGGTATGAAAGGTGAAGTCAAGATCGGTGGGTGTCGACGAACTCTCAGTGTAAGTTTTTTTTTTGTATTTTATGAAAACATCGTAAAAATCTTTTATTGTCGATGTTAGCGATGAAGAAGCAACAGACACTGCCAGCAGCTGTAGCAACTATTCTGACACAGACAGCGCATTTGAATATTCGCAATTATTGTTTTCATTCAATAAAATGCTATATATAAAATAAAAACAGAATACAATAGCAAAAAAAAAATACCGCGTAAAAATATGATAAATTTAGATCTATAACATGTACTTAGTTTAAAAAGAAAAAAATATTAAAGGTTCAGGAAAGACTCGAACTCATACCCCCTTTGGTGACTGTAAAATGCAAGTCTTCCAACGCCAAACCCCAAACCACTGAGCTAATGCTCTTTTACTACTGATAAAGTCACATTTAGCTCTCATTAACATTAAATAGTACTGATAAACATACCTGTTTTACCTGATATTGCAATATAGAATATTCCGATAACAGTTACATTATCGTGCGGTATTTATATATCTCAACAGAGATTTTTGTTTGTTTTTGTTTTGTGATACTTTTAACGTATTAATTAGGTCATCTGACCGCGAAGTGGTCATGGTGAGCTTTTAGGATCGTTGAATGTCCGGCGTCCGTCCGTCCGTCCGTCCACAATTAGTTTGTTTACACTCTAACATCGACATTTTTGAAGCAATAATGAAACTTTAACACAATGGCCACAATACCTCAGAGGAGTTCGATTATAGGCTTGATCGGATCTGTACTTCCTGCATAATGGCCCCTGGTTTAACAAAAATGCAATAATTTACTATGTTTGCACTGTAGGACCTTCACTTCTTCACTAAACCTTAACATATTTACCGAGAATGTGTATGGACATAAGATCTCAGATAAATGCAATCTTGGGCTTGATCGGATTCGTTTTTAGATAGTTATGGTCGCTGATTTAACAAATATTGCAATATTTAACTATGTTAACACTCAAGCAACTTCATTAATCCTAATTAATGTTGACAGGGATGCTCCTTGCACGACTGTTGAAAGAATTCCATGTTATGCAGTATTATGGTTGCCATGGCAACAAATAGGAAAACGTTTTAAAAATCTTCATCTCTGAAACCACAAGGCCTAGAGCTTAGCTATTTAGCATGTAGCCAAATTATCACAAAGATAATTCAAATTTTAACACCCAGGTCAAAATGTACCCCACCCGGGGTATACTTTAAAATTCCTACATTGAAAACTCTGCAGTAGTCTTCCAACCATACATTTAATTTTAGTCTCTGACTGTGTAATAAAACACTATAGCTTCCGTTTTTTAGATTCCGGCGGTAGCAAATTGACTGAATTAAAAAAGACGATTTTAAAACGTTTATGTGAATGCTATACGATATTTCATTCTTCATTCCAGACTTTAGACGTACAGTCGGAGATAGACTCTGTAAACATTGATCTGTCATCCGTCGAAATCTATTCCTCGAGTCTTAAGACTCAGTTAAGTGACTTAAAAGATGCAGTAAATATCAGCTTTGATGAGTTCTATACAGAGGTAAGTATATAGTTTGACAAAATTGAATGATCGTTGGATGACTCTCATATTATCCTCTGCATTTATTGTGGTATTTCAATGCCACTGATCTATAGGGTAAATGCATTGTAGAAGAAACTTGTTTACTCTGATAAAGGAGGCGCGTAACACACTAGCCGATTATATGGACTAATCGAAAGCGTAATGTGATCTTAAATGTCTTAAAATTAACATTTGCGATGTCAGCATACGGAAAGGCTATAAAATGTAAAATATTACCTCAAACAGTTCCATGTTTCAGCTTGGAAATAATGTAACGACAGCAAATTTGAGCAGTCTTGCAGATGAAATAGACACATATGCTACTGGAATATCTGAACCCCATGGGGTAAGTTGGAGTTGAATATCCAAATATGCGTTTGCGAAAATGAAAATTTAATGCAAACTAAGTGTAGCCGTACAAAACAGAGTTTCTAACTATGCATTTTGTGTTTTATTACATGAGTGTTTGATTATTAAACGAAGTAATTTATTAACATGACAATTCTTTTATCTTTCACATTATTTCACTTACATTTATCATTGTCGTGTTCAAACAATACACTATATATAAAGTAAGTACTGCTAGTACGACAATGAGTTTCTTGAGAATAAAATGCTGATGGGATAACGATTCTCTACAAAGTAAGTTAAAGTCCTAAATATCGAAATAAGCTTTGTAAAATAAAACTTTGTTGCGAAATAAGCGTTACTTAAAGAAACCAGACCGTTTCTGAGCGTGTCTTTTAGTGTATCAAAATCTTTAGTTATTAAAACACTATAAATCGTGATCAAGCAAACCCTAATTTTGGACATAAAGTCATTGACAATGACCGTTTTGCAGTGAAATAATGGCACTTTCAGTTATTTTTGCTCGTTCGACCATTACAGTAAAAAACAGTTTAAAGATATAAATTCAGTTAGCACCACAAAACAAAGTTAATACAGGAAGGCATTATCAATGGTACAAGAAACTAGAATAACGTTGTGCAAGATTAACTTTTAACGCTTGATAAAAATAGAGTCAGTAAGAAAACAATTTTACCGGGGCAATCAAAGCAAAACAAAAATACTTGGAGGTGTGAGTGAGGCTTGTAGAGGGAGCACTTATCAGCAATTAATTAAATATTTGCAGACACAACTGTCAGACCAGGCTACAGAACTGAGACGTATTGAGAGTGAGGAGTATGCTTACGTTGGAAGTAACAAGGTCAGTGTTCTTAAGATAAAAGTTGAAATTCATTCAAAAATAACGGAAAACATAAAGTTCACACAAAACGTTATTATTATAATGTATTACTACATACGCTTCGCAGAGATACAGAAATGAATAGAGCCACAAGACAATAAAATAACTGCAGAAAAATATGGAATTAGAGAGTAAATGACCGAATGTACATTGTAACAGTAGCGTTTGAACACATTGTATATTTGATTTTCAACAGTGTGTCCGTTTATCTTTCATTTATTTACATCATAGAAATGTTCCTGATCTAGCACAAACAACAATTATAAAAACTGGACGTAACTACATAGTTGATTTTCTCTTTTCAGACTGCTTTAAACACATCCGTTTCAGAAATGGACGCTGCTGTTTCTAATATTCCGGTATGTGATGGTATCTCTAGAACGTTATGGTAACCTTTAATATTCTAATAACCTTTGGATGATTCCATTAATTATTGAAGAGAGTACTGACTGAAAATGTAATGACTGAATAAATGTAGCTTATTTTGTAGATCCTTATCAGGCTGCATGCATGTGTAGGCTAGATATATAATACATTGGTACCAACCGGTTTTGAAGAATCACTTGCTGCCATCGGATAAAGACTAAGGTCTTAAAGCACTCCCTACGTCTAGCAGATTTTATTCTCCAAACAGAAATTATGTGTTCAATGAATGTAAAATGATAGATAAATACTAATTTAAAGAACAAGACTTAATTATATCGAAAATGGTTCATTTCCCCACAAATACCAAACATACCAATACCAAACGCTCGGACTCAACTATGTAAAGATTCCTTTCTTCTTTTAGTTGTACGTGACTGAAATGCTCTCTCTGACGGTGTCAAATGAACTTATATAAGTCTTTTAAAAGACTTGTTTTCAAATCCTTTTCTGTGTTACTATGTATTATTTGTTTGTACGCCTGCCATTGTCTTATTACTTGCATGCTATGTATTGTACTGTACATGATTACTTGAAAATAAATACTGTTTAAACTAAATACTCAACAAAGAGGCCTTTAATAATAAATTGCTAATAACACATTAACTGTACAACAACAACTTTACATAGCGTATTGAATGGTTTACGGTACTGCAGCATATTTTGAAACGCTGATATTATCGATACTGACTGGATTTATCCTTTAGGTGCAGTTGTAATACTTACAAATACTCTATTATTTATGATGTTGAGTATTTAGTTTGTCATCAGTTGTAGGGAGTGTCTCGTTAAGAATATTGTTTGCTTATACATAACAACCAGCTTGATTAATACTTTAGCGAATGCAATAATGGTAGTGTTTCGCAACTTTTATATTTATGCACTATTCATTTGACAATGGCGATAACGTTGTGATATTGAACTATCATACATTACCGAATGGAACAGCAAATCATTTTCAGATTAAGAGAATGAAAGTGAATTAGAGCGGCACATTTGTTGTTTATATGACTGTATTACATTAACATTTGTGTACAGCATCTAAACCGTGTATTTTTTTATATTAGGTGGTCACTTGTATTTATTTTGTTCTTTACTGCTTACAGACACTGGTGGATAACTTAGACACTTCACTTGAAAATGCAGATAACTACATTAAAAACAACGGAAGTAATGCAGTCAGATCTGTGAGTACTAGTATCTTTATTATATGACTTATTTTAAGGTTCTTGTTATTTGATATAAAAAAATTGTAAAATTTTGCTGAGCACTTCTTTGCACAGAACACCAAATGTTGAAAATGGACGAGTCCTTGACGTGGTTAAAATTCTTTTTGTTACAGATATTGAACGACTTCGTGAATAGACTTCTCGGAATCGTAGACTCCTATGTAGACTTCACAGATGACGCTGTAAGTTCATTACACAATTTTATCAGAAGCATTTAAATGTCACATTTTGTAGCATATCCGGCCAGCTTTGTTATTTTAGCCTTGTTCCAGTAACCCTTCAAATGCCATATAATGTCGCACTCACTATATACAAAGTTCATTTTGATTTATCTGAAATATGTGCTTTACCTCTTTAAGGCAGTCTGTTAAGACCTGTGAAAGCTGCTTATTCACAGTTTCCAGTGGAAAAAAAATATTTTCTCCAAAAATGATACAGTAACAGTGGCTAGAATCATCAACACAATAAAAACTCTAGGTAGTATTGTCACTATTCTGAGAAAACCTGTTGAAAATGTTGGTGAGATTGGTTTCATGGCACCGCTACACTACATTTGTATATGTTTATGTTGGTATTTCAAAAGCGTTTGTAATGCTATATAATATGATAACGAATCATTTCAAAAATACAGAAATACTTTACAGGAATTGAGACTGGAACCTTTTTATTTTATTTGTCAACCAATTCAGAAAACTTTTAACTGAAATTATATATCAAATTATTGCCCATAATTGATAGTTTTGCTGACAAGTTACTGTCATAAACATAAATCAGTAGCCTCTAATGGTATTCATTGACAATAATAAAGTATTTAAGAATTTCAGATAAAAAAGTTGATATTCCCTTGTTAGGGGTATAAGATGTATTAGACATTTAAGGTATTACTTTTAACGGAGTTATAATAGAGAGATGGCCTTTATTTTACTGAGTCATTTTGATTAAATGTTTGCTTGAAAACTGTCATCAAAGACGTATCTCAGTGACCACATGTTTGATTAATTTGAAACATCAGTAAACCTTTCCCTTTTTTCGTTTGTGTTATTTTTCCTTTTTAAAATATAATAAAAAATCTTCTGAAAAGTTCTAATTACAAGATCAAATAAAAAAAAAATTGCTTGCCTTTCGCTAACAAGGCAGTTTGAATATTGAATATACAGTCATCATACAGCTCATTCTTTTACATGCCGTTATGTATATAGACAATTAGTTTTTGCTTTGATCGATACCTAATTTCAGGTGAAAAACAAGCTTGGATCGTGTGAGCCAGTGTGGAATATCTACAATAGTCTGTTGGTCTACACGTTCTGCTATAATTTTATGGATTGTTATGTAAGTCAAACATTTCTGATTACCAACCCAAACGAGAGTGTTCAATAATGTCGTTATGTACTATAGAATGATAATTATGCAATTCACCGGATGTAGTTTCATGATCATGCTCTGGTTTTCATGATTATACAATAATAACCCTCATTTCCTTTCAGAATGGATTTTGGTTCTCACTCGGATGGGTTATATTCTTTTTTATGCCATCAGTCATCTTCGCCGTGAAGCTGGCAAAATATTTCAGACGCATGAATAACCCGGATGACGGTTTAGTTTATACGGAAGACCCTCCCCCCTATTCAGCGATCGATGAAAAGAACCAGAATGCCTTATCAGAACAAGAAACAGGGTAAGGTATATATTCTATATTGTTGAACTAGATCTAGTAGCTACGATTATTTAAAGTTTTGAATATTTTCACGATATGGACTCGGTGCCTTTTAACTACTTATTGGGACTTTTGCATTGAAACGAAACCCATGTTTAATATATGTAACAGACTTTTAATTTATTAACAGATACATGTACGCTTTGTATATCTTAATTTCATTATGCATTTATTTTTAGAAGTTTAGCTTTCTTCATAATCGATCGATAATGGCAAACATAAGCTTGGTATATAATTTATATATATATATAAATGAAAATAATGACACTATATGAGTTTTCTATTTGAATTTGCAAATACAAATAGAAAACTCATATAGTGTCATTATTTTCATTTTTTTTATAATTTACTTATTCCGGCATATCGTTTAACATTTTCATATATATATATATGAATGTGACATATGGTTGCATTTTGTTTCTTTAGCTTCAGATCGCCAGATATGCCGTCTAAAGCATCATTTTGGATGAAGTGAGTATTATGTTTATAATAAGATTCATGTTGGTACGTTTATTAATTACAATGCTGACAGATGCATAATAAAACGGTATCTGCATTGTAAGAAACATGATTAAACAAATAGGCTTTAGAATAAAGTAACTATCTGTTGCAAGAAATAATGTTTATACTCTATATAAGTATCTAAACGTTCAAATTTACGACCTAATGTAAGTGCATGTTTTACATAAATTCAACGACAAATCTGCATTTATATACAAATTGTGAAAAGCAAGTGCATTTTATTAAACAAAACCAACAACTGCTGATTAATTTAAAACTCTGTTATATTCACAGAGTTTTATATTTTTCAGGAAAAATCGAATTGCTCATCGTGACAGTGATGATTGGTAGGAAATACGCACAACTCACCTCTGTCTTGTCAATTGTTTCTCCTGTGTTACATGCTCGATTCGCCTGGCAAATCTTACACTCGTCTGTGTGTGTGCATAAAACTCGACATATTGTATTTTGTTTGACCAAACATTTAAATCTCCTATCCAAAATAAATTTAATGTTCTATGCTCCCCCCTCACTTAAACTTCATAATATAATAATTTGATAGTGTGCATTGTACTTCCCTAGAAAATAGAAGTTTCAGCTACAGTACTACTAAAAAGCATGTGTTTTAGTTTATTTGGGTTGTCGCAAAGTGTAACTTTGAGTAAATGTTACAAGTAATTAGCAGTGTTGTAGGAAAGAAACAAGGACATGTCACATTTCTTAGAAAGGTTTCATTTTTGTGACTTGCATGTAGTTGGGATATAAGTCACGATTATCGTCGTCTGTGCATTTGCTTTAAACTCAACAGTTTGTGTTGTGCTTGTTCCAATACTAGAATCTTTTATTCCAGATAATTCTATTTTCCCTTTTTCCCTCTGACTTTTACTTCATACCCTGTAATTATACTTTCGTACCGTGATGAAAAGCAAGTTGTTCGTTTTTAATGTATTTAGGCAGTTACGAAGGTACCTATTTGAATAAACAAGGAAGCAGTTAAATAGGTAACAAACCATGACATTTAACACTTGTAATGAGTATTTACCTTTTGTGATAACCTGCATGTAGTCAATATTTTAGCCATCGATTGTTCGTTACTATGTATGCAACATGTTCAATGTTTGGTATTTCCTTTTGCCAGTACTCAGTTTTATTTCGTGTTTTGTTTAGTTGTAGACTGCATATGTTCGTTATTTTTTTAGCTCGACTATACAAAGAATAGTGAGAGATATTCAAATCAATCTACAGTACTTGGTTTTGTATCTAAGATTAAGGACAGCTATATCGTAGTAAAATGCATGCGTAGAATGTAAATTTCACTGAAGTATTAAGGGATATAAAACAATCGAGTTAACTCTTGATTGAATTCATTAAACTTCACATTGTTGTTTGAAGTGGAGACAAATGTGGTTGGCAATAATGACATGTTCACGAATAAAGCACTTCAAGTAATTGAGCACTTTGTCTGAAATTCAATGTATTTTGCTACCTAATTTTTCTTTTAATATTATTTCTCACTTACAAAGGGCATACAACTGTTAATACCCAGTATGTACTTGGAATATAACAGTTATTCCTCTTTATGCATTATACGTGAAAGCCTACATATTTCTGCAGAAAATTTAAAATGTTCGGAAATTTACCAGACAATGATAAGTATGAAATGTCATATACATGTGTATCGTTTTACAAAAGGACTTTATATCATTTAAGATTTTTAGAAGTTACAGTATTAAATGCATAAGGAATTTTTCCTCGAAAAAGGAGTAATCAGCTGATGCACATAATCATACGTATACATACGTAGTTCTCCTTTAAAATGATAACTGTTATTGAATCAGTACCGAAATAATTTGGCAAGTTTTAATATATTTGTAAGCATATTGTGTTTTCTTCTTTATAAAATAGATGTTGTTGCAATGATCAAATGTATTACATGTACAATATATTATAACAATGATCAATATCTTTATAAGCAGAACCCAAATATCTAATTATTGGACTAAATGTCTAAACACCTTTAAGTTATAAGACAGGGTCTTATCAGATAAGGGATTATACCTCTTGTGGTTTAGGGGAGGGGGTTACTTATGAAGGAGTTATTAATTGCTTTAAATTGATATCAATAAGTTAATTTTGACGACTGATTTAGGAAACAAAGCATTTTCGTTTCGTTTTTCAGATTTGTTATTGAGGCTTTTTTATTTCATTTTAGTTAATATGTGACGAGGTTTACATACATTTTGATACAAGATTTGTCTTTCTGAAGTTAAAAGTAACACTAATTTTGAAAATAAACTGCATAAAATGTAAAATTTGATAACATTTGACTCACTTAATTGTATATACTTACTAACCGAAGTTATAAACTTGTAAACGTTTACAAATTAATGCCACCATACCAATGCTTAAACATTGTCAATATTTTTCAGGTTGTCTGAAATTTGATTTCATATTATATGTTAGTGAATACTAACCTACTTTGGAGAAAGGTTTGTTTGACATTCAATCAAAACACCGTATTATGCTTATACTTATTATACTTGTTGGCGTCATCATGAAGTACAATGTTCTATGAACTCAATTAAACATTCTACATGTTTAAAGTAGTTTCATGGAATTAGAACGAAGGAACAAAACTTAAATGTTGTGATTTAATTGGATGACAAATGACATTTCCATTAATTTCCATTCTATTTCATTTGCATTACTCTGCCTCAACACTCAAATATTTAAAATCGATTGCTTTGCTGAATAATATTCATTTTGTGTTGCAATAAAAGATTAATTATTTAATGAATATTGTCGTTCTAGTGTTATATATTCCCACATCATTCCACAAAAATGCTAAAGGGAGTATTGAGAAGATTAAATTAGAAATTAATTGATTTATCAACAGGACATTTAAATATTCCCTGTGCATTTTGTATATTCAACAAGGAAATACATAACCAATTTAGATCTGTTTTAAATTTTAAAACATTGTCTTATGGTTTAAAGTATGTATCAGATACATTTTCTTGTAGATGAGGGAGTTTCCATAAACTTTCTTATTCCAGTTCCTAACTTCCATCTTCAAGTGGAAACTAGAACTTTCTCATATAGATCCCGCCGATAGCGCGGATTGAACACATAACCCTCTATAAGAAACATTCTGCAAAATTAACCGCTTGGCCATAGAGGCGTGTCTTCAAAATGAAGCAGTCGAGAAACGAATAGAAATTACTTGTAGACTTATATAAATGTTTATTATTGCAGAATATAGCTATAATAGTACTTTTTGATAAGAGACACAACTCATTAACTCATACTTATCTTATGGAGGTAACTCGATGATTCTTATGCAGAGCCAAAATAAAATTAGGCAGTTATCAATTAATAAACATTGATAAACATATAGATGCATATCAAAGTACCACTGCATTGTTGTTCGAACATTTGTTCTCCAAACGACCAAAGTTCGTTATATTATTTGTTTATAAGGAACTAAGCTCGCTCTATGGACATAGTGAACCTCAGATATAGTGAAAAAAGAGTCAATGATCCCCAGGAGTTCGTTATAATCTAGAGGTAAATAAAAAAACATGCAATGGCAAGCAAACTATATTTAACACATGACAGTTATTATATACAGGCTCTTGGTATGAATATTACAAATCGCCCGTGTTCCGCCGCGATCTGCTTAAATGTAAACCATATTGATATATAGTGTCATTTTCTCCAGTGTTTATAAGGCATTTTCAAGCAAGGTTTTCTTTTGTTTGATGTTCATTCACTGCAGGTGCTTTTAACCCATGTTACAGGTGTCTATGACTACATTTTAAATATAAGTTAACTTTAAACCAAAGCGTGTTGAGGATTCTTGCAGATATATTGATTACACATGTTCCAGTTGACAAGAACTCCTTGCATCATGGCTGAAATGATGTTTCCTTTTCTCTTCTTTATGTTTGTATAAGCACAGTGTCCTATCGTACAGTAAGCCGAAACGGCAGTTGCTGATCTGCACGCTGGCAATATGTTAGTTGCAGGCACGAATTGATGCCACCAACATCTAGATTTTGTATTGAAAGTGTATTTAAATCGTCTGTCTTGAAGAGGATATTTTTTGGGGTAGGTGTACCAGTTATTTATACTTTTATTGTGATCATCTTTGATTCAAGTAAGGTGTAATATAACAGTAATCGAATTGACGAAATAGCGAAAGAAAATTTGATTTTGTGTTCGCATAATTATTTCATTGTGTCATTGTTTGCGGTAGTTTGTTTACAAAATAATCATGCCAGCTAAGGGTATATCAAACCAGGGCTTTAGGAAAACAACACAACATGCAGCAGTTGAAATAAGACACGTACATCCTTGAAAGGGAAGAGTAAATCTTTACCAACCCACTCCGTAACCCAGTCATGAAAGCCGTCCGGTTTTGGCATTTTATTACAAACTCTCCGTCCCATTTTTATTTCTTTCTCTAGCACCAATTATATTTAGAGTGCGTACTTCAATACACCAGGGATAATCTACAAACTGTTTTCCCCTCTATCAATGTCTGACAATATCTCTTACCATTTCAAATTGATGAATGATTATACACATCAATAGTATTCTCGTTTCCAATGGGTCATTTGTGGAATACTCTCATTTCTCCCAGAAATTTTGCTATGAGCATGACAAAAATGAGAACGTGATTCTTAATTTTCATGTTCCGTTGCGAATGTGTATGAATTAGCAGTACTATGCGGTATAATTGTCTTTCTTCATAAACTTAACTAAGAAAGTAAGTACATTTTGCAATTGTTTTACTCAATGTTTAGCTCATTAAATATGTATTTCCTGTATTCTTGTATTATACACACCTATGCTACACTAATGATACGAGGTTTGACAAATTAACAGAAGTGGACATATTTAGATAGCTAGGTTTATTTCAGCGAAAAAAACATATACAAGTATATATGGAGAATATAAAGAACTTGTACAGTAAACTATCACATGTAACATACATGAAGAATAATACGCCATGACATGCACAACACCATGAATGACATGATATAGAGTAAATTACCCTATCGATGTAACAATATCGTTAACACTTGTAATTGTAGTTGCGCTCCACAATGGTAACATTGCTGAGTATTTATTTTGATAATACAGCAAGTGTAATATTTGGCACAATGTTGTAAAGAACACAACCATATATGTTATAGCTAAGAACAAAGGCATCATCTCATACAATACGTTCTTGCAAATTTAAAAAATGCATTCAGCAGAGCTGCATCTTGCCAAATATCAACTCTTCATTTCTGTCTCTATTTTATGAAAAGAAAATGTCTTTAATCAACAGACTTTGAATGTATGCCTTACAGTTCACATACGTGCTTTCAATTAATTTCCTTTCCTCGTATATAAAACATACATGTGTCCAATATGTCAGGCAACAGCAGCTTCCCAGACTAAGCCTAAGGCTTTCAAAGAATGCAGCTGCTACTTTTTTCAACAATCAGGCGAAATAATTATACCTACATAGTCGAGTCACTTCAGTTGTAAAGGTCACTGACTTGTATACATGTACTAAAGTTATCATGCAATGATCAGTGGGCGATCATGTGCTATTTGAAAAAAATATTATAATTGCCAATAGCCATCACTTTTGATACATCCGTTTTTAAAGCCTGGTGAATTTAGTGTGGGATTTAGTGTGGCTTAATGTAGTCATTATTTAGCTTGCCTACGTTGTAAACTTCACAAATGTCAGAGGTCTTTATCTTGTGCAGTACTTGCTCAGTCACGATAAGACGAATAGACAATAGGAATTGTGCATGGACACCCAAACGTGAGGAATTTTGTCACATTTCCTATAACCATTTTTCAGTTTTTGGCAGCCATCAAGGAAATTTTATATTTATCATTTACCGAATAAAAAGCAATCTAAAAATCAGACAACTTCATCTTGACGATATACTCAGGGGTTTTCTTAAAAAGAGGACCAGCAGCAACACCATAGAACATTTAGAGTAGGGACGACCACTATCATTATGACCGGGAACAGCCCCAACTTCAGTAAAATGGTTTACTCGTTACGAAAACTTGTGTAAAAGCAAGCATGAGGTGCTAAATTATATACCTCGCTAAAGTATATTAAGGTAATATCTGATCTACCTATCTGAGTGTTATTTATAAGGTTATGAATGAAACTGATTGTTTGAGCTTCTCAGTAATGTGTATTCAAAGCACATAGTATCTTTGCTCGGACTTCGGTCATATTGTTTGTTAAATCGCCTACGTGTTGTGTGGAGTGTAAAATTATCCTCTGAGTACTTAGCACTTTCGTTTATTTATGAGGAATACAGGAATATCGTTGTTTAGATCACTTCATTTGATCGTGGTTTGAGCTTTTTTTGCTAGAAACACAGATCAAGGGCTGATTTTATTTCCACTAGTTGTCGAAACTATTTCCACTGTCAATGCTTATGAAATGGAATATCTTTAATTGGAATGACTCTGACGTGAAAGTGGGTTAGTCTGCACTATCCATCCTAGAAATACAAACATGTTTTAAAATAAAATGTATTAAATTGTCAAATGCTGTTGCATACCTCCTTTCGTGTTACTGTAATAGGTAGGCAAAAAAGTAATTACTTTCTTCTTAACAATTTGATCTCTGTTGATTAACAACAGAGATAAAGGTTGACGCAAATAACATCCGATCATTATTAAATTGAATAATGACATAAGCAATATCCTTTCATTACGTGGGGGAATGTGACAATTCTGTGTCTGACTAGATTATTGACAATAGCCCAAAACAATTATCAATCTTCTGTCCATTGACATACTTATACTAAGTAAGGTTTTGCTTAGAGTGTTAGAGATTCACCTAGCAGGGATTACTTTTATTTACACTGTCCTGTGACTTTGGAACATGGTGGGGGGGTAAGAGTGAGGTTGGGGGCGCACCATAAACCGGTTTAAGCTCCCCAGTGGTGTTTTTGCCACGACCGTTCCAAGGCGGGGCCCCGCCCCCACTGTGTTCCGTTAATTGTTCGTTTTGTCCTCGTGTGTTTGCTTTGTATGCTAGTGTGTGTTGGTAGTGTATGTTTGTGTGTGTGTGTGTGTGTGTGTGTGTGTGTGTGTGTGTGTGTGTGTGTGTGTGTGTGTGTGGTGGTGGTGTGCACTTCTGGGTGCTGTGGGGCTCGTTTTGGGGAGGCTGCGTTTTTGGTACGTGGCATTCCCTGTTTGATATTATTTTTGTTTTTTTGTATGTCAGTGGATTGTTATAGTCATACATTTTAAAGGATGTAGGAGTAGTTTTTGTGAAATTTGATATCTTTAATTTTTTCCCGAGAATAAAAACACTTGATGGACAAGTAATTCATGATTTCCCTTCATTTCATTTCTTTGCTTTTCAGAAATAAAATACTTTTTCTTTGCAGGTATTATATCGTGAAAACGGTATCATGATTTTATACTTACTTCCTAAAAAACACAACCACCGAAATACTTTATATATTTTTTTGGAACTTTGTTAATTATCCAATCACTCCACATCACAAAAATGCAAAAACGCATGGGGCTATTCGACCTTCTTTCCTCATAATAACTAAACGCATCCTGTATCGTCGAAGATGAAAGAAATTCTCACCTATGACACTTTAGGTATGAATACTGCAAATTGCCGGTGTTTCTCCGCGGTTAACGCAAACGTAGTTCTTATTGCAATATAGTGTTATGTTTCCTCTGTGTTTAAAAGTCACTTTTATGGCAGATTTTCTTTTGTTTGATGTATAGTCGTTAAACGGATCCACTACGGATATATGTTGTTTAAATCACATGCCAGGACTCTCTTGCATATGGCTAATATGATGAATTTGCTACGAATTGTTTGTAAATAGATAGGTCTTCAAAGTAAGGGTAGTCTTGCAAGACGTGAAAGACTGGAAATCATGATAAAAAGTAGCTGTATTTAAGCAATTGTATATAGAGAACAGTAGAACGAATAGCTAAAATTCAACATTACAGTATTTATAGATATGCATTTATTTCAATAAAATGAAATAAATGATAAAATTCGTGACAGAAATGACTTCGTGTAAAGAAATACAATTGAAAAAGTAAATATGTTATCCAACTGGGATAGGTCTGCAATTCAAAGTAAATGTACACAACCTGATTTAAAACGTGAGTTCCGTAACTTTTGTTGCTGTCATTCAGAAATATTTATCATTTTTTCATAACTTGCGTTTGGGTTATGCATACAATTTTATTTCAAAACATCACACAATATATCAGCCCTCTCCAGACCGTATTAATGCGATTACCTTGAGTGTGCTTATTTCATTGTCTACTTTCTTGTTTAAATAGTTTTTATCCAACCATCATCAAACTTGGTCTGAAATGTATTGGCACGTTATCTTGGGCAAGCTCTATAACCAGCCAGATAGCCAGAGAAAGGAAGGAGTTACGGCCTCTGAATTGCTTTAGGCAGTTTGTATCTAATTAGTACGGAAGTTTAATTTACATGTAATCATCACCATACATAAGTTAAATGCTTAAGAGACACAATATTGTATACTAAATTTTATTGAATGCACGGGACGTCGTATGATTTGTTTATTCATGAACGTCATAAAAATCGAAATATGACTGTACTTTTTCATTTTAGAAATAAATATATTGTTGTGGGTATTCATTATCTTAGTTAGATCTGTAGTAATTTTGAAAGAAACTTTGTGAAAATGGTGATTTGATATTTTAGATCTATCCAATATACACATTGAGATCTTAATATTTCTTTGATATAGGTAACTATGTACTTATAAGGATATTGTCTACCTTAATCTGAAAAAAATAAAACGTTAAGTTTCAAAAACTCGACGATACAACACCCTTAACCAGTTTATTGTCATTTGAGACTTTTCATGCGCCAACTAGTACTTCTTTTTAAGTACTCATTGACATTCTGTTTCACAAACTAAGCAACATTCTGTTTCACAAACTAAGCATGCAAGCAATTTACTTTGTCACTGGTAGAATTCACATCTGTCAGTCCAAATAGATAATTGAAATAAAAGCAGGCTATGGAATTACTCTGTTTGGATAAATTAACATAATTAACAAACAAACCTTTGCACTGTTGCTGATAACAAACGTTAAATACGGTATTTAGATTCAACCTGGTTGCTCTAGCTTATTAAATGTCAAAAGCTTTGAGCATTGTCTATCAAGTTTACAAACTTCGTAAGATTTTGGGTCATGGCAATTTTCCAACATAAAATAAAAAACGCTTTTAAAAAGCAGGTTACGACCCAACGTTTTAGACACACCGCAGTTTTCAACCCGTTTACAGTTGGGCACTACACACACACTTTATTGCGTCTGACGGAAGGGGGGAACTCTATGGGCAGTTAAATCCCACTGGGACAAACTGTTTTTCTCTGGCCGTTTCGTCGGGCCCTTAAGGGATGCCTTGGTGTCTGCATTTCAAAGGCATTGAATACAACGTTTAAGGTTGGTTTTTACAAATTTATCACGAACAATTTTTTTTAATACAGGACTTTTCCACAGTGAATCACCTAACAGGGATCACTTTTCACTGTTGTGACTTTGGAACATGGGGGGGGTAAGGAGGTTGGATGCGCACCATAAACCGGTTTAGCGTGGTATTTTTGCCACTGACCGTTCCAAGGCGGTGCCACTGTGTTACTCTTTTTTGGCTTATTAAATGTCAAAAGTTGTTGGGGTGTGGTGGTGTGTGGTGGTGGGCAGGCTTCTGTGCACTTGGGGGTGGGGCTCGTTTTTTGGGGGGGGGGGGTGTTTTGGTACGTGGCATTCCCTGTTTGATATTATTTTTGTTTTTTTGAGTCTTTTTGAGCTTTATTCTATTGTGTTCCTGATTACTTGCGTCATTCTTACTTTAACGAACCTTTTCCTTGAACTTCATTTTCTTGTTTATGTATTTTACAGCAAATGCATGTCTGAAAGAGTACACGACTATTACTGCCGGTGTGTATAAACAGTCAGTCAAGTAAAATAACAACATTCAGCTGTGAATACCCGGTATATATAACTAATGAAAATGGATGGTCCTTTTTTTCAAAAATTAATGTTGACGTTTAAGGAGTGATTGATAAAAACTTGGCTTAGTCGTTTTGCTTCCGAGTTAGAAGAAAACTATATGAACAAAATCGTAAGTTACATGTAAAACCTTAAATATTTGCTCTTACAGCTTCATCAATAGGAACAGATCAGCACTGAGAAAGTTTATTGCATTTGCTGCCTCATGGAGACAGGTAAAAACTTTTCTACAACGTTTGACATTGTTTTGCATATTCATTATTCTGCATTTGTAGCTCGATAATTCGAAGAGTAATCGGAGCTTTTCTATTTAACCGGGTGTCATCGTCGACGTCAACGTCTACTTAACAACTAAAACAGTTTTGTATGCGACTTACTAGCAAAGCCATTAATTAGATTTAAACTTCTTTACAGTCTAAAGGGGTATCAGACACTCGTATTAGAAACGCTTGACTGAAAATAATTGAAATTTTGACACTTACTAAGCATTTGTAATATTTTCATAAAAGTTTTGCAAAGCCGGTTGCTTCGTCAAAAAATACGAATATACGTTGCTGAATTATACACAGATGTGCTTGGTCAATGAATAAGACAAGTAAAAACATTAAACTGTCCAAAATGAGTAGAATGCCGACAGTGGAACCAGCTCGACATTGAACTATTTTTAAACGTCGAATGTCGTTTATTGCGAAAACTACACGCACAATAAATACACACACACTATTGGAGAAGATTTGTTTATCGTGTTTATCCACAACTCATGAACATGTTAGATTCATGTTAGATTCACTTTGTGCAATATGGCTCAAATATATTCTTATATATTGTTTAAGGGTTACATCGTTACCCTACCTGTATTATGTATCAGTACAATATGAGACCGAACACACACACACCATATTTCCTCCATCTATTTTATTCATAATCGAGAATGAATAATTTGCAAGCAATCATTGTGATTCATACCATTAAACATTTTAAACTTTTGTGATTCTTATAAATATGGAAATGCAATTTCCGTACAGAGCACATTTCTGCCACCACAAATTGAACTTTTCTCAATTTACATGTTAAGGATAGGAAAACCAAATTGCAAAACGAAGGTAAGTAAGTTTATCATAGTACATTGGCCATACTGTAGAGAAGTAGATTCTTCAAACATGCGAGTAGGAATAAAGCCGCCAATAGATTGTAAGTGTTTGTTTATAAATAAACCATGTGTACTTTCTTCTCAAATGCTGATCAAAGATGTCAACAAATATATAGGTTGTGGCGACATTGGACTTTGAAGGATGTCAAAACTTGTTTCTTGCTAGTCATCTTTCTTGAATGCCGGCGAAGAGTCGAATGGACGGCTGAAATAATAGAATAAATTGAAACCGATTTTTTTATTCTCCGAAGTTCATATGAATTTAATCTATCTCACAATTTTCCTCCCTTATCACAATATTCTTTCGTGTTTGATTATTCGGCTATATGATTCCTATTTAGTTGATTTACTAATTGACATGCACACTCTCTTTATTCCAAGGTTATCAGATCATGGATACTCCTATTCACCATTTTGATACCCTATATATTTGTTGTTTAAGTGTCGATAACTTTATCAATTACTGTTGTTATAATGTCTGCTAGAAGATCAATCAGATCGCTATTTCCTCTCCAGACCTTTGGAACCAACTGTCTATCTTCAGTACAGCTGAAGTAAGAAACTGTCAGAAATTGAATTAAAACAAGTCGATCATTTCCTTTCGTACAAGAAACTTAATATTCTATGTACATGTATATTTATTGGTATACTTCTCAATTGAAACGAATGTAATGCCGAAATATTGAGCCAATATTTTAATCAATTCACAGACAAGCGCCAAACAAACAAAACCACATCAATTTAAAACAAGGGGCGGAAACAATGCACTAATCAACTTCAGAAGAAATATTATGTGAATAAATTCCACATCTTTTACCACAGGGAAAGAGGAGTCACATTGCCGGTCCTTCAATGTCATGCATAAATATCTATCACATATTTACTCTGTTTCGTAACGCAATAGTCAAACTTTGCAATGAAAGTAATATTCTTGTTTATCACTGTGTAAAATTAAAAAAGCTTATCAAAACATAAAATGTTGCTTTAATTTGAAAAAAAAACTCAGGAATGATTCCCCGAATTGTCTGACCAAATTTTAATGATCTACTCAAATCAACCGTGATATGACGTATTTGTGATAAATATATGACGATTGCAGAATCTGAATTACAGCGTATCCATGACAATACCTGGTTTCAAGAACGGATATAGCTGTAAGAAACACTTACTTACATAAAAAATATACTTTCCATTGAAATCCGCATAACCTTTTTATGCTATACAGATGTTTGTTATGAAAAAAGCAAATTTAAATTGACAAACAAGAATTTCATTATTCATACAAAGTCCGAAAATGTTTTTATAAATTTATCAGTGTAGAAGCATTGCGGGATGCGCTGCTTGTCGTGCCCAATGACGTTTTGTATTGCTAATTGAATTTGACGTGAACACAGAAGATTGGAAATTGTTAAATATGCGTCTAGCGTCTGTCTCCAGAGATAATATAATGTACACTTATGCTTAGAATCGTTTCACAAATAACGATATAATATCACGTTATTAGATTATGTAGCAATGTTCTTATACAGTTTCTCCAGACGCAAAGAATGTAGGTCAGAAACAACAGGATAAGACGTATAATGTTAATAATCAAAGGAACTGTCAGAACATCACATTTTGTCGGTCTTTCAAATGTTTATATATTCCCTGTATACAACATGAGCATGCAGTTGTTCTAGTCTGTTGTAAAGATATCGGTAATTGGTTACTTGTTTCATGTTATTTTCTCGAAAAGGCAAAATTAAAATCTGAATATATAATAATTGATTTTTGAAAAAGTAGCATTTGTTAGTATTTCGCGCTTTTTATGTTAAAAATTACAATGATCTAGAATAATTACAAAAAATGAGTGTGCGTGCTGAAGGAAAAAGGCAACAACAATTTAGGTACAGAGTTATGTTTATGTTTCAACAGAACTATTACTACAAATTAAAAGTCGGACCCACACATACTTTGAGAACTGTAATGAACAGATGCTATATATGAACAATGTTAGAAGCTTGTTTGTCTTATCCGTGCTTATCGGATTAGGATCCCGGTGATCTTACCCATGCCGGAAAAAAGGTCTGGCTACCCCCCTGTCGTGAATAACTGGTGACGTAACATTATAAACATTGTGACGTGACTTTCCAATATCGTTTGTTTTTATATGCTAGTGTATCATTTCGGTAAATTTTATTCTTGCATATCGGATAAGCATTTCCGGTTATTTTACCATTGCCGGAAAAATCGGTTTGGCTACCCCCTCTATGAGAACGTACAGTGAGTGAAAGTCAGTGACCTTTTTTAAAATCTTCTCTCAGACCACAAAACTCAGACCTAAGATGTGTGGCATGCAGTATTGCCTAGTGGTGATGTACCAAACTTACTCAAACCATACCCATTTGGTTGAAGCTGACCCTGCCCCGGGATCACTTGACACACTGGCCTACTTTCTGACTGACAACCGTGTCCTATGAACACAGCTCTAGGTGAATGAAACTTATTTGCTAAAATTCATAAAATGATTGTTCGGCATGGCTGTGATATTTGATCTTATGACGGTCTGAATAACATCTCTATGAGATAAGAATATGTATTCCTAGTTCGAGAAATATTTCCATTTTGTGGCTTATATTAATTCAGGGGTATGTATTGGTTGCAATACTTATGCTATCGATAACCTTTTGCCTCTCCAGCTATTTTAAAAGCCCGAATTAGTAAAAACTAATTGAATGTGACATGAAGTTTTATGATATAACACCGGGAAGAACGCTATCACAATGTAGATAATAGACTACATTCATTAGTAGAAAAGTCGCCTAAAAACTGATAATAGAATTACCGTTAGATTACTCTGCTGATTGATCAACTACTTGATCTTGATGTGTTTGACTCTATAAGGGATTGTCCCCTACAATTTGTGTCTATCATAGATGAGACTTGCTTTTCACAAAGATATTGATGATGTTAGAAAACGTATTTTTGTCAAGTCTGACGAATCTCTATTTCCGGACAAACGTCTTCTGGTACTTCAACATAGTAGCCGGACTGCTTTGTCTAATTGAATGTTTATTTCTATCTTGTTAAGTTATAAAGGAAATTTAACTAATCAGTGTGTCAGACAGCCTTAAGCATACCAAATCTGTGAGAGTTCTTCCCAGCCATTGTTTGTATATATTTCAATGTCGGATGGGGCAACATATAACTTATGTGTTTAAAACCAGTGTATCTTACTGTGCAATCCATGTATGATATTTTGCTAATTTTGCCTTCGAAAGGACCACCCTACTCATTTTATCTGAAATATACTTAACTAAACTTCTAATGTACCTACTGCAATTTTCATTCTTGATTTAATTATCGACCCTTCCAATATCGGTAAACTTATTTTAGCTATCAATGCACGAACTCTATCACGTCTTGCATTTATGAAGACATTGGGTAGATACTTCCGTTATATGAAATTCAAAATGATCGAGTGATACAAATTTCATATGGAAGATAATTTTAGAGTGGGTTTCCTAAGAAAGAGCATCAAGGCAATAACCCATATTAAGTCTTCGGATATTTAAACGTTAAATGAAGTAGTATCTAGCAAGTGTCTTTATAAATGCAAGATATGATACATTTTGTACAACGGCTGGCAGATACTGGAAGGATTGATAATGAAATAAAAGAAGTAACAAGCGTAGACACTATTTTTGTAAACCTTTGTTCACATTTCCGTGTTTTTCTCGAGCTGTTGTGCTGTTCGTCTCAAGTATTTATATAAAATACGATTTGCTGCGAAAAGTCAAGACAAACATTTGTATATGACAAGGTAGTCGCCGTATTACACTGACAATGTATAAGCACACTGACTGTTGGTAAGGAGAATATTCCGTGGTCGCCATGTTATTAGTAGAATAGATTGAAGCTGAAAACATTGTACTGAATCTACATAGACATGGAGCTATTGCTATAAGCAGAGGATACCACTTGCATCTTGTGATTGCTTTTTGATCAGAATCTAAATTGTTTGACCTGTCTATATAGTATTCGTTTAGTCTTTCTATATGCTGTATTTATGGTCAATATGCAGAATAAATATTCTTGCCTGTCCATTTATGTATATGTTGCAAATGAAACGGTTTTGATCTTTTTCTAACTGCCTTTATATTATTGCATTCTAGATAAATTACCTGCTCTGCGTTAAAATTGAAAATTCCATCTTTCATGCAATTAGTAAGAGGATTCCGTGTGGAAGCTCTACTTTCACAAACTTAACTTTTTTGTTGTAAAGTCAGGTCTCATTTACCTCCCATTATTATTAAACTCCTGTCTAAAATGATCTATATCATGTTGACTGATTCAAAGTCTTATATAATTATATGTTTGTAAAAAGTACATGTTAAATTCCAGCTACGAACAAGAGCTTTTTGTTCTAATGAGAAAGTATTCATTTGGTAAAGAAAGTGTCATATATAAATTCTGATTTAGTAGGGGTCGTGGTCTGCAATCTGACCGTACTTACAGTTCCCGTTTTTTGCATATTACAAACAGTTCACTCAGCATTTTCCTGAGAATGTCACTGTCAAGGGTAGGTTCCTTTGGCGGTCCCCGTATTTAGAGCGACTGGTAATTTTATTGTCTTATATAAATTATATTTGTCATACAACAGTTTGAATAAATATATAGGCTTCAAAAACATTAAAGATCGAAAACCGTGACTCAGCTTGGTAGTGAATTTGTCCTAGAGACACGTAAGCTAAATATACCAAGAGTGCGAATCTAGGGCCCGGATTGTAGCCACCCAGTTAAGTGACGTTGCCCTGAGAGATAAAGTAAATGTACCACCGTAGT
Organism: Saxidomus purpurata; assembly: GCA_022818135.1. Lineage (NCBI taxonomy): Eukaryota > Metazoa > Mollusca > Bivalvia > Venerida > Veneridae > Saxidomus > Saxidomus purpurata. Next base: position 4,818,926 of record JAFMSR010000014.1, on the reverse strand, counting down.
TCCTTGTATAGCTTTAGCTGCACTATTATGAGCTGAACCTGAGGGTTTTATTCACTACACCCACGGGATCGACTTGGATTGAGCTGTTCACGAACCATAACGACTACATAAATATGATGAATATTTTGATCGGTTTGTTTAAATTATGTACATACTTGCTAGTGTTTCGTCTATTTCATACTTAAATTGACAGTTGTTGGAAATACACTATTACGCTATTATGTTCTGCATCTATACCATAATAAAGATAACATGAAAAAATACATTTCAATTATGTACTCAAATTAATTATTGAAAACTGATGTTTGGAATGCAATTATAGTGATTCATAACCCAAGAAATCGTTGTGATCAAACTTTTGTCATGAATATGGATATGCTTTTTCAACAAAGATTAGTGCACGTATCTGCGCTCCAGCCAACAAAAGACAAAGGTTGTAAACGACTTCATGCAAGCTTATGTTAACACATTGTCTATAACAAAGTGGCTTCCACATACAAATTAAGCAAATGTTACTGCTTCATGTACCATTGTTTTTTTTAGATATTTAAACTTCGTGACAAAATATGCATGTCAAACCTGTTTACCATTTTAATATCAGATTATTATGATGCATGAATGGCTATAATTGATGATTGCTTTCTTACATTCCAAATCCATGTGATAGGTAGAGGCTTAGTAATGAAATTTTATACAATACATAAGATAAGGATAGGAGCTGTAGTGACCAACTCGATATCTGTATTGTTTCAACTTGTCTCCTTCTTGCTGTTAAACCTGCATTTAGAGGTCTTATGTATTTGTATGTAGCTAAACAAATCAGAACTCTGGTCACTGTGTTTAGTTACTACGTAGAATTACCCAGCGGAGGTAAATCGTCAGGCAGGCGTTTGGAAATGTTAGCATTTTAACTGGATGAAAGTAAAAGGAAATTTCTAAACAGATTTCCTCCCACACACTCTCCGTTTAATTTATAAACTAAATGCCATTCAGAATCAAAGGTTGTCAGATCACGCGTCGGGATAGTCCTAAATATTGTTTGTTTTGTACAGATTTGTTCTTTGACTGTCTGATATCATCAATTATTGTTCTAATAATATGTCTGCTAGGCAATCAATCACGTTGTAATTTTCTTTACAGACATGCGGAACCAACTGTCTATATTTGTTAAAGCTAAAGTAAGAAACTGTCAGAAATTAAATGGAAACAAGTCGATCCTTTCAGTTCCTGCAAGGTATTGGGATATTGTTCAGTTAAACCTAAATGCAATGCCCACGGGTTGAGCAAATATTGTAATCAATTTACGAACAAAGCTGTGCTTCAAATAAGGAACAACCTGCAAATAAAGATTAAAGGGAGTTTCCCATGTACTATTCATCTATAGCAAAGAAACATGATTGTTAATAAATGCAAGGCTCCTTTGGTCAGCGGTCCAACGTGCTAAAAGAAGATACTGTTTTATAGTGTGAGTAACTTCGAATCACAAGTTCAAGGTTAAGGGCAGTGTCATTTTGAACTGAGAGAAAATGCCAAATATTAACTCGATTTAAGGTTTTTTGGTTTCTCAACAGTTGGTAGGCATAATTGACTTTGCCTGTTAATAACGACCATTGGATGTTGGACACCTTTTCAGAGGTTATAATTTAAGTCGTTGAAAAAGAATTCCGCTCGATTACTCACGTCAACTTAAGCCTAGGGCAAACTTTCAAAATATAGTTGAAATACTTTTTGACCACAGTAACTAGTTAAAAATGGGTCTATGAATCAAAAACATTATAAGCGGTTTGAGAAAATGACATTACATCGCAACATTTCCCGTCTTTCAAATATTGTTTAAAACTGCTTTAGTTAGAGCATACAGTACCAATGACTGGTAAAACAGTACATGTTACTTTCATTATACTGAGGTAAAAAGGTAAGAGAACTGTTTTTGTAAAATCAATTTTTTTGTCAGTACATTTGCTCATTCTTGCAAATATCTTGAAGAGCTACAATTTTTGTTCAGCAGAATGTCTCCTCAGACACAATTATGGTGCTACAAATTAAGTAGTAACCCCTCAAATGACTTTAGAACTGTAACTGTATTGAACAGATGGTATATATGAAGGTAAAGTGTAAAACTTGTTTGTATATTAATTATATTTCAAGTCTACAGTAACTGTTACTGTAATAGGTTTTGAAATGAACGTAATTACTTACCTAACATCCTAAACATATCGAGTCTGTGACGTTCTATAATGTAACTGTTCCTTAATATCAAATTAATACACCTGGCAGAAATTACAAGTAGCATAAATGTATAGAACCTCTAAGCCTTCTTTTATATAAACATTGTCGACTTGGTTGTGGAGAAAAGCACAGAGTATCTGAATCAATATAAGATTATTTGGAATGTGATTAGCTTTTCACTAGATTTGGTTTGATATTATTTTTGTTTTTTTACAGAAAATGTGTGACTAGAACTTAATATTTTAAACAAATGCGGCAGATATGTGTTAATTTTCATTATGAGAGTTTCGCACGAGACGTAAAATGCTTTTCAGTATAGGGGAATTATCGTTCCACAACGAACAGACAGTTCAATATCAGCTGGGATTGTCTTGTTACAAACGTAGTTTTTGGTAAACATCGTTTCCGCTTTCTCGTTTATGACTACATGTGACTGGTTGTTTTTTTTCCATTATACTCTATTGCTCGTGTAAATAATGTTCTATATGATTGTTCGAAATTTAAGAGGTTTTTTTAACATATCTTTTACGGTATAATTTAAAGTCATTGACTCTATATAGTGTTCAGTATAGTTTTAATTTTTAGTTAAAACATTTAATAAAATTGCGCGTGTTATTGTTCTTAATCTATCTAAACAATCGTTTCTTAGCCTGAATACGAGTATGACAGTGTTTCTATTCGCAATGAGCTTTTTACACTAGATGGTCTTTATGAAATCCTCCGACATCGGAAGTTATTGTGTACAATCATTTTCATGTGGTAAAATTGGTTTCCTCTGTAGGAATTGACAAGTATGTTTATCATTTTTATATTTGAACCGTTGTTTTGACTCAATTTCTGTCATTTTCGTTCACATAGCTGATTTCTTTGTAACAATCTTTATAAAAATCAAAGTTTATTTTACTGTAAGGGCTTCTTGGGCCATGGAACGAAATCGTGTTGCTAAACATTACGCCATGACAAAGTCATAAAACCAAACGTTACAACAACAAACCAGACAACTAAAATGTTTATTTCTGTGTTGTAAATAAGTGCAGTTAGTACAATTAAATATTTTTTTTCAGTATTTATTTCATTGTGTATATTTCTTTTCAGCAGCCGACATTGTGCAGAGACGGACATCCATTGACAGGCATGGAATGAAAAGAAGAAATATGGCCTTAGCATAAAAAATAAGTAAAGTGTAAGATCAAATTGCTAAATAAGCATAATAAGCCTCGATGATTTTATATTAAATATCATTATCTGACAAGAATAAGATATGTTCGCGATTTTGATGGTTGTTGTAGCACTACAATCGAACGATTAATAAATGTTATTCGCATTGCAATATCGTTTTGGTATGAGATCATAAAGAAAAGCTGTAACAATTAGTTGTTTCAAACACTTTGAAAGTGTTACTTATTAAATTGCTGTATGTACCTTTAGACATTACTCCTCACAAAATGTTGTATTTCCCATATGAAAGAAGAATTGTTTGTGTTCACATGTTTTTATCCATATACGATCGCCACCTACGCGGATTCTGTTTAATACAATAACTTTAGATGCCATGCGAAATCTACCATTTCATGTTATCAGATGTTACGTCAAGACAGTCAAATTAATTATTTGTCTAATATAGATTGGTTCTTTGCATGCTGATAACTTGGCAATATGTCTGCAATACAATCAATCTTGTCGCCGCTTTCTGAACAGACCAGTGGCACCAGCTGTCTATATGCGAAAGTAAGAACATGTCAAAAATGAAAACAAAGCATGTCGATCGTTGCCATTTCTTCAGGAACACAATAGCTTATTTATCGACTTGTTTCTAGATCATACGATTGTGACAAAATTGAAGACGTGATATAAAGACGTTGTATGATGTAACACGGGAAACATCGCTCTTTGACTTTACCAAAATAATAACCCTCTCTCTCGTTAAAATGTTAAAATGAAATCTGATTATAGTTTTTCTGATAAATCAATCACTTACTTTAAATTGGTCTGAAAGGGCTTTTAATTTGTTTCTATCATAGACTAGACGTTCAACATTGAATAAAACATGGCAAAAATATTCTCTATTATAAGGAATTGCATCCCATAACGTTTCAGTTGGATAGTCCATGAAAATAACAAATTGGTACAAATCTAAAATTAAATTAAACATGAGGACGCTAGTGGGATGGGACTGTTTTCTTTAAATATCCTTTATAAAAACTGTAAAGAAGAAATCTTCTTTGAAAGCAGTTTGATAATAATGATATGGTCCGTAACCAAAACTACTTTATGAAAAGTATTTACTCAAGAAAGGAGGCCCCGTGGTGTTGGAGCTCTTTTATTAATAATAAAATTCACAGCCAGCTTATCTGGAAGACGTTCATTTAAATCAATGGAAATGTCGACATTATCATCTTTTGAAATGAAATCGATTCAAAGATGAGAGTCAGATATTCAGATAAATCTCATCTTTTATGCGACAGTATAAGGCATAAACCTCAGTGTAAAGCCAATTGTTGTGGCATTTGACAAGACAAGATGATTAAAGATCAATAAATATTGACGTATTGATTTGATGCACTAATTAACGGAAGTTTAGATAATAGACATTCAAGTCAAGAAAGAGCGAACTTATTTGTTGTAGTTATTTATTGATAAACCATTACTGTCAAATTTCTCTTTGACATATCTTAATTTGCACTATTTGCCCTTTTGAGATACAACGATAGAAACATATTGATGAAGTAAGAACAAGAACTGTCTTTAAAGATTAACGGCGATGAGCCGAATTACAATTAAGTTTAAACATAAACATTGTTCCTGGGAACGTTATCACTAGAGGCGGTTGATTATGCAGTATATCTTCATATCGGCAGCTGCATCATTTATCACTGAAACGATCACGTGATCAAGAGGGTCGTATACAGATTCACAGCGCTTCCATTCGTTACATTTGATTGGTGCAAAAAGTAGATGAAAACCGAGCTTATACAGCTTACGCCGAAAAAAAATCTAGCATGTCTACATTGTCAATCAAATCAAATAAAGGCAAGGTTCGGACGGAAAATGACAGGACTTTATTTCTAACCGTTTTGAGAGGAACGAATTAATTAATCTAATCAGCAGATATGGGGCAATTACTTTAAATTGTAATCAATTATATTACAATGACTCGACTTTCCAAGTGTAATCAATTAAATTACAATTACTTTAACAAAACGTAATCGAACACATTCATGATTTCCGGATTACTTTCAAGTTAAGGCTAAAATAAATATGATCAAACAAGCTTTTTTTAATGAAAATGAAAAATCAAATACATGTAGATATAAAAATGTGGTAAAGATGCTTTAGTCAAAATGTCTATTATTTGCCAACCGGTTTCGCTTTCATGCTCATCATATATATATATATATATATAAATATATATATATATATACATACAACTGAGCTTTAAAATTCTTTTACCTAGTCTATTTTTACGGTAAAAAATTAAGCATATAAAAGTACCCTTTAGGCTGTAGCAAAACGTGACCTAGAGCTTTCAATCGAGTAGGCAAGAAACAGTACTTTAACATTAATAAATAGCATCATAATATCACAGGTTTTATATCACATCTTATTGCACTGGTGGTACCAGACCCCTAAGTAATTGCACAGGCCCACCAAAATTAACATTGTAGTGCAGATGACAAAAATGAAATTTTGATAATGATTAGAATGCATGTAAAAAAAAAAAAAAAAAAATATCAAACAGGGAATGCCACGTACCAAATAAGTTCAATTGTAAATGAAATTGTCTTAAGTTATTTTAAAGAGAAACATCCAGTCCATCTTCTAGACTCAATATTCTAGATTTATAAGGTTGTACAATTCACTTGAGTATCTAGCTAGATGAATTCTGAGCTATCATCTTATTTGATAAAGTGTTGGTGGTTATCAAATCATGCTCGACTAAAGAGTATGCCTTAAAGACATACAAGTATTTACAAATCTGTACATATTAACAGGTAAGAGTGAGTAGCAATTGCTAATTGTTTTATTGTATAATTAAGATCTAGCTCTAACTTAAAAAATGGATTTAAAAAAAAAACATTTATTATTCTCAATCAGATTGGGAATGATTTAATTAGCAATTACTTCTCACGATAATGATAAATAAGTTCTACAGTCGTCATTTAAAACAATTCAATACATTATTTACAGCGGTAAAACTGTCTTCTTTGTAATATTAAAAAACAGGTTTTGGCTAAATTTCTTGTCAACCCGTCCTCACTGAAGAAATATTTCAGTTTATCAGTATAAGATAATTACAGAAAAGCTGGAGCAGAAACTAAAGCCTTTTTGAAAAGTGTATCTCTCAAATCATTATACATGTTGCACTCTTACAGAAAATGCCTTTCATTTTCAACTGCAAATACAGAAAAAAACATTAACGCCTATCAACAGGTACTTCTAATATCTGCCTGTTAATTAAACAATTAAATTTTGATCTTGGTACTGATACTGGGCAAAAATGAACACGTTTACTTTTGCTACTGTAAATAGTGATATAATTTCTTTTAAACGAGTCATCTAAAAAAATTAACAAAGTTTGTAAATGGTGTTCAATCTCAGCTATCAAGACAATATCATCGACATATAAGAAAATACAAACTGTATCGCCATCAATCTCGACACCAATATCAAATGACTTAAAATATACAGCAAGGTCATTTATATACAGGTTATACAGAATGATCGATGATAGTATACAACCTTGTCTTAAACCGCAGTTTACTTCAAACAGGTCCGTTTTGTGCGTATTAATTATAACACAGGAAGACACAAGAGCCGTAAATAGATTTTAATGCACATAACATTTTACCATTAATCCCTATATTTTGTCATTCTATCAAATAATAGAGCTACTTCATTTATAGGTTATCATTCAACTTAGTAAAACGTTTTGTTCAACGTTATCTGCAAGTTATAGGTCTAATTGAACCAACTATTTTCATAAATTAAACTGCAAAAGCTGCACAATGTGTATCTTTTAAGTATTTTTATTCAAAGCCTAATATTCTGTTCTAAAAATATTTCAATAATAAAGTTAAAGTTAATTTAATCTAGATGTAATAATAAAATAATCATGATTACACCTAAGTGTAATCGATTTTATTACAAATTCAATTTTATTACAATTACAAAATTCTGATTATTGATTACTCATGATTACTCATGATTACTTAACAATTTTTTAATCGATTACAGCTTAATATCATTTCTGATTACAATTACCCCATGCGTCAATCAGCGTCAAACACTACTAACAAAATTTTTCTTTAACCTATATGCATGTAAAAATGTAGTATCGTAGTTGTCATATTTATAGGACACTGTGTCAAAGTTTATTAACTGACATATCAAGTTGGGATAAATCAGAGCTCGTTGTACGGTACTTTTATTAATCTCAGTATGAAGCTTAGTGGATGCGGCATTTGACAAGGCAACATAATTAAAGATCAATAAGCATTGACATTTGATGAGCAGTATCGATTTGATGTAGCAATTAACGGGAGTATAAATAAAACGTTTTCATTTAAACTAGTACATTGCTCCCTTTTGGTTAGGCACAATTGTTTTTGATATTGGTTTGATGGAGCACACACTTGTCTGCGGCATATACGTTCCTTTGAGATATTAGTGTCAGATTTTAACTGTACGTTCTTTTGTTGAAAAAGAAAAAAACAAATTACACCACTTTACTAGGGGTCATTGATTAAACTTTTGATCGATATATCAATTTAGAAATACGACGATACAGCGATATATCGATACACGGGCGAAAAGTCACTTACTATATTTCTACCAAATCCGGACTATTTGTACTAAACATAGGTTCTGGTCTTATATATATCACCTTGCGTGATGAAAGTTTGCCTATAAGACCACATTTCATAAACACCATTCGTTAAAAAACACGGAACTCTGGGTGGGATTGTTCATATTACGGTTCGTTTTGATGAAATTTTCGAACGTGAAACGTAGATTATGGCACAGTAAAACATTATTCGATATACGATTTTTCAAAAGGCAACGATATCGAATCGAAAGGTTGATCGTGATAATCGATATCGTTTGACTCGATTACATCCCTACTTAAAACATAATAATTATGATAAAAACTTTGTTAAAGCTGTAGTTTTATCAATATGCATTGTTTCAACATACTTAGAGCTATACTCTATGTTATGACAAAGATCAGTTATGTACACATACTATGCTTTTGTGAATATATATAAAGATGATATATTTTGCATGGGCCGGAGGCCTTATAGTGAATAAACTTTGTCATTGTCATTGTCATTGATATGTGCTATGTTTGCACTGTATGTCACCCGAGCCTTTATATTTTAATCTACAGAAGTATTTATATATACTGTATTGATAAGCTATCTTCACCAAGTGTAATCTGTATGTCTTTACTAAAAACACTATAAAAACTTACAATAATAGTCATTTATGTATGATTGTTGGGAAATATATGTGTAAAACACCACACAAGACTGTGGTGATGCAATGCATGTTTTCTGAATAGCTACTTTTATGTTTTTGGAAATTTGGCGATCGTTGTCTAATCGAGATTAAATTTCACCTTAACTACTGACAATAAAAGGTAAACTTGTTTAAAGAATTAGTTGTTTGATTTCATTTTTGAATTTTATTCACTCCCTGGCTTTTAGACGTATACCTGACCAAAAATCTAATCATTAGCATAAAGTCTACAATCAATATATCTAGTTAAAGAAAAATATCGTATAATGACGCAAGTTTGCTACTTCAACATTCATGGAAATCAATTAGATTGCATGGTACACTGACAACCTAAGATCTGAAGTTCTTGTCTCGTTGAACGTTGCGTTTGTTTTTGGTCAAAATATAGGTTATAGACAAGCACAAGTTTAAAAACAGTTAAGGAGTGCTTCAGCAGTGACAAGTTTTCTAACATTGTTCCTTACATGCATCGGTAGAATACATGTTGATCAGATTTGACTAGATGTCGTGCCAAATATATGTGCAATATACGGTAAGATTGTTGCTACACGATGATGATGTGTCAAAACGTGTCTTAATCGTGATATAGCCTCGTTTTTCATAGAATAAGGTTAATACATTTAATCAAGTAATCATTAAATTTTAAAGGTGAACTCCTTACATCTAGCAGATCATTTTCTTGAGACATAAACAATGTGGTAAAATGAACGCCATATAATAATTAGATACATATTTAAAAAGCAACATATATCGAAAAATGCCCCATTTTAGCACAAATAATGAAGTAAATTAGTTTGACATCAGTTATAGTTAGTGTCCCCATTTAATAGCAATGTTCTACAGAGCATGTTTACGCTATATTGGACAAAATCGCCCTCGTCTGTAAGTCATCCAAAACCTCTTAAGGTATTCAGTGTTATAAGAACGTCTGCAACATGTAATTTGCCTATCCGGTTCATGCTTTTGATATTATATAACTTAAATGAAACTGAAAGGAGAGAAATATAAAAAACAAATCTATTTTCCGACAGGAGCTCTTCGCTATTGCTTTAAAGCACTTCTTTCTAAGCTGAGTATATATCTAAGCATAGCAAGTCTTCACCGAAAAGTAAATATTTATTGATTAAGTATGTGTTCACAGAGAAGGACTAATTAGTCTCTAACAAAGGAAGACTTTGTATTCGACGGCGTAAGTCGTTGGCCAGAATGTCTTGGAAGAACTGCAAGTCCAAGAATCGCAGGAAGACCAGTTAATGCAGCAAGTTCAAGTAGTGCAGCAAGTCCAGTTAGTTAAGTTAGTCAAATTATTGCAGGAGGTAGAGCATCGGCAGCATTAACCAGTTCATCGTGAATAACATTGATTTGTTAAATACCGAAAACTTTCTCACTTTCACAACAAGATCTATTTGGTACGTACACGCACGTAACTAAATGCAAATTGCTTCTACGTAGTTATTTGTCATTAACAGAAGAGTTTTATCATCATATAAAATCATATTTAGAGAAAAGCATACCGACGACTTGTAAACAGACCAGTGACCTCACACATGTCTATGCATACAAAGAACATTTCAGCAGAAAATAAAGGGTTTCATTAATATTATGTAAGTTCAGTTTCCACACTCAAGTGCTGTACTTAAATTTCATGCTGACTGATTTGGCTAAAGTTCTATCGAAGCCATGATTTATATTTACATTACCATTCATAACGAACTGAAGGTAGCGAGAGCGGCATGACTAACATAATGATCAATTCAAGTTTCATTTTATCTTCGAAATTGTCTGTTTGATTCAAGGTTTAACAATTATCAAATTTGTTTACTTTTTGAGCTTCTGTTTGGAGTAAAGGAGCTAAATGTTAAAAAACAAACAAATTAATGAACTTTCACGTACAGGTTAGATAGCCAATTATTTAACTGGTATGCATTTAGGGTGTTTCGAAAAGTCCGTCGTAGATAAAAAAACCCTCACTTTTCCGGATACCTTATTATACATTAGATTTTGCAACTCCTTGTGAAAACAAAATGAATTTTCAATTACTGTATGTCTGTGAAAGTTAAATAAAACTTTATTTGTGCAGCATCGAAGTCAGTAGATCTGTGGGCTCGTGAAAATTTAATCCATGTAGTCTACAGCTGAATACAGGAAAACGAGATATAGAGACAATAACACAAGTGTACAACACTGTTGATAACACGCTTTTCCTGTCTACCTTCCATGTAATTACTTTAAACAAACTTGTAATTCTATTACCCATTTCATGCCTTTCAATTTTTGCTGAATTAATTACTTAACTGTGATGAATTACTTCACACGCCTAGCATAAAATTGATACTTACTAACACTATGACTTGTTTAATTTAATAGACTCTCTGGGAAACTAAAATGATATTCATCGAAAGCCTTGTCTGGAAATGGCTTGAACCCCATTTTATTCCCTTAATGCATTGAAATGGAAAGTTCGTCTGCCATCAATACTAAAAAAGATATACCTATTTTCTTAAATTATAATACATAATTAAGACGTTATAGACATTTTTCGACGCTATTAAGAATTTTAGCTGTAGTTATTTTATGTATTTATCAGCAATTCGTAAGTGCCTCTTTTATAGTCAGCTTACACGAAAGCGTTTTTGACCTGCACAAGATAACAGTTTGTTTTCCCTGCAATGGAGTACAGCTGCGTTGCTAGATGTACGCTAAAGAGTTTTTAATCAACAGTTTTTAGAAACGATGTGTATAAACATCAGGCTAAATGCATGTAGACTTATGAATAAATACATTTTTAAGAAGAAAATATATCGAGAGATATCTCTGAACAATATGCCAATACCGATACATTTTATAATAAATCGCTTACCAGCGTTATTCCTCACTTAATGTTTGTAGAGGATTATTTTATCAATGATATTGCAAACAATAAGAAAGGCTTTCTGGCAACTCTTTTTCGTAAAGAAACAATTTAAATACAAAATAAATGAATATGTCAACATTGTTCTAAAGTAAAAAGAACATGATTCTATCATTATCCTATCAGTAAATTAATTTTTCAATATCAGTAAACTCAAAGAGATCCTGAAACTTTAAAGTTATATCAAAGTACATCAAGTTTTAGGGAGTGTTTCTTTAAAATGACAAAACCAATTCTAACGTTTTGACTACTCAGTACGTAACAGGGGGTCATTTTCATTTTACTTACAACTAATGAAATGAGCAGTAGTTTAAACAAGGAGAAACTACTTAAATGAAAAAGATACCGAAATCTCATTAATTTTTCTTTGTTTATTTAACCTTACAAAAATCCTAAAACATAATCAAGGTTTAAACCTCAAGAACAGAAAGGTGCAGGAAAGGCAAAATAAATTATTTTTGGCAAATCAAATTATTTTTTCAACAGCAATTATTGTTACGGGACTTACCGTTTCATACTGAATCATATCATATCAGTCATTTTAAATAAATAGAGCATCAATAACAAGTTATGAAAAGAAAAAAATACCCCCCCAAAAAGAATAAACAATGTCAAAATCAGGGTTTCAAATTATGATATTTAACTGATAATTTTTGCAACAAATATTAACATTTTGTGCCATTTCTACTGGGAATCAATGACTCTTAAAGAGACCCATCGCAGTAATATGATGACCTATTTCTGATAGAAATAAATGCAACATTGTCTTTGCAAAAGATATACAAGCTATTCATGTAATCTTATCGTAAAATCAACAGTATTATAGTTTTTGATTTATGGAATTATTCTATAAAACGTGTGCCGAAAATGGAAGAAAGTGCAAAGTCAATATTTTGTAGCTGGAAATTTATTAGAGTTTTCACGGCCTATAACATTGTTAGAATCTTAAGTATTGTATATAAAGCATTCTCAAGAGTCTAAAGAGAGTTTGCGATTGCTTCATTAAATCTCGTATATGAAAGAAAAAAGGAAATCAATCATGAATATAAGTCTGCATCTTTGACGTTAACTTAAGAGAGTAGTTAACATTTTGCATACATCTAATTCAACTGAAACTGAGTTGTCTAAAGACAAAGGTATTTGTAGCTTGATCTGAAACGCCGTTGTCAACCAGTCAAACTTCATTTCTTTCTATAAGAAAGCAAAAACATTCTTAAATAAATAACTGAAATATTGAAAAAAAAACAACACTGTTTGCTTCACTGCATCAATGAAATATGTATCCGGTAATTGGATGCAAACTTTTTGAGATAAGGTTATTCCTGTTCAGTTAAACGTACCGATTGTAAAGGAACATGTTGATTGCAATCCTTGTTTATTGATATATTTATTTACTTAGTGTCGGTTTAGTAAAAATGTCTTTTCTTAAAGCAAGTGTTTAAATTACAAGGCAATATTGCCATATTATTGATTTAGATAGAGCTAATAGTTTGATGAATTATCTAAACATGTGTTCCAATGTGATAAGTGAAATGTCTTTTTTGTCAGTATTTGGCTTCCATTTGTTACTATATCACATGACATTCGGTCTGACGTATGACAGTCAACTTTCTCTTCTTAGTAGGAAACTGTTTTGTCAACCTTTCTAAAAAAAGACTTCAGGTAGCAGATGCTTCGTGAACCATTGATTATCGATGTGATTTCTCCTTCACTGCGTTCTTAGAAGAATAATGAAATATGCATCTTTCGTGCATTTTACTTGGCGAGAGTAAATCCTTAAAAAGCCGTATAGTTATGGTCATGCTGAGTACAGTTTTCAAGTAAGTGAAAAGCAATAAGGCAATAAGAAGGAAGGTTTGCAAAAATATATTAATGTTCATTATCAGTATAGGTATAATATTTTTCATTTGACTAAAAAGTAGGCAAGGAAGAGTTATTGTTCTGCAAACGCACTTCCTACCAATGTGCTATGTCAGGTATTAGTTTGAAGAAAATCCCTCAAGTACTTTTGGGTTATGCTCTGGAAATTTTTTTCCAGTAAATCTGATAAAGGGAATAACTCTAAAAGTAGGGCAAGGTAGAGTTATTGTTCTTGCACACGCACTTTCTACCAATTTTAGTCAGTGTATTAAGTTTGAAGGAAAACCCTCAAGTACTTTGGAGTTATGCTTCGGACAATTTGTAAATCTGATAAAGGGGGGGAATAACTCTAAAAGTAGGCAAGGTAGAGTTATGTTCTTGCACACTGCACTCTACCAAGTTTATGTCAGTGTATTTAAGTTTTAAGGGGAAAATCCCTCAAGTACTTTTGGAGTTATGCTTCGGACAAGTAAATCTTATAAAGGGGAATAACTCTAAAAGTAGGCAAGGTAGGGTTATTGTTCTTATACACTGCACTTCCTACCAATGTGCTATATCAGTGTATGAAGTTTGAAGAAAATCCCTCAAGTACTTTTAGAGTTATGCTCCGGACAAAGTTTTTCAAGAAATTCTGATAAAGGGGAATAACTCTTAAAGTAGGTAAGGTAGAGTTATTGTTCTTACACACTGCACTTCCTCCCAATGTGCTCTGTCAGGGTATGAAGTTTGAAGAAAATCCCTCAAGTACTTTTGGAGTTATGCTCCGGACAAAATTGGGACGGACGCACGGACGCACGGACGGACGGACGGACGAAGACCATTTCTGATATCCCCTTCGCCTTTGGCGGGGGGATAAATAAGCGTGATAAATATTAAGAATATCACTATGCATTTAAATATAGAGTGCAAAATCATGAGTACAGCTAAATTATTTTATTGTTCGATATACAAGTACAGTCAAACCTGTGTTAAAGACTACATCCGAATAAAGACCTCCCTGCGAATAAAGACCAACACGGAGATCACCATGCACTTTTTATGTATAGTAGACACATCTGTGAATAAAGACCACCTGTCAACAAATACCACATTTGTAGCTTCCCAACAGTGGTCTTTGTTTACAGGTGTGAATGTACAAGTATATACATGTAATTTGGATAGAAATAATTTAAATACATTTGACAAATGGATTGGGCAACGAGTCAGAGCAACATCTGTAAACAGATAAGAGTTGTTTCTGAAATGTTTAAAACAATGTGATTGTTACTTCATACTTAGCGGGATGAAGAGGACTGCTGCTTTCTCAGATTTGTTATGTTACTACTGTGACAATCAGGATGTACACTGTTTTTTATTTAGTGTGACCAGATATATACCGCAGCTTATAGTTAGATTTGCAATATCACAATATCATCATAATACGTGTTACAATTGTTGCAGCATGCCATATTATCAAGTTTCAAATCTTTATCCTGGTGGTTAAAAACAAAAGATGGTGGCTCCAAGATAAAACTGACTCAGTCCACTGTGTTGCTCTGTCAGTGGTGAAATACACATTTTATCGAAAACTTTAGATATTCAGATATCTCCTCATAGTTATCGAAAGAGAGTTGTTTCAATCATGCTCTTCCTAGTTCTGTTTCACGTCGTCTAACTTCTGTAAGGAACACATGCGTTTATCTCTGGCACTGACCAAACTACAACAGCTGTGAATGGTAGTATCCAATCTGACAGAATTAACTAAATTGTCCCCGCCTTACAAATTTTGGACGAGTAAATAACTTCACTTCTCAAGTCACGATTACCTTGACCTACTGACCTCAATACATGTAGCGTTTTCTAGTAATAAGAAATTTGCATATCACGATTGAGTGTCATATGGTCAAGTGTTCCTTTTTATAGGCAGTATTATATCTATTGTGTAGTGACCCCGCCCTGTCCTACCCCACACAGCTTAAACATTTTTTGGGCTGGCAGGAGGTCAAACTTATATTGTGGGAACTTTTCCAGTTCCTTGTTCAATCGGATATACTTTGAAGATGATCTAATTATCTGCGCCGCTCTGCAAGAGCGCCGGAAGAGATAATAATAAAAAAAAGTGTTTATTTCATTAACAGCGACAACCGATAAATAGCTATGAATGGTTGAAGGTCCGCCACATTTCACGAAATAAAAAATTAAAACCTTTTAACATACAATTTAAAAATCCGAAGTTAAAATCATGTCCTGTCCGCAATGTTCAGTTTCTTCGGGTCCGTTCTAAGAAATAAAAGTATGTTTGTCACCTTATATTTTGCCACTTGCAGTTTTTCCGAAACAACAAGAAGAAACAATGGCTTGTTTCCATGGCAGATGTTCATGTGGAGATATTCTACACCCACTTGCTGGATGGACTATTTTCTAAATTAACGACTTCATAAAATTCGTAAAACTACTTCAAATGTAAAGATGTTTTTCATAACTCAGAAAAGCGACAAGACACCAATATATTCAAAGCGTGGGTTGAATCGATTCAGGAATTCGTCTGACTCTTCTACTGCCCTATCAATAATACGGATAACAGTATCAAGCAGTTGTTCTCTATTCAAATGGCGGTGCAATATATCATTGACCGGGAATCATTATTGTACAGTAAAATTAAAACTCACAATGTAAATTTATTGAGTGTGGTATTTTACAAGACAAGACAATTAAGGATCAATAAGCGTCGACATTATGAGAAGCAGTATTGACTTGATGTAGTAGTAAACGGAAGAATTGATACCGGCCTAGTTTCCTAGTATTTCGTTTGAAATAGTTAGCTGTCTGATAGATTTAACATAATTACACACTTTCAACTTGTTGTAATGTAGTAAAGTATGTTATATAGAACATGCGCTTATATCCAGCAAAGTGATCTCAGTACATGTATTGACATATATATGAGCATTATATATATCTGGATAAGGATGATGAATGACATCCTGTTTCAAAAGTTAGCTTAAAATGTATTCTTTTGGTATGTATCATTTGTTTAAAAAACATCAGAACAACTTTATATCAGTTTAGATTTTAGTATTTTAATTTGAATAACAGGTATATATTTTAATTCCACAATGGTTTAATATCATTAAGTTCAGTTATAAAACAACTTCTATGTAATGTACAAAATATAAAATTCTTAAAGTTTGTTTCAGTCACACTGTATTTTGTTAATCATTATATTCAAGTCTTTGCCTCACTCTCTTACATATTTATAACATTGTCCCTTTTTAAGTCTTTCTGTACACTTCTAAGTGATATATGATGCGCCTTATAGACGTAAAGGAAACGCTATCTTTCTCAAAAGTGTAATAACAATTCTCGTACGTGTAATCTAATAGTGAAATCAATAGTATTCTAGTGTCAGATTTATGGACTCATATTTTATAATACGTGTGCCGACAACAGGAGAAAGCAAGTAGGCAACTGTCTGGTGATAGGAATTTATTATCGGTTTTATTATATATAACTAAGTTAGGAATATAGATCACTTTTTAGGCAGGCTTTTTGCAAAAGCACTTTCAAATGTTAAGACGACATAGAAAGGTCAAACAAGTCGGAAGCCTGTGTATGATGAAAGTTTTATATTGTAGTTTGGTGTAAATACCAAGTATTTGCAAAATTATTTGGAGAACAATACATGTAATAATTAGTAACGTAATATTAAAGCTTGCGCAGAATGATTGATGTCAACAATCGCACAATATGTTTCTAGCCCAAACTAAATCAGACGAATAGCATCAGTTAAAAGCACAAATGACCGCGGCAAAGAAAAGCCAGCCAGGTTTAACGATAAAACCTATGTGTTACTTCTTCAATACTAGTATGTACATGTATTTACAAAGTATATCCAATTATAAGTACGAAAAAAAAAAAGATTTCTGGTGGCGGTATTTGAAATGGACTTAAAACATGGAAAACACATTTTATGAAACTAAATGAAAACTGCCATTTCAGAACATTGATTTACTTCAGGAATTTTATGTAAATGCTGTAGAAGTAGGAAAGGTTATGTAAATTAAGTTAATTTCTAGCATTTAATATATTCACCATTAAATAACCTTTTTATTGCATACATGTATGTTGAATATTGGTTTTTCTGACAATGGGAAAAGATAAGACATTCTTTTTCATAACCATAAATACCATTAAATGAATAAATTGATCATACTATCCACAAAAAGCATAATTGTCAGTTTCAGCAATTCTCTGCCCAATAAGCCCATCTAAATTTAATAAACGGTAAGATGGAAACTTCTGTGTTCTTTCGGAGGCCATTTTCCGTTACGTCTACGTTGTCAATTACGTATACGTATACATATTTTCTATTTTTCATATTTCCTTGTTTTGAATGTAATGAAATATCTTTACAAAATGCTTTCTGTTTTTGCACTGATTGGTACAGTATTGCCAATTGTTTGCCATGGATTACAGCACATATCTATCTGCACAATAACTTTAAAGTAACATACTTGAAATAAGCAAGGTTTCTATTAAATGATTCTATCATTATTTTCTGAGAATTGTTTTATATAGTAAACTACCATACCAACAATTAACTATAAACTTTATCAATTAGCAAATTATCTGAATAATGCCATTGCTATCCTGAAAGAAAGATTGTGACATTCGAAGTGGCACAGCGACGATCAGAGTCTTATGCGAAGGTATTGCGGTGTTCATTCGTTATTAAGCTTAAAAATTAATCAAACAACAAATTTGATATTTAGTTATAAGTCGTGCGTTGTATGTTACTACAAATGAAGGTCACATGATTTTTCTCACTAAAATCACGAGGCTTAAATATATCAGTAGTTGAAACCGCTAATTAAATTTAAAAGAGGCGGAGCGTTTGAGGTCTTTTACACGCTCTTTTTAAATTAAGTGTTATGGAACATATAAACTTTTTCTCATCTATGAGAAACATATTTCTGCTCATTTACCGGTGATAGAATCTTATCCTTCACCGCTTATCTCGTATCGCTGCCGCACTATTTTACGTAAGCACATCACATAAAAATCGGAAAAATTACTGTAAAATGTTTATTTTTGAAATGTACATAGCTTTGAGCGTATTCGTTTTCTTAGTTTTAATTATCCTCATTATACTTTGCATCAATGTCTCACTTTTTGTTCATTTTGTGTTTTTCGTCGAATGTTTGGCATTTTGCTTTTTTTTCTTGTTCAATGTATCATTGTTACCCAATACGCGTAAAACTAGAATGCAACTCTATCCAAGCGATATGGGTCGAAATTAACACAAGAAAAGTGAAGATCCTCACATGTTGTATGTACAGACCGCCTAATACCCATGTATCCTGCTGTGAACATTTCGAAAATGTTATAGACTGGGCGTTAGATTTAACCCCAATATTTTACCCCTTGTGACATTAATGAAAATCAGTTGCAAAGTACTACATATTTAAAACAGTGTCTCCTTTTATACAATTCAGAAAACATTATTAAAAACTCCTACTAGAATAACAAAAACTTCTTCAACATTAATCGACCTAATTATTATTTCTGATTCATTATCAACCTTACGCAGTGAAACTAATTTAATTCCATCCAACATAAGTGATCATCGTGCCACCAGCGCGACTTTACAAAAATCCATTCCTCAAGTTAAGCCATCGCGTACGCATGTTTGGCTTTACCAGTTAATCTACATGTATGACCAAATAGTCAGAATTTGACGTATAAGTTATATATGTATTTTTCTTTGCGACATATCCGAAGCATTTGATCGCGTTTGGCATAAAGGACTTTTATTTAAATTGAAACAGAACGGTTAACACCGAAATTCACTGAGGTGGATTCAAAGTGATTTAAGAAAGAGGACACAAAAAGTAACCGTTCGTTCAAGATTATATCAAAGCGACTAAACGTTTTTCATAAAACGCAGATTTATGGTACACAATTACGTTATCACTGACTTATACCGGACAAGACATTTATTTCTCTTTTTTTTTAACTCGAATGTTTTCAGCCATTCACCTACTTGTAACAAATTATCACTGTTAATATTATTTCAGTTACATAATTAATATTTCCATTTAATATAAGTAGAAATTGTCTGTTACCATCTACCATGTGCAATTTTCTTCTATCCGGGGAAGGTCGTAATTAATGTTGTTAGAACGTGTGTTCTTATCCTTTCTTTCATTATGCTATGAAATCTGGTAAATTGTACTTATATGAAAAACTGCTTGGAAATAAAATATGTTTAAACTAAACATTTTCTTAGTAAGATCATCTTCTATCCATCTATAGCATTTTTTAAGTAAAAATCAAGAAATCGTTTATTTTCATTTTTTCATCTCCATTCTATTATCACACTTACTTCTTGTTACTTGACAATCTCCAGTCCTTTTTGTTCATTCAAAAATCTGTTTGATAATCGTCCATGTAAATATTTGAGTTTGCTACTTACTTGAAAAACGTCCTTTTACTTATTCGACTCATCCCCATTTACTTCCGACATTTACCTATTTACCTCAAAATTCCCTATCTATTCGGTATCTGTCCATATATAAAGTCAACATTCGCCACTTAATTATTCGATATTTTTTAGTACACCATTGTTGCATAAACTCGTATTAGTATGACTCCTGGCGGGACCCCAGTACAGTAGAAATGCTGATTATAATATTATGTACATTGCGACAAGTGAATCATTTGAAGTTCTTTCGGAGGGAGGCCTAAACACAACAGACACGAATGAAGACTATTATAAGGGCATACACTGGGTTTTTAGCGTTTCAAAAGAGATTCACATATTGTCAGTCTTGTGATTATCTTTATAAACAATGGTATTAACAAACTTGTATTTTTAATAATAGCGCTGCGGCATGGAATTAACTTTTTAAAGATTTCCATTTTAACACAGTTTCATTTTGACTTCAAAATAAAAGCAACTAACTGTCCGTACAACAACATTTCTGCTCTTCAAGAATTTTATCTTATACATAATATTTCATATGTATAAAATCTCACAAGTGCATTTCGAGCTATAAGATTGTAAAAACAAGCAAGAACCACACTTAAACCATGTGAAAAATATATCTTAGCGGAAAACCCGAAAAATGAAAAAGGGGATTATAAATGTATATGAATAAATTGTTGATAAAAGAGTTAAATAACATTATTTGAAATAGGCAATACCTCTGCGTATCTCAATATAGAACCCAAGGTGCTGTAAGATTTACATCCTGGACAGGACTATGCAAAATTTGTCCTTCAATGTGCAGTGTATCCGCCATCTTAAGCATCAGGGTTTCAAAACGTTCGGCTTACTTGACTTTACTCTTGCAAAACAAATCGTGCAATCATGACATGAACAGCAAATAGACTATTAATGACGGAAAGGTCGTTGTTCATAAATAAACTCGTTCGAAGTGAATATAAGTGTAATAAGTATTATGCCTAGGTGTGGTTGGTCTATGTTTCGTGCAACTATGTCAAAGGTTAAGGTCACAGGAGAGCGATATAGTACAATATTGTGGACGCTAAATCGCCTAAACCCCTGGTCATAATTTAATGATACTTAACAGAAGTGATGTGTTTCGTAACCACCTGTACATGGTCCATGTTTCGGGTCACTTGGTTAAAGGTCAATGTCGCAGGGCTTAGTGACAACTTGTGAACGCTGTTTCTCAAAAAACCCTCGTCAGATTTTAATGGTACTTCTCAGTACCATGCCTAGTTGCGCATGGTCTATGTTTCGGGTCATTATGTCAAAGGTCACAGGGGCTTGAGATAGTAAATTCTTGTGTACTCTTAATCTCCTTAACCCATTGTTGTAATATAGTGATATTTCACAAAAGTGATAAGCACCTAGTTGTGCATGATACATGTTTCGGGTCAGAAGGTAAAGGTCCCAGGGGCCCGACATAATAAAATCTCTTAAAAGCTCTTAATCTCTAAAACCCCTGGACATTTAATGATACGTCACAAAACTGACGAGTACCATGCCTAGTTACATAAATTTTATATACTTATATACTGTGTCAGAGCGGTATTCAGTGGGGGTGGGGGAAGGGGGGGGGGGGGGGGTATTCATCCCCTTCGGAGATAGTTCTAGTGTTAATTATAAGTAATCTCCTTGGTCTGCATTAGCTAAGCATTGTTTCGTATTCTCAGGGTTCTATTTGGCTGCCAATACCGGTTGCAATTTGAATGCAGAGTTACAGTAATCTTATCAGTTCCAGGTAACCATTTATCATCTACCTTTCGAAGAATTACTTACCAGTAGACACGATTCAATATGTTGTTGTTAACATAGTGACGTCATTTATCAAGAGTAACTGTGACGTAACTATTGAATTTCGCAAAAGAAATTTATTTATTTTCCGCCATATTTGTTTTGAAAAATTCAAATCTTCAGAGTTAATTTGCCGGAACAACTCTTATGCTCCTGTGAGCCCCACATTTAATCGTTCAAAGTAATACAACGCGTATATAGCCATTAACTTGCTATGCAAAGCGTAATATAAAATAATTAGCGATAATAGTTGATCAATTAGCAAATTATTTGGATAATGGCATTGTTATACGACACGAAAATAGGTTTGGAAAATGGCAAATGTTAAACTTACCATATTTTACGTCATTTCGGGTGCGCAGCGATTTTCACTGTCTTTTGGAATATATGGTTGCTCATAAAAGGTGCTTTAGGTTTCTTTGTATGGTGTTGGATGTGCATTTCTTTTCTAACGTATTCGTATACGTGCAGAAAACCTATTTGAAACAGCGAGTGTTGCAACTAACTAGAAAACGATGCACAAAGTGATGATATTTCCCGAACGACAAGTTGAGACTTGAGACATCTCAGAATATTTGTTTTAATATTAAGGAAATAGTTCTACAAAAAAAGTCAAAGAACTGTTGGAAACGTTGTTTTCTGTTTCGGAAAGTTCCATCTTCGTAAAATTTCACTTATACGGAATCATGAATAATGGAATTAGGGGAGAAATGTTTGATTTCCTTTATTCAAGGTACAATATCAGCCGTGGTATTTTGAACAGCAATGAAACTGAATTTATAGTCAATGGAACTTACATGCATTTTTCTTTCAATGGAACCCATTATAAAATCAGTTATCTACAATTCGTTCATGATTTAGCCGGCTACATTAAAATTCCAAAGTATTTATTTCAGATAGAGTTTACTCTGGCGTTATTTGGAATGCTGGTAAATAGTTGTCATGGTTTTTCATTTATTGATTTACACATGCGCAAGACTTTGAATACACATTCGAAACTTGTTGTGAATCTTGCAGTTGCAGACTTCATTCTTGCATCACTGCATTTCATTCAACATTTCGAGAGTTTTCCGACGATTTTTACAGTGATATCAATCGTAAATGTCAGTTTCACGAAAAGGATTCTATCGTCAGTTTATCAATTAGCACAGATAGCACAAATGTTAACCATGATTGGCTTTGCTGTCAATCTTCTCATAGCAACTAAGATGCCCCTGAATTATGAGAGATTAATGTCCCCATATCGCGGCAATATTCTGATTGGCTGCTTTTGGATCAGTTCAGGGCTTGTCAGCGTTGGTTCATGTATTTCAACGAAATTACTTATGGAGAAAAATCCTTTTAGAAATACAAGTGCAAGCGAAATGTATGTATACACGATGTTCCATATGGGTTCTTCCACACTTTCTGCAATCGTATTGATTGTTCTATATTTGTTGAGTTTTCGTGAGATATTGAAGCTCAGAAGACACTCACCTCGATCTGTGTTGCTTCGAAAATCGGTATTAAATTTTTTCGTTATTATGTTAACCTACATTGCATTCCTGATGCCGGGAACATGGATAATTGCGATATTCTTTTTTACTGATGGATCATTAAGTCTCAAACTCGTTTCAAAGCTAACACAAACACTATCTTGTTTATACGTCTTTAACACTATATGTGATCCACTTATCTATGCTTTGCGGATCGAGGATATTAGAGATTCGTACAAAAGCATCTACAGAAAGTTATATGCTGGATGGAAATGTAGAGCAACAACAGAAACCAATTAACAGTGGTTACCATATGAAGCAGAACGTTGGCCTACTGCCAGTCTTTGAGACTAAATGAATATTTTTCTACTTAGTTTATTGCGAATGCTGAAAGTCCAGCAGACATACAGTAATGTTGGATGAAACGCTTTATAATGTGGTTGCAGGGGTAGCGTATAATTTCCAAAAAAGAAACCCTTAACAAGAATGTCTACTGGAACCTTTTTATTTGATGAATCTTTCTATAATATGTTAATTTCAGACAGTTCGACGAACCATGTTTTTACACCAAAATCTGGGAGCAAGCCTTTTAACGTGTACATCAGAAAATTTCTCAAGACATTAAATTTTGACGAAACAGAAGTCCGTTTTATCTGCATTCCACATATGAACTCAATTTAAGTTGGCACATTTATTTCAATTATGTGTACTTCAGAAAATTCCTGAAGTGGTGTACAGTTACAAGTCCTAAAAACAAAAATAATATCAAACAGGGAATGCCACGTACCAAAAACGCAGCCTCCCCAAAACGAACCCCACAGCACCCAGAAGTGCACACCACCAACACACACACACACACACACACACACACACACACACACACACACACACACACACACACACACACACACACACACACACACACACACACACACACACACACAGACACACAGACACACAGACACAGACACACACACACACACACACACACACACACACACACACACACACACACAAACAAGACACACACACACAATCATGTACACACTAAAACTCACGAAATCTAGTTCGTTGTTTGAACAAGTATGCCGTAGAGGTATTTTCGACTTTGGGACAACATGTATGTGTTTGAAACTTTACGACATGCAGTATCATAGATACATACTTCACAAAACACTATCATTAGACAATTTATTTACAGTTTATTGACAACAGTTGTCACAGTTTATTGTGGCCGTTTTAAGGTTAATATCACTTAAAACGAATGTTAGAATCGCCTTTCGAAAACTTGTCATTTACTATACAATTTCTTTTTACTTGTTATAATGAGGCATATACTACATTTGTATATAGTCTTCAAATGTGTCAAGGTTGCTTAAAATAAAATTGTATTTCTAAGATGCTTGTAAAAACATTAAACGACATCCTTTCTAAAAAGCTACAAGTTTCTTATATTCCTATATTGTACTGTCACTTGCAGAGTTTCCGAAGCAATTATAAGGTGCAATAGAATATTATGCCATCCATGGAAGTTGGTCACATGACCGTATAGTACTACACCTCTCGTGTGTCCTATATTTTTCTTTGGAGCTTGTTGTTTGTTTCTGATAGATGTAGTGAAATTGCAAAAGTGTTCTTTTTTGTTATATGTTAAGGGACTCTCCTACAACAAAAGAGAAACACAGCTTACATCGCATTTTATCCCTTTTTTATAATTAAAGTCTGAGAACAGGTGCGCTATATCAAAGCTGTAGTAAAGTACCCGGTATCGTTTTATGGAATATTTAAGTTTACAATCCTTGTTATAAAGGTCCATGCTATTTCTCATTGACTGTTTTATTATCAGTGGATTATTGGCGTTTTCATTCAATATGTTTTTGATCACTTTTTGCATTTTCATAACCTTACTCCTCCCAAAGTCGTAGAGGTAAGACTTATTGATAAGCCGTGTGTCTCGTAGACATAAAGCAAACGTTATATTTCTCACAGATATACTTAAGATTCATGTAACTCTTTAGTAAAATCGTTAGCATCCTAGCGTCTGATTTATTGAATTGTTGTATTATATGTTTGCAGATATCAAAGAAAATAAAGCAAGACGTCAATTGTCATTGACAGAAATGTTTCACATAATTACGATCTATAGCTAAGTTAGGAACTTAACTGTGGTAGATATATCACTTTGTTAATTTGAAGCGTTTCACAAAAGTGTTGTTAAATATTGTTATAAAACGGAAACGATAAAAAAATCATAACTGAGCATACATTTCTAAATAAAGATACTAATTCTAAAATGTAGTGTGATCGAGGATATGTATGACTTTATTTGGAAATACATAAAATTGAGTAAACGTCTCAGGACTATGTAATAGTGATTTAAACGCTGCAATAGCTCGTAAGCAAACACAAGTTATATCACAAATATGAACATAGCTGATCGTTGTTCATATGTTTCTTTGATAATTATAGTGGATCATCTCATGTACATTTAGCATGCATCAGCTAAATTCTGGCGTCCGTACGATGTCGGGTATTCTTGTATGAAAGCATGAGCACTTAAGGTCGAAAGACAAAATGTAGAAGAGGGAAAAGGCTAATAGTTACATTCACTTAATATGTATTATTACAACACTACATGCCTGAGCAGTGCATTTTAGTGATAATCACCCCGGCATTAAATGCAATTATTGCATAACCAAAGCAATTATCGCTCAAAGGCTCTGCTCGGCCATATATTATTCTATAAATAATGAACACTCTTTGATAGTAAAAATTGTTTTTGGTTGTCGCATTTCATGATTACTAGACACATTAGATAGAGAGTCCTTATATATGAATAACCAAGTCCCCGTTACATAGTATAATGGTAGGCGCTATTTGCTTTTATTACCCAACTGAAGTCAGAAATGAAAACAAAAGAACTATTCAAGTTAATAATTTTTAATCATTACACGTTTTAATTAAGTTTAATATTTTTTATAAAATTTGAGAATAAAAAATCATTTTTCTACCTTCTAGTTCATGCTCTGCGTTGGAAAAGGATTTGAAAACGGCATGTCACCGAGTATATATAGTGTTCTAAAAATAGCTCGCAGACTTTCATTACGTCATGATAGAGCAAAAAACGGAATTGATACTGTCGAATTAGGAAAATGCAAATGCCTTCTGTGTAAAATAAAGAGGTTTAATCTCTATAACTCTGTACTATTTTTGTATTTGCTTCTATTTTTGTATTTGCTTCTATTTTGTATGTGTGTGTTAGTCGTATATAGTCGTATGACATTATGCATTTTGTTGCCTCTTGAATAACATAAAACGTTGACATTCATGTATTATATATTTGAATTATTTCAGATAACGTTTCAATAGACAAATTTTAAATCTAATTTGTTAAAGTGTATTTTAAAGACTGAATTCACCGTAATTGACCGTAATGTTGGTATCATTAATGTCAATTCAAGTTCTAGATAAGGAATAGGATTGTTACAATATTGAAGTACTCTACATCATAAAACAAATTTATTCTGATATTTTCATACCGAAAGTGAATTGCATTAATTCAAGACCACTGTTTGGATGGTCTTTGTTGACAGGTAGTCTTTATTCACATTTATAGTTCACTATAGAAGAAAAGTGCACTAGGTCGCCCTATTGGTATTTATTCGCATGGTCGTCTTTCTTCGGAAGTGGTCTTTAACACAGGTTTGACTGTTCAATAGTATAATACATTATGAATTTTCTGATGCGGCTAATGTCCAACTTTTTAAATTCTTAGCATTTACACCGACTCGACTAATAAATACTTTTCCCTTGACTTCTTCCGTTGCCCTTGCGTTGACGCTATTTTTTCCCGACTTTAAGCTCTTGTTACAAATAAATGTGCTACTGTTGCATTATATAGTGATATTCGTACAAGTACATTATGTTATCAATCTAAAGATATGCCCTTTAAAAGCTTTATCTAAAGTTCGGATGCAAAACAGTTTTGAATATTTTGTATACACACTAGGAAAACTGTAGGTATATCTAAAAAAAATATTTTATTAGCACATGTTATCTCCAAAAACGTTATAAAAATGTTAATTATCACTGAGTACCAGTTTATTAAATCTGTGAGAAATGATTAGACATTGCTACACATAATATGTAGCTGAATAACCGAACTCTGCGACAACGCGTTTTGGACTTCTGTTCCTTTAGTAGTAGCGGCCTAGTTATCTAGTCAATGAAAAACTTCTAAATTACACTAATAGGCATACCACATTTGCCAAGCTAAATAAGCAACCAGCCGTAATGTTATACGTCAAAAGTTGCTACTCACAACTGTAACATTAAAACGACGTTAAAATATAACGTTTTTGGGGTTGTGTTCGGTTACCGTTTTCTGTTATATTAAAAAAAGCAAACAGATAATGTTTATTACATGAGTCAAGTGTTTAGTTCCATAAGACGAAATTTTCAGTAGCTCATTGAACGCCTCGAACATTCGTTCGGATACAAGTATAAGCACATTCTCGAAAAAAGGCAGATTTTTGTCGTTATTAGGTGGACAGAGGCAGCGCGGCATAAGTGTTATTTACCAAAAATACACAAGACTCCGACAGGGATTTGAACACAGTACCTACCGCATCTTAATCACTGAGTTTGAGCACATAATACAAAAATGTTTCCAGAATGAAAGCGACGGCAAACATTACAAACATTAGTTTCACGAGATAACGCATTTATTGTTCTAAATTCACCGGTGTCTTATGGTGTATACTAGAACTACATTTTCCCTTTGCATTGCGAGACAGACAAAGGCTTTCTTTTTCATTTTAACCGCGGAACAAACAAATGATCTAGACGGATAATTTCTCTGTTAACGTACGTTTTTGACGTCTTTTTCGTCAACTGGACATTTTAAGAACTCGTTCACGGTAAGCACTGGACATGTTTGTATGTGCATTTTAAAAAGAAGTCACTTTTTTGAAGCTTAATCAAGCGAAATACATTCTACTACTTATCAAATAAAGTATACGCTGTTTGAAGAAATCGAATGAAATTCAGAACAGGGGTACATTAACGGTAGGATTTTTCAGAAACTGGACAATTTAAGAACTCGTTTGCGATATTTTGGTCGTAAAATAACGGGGCATCTTCTCAAACTACGGCTAGTGGTGCTCTAGCTAAGGCGAACCTCGTAAAGAAACTATATATGAATTATATGCGTAGCTTTATTGCAACTGAATTTGAACACAAACTCCCTGAAAAAGTACAAATTTTAACGAAGGTTACATAGTTCACCCAATCCTGAAAACGCTCTGTCTTTTTTTTGTGTCATGTTTAACTGTCAAATTATGAGGAATAAGATATGCATACCAAAGGACATTTATGCCTAGTTTTCATGCTGTTTGGACACACAATATTTATTTTTAGACACTTCAGGTTATACCGCCAATCGTTTTTTTACAGGTTACATACCACATTCACCACTTTCATGGTGTTTTACCCTTTTTTGTTTCAAAATGGCTTATTTAGCATTTTAGTTTCAATATCATTTGATAGCGAATTAAAAAACTACATTTTAGTATGTATTGCACGAAAATCCGTAAATTATATCTACACTTATTCATTATAATAAGGTGATGATTTGCACAAATTTTACGCGGGTCGCAACTTTTGACGTTACGTCTATACAAATGAGATTGACGGTCCGTGAGTTGCTAAATTTGCTCCTAATGATCATTTATTGACTATAGGATACCCTTAGTACACAAACATCAGCGGCAGAGAGAAAAGTATCTCAGTCAGTCTGGTTTATTAATGGCTCGTGTTACCCAGAGTTACAGCACTCGTTTATAACAACTACTAAAAATTTGTAACTTCAACAGATCTATTCAATCTTGTAAAATGTCCGTGGCCACAGTACAAGTTTGAAAACAAGCAATATAGCCTCAATCATTCCTGATGAATAGCATAGGATTTGCCAACATTTTTCAAGATTAGCGCTATCCACTTTCAGGTTGAAAGCAATACTGGTTTTAATGTTGAACTTGCCGCTTTTATTATAAGATAACAAAATTTATCAAGGACATGGATTTATATTGCATTTGCTCAATTGCTTGCCATAAATGAGACGGTCTTAGCTTTGGACAGTTTGGCACTACCTTTATTTATGCCATGACAATAGCTGGATCTTTGCAATCTTTATAAATGTATTGCTTCGCCAGTTAAGATACTATTGTACTGTATGTATTCCAGTGAACAATAGAGTTTTCTTAGTAAAATAAAAGTGATAATCAACAGATTTGAAACTGTGGTTTACAATTTATATTTTTAAAAATTACTGTTCTTGCTTGTTGAGTAGTTCTCCGCTATTCAATTGTTTCATTGAAATATCGATTTTATTTCAGCACTAGTTTAATAAAAACAAACAAATATCCTCTGTAAGCATGAAATAACACAAATGTAAGTTACCTCCATGTTGCTTATGGTGAACTAAATGCATCCCTCCAATGTCACTTTGTAGATAAGTTTGCGTATGTCTCGTCTTTTTCACATATTATCTTAATTGAATTTGGCACATTGTTCATAATTATGAGTTAACAATTGGAACTTTATTTTGTCCAAGTTCTGTGAGAGTATATAATAAACTTAATTTAAGACTGCAGACCAAACTGCGGTGTTATATGAGGGAACACAATGTGTTTGGCTGTTATGGACTAACATACATCAGCGTATCATGAAAATGAGGTCAATCTAGACATAATTGCAAAAGTTTTCCTTTTGTGCTGCATTGTTTCGATAATGCCTGTACTTCAATATTATAAAAGTCCCAGGTTGGGGGAAGTGCTTAACTGCTAAAACTTTCGCCCGAATGTCACCACTGTCTAAATCAGAATTTAAACCAATTTATGACAATCGATAACAAAAGCACATTAAATATTGGCCTGGAAAAAGATGATCATGTCACTATTGCAATTCCTTTATTTATTTGTAATGTTTTAACGAAGAAAACAATGAAAATACAACATTTACTTCAATAACTATTTTTATTTAATGATCTTAATGGTTTTTTTACCCAACCTACTTCTCTGTAGATACAAACACGTAACCATTGTATTATCTACATTACATTACAAATAATGTTGCTCTATTGTTTTGTAAAATGATGAAAAAGAATATAAAATTATCTGTACATACAACAAAAGATTACTGTTACATCATAAGTTCAAAGAAGAATCATGTATTCTCGGGGACAAAGTCCATTACAAAGCATGAACGATTCGTTAATTGTTGCAACAGATGTACCATCTCGTCATAAAAAATTTACTTACACTAGAAATCAATAGAATGAAGGCAACACTATTCAATTCAAATAAACATTCAGTTTCAAGTATTATATATTTGTATTTATACATTTTGAACGATCATAGCTAATAATACTAAGTTACTACTTGTATCTACCATACTGTAATTCAATATACAACTGTTTAAAGTTGATAGAATATAACACATTTATGATGACCTCTTGATAGCTTGAATTAATTTATTGAGGATATAAGATACTAGCAATTCATGCTATTTAACAGTTGTATCGGTAGAATCCTTGTATCTGGTCTGTAAAAGTATTGTATATATATGTGCAATGAAGATTGCAGAATCTAAATATTATGGCGACTATTATTATAGTTTCTGCTTTCCATAACACATTTTATTCCTATGTTCATAAATTCAAGACTCGCCGAAAAAAGCAGGAAAATGAACAGAGTGAAAATCACATGTATTTCCTAGTACAAGTGTAAAGCCTCTTCTGATTTGAAGACTCTAGAATGTGCTGAACATCTGTTCCGTATTATTAAAAGTCCTTCAATGCATAACTTAGTTACAGTCCGGACACGACTGTGTGCATTTAAACAGGATTCAATTACATTTAAACCCCAGGTGTGACCTTAACCGTTAAGGTAGGGACGTATGTCTTGCATTTGAAACGTCTTGCTATGCTGCACATTTATGCCAAGTTATTTTAAAATCCTTGTAGCATGACAATGATAACAGCCCGGAAATGAAATAATATAAGGAGAGACAGATGGATGGACCGACCATGCGATTTTAATATTCCAACCTTTGGGGTCAACAACATCCGACTTAACGAATCTATTTAGCTATTTCAAAAATACATGTGTATATATAAAGAATTCGCGAACAGCGTCAGAATAGTTTGTTTAAAACCTTACATCTGAAGGCTTTGTGTCATAACTCATTAATCATTAGTAGATTCTCATTATTGCAAAAGTATCGAAGTGTAAAAATCGATAAGAATGGTCACATAGCTATTCACAAACCTGTAACTTACAGTATACACTTTTGATGAAATATGTTCTGTTAATGGGCAGCTCATGCAATTCTGAAACGTAATTTGAAAATGAGAAAGATATCTGCCAGATGGATTCTCCATCTGTTGACAGATGAGCAGAAAAAGGCACGCGTGCAATGCGCGAAAAAGTGCTTAAACAGTTTTCAAATTACAATGCACAGTCTTTCGCAAATGTCGTCACTAGTGACGACACATGGGTTCACTTTTTTGAGCCCAAATAAAAGATTCAGAACAAAACATGGGCAACAAAGTCTGGCAAAAGACCATGCATTGCAAAGCAGACCATGTGTGTCAAGAAGGTACTGTATGACATATTCTTCACAACTCAGGGTCCTGCCATTCGGGTTGCTGTACCTAAAGGCAAATCCGTAAATGCGAAGTTTTACAAGACTAAAGTTCTTCGAAGACTGAAGAAATATTTCTGCAACTGGTTTGGCAAATGTCAGATTGCTACATGCGTCATCGCACAAGGCGTCTATTGTACAAGACATTCTGAAGCAGGAAAAGGTTGTTGTGCTCCCTCACCCTCGGTATTTGCCTGACCCTGTCCCGTGAGACTTCTTTTTGTTCCAAAGGCTTAAAAATACCTTTCTGGTCGAGAATTTGTCCAGCGCAAACACCTCTGTTCTTCAATATTCCACCTTCTTCATAGTATACCGAGAGAAGACTATGAAAGTGCCTTCAATGATTGGATAAGAAGACTGAAGCTTTGCATATCTGTTGGAGATTAATACTTCCTGGGGACAAAATAAAATTTTCATTGAAATCTATCAAGGATACATTTTTATGTGCTTAGGTGCATTCATATTTGAACCTTCCTCGTTTTATACCTTTTTTCTACCAACATTTTGTAACTTCTCGATGCTTAAAGAAACAGTAAATTGTAAATCCATTAAAAAAAAAACCAAATTATCTGAGTCACATATTTTACAGGTTCATGCAACATTTCGTAGACAATTACAATATGCCATGAATTACTTAACACCTTTGGCAGTTATCTGCTTGTTCTTTTAAACAACGTCACCAGCTGGCTGTTTTGAAATGAATGGCTGGAAGATTTTGCCGAGAATAAAGCTTAAACATGTAGTGTCAGGATTTATCTGACTCGGAATCGGAAAATATCATTTTTGCCTAATGCCTTACCAATAAATTGTTGGTATTGCAACCTATTGTTTTCTATTGATATGATGGCTTAATATCTTATTGATATACAATCACTTCTAATTAATTGAAGCAATCATAGCGCAAATGTAAAAATTACCATTTGAAAACAATTTTAGATTGTTTTACCGATGTTGACTGACTTTCTTTCGCGGAATATTTTATGGATGAGGACGATTCTGTTTAATTATTTATAGTCTTTAAGTCATTTCAAAATGCATTGAGTTTTATCGTTTTAAGAGCTTAAACCTGATGTCATTATGTCATTAGACATAATAAA
Source organism: Saxidomus purpurata (assembly GCA_022818135.1). Classification (NCBI taxonomy): domain Eukaryota; kingdom Metazoa; phylum Mollusca; class Bivalvia; order Venerida; family Veneridae; genus Saxidomus; species Saxidomus purpurata. Next base: position 4,785,848 of record JAFMSR010000014.1, on the reverse strand, counting down.
TGACATATCCGCTCAAGAAAGAACAACTGAATATATACTTAAGTGTTGTAGGATAATTAAACACCGACATTTGATGAGCCATATTGACTTTAGGGAGTAATAAACGGAAGAACTGTTGCCATGTTTTTAGATAATTCAGTTAAATTATAAATGTTATTTAGCAGTTTGCTCTGAAACAAAGTTAACATAGTTTAAAAATTCTGTTAACAAACTTTAAATCGCTAAAACGTTCAGGAATATGTTTTGCTGTACTTGCTAATAAAAGGCTGAAATGCCAACAAGGCAAACATGTCAGCAAGCTAGTTTTCGAGGATGGATTATTTTACAGTTATTCACAATTATAACGATTGAATGAGTTTTGGGACGGTTTTTTGAAATTGAAAAGCATAAGATTCTCTTCCATGAGTGCACTTAATAATTACACGAGTCATTCACTAAGCAATCTTTGGCGACGTTTTTTTAAAACTAGTTCACAGGGTTAGTTCAGTAAAACACGGCATTTAGATTCCTTAAACATTTTTTGACTTGCAGACAGTGATATAAATACATCATACAAAAGGCAGCAATACTTCAAATATAAATCTACCATAGCTACATGTACAACAATGAAAGAAAAAGGGGAACTTATTTTTATTTATATGAATGAATGAATGAATGAATGAGTGAATGAATGAATGAATGAATGAATGAATGAATGAATGAATGAATGAATGAATGAATGAATGAATGAATGAATGAATGAATGAATGAATGAATGAATGAATGAATTCTTAGAGAAAAAATAATGCAGCATGAATTAGTGAATGAATGAATGAACATTTTCTAAAGCAATATTAACTATAGCAGACGTACCCGACAAACACTTATTGATTGAGAAAAAGCAGTTCAATTGAAACATTTCAAAATGTATAAACATTCTTTACTTCAACATACACGGTCGTATAACTAAACAACCTGAACATTGGTAACTTTTTGTTAACTTTAAAAATAATAAAAACATTCATACGAAAATTCTATATGAATCATTTACGAAAATTGCATATTAAGTATAAACTTGCGTAAATTATACTTAAAAGAATTTAATTAATTAATCTGTCTAATATTCAAAGGTAGAAGATTCCAAATATAGCTACTTTGATATGTAAATGTATCTTTCATATATTTAGTCTTATGTTTTGGCATTATGAGATCTTTACGTTCTTTAGATCTTATTATGGTAGTTGTTACATCCTACCATGTGGTATTTATGTGCATTAAGCATTCTTTTGAATTACGGCACTTAGAAGCCGTTTCAATTACATAAAATGTTGACAAGACTTAGTAATATAATCTGATAATCTAGTGTTTGATAGAAACACTGCATTTACACTTTGTGATATATTGGTCATGTTTTTAATTTCCGGACTTTAAATTTAACTTTCTATTGAAGTTTGTTTGAAATCCGTTACTCACCAATATTAACAATAATATATGTATTTTTACATTGACTTCAAGTTCTGAATAAGAAATTGCACCATTTCATAAATATTGAAATTGTACAATTTCCGCATAGGCTTAAGTATTATCAATCGTAAAACTAACAAAACTGTTCCGTTTGAATGCTTAATTTGCATCAAATATAACTCAATAGCTTATGAAATTGAATTGGATTTATTCAATACCACATGAATAATATGAAACAAATAAGATTAATCAAATTAATTTGTCAGGCATAACATATAATGAAACGATTACTAGATTTCCGGTGCAAAGTGTTGTCCATCCTCTCAATTAAATTAATTCTTAGCATTTGTAACGGCACTTATGATAATAACACTTATTCAAGTTATTGCTACATGAATAAATGATATATTTCGCGGAAAAATCTTACAAGTACATAATGTCATGGATTTATTTCGCATAAATTTACTTCACGCTGTTTAAACGTTATATGAACATTTAAAAAATAGATAGATATCTTTATTTCCTCCACATCTGGAAGAGCACAAATTTATCTTTGTTTGGCCTTCTTCAAGCATATTTCGGGTCAGATTGGTTACACAGAGTGAAGGAACATGTATTTATCTAAAAGAGCTGTAACATACTAAAAACTGTTTAATATTAAGTCGCCCATTTCATTTGATTTATAAGCACCCTCTGAAATGATCTGGATAAACTTAGTCCAATCAACCGAAAAAATCGGTCATTTACGCAATGTGGAGTTCTAGTTCTTTTCCGAAACTTACCTAAATATATTATATTCAGGCGTCAACAAATCAATATATTTAAAATGATTATCACGGCAAAATCACGCTTGAGAGTGATAACCCATCAGATCTTGGCATTCTTAAAGAAGAGGCGTTGGTTTGCCGGATTAGTACCATCCATTTCAAATCTTTTATATCCTTCGTGCAATAATCACCAAACCTTATTTAAATGTTGAATTTGCAACTATATTGCGATAAAAATATTTGATCAATAATTTTGATTTTCATTGCATAAGCAATTTATGGTATTTGCTGAGTGGTAATAATATTAACTAAATGTATGTCTTTGTCACTACTCCTGATAAAATTAAATATGCATAGTGTACCTGGCATAAGCATGGATGGTATAGCAAAAAATACAGGTACCAGTCACCCCATGTCGCTTATAGTTGACTTACTGTTTCTAGAATAAAGCTTTCAACATGTATTACAAAAGCTGGATATTAGTTTAGGCTTAAATCTTCACCAATAAAACACAAAACAGGCATCATCTCAATGTAGACAAAACGGAGTTTCTCTTCCTTGATATTGAAATTTAATAAAGCTACAGCTGGTTCGCCGCCAAGTTTGGCAGTTTTCAGTTGTTATTTGTAGTAGCCTTAAAAAACTCAGTAGGGAAGTCAATATCAAAATTTACTCTCACGGAAACGTGATTTATCAATAAATATAAGACGCTTCGATTCTACTCTGCCTGGATAGATCTGATATTTCTTGAACAAACCTTATAACATGCATTCCTATATATCAGCTATGCTTTAAACTCCAAACACTTGCTGTCAAAATTATTGTAATACATATTCATTAACGAAATAGCCTCTTTAAAAAGTGTATAATTGCAGTTTAAATCCGCTCAAAATAAACACGGCGAATTGAAAGTGAAAACATGTAACTTAAATTCTTTTGAAATGTTTCTTTTAACAACTATTAAAACAAGACTTTAAAATGATGGCTAGAACGTTAATAAAGAAGTCAATTCCAAATGCCGTAGTATTAATATTGAGTGAGGAGGTATAGTGTTTTAAAGAAATGGATCTTAAAAAGCTATTCTGTGAAAACGATCCAACAATTGTTGTTTGAATTGCTTACTGTACATACTAATGTATTTTAAAAGATAGTACAGTAGGACAGTTCAATGAACGTTACATAAAATTTAATTATACAATACTTAGAAGAACCTTCTCTGTCAGCAGTACGCCATACTTTACAGGCATAAAAGATCTAAAAGTATACAAGCCATACAATTACAATGTAATTAAATACATATACATAAATCGATAATATTCTAGCGTCGGATCTATCAAATTATCTTATATAATATGTGTTCCCTCATCTGACAACTGCAGATTGAGTCTATTTATCTGTTGACTTTATTTCTAACCTATGGTAGAATTAAGTTTATGTGATTTATTAACTTAAACACTTTTCAAATGTCTTGAAAAGTGAAACGTGAAAGTGAATTGTATTCTGTAACTTAAGTATTAAAATAACGTAGCTTGAGATGTAGCCAATCATCAATTAAAACTACAACAATCTATTACCCATGCAATAATTCTGGCGCTTTAAACATTACGTAATTTCCATTTACAAGAAGACAAATTGCAATGGTTGCAGGCTTTTCTCTTCGAAAAATCCATTTTCAAAGAATGTAACTTCTATTCAATCAGCACATCTATAATTTTCTGTGCAATGTAGCAATAAACACATTTCGGAAACAATAAACATGACAAATACTTTTTATGTATTTCGTCTCACGTAATGACAAGATAACAAGCAGATCATCGCGTGTCAAACGTTTCTATGTTAACGTCCTTTTGCTTGATCGCACAGCTGAAAAAAATGAAGATTTTTCTCCGATAAACGAAGTTTGTTATCACAAGTAAAACAATCTGAGAATAAATAAGAAAACTCTGACAATACTTATACAATACCTACAAGTTTTTGACCCATATATATCTAGTGTAGGTCGGATGTTGCATTTAGACGCTATAATCTGATGTTACTACAAATCAGTATTTCTGGTTTATCTAATTCAAATAGGTCACGGGTAAGTTCGAAATATTTAGTGAAGCGTAGCAGCCTCCTCTGGATTTACAAATGTGTCAAAATAAATCGGTACTGTTGTCATAGACCTTTAAAGCTGTACGAGAAGGTCGAATGAATAAAATGTATATACGTACTACTTTAAATATTGCTGTGTCTATATCTGCCAGTCTATCGTACATGTATATGTCTAGTGCTGGCACTGCTATCATTATGAGAAGCTGTACAGTGTTGAAGTGCAAAGTTATTAAGTAAGCAGATTTCTGTATCCATAACTTTCAAAGGTTTCAATATCACATATGAAGACGTCCTTCGACAGGTTGCAAGTCCAAAGGAATTGTTTTCTAGTTTTTGTATCTTGACATTCGGATTTTTACACTAAGTATAGTCTGTCAAATAATGTACTTTCTTCGTTAATGTATGACGAGATATATGAAGAATATCGTTTCCCTTGAAATGTCATATGCAGTTCTCATTCAACACACTCACTTATAAATTCTGAGAAATATATCTCTTTATCTGATACAGAAATAATCCTATGATAAATGCAATATGTCTTGACATTGCCTTTGAAGGAATCTTTCCAACTAAGACCATTTATTTTATCAAGATATTTATGCCAATCGGTGTACGCGGAAACCAAATACAGACATTACAATAAGCATACATGTCTTGCCTGTCTAATTAAAGGATATTTGACTGTTATAATCAGGAAAGGCACTGCTAGCTGTTGCTTTATTCTTATATTATGATAAGCAATATTTACATCTTAACAAAATAATATCACGTTAAAAACTGTAAACGTTATCAATTTATTATCTTCAAAAAATGTCATTTATTGTAGCGTACATTATCACGCAAAACATGCATCAATTTACGATTAAGTTAAATTGAAGATTTACTGAACACAAAAAGACGAAACATATTCGTGATATGTCATAAAATGTATCGAAAAGCAATGCTTGTAATTCACATGTCAAAAGTTTAATTATAGCTTCCGTAATCGTGTCTGCACTGTAACTGACACACTGAAGGAAATTTTTGCTCATATGTGCATCACACTTAGAGTTTAAAGGCAATGAAATCCTTTATACATAGAAACTATGTCACGCAAGGAATTAGATAATTTGAAGTAAAAGGTCCATTACTAAGACCAAACCGAACTTTCTTTTAAATCTGGAATCGTTACGGGCGTCTTCAGGTCGTATACGCATCGAATGTGACCGTATCGTGTTGAAAATTTGAGTTTAACAAAAGAATTAATAAATCATATTATGCCTTTTCAAAATCGAAAGTAGGTTACCCAGTTTTAAAATATCTTTCTAATGTTCCAGAAATCTCCCAGAGAATTTGAGTGTTTATAAAATTGTGTTGTTTATCAATTATCTGATATAAATCTTTGCAATATGTAACAGAACACCCTTGTGACCAGCAATCTTCAGTAGTTTGGTTTGGTTGTACTGATCTTATCAATGGTAATGAGATTTTAGAGTCCAGAATAAAGGAAATAATCTCTTTATACATCCATATGAATACACAACTTTCAAATTCATTTATTACAAATCCTGTTTTCCTTAACGCATGTTTTCCTATTTCCTTTTTTCGCACGCTATCTGCAATTCCGTCTTTAAAACATAAAAAAGGGTTCCATTTCGAATGTTTGATATTTGCCAAATAAAGAATTGAATTAATTGTGCCAATTAAAGCTCTGCGAATACTTGTTAATGTGTTCATTCTAATATATAAAGAAATACATATGTTATAAAATTGTCCATGTTATTTAGACATACCATTTGTAATAAATCTATAATATCATACAAACAAATTACAAAAATAATCTAGAAAGCCTCGATCTTCCCCTTTTATGCACTGAGACACGAAGACAATATATATGTCGTCCATTAATAGGACAACAGTATTGTGTTTGCCTCGGAATTTTAATGTCCACGAATTCGGGTTCGATCTTCAACAGTGCCCTGATGAAAGTGACTTTAATTTCACTCCCTGTATTCTCTCATTGTCTCTCTCTATTTGTAATTGATACTATCTTAATGGTGTACCGAGAGCGATCAATTTAAGTTGAAAGAAATTGCTTCGCAATCGAGAATAAATAAATAAAACTAGTATAGAAATGTACTTTTGTTCTACTTTTGTTGTTGTAAATTCAACCTTTCATTGTGTTACGGATCTGGTCACTTCTGCTACCACCGCTTAGAACCTTTTCAAAATGATATTTTAATGTATGCTTTAATCTATAAGAAGTTTATACTGCTTGAGCTGGTATTTAATCTATTACTTACAATGTATTTGCAGTTTTAACGCTACGGTGGCAGTAACAGTTTTTATTTGTTCCAACAGCATAGTTAAATCGAAGGTACCATTCTATTTGTAACTATTGTCAATATTATTTGATGGTATATACAAGAGGGCTATGATGGCCCTATATCGCTCACCTGACTACCATTTGCTATAATAAAAGGGGTCATGATTCTAACATAATTCGTAGAGGTCCACTACACAAGTAAGTTGCTAAGTAACATTTCAAATATCTATTATCTGCCTGTCGGCCTTGTGTTTTTTTTAAAAATTTTCCCTATATACATGTCATGTAAGCCTATGTGAAATCAAGTGCTTTTTCTCCCCCTTCCGGGAAGGGTTAATTTTGACCAGGGGGTCATGATTTGAACAATCTTGGTAAAGGTCCACTAGACAATGCTACATGCTAAATATCGAAGCTCTAGGCCTTGTGGTTTCAGCTAGAGAAGAGGATTTTTAAAGTTTTTCCTATATTAGCCTATTTTTAAACCCAGTGACCCCCCGGGCGGGGTCAATTTTGACCCAGGGCTCATAATTTGAACAATCTTGTTAGAGGTCCACTAGACAATGCCACATGCTAAATATCTAAGCTCTAGGCCTTGTGGTTTCAGAGAAGATTTTTAAAGTTTTTCCCATATGTTAAACCAAGTGACCCCCCGGGCGGGGTCAATTTTGACCAAGGGCTCATAATTTGAACAATCTTGGTAGAGGTCCACTAGACAATGCCACATGCTTAATATCTAAGCTCTAGGCCTTGTGGTTTCAGAGAAGAAGATTTTTAAAGTTTTTCCTATATATTCCTATGTCAAACCTAAGTGACCCCGGGCAGGGGTCATTTTGACCCCAGGGGTCATAATTTGAACAATCTTGGTAGAGGTCCACTAGACAATGCTACATGCCAAATATCTACGCTCTAGGCCTTGTGGTTTCAGAGAAGAAGATTTTTAAAGTTTTTCCTATATACGCCTATGCAAAAATAAGTGACTTTAAAGATTTTCCTATTTGTTGCCATAGCAACCAGAGTTCTGCATGGAATAGAATTCTTTGAACAACTTTGATAGAGCTTCATGCAAGGAACATCCCTGCAAAGTTTCATCAACATTGGTCCAGTGGTTTCAGAGAAGATGTCGTTTGAAGGAAATGGTGGACGGACGTACGACGTACGACCTACGACCGACCCCGGACGGAAAGCGACCCTAATAGCTCACTCTGGCACTTTGTGATCTGATACCATATTTTATGTAACAGAACATCCTTGTGACCAGCAATCTTCAGCTCGTTAACCTAGTGGTAGGAGTCCGCTTGGAGTGCGGGAGATCGTGGGTTCTCCCCCTGACTGCGTTATTCCAATGACATAAAAAGTGCACCAGTAGCTCCCTTTCTTGGCACTTAGCATTAAAAGGGAAACTAGCTTCTCTTCTCTCATAAACCTCACGGCAATAGATACCATCAGATATGAGGTGACTAGAGTGATTGATTTAAGTTGTATAACTTGTTTCACTGTCGGCCTAAAACAAACTTCAGCATTTTGGTTTGACTTTACTGATCTTATCGATATCAATGATATTATGGAGTCCATGATCTAGGAAATAATCTCTTCACGCACACATAAGAACATTCCAAATTCCTTAATTACCAATCCTGTTTTTCTTGACGTGTACTTCCAAATTTCTGAAATTCCGTCTATAAATGCATTAAACCAATTTTTACTTTTGATATTTGCCTAAAAAAGCATCAAATGAATTGTGCCAATATAAGCTCTGCGAATACTTGTTGATGAGTTTATTCTAACCTATAAAGAAATACAGCTGTTTTAACATTGTCTTTATTATTTCGACATTCCACTTTAAATTTATACATACTATAATATAATACGAGCATATGACAATAAATTTAAGATGACTCGAGGTTGCTTGAGAAAATCTCGATCGTCCCCGATGTGTACTGAGACACTTATATAATACTATATCAGGCTTAAATCGTTGCCTACTAAACCAAAAAGAGAAGTTTTTATTACTTAGATGAAGAATCCTTTTAAGTCTCTGTCACAGATCTATAGGAAAGCTTGCGGCACACTGCTAGACAAAATGATTTTCTCTCTTTGTACTGGAATTAATAGCACAATGGATGCTATATCAAATATTTACCAAACTACGAATACTATCAGACTAGAAACTGTTATTTTAAGATATATATTCAGTAACATACAATGAATAAAATTGTGAAATCTTTATTTATGACACTCTGCGCAATTGTCATACAACAAATTATTCGTTTCACCAATTTAATTTATTTTGATTTATATATTTTGTCAAAAGAAAGTTTTACAAATGCACAACGCAAAAAAAGCTAAATTTATTGTGTTTGTTCTTCAATGAAGGTATAAATGTGAAACGTTCATTTTCAGTCAGATGGTTACTGGAAAGTTGCAATATTCTGTTTCGGTATGTCATTAGGTTTATCTGAACATTCAGAGCTATGTAGTATTAAAGTGTCAAAATTATTTTATGTTTTCCATGGTGAATGTTCTTCTAAGATTTTATTCGTTTAGTAAAATGATATAGGAAATGACAATCCTGGGGACAGTTTTGAAACATGATGGGATCATATACCCAATTTTATGTTCAATCACTAAATTGAATAATAAATTCTTATGTGATGCCTAAAATTTGCATTTATATTGACAACTTATGCGAAACTATGCATTTTGAATACAATTGTTCCATAAAAGTTCGTTTGGAATTCTGACATTTTCATTTGTGCTACTATGTGGCATGTTCTGATGTCTGACGATTTAAAAACCCCGAATTTGGACTAACGTGTCATTATATTAAATCAGTAAAATTAATAGTATTATAGCGTCCTAAAATAAAACAGGTATATAATATGTCTCTTATGGTCTAAGCCAGTGGACTGGTTTTAAATGGATATAATTCTACTTTGTTTCGTTGTTTTCATAGTTGATTTGATATTACTGATGGCTTTCCTTATAGCTGGTAATGATGATTGCTCCAGCAAATGCTGAATTTACCTTAAATAACAAACATAACATCGTTCAACCACATAACATTTATGGCAGTTATTTATATGTGTTTTCATTATGGTAAGACATAAAAATCCTGGGATGGTTGAACCTTTACTATCAAACTATGAATTTATTCTTTACAACATTATGGAAAGTTGCAATTAATTCCTAGCGTTTCTAGAAATGTCATTCGATTTATCTGAACAATTTTCGGAAACTATGTAGACATTAAAAGTGATATAGATGCATTTTTAAATTCAATGGTGAATGATCAAATTATAACTGCATTGCGTGTGGAATATGTCTTTGTGTGTTCGGCTTAGTTAAAGTGGTCAAATAAACCTAACTATGAATAATACCTTTAAACATTCATTCAATCAAATTAATTGAATGATTATATCTTATCAGAAAATCGACCGGTCAGTTTACAAACTCATTAGTATGACCAGGCAAGGGTGGACTTACAGCATTGAAACAAAAATGTTTCGTAACAAATGCTGTGTAACATTTATATTGACAATCCTAACGTCGAATTATTCATTTTCAAAAGTAACAATGAGCTCAATTATGCAAAAGTAATAAGGATAAGTTTATCAAGAGATTTTCATATAACACGAAATGCCTCCTTTACAGACTGTGTGCCAATATGAGTGACGTTTTATGATAAAGCGCTATCCACCCAAAAAATATTACTAACGACTGCAGAACTACAACACATAATTAAATGATTATGCTAATTTTAGCGTGCTATTTAAAAAAGTTATATCCTAAAATTTTCGGTTTGATGAAAGTCAGTTGACGTATTTAAAAAGATATAATGTAAATGTTATTTTTGGGCAACTTTAAATATCCGAGATTAAAGCTTATCGTCGAAATAACTATATGATTTGGATTATATTAAAATCAAATTAAGTTGTTAATGCATGAAATACAATACTCTAATACGATTAATATCAAAAATTTTCGCCAATTTAATGGACAATCCTAACCTTCAAACAGATAGTTATCAAATTCAAATGGTAAATGCTTAAGACATTGCAGGTGTGTTTGATAAATTTCAGATTGCAGGCGAATGCATTCATCGAACTTCAAGATGATTCAGGAGGCTCGCTACAAGGTGACATTCAGAATTTATTAGATTTTGTATATTGTTAGGTTTATACATAATAAGTATAGCCAATTGCAGGGTCAATGACCTTGTTCTCGTTTATTTATCACATGTTAACTATACGCCAAATATCGTAGATTAAACAGTGATATTATGTATTACACTTAACAAAAGAACAAATTATACCTAACATTTCTTGTGAGGAATAGGACATGAATGTCGACTTTAATAAGGAAACAACATCTTTCAAACCTGGTCAAATCAAGCTTACATGAATAGATACTTTAAACATTCATTCTCACTAATTAGAATGAGATTTATGCATTATCCGAAAATCGCCCTCAATTTACATAACTACGGAAGTATGAAACTGGCAAGGGTAGATGTACAGCATTAAACATATGATGTCATTTCTGAACATAATATTATGTTTATCAACAATAAGTTCAAAATTACCTGCAGACGATCGATTATCTTTTTTCAAAACCGAACTCGTTATTTTTCAATGAGTAAAATGTTGGGAAGTATTTATTAAGTCGATCAACACAAAATATATCTCCGAAAAATGCCCTGACTTTTCAACACGTAGAATGACAATGACAATGACAAAGTTTTTACAATAAAGCATTGACCTACAGTAATTTATGAAATCACTGAATGTAATTGACGCATACGTCACTTACGCACGTATTGCATTTGGAACATATTTGCATAAAATTTTAACCTAAAACTTTCCTGTTTTTGAGAATCATTAAAACGCACTGCTTTGAAAAAATTGTAGTGATAAAATGTTGATTTTTGGGTTATTTAAATTGATGCAGATTTATGCTTACCTTAGAAGTAAGTATATGAACCGCTTTAAATTTAATTGAAGTTGTTACATGAAGTACAATATCTAATTCCGTATTAGAGGTATCAAGAATGTTCGCCGCAATTTAGTGAAAAATTCTAACCTGGAAAGGGATATTTTTTATCAAATTGAAAGGTGAACTGCTTAAGACTTGCGGTTTTTTTTAAGATTATTTGATTGCAAGATAATTTCATCGAACCTCAATGATAATAAAGGTTCACAGAAAAGGTATATTAATATATTTTTATTGGTTTATTGTATATTTTTTTATATCTTTTAATTTATTCAGTATGTGGTGCACGATTTATTCGGTCAGGTCTATTTATCACATGAAAAAACTTTGCCAAACTAGTCTACGGAAAATGCCAGTGATATTATGTTTCTTAACAAAAGAACAGTTGACCTAACATATTCTGTGATGGCTAGGACAAGAATCCCATCTTCGATAGGATACAAACATTTTCTGATACCTAGCTAGTCATATCAACGATGCTTAGCCCTTATCTCCTTAAGTATGAGATTTACATTGCCCGTCATCGCCCCAACTTGATTCAGCTACGGATATTTTAAGACAACCAGGTAGGTCAGCTTCTGAAAATACAAACTAAACTATTTTAGTTGCCGGTGTAATACCTTTGGATATATATTTCTTTTAAATATTGCGCAACTGTATTTTACGAAAATTGAAATGAATCACGTCTTGAAGTGGTCATATTTTGATGGGTGAACTTTTTTATTATATATTCTTTATTGCAATCTTTGTAACATGTTAATGCTCAAACAAAATGTTACAGTATTTTTATTTTTGTATTCCTGTTACAAATAAAAACATTCTACATTTTCTTTGCTCTTGTTCAATTCTTTAGCGGCGACCTTTGATGCTTTGCATCAATGGTTTTCTTATTTTGTTATTCATATGCTGCATGAAACTCAGGTAAAGGTCTCCATATTGCTAACTCGAGTTCGGGTTTTGAAAATTTATCCTTATATATTTATTTTTACCAAATTTTGTGCTTTACAAGACACCAAATAGTGATGAAATCCCATATAGTAGTATTCCAGGAGACCGTGTATTTTGTAAGATCGGTCAGTAAATGATAACAACCATTTTGTTTGAAAAGCGCTGTGATTTAACTTCAAAGGGTTAATGCTAGTATTCTTGAACAGCTGAACATATTACAATACAACTTAGTTTAAGTGATCTGTACTGAGTCCAGTCATAGCAGTAGTTCTTTTCTACCGTGGATAAATCTGCTAGCTATCGCAATCAAAAGAAGGACAAAATAATTAAAATATCCTGTCTTAATCTGTTAGTGAGTATTTACCCCTTGTTTAAATGTAAATGACCCCTTAGAATAGAGCAGATTTTGGCTTTTTGTGTGAATCATAGAAAATATTGTAGCTCAACATTTTATTGTAGATGAATTATTATTTTATAAATATCGAAAAATTTCACTATATGAAATATAACTTGCTTTCATATATGATTAATGCAGGTATGTACGTAAATATGTTTCACCAACACCTTTAGTCTAACATCCGATGTGTTTGTAACACTTTCTCAAATTATGTCTATCAATGAAAACAAAACTGTTGTTAAATGCTTATTGCTTAACATTCTTTAATTGGCTTCGTTACTCTAGGTCCTGATGGTTGGAAAAAAAGATAGCGTTAGAGACGTATACGTGTCAATTGAAGTTCCTTCATTAAAACATACAATTGTGACCATTCATCGTACTCAGAATCACATTTGAATGTCACAGTTATACCTCATCCCTTTAAAAATGTCTTTGGAAAATCAGCTTTTTATATTTTATCATCTCAAGCTGATATGACTTAGCAATGGATATTTTATGCCCCGCTGTTGCTTTGGACATTATTAACTCTCTCTATGCAGACAATACAGTTGTATTTAGACTCTAAATTAAACCTTGTCCACTGAACACAAAACAGACATAACGATGCAGACATCTTCTAATTGCGTAGCTTAAGGGTATTTTACTTTCACGGTTCCAGTCAGGAAAATTGCCGCTGACCGGCAGCGCTGTTTCTTTGATCAATTGTGATACGCAACCCTATTTCGTGCCATGCAAAAGAAGACAAAACCGCCTGACAACTTGTTGAAATTACCAGATAGATACATATTAACCTTGTTTAGTTGAATGCTTTAAATAAATGTGATAAGGACCGGAAGAACAGTTTTCCTACTTTGCTAGTAAATACATTGTTGTCTACAGAAATAATTACATGGCAAGTAACTTAAATGAATTTTTATTCTCTGTGTGTATACAAAGATTTGTGTTTTGTCGTATGTTATATCTAGACAGGGGTACGATTATGTTAAGCATACCTTTATGGCAGTGTTCACTGCTCAGATATGATTTAATTGTATTGTTGGTTACATAAATGCTGATACATGTAACTACTAATAATAGTGCATGTTGAATTTCATCTCAAGGCAACATTTATTAGATACTTATCAGATCGCACATTTACTGTTTTGTATGTTCGTGTGTAAGAGGCATTATCATCTGGTGTTTTGTGGATAATAGCCCTTAAAGTTAGAATCTATATCATTTTGTACGGCAGTCCACCTTTTGACTAAAGTGTTTGAGATCGGTTTACTTTAGACTTTCTTAAAGAGGCATACCATCATGATTGCCAGATTAAGTCTGGAAACATAGATTACTGTGTTCAATGAAAGTCAAATGATAAATAAATGCAATTTTAAAGACTTAGAACCTCAATGCAAATTTCCTTCATTCTTGTCCACTTGTTGAATTAATCAATATTGTAGCTTTCTTGTAAAATGGAATCGCTTATGTACCATCCATTACACCTATTGTATAACAAGAGAGGATAATCTACATGAAAAGTGTAACTGTCTAGTTTTAACGGTACTGTCAGTGCACATGTTCATTAACCACTTAAGCTGTAAATTAAAATTATCGATAATGATTCAGGGATATAAGCATTAAGCATGAAACTTTTTAGTTAAGTTATATTACTATGTGGCCAAAGATTCTACATGATTTATGTTTTTTACGTTATTTATCAACCAGCATTACTTCCATCCACAGAGCAGCATAGCACATGCTCTGTGAAGGCTTGTCAATCAAATTAAGACCCTTTTTACTTTAAGGCAACAAGACTTGAATATGGTTAAGTACAATCCAGATTTTTGACATAGTTAACCTTTTGAGATAGGTGTTATGAAGGACGTAAGGCCAACATTTGTTTGCAAGATGACATCTAATGTAAGTTGGCAAATGACAAGAAGGAAACTCTTAACAGAGTTTGTAATTAAAAATATTCAAATAAGGCCCTTTATCAACTTTGGGAATCTTATGTTAAAAGTATTACTTCAAATTCCTAGCTCCTACAAACGTTTTGACAAATGAACTGTTTGAGAAATTAACCTTGATTCTAAGTCGATAAAACCTTTGTTTTTAAACCAATCCCTGACAGAGTTCCCTCTTGCGTACAAATGCAGGCAGGATGTGAAGGTAGCATAATAGTTAAAGCAATCTGTCAAGAAAATTGTTTGAATTATGGATTCCCATATTATGACCTTCTAAGTCAAAATTTGCTAATTCTTGTCCAAAAACTTGTTAGACTTAAGTCCATTTGATGATATTACTTTGATGGAAAATAGGATTGGTTAGTTTACAGCAATGACACCTAACTGGTTTTGAAAAAAGAGAGGAAGACTATGTGAAAATGTTTTCTAGCTCAATACACTTTCTAAGTAAGTAAATGGCCATATCTGTCATGCACATATTCAGAGTTAAGTACTCTAAAGTAGTAATTTCAGGGATATGAGAACAAGTAAGGTAAGATTCAATTCCATACCTCTAATATCTTTTGAACTAAAGTGGGGTGGCCCATGCTTAACCAGAGCTTTGTTTTGCCTTTTACGCCGGGCGAAAGGATTGTTTTATTGGCAAGCACTTAAAAAAGTGTTTGCAGACCTTTTCTATTGCAAAATCAATTCTACACGACATAAAAATGCTATTTAGTCCCAGCCATTCTAGATATTCCTGTGCTTTATAACAATAAATAGATGTTTTAGGAAACTATAAACACTAAAAGTGACATTAATGTTATACGAATCACATAATGAACATTTTACAGTTACAGCATCACGTGTAGAACGTGTCGTTTCATGTTTGTCTTTATTTTGATAACAACTGCAACACTAGAGTAATTGAAAAAGTTGCTTTGAATTCTATTATTTGTGTTTTGTGGCTAATCCCAACCACTGATAACATTAAGAAAGATTTGTCAAGCGCTATATCAGCAGGCAATCGATAAGTATTGGGGATTGGGAGTTAACGGAGATAACTACGGTTCGGTAGTGACCGTAAATATCGGGCAGGGTAAAAAATCATTGATTATCGATTGAACTGGAATATCGCCTAAGGAAGATCTTGAACTTGACGTGATACTTTTGTGGGTAAAGGGGGGAGGTCTTCTGTTTTAATTTTTACCATTTCTACTAGAAGATAAATAACATTCAACATTATCATTCACGTTACTTGCAATTAATAATTATAATGATAATGATAATTATTATTATTATTATTATTATTATTATTATTATTATTATTATGTTTTAACTAGAGGTACTATTTCATTACAAAAACATGTTCAGTCATGAATGAATTTAGTAAAATAACGGATGTTGAAAATAGAATTTGTTGGTAATGATAGTTGACAATAGTAACAGAATAATCCAAAAGCTACACCCTCGTGATTTTTACATAATAATGGAAATTAATCTAGTGTACACTTGAATTTTCATCTCTTTACACCGTGCGTAATGTTCGCTCGTGAGAATAAATGAAAAATTTCGAGTGTACTTCAAAATCCCCTCAGTCGAAATCCCCTCGGTCCAAAAATGGCATAGAAGTCTTAATCTCTTCGATGGATTTTATTAGGTATTCATAATCCCCGCATTGGAGTTTACAAGCGGAAAAGCATACATGTATATTGAATAAAAAAATGGTTTGAGTTACTTTATGTTTTATTTGTCTAGTTTTATTTACAAATGATTGAAAAGAATAAAATTTATTAAAATTACACATTTATTCACACTTCTTTCTCATCCAAAAATCCAGATACATACACTGTAACGGTGCCCGTGAAGTGACATGTGATACATTTTTTATTTCGTAATTACGAAAATTTAATAAAGAAAAAAGTTTCACATGTCACTTCACGAGCACCGTTCAAATTGAATATTTTATGTTTTATAAAACAACATCAAAAGCTAAAAATTATTATTGAGAATAATACTGAAAATTTTATGGATCTTCGCTATATAGAAACTATCATCTATAACCGGTTTCAATGAAAGGCTTTGCCTTTTTATGAACAAAAAATAAAGATTCTAACCCAGTTTGTATTTTAGTGTTAATCAAAACTCAATATACAACTTTTTTTAAAGATGATGATAAATGTTACGTAATGTCCGGCCATGAAACTTATCGATACCCTAGAGCAGTTAGATCAATCATTCGGAAGAGTTCGGCCAGCATTACGGAAGCAACCGAACTCCGATTGTAAAAATAAAATTACATACCTGTCAAGCAAAAACTCAAAAAAAAACTTCTTCTTTCTTTATTTCTATATGAAATATATCATTAAATTGAGAATGATTGTTTTATATAGTCCCGTTTGTGATTCTGAAATAAGTGTTATAGTTTTTAAACAAATTGTAACGAAACTGCAAACTGCTATATTTTGGGCGTTTTACTGTATATTATATAGTAAAACGACGGGTAGAGTTTTTAACATAAAAAAGGCCAAATTAAATAAGTATCAGAAAAAGAAATCATTATAAAGGGGACATGCTATATTCTGTTATCCCGGTTGTGATTCTAAAATGACAGTTATAGCGAGTTTATTACAGAGCTTCTATATAAATTATAGGTTTAAAACCTATGTAAATTGGCCCTGGCTGTGACATAAAAATCTGCAATATACGAAAAGGAAGAATATGAGTATGCGGTCTTGCATGATGACATCAGAGTTTGCAATACACGAAAGGTTTTGATCAATACATTTTACATATCAGTTTTAAACTAAATAACATCGTAACACGTGTTTACTCGTATCTTCTATTCAAAGCAATTGTATTGTTAACGGAGAAGTAAAGCAGCAGTAAATCATGTTTGATTTACTCGTTCTTTTAAGCATTTATCGTTGTGTTGTAATAATTTTTAATTATAGATACGTTAACAGACAGATGTTTGGGATTTTACCACAGGGTAAGCCTGAGATAAGTACATTAAGGTAGTGGGGGTCTAATGGACACTTTTCCAATATACATTAAACTTAATATTTATATGGTCTACATCTGTTAACCGACTAGTGTGCAAAATTCAAAGACATTTCACCGTTTAGTTTAAAATTAATTTCGTTTTTTGTTGCCCTACCCCACTTAAAAATACTGACCAGATTTAAAAGTCCCAAAAGTTAAAATAGTATTTTGCAAGTATTTACGTACATTTATTTTTGTTCTAGGTTCGAAAAAGCATTCAAAATGTAAACTAAAAACATGCATTATAATTCAACAAGCTTAAGAGGAATTAAAAAGGATGCAATAATGCCCAAAACTAGGGTATACAATTTGCCTAATTTTGACCCGGGACATATCAGCAAAAGTTCGGAGTAGAGGCATCACTATTGATTATAAAACTTTTATAAGTAGTACATGAACTGAAATATAAGAAAAATGAAAATGTTTTACCGTCTACTTTTTAGATATTGAACTCTTAGAAATGACACGTTTCAAATTTCATTTTCAAGTAACTGTACAAGATTCGCTAAAATTAAGGAAAATTAAGATTCAGTTCTCAAATCTTGTAGAATGGCATAATTCTTCATACTTTTCAATTTGATAACTAAAAAAGAAAAAATAACGAAAAAAAAAAGGTTGGCTCCTTCGGGGATCGAACTCAAGACCTCTTGATCTCAAAGCAGATTAACCACGCGCCACCGTACAAAATAAGTTTAGTATTAAATCCAAAGTATTCCAAATGGTCATTAAACAGGAAGTTCTCATTACACATTTAAGAAGGTGACTATGCTATATATCGAATTGCAGGTGTGTTTACTGTAACGACCGAAAGATTAATAGCCTTTGTGCACTTAGAAATTATCCAAACACGTTTACAACTTACATTATTCGTAGCCTAATCAAACTGTAATCAACATTGAAGACAAAAGAGAGAGGGATAGGCTGGGAGGGGGGAGTATGGATGACACTGTGACATTTATTCCAGGTATGCCTTTAAGTAACGTCTTTTGTTAAACATATACTGCATTAAACTCTAGTCACGTTTTAAAACTCATTATAAAACTCGACAAGATTCCTATTCGTCCATAAAAGTCAAGTTGGTAAGAGTTCCTATTTTGAATATATTTGCTTTACCCAATGATACCAAAATCTTATCATAATGATTGATTCCCATAGAAATTTTACGACGCCGTTAAGTTTGTCTTAAGGTTACTTTAAAAGCGTATGTACATGTTCTTGCACTTGATTGCTTATATCGGTATGTGAGTTACGTCAAAAGATTTGCCTGTCCCAACTAGAAACTTGTCCTACATGGGCCTGACCAAATGAGTGATCGGCCCGGTGGTTTGTAGGAGCCTAGAGAAAATTACAGGATATGCAGTCAGAAATTTGTAAAAGGTAGACAATGGAACTTTATTCAAATCGAGTTTAATCGAGTCTGATAGTAAAGTCCTGAAGAATGCTCTACCTTGTATAAGATCGCGAGAATACACACTGAAGTGTTAAAATATTTTAAACTTGTTTATTAGAATGCCGATGTCGTATGTCGGGCGGGCGTGCTGGCGTGCAGGCGGACGGGCGTCAAACATTGGTTTCCGCTCAATAACTTTAGTTAAGAGTGACCAATTGCAATGAAACTTGTTATGTAGGTAGCATGTATGGAGACGCAAGTGGGGATTGCAATTTGGGTTACTACGGTCAAGGTCACTATTACTAAAAATAGAAAAATGTTTTCCGCTTATTAACTCAAGTTAGGAGTGACCAATTGCAATGAAACTTGATGTGTATGTAGCTTGCGTAGAGAGGAAGCTTGGGATTGTCTTTAGGGTCTCTAGGGTCAAGGTCATGGGCACTGTTTCTAAAAATAGTTTGTTTAATTCTACAATTTCTACAGGCGCCGTTTAAAGCTTGGGATTGCACTTGAAGTCACAAGGGTCAAGGTCAAGGTCACTGTTACTAAAATAGAAAATTGGTTTCCGCTCAATAACTCAAGTTAAGAGTGACCAGTTGCAATGAAACTCGTTGTGTAGGTTGCTTGCGTAGAGAGGCAGCTTGGGATTGTATTTAGGGTCTCTAGGGTCTAGGGCATGGACACTGTTTCTAAAAATAGTTTTTTTAATTCTACAATTTCTACAGGCGCCGTTTAAACCTGCTTTAGCGGCATTGCCGCGTCTTCTTGTTTTAAGTTTAAACAAAGATGGTCGAAGACAATTCCATTTTGTTTTTAATATTAATAGCAGAGACCATTATTCAGACCTTGAACATGTGTCCGTAAATGAAAAAGGAAGAGTATATGAACATTTCGTTTATATTCGTTCGCTGGAGCTTCATTGTGAAATAAGCTAAAAGCATATACTATTATGAATACTCAAGAATATTTTCAGCAAAATTAATGTTAGTGCATCATTTCAAAACAAAGAGCATTTTGTATCGTGAACAAATTAGAAACTGGTTTTATACTACTTTGTGAGCTTATTCTCTTCATTCTGCAGATGCATGAACATTTATTTTCGGTTTTCATTCATGTATTAAATACTTGATTTTCACATCGTTCATGGTGCTGAATGTGCATAATGTGAATATGTACTCTAATTTCTGTTAAAGTCTGTTTCCTTCAAAACGGGTTTTCTTTTTTTTCTACCTGTTAGTCTGTTTTCCAAATCAATATCTATTTCAAATGCAGGGTCAATGTTTCAGAAATTTCAAAGTTTCACTTTGTCTAATAATGCACATCTGACACGGCTAACAGGCAAAGCTTGTACATTTCTCAAGTATTGTCACTAACGGTATTAATCTGTTGTTTAAGCGAAAATTTAGTGATTGACATTTTGCAGCTTTAATCTTCTTGGCTTTATGATAATGTCCCAGATGGTTTTGTAGACACCTGATATTTTATAACATACAAGTACATATCATTAAAGTACACATTAGTTGATAACCGGCTGACTGTATTATTTTAGGAGAGGATTTTATAATCTATTTTGTTAAAGTTGAAAAGATCTGAATATTTTAGGGGGTCCTTCATAAGTCCAGACAGAAAGCCTGAAGTGCGAATGTGCAATATGACATAGAATTTCATTCATTCTTTGAACTGTAGGTGCAAAAATTAGTTTTTATCAATTTTGTTTTCATTTCACAACTACTAATATAGTATTTATCATACCAATAATGTCATATAAGTTTTGGCAGCACTTCGAATTATAAAATTAATGTTGATTTATTTAAAAACAATACATTGCGATTAACATAGTTATTAAACATATGGCATTTACGAAACTCTATTGACTGATACAAAAACCGACAATTACTGTTTTAATATCGGCCCAACAGATTTCACTGTCGGACTTTCGTCAGATTCGTAAAGTATACGTCATATAGGACCAATATTATTTCCGAAATAAAACAAATATTGGACCAATATAAAAAGACGCTGGACCAATATATCTTTTGGATATCGTCAACTTGGGACATTATAATTGAATGTTAGTTAAGAGTAATGCAAACGAGCTGATTTGTCCACATTGCAGGCAGTTAGCTGCTAAAGACATGATAAAATTTGACGCGGGCTGCCAAGTTGAGCCTTTAGGATGTCCCTGTGTCCTTCGACGTGTGTCGTCCATTGTCAACTATTTGTTTCAAACAACTTCTCCTCCAAACTCACTTGGCCAAATTGAAACAAACATAACAGGAAAATACCTTGGTTGGTTCTCTATCACTGTTGTTCCATTCGTTTCCATGCTAAACTCTGTCTGCTATTGCAGCAAATAACTTTAAAAAAAATCTACTCACAAATCGGAAGCTGCAAAAATACTACACAAATATAACATCTCTTGTATATCGGACCAAAATCGCAAACATATATCAACCAGCCGATATTGGTCTGGTATGCCCGTGCTTGCTGAGTCCGAGATCTCTCTGCTTTAACACATATCTTGTTTTATCTATCAGCGATAATGTATCGTAATATTTGCTAATTATGAAGAAAATAGTTCATCTTTCCTTTTCGAATTTTATTGTTTATATTGCCAAGTCTTCACCAGTTATGCCATATTAAAGAAGTTTGTTTTTATATGTGACTAACGATTGGCATAGGTCACTCCTGGTCGACTTATTACATTTTATGTACGTGACACCCCTAAGCTTTTTTTTGTTTTAGTCTTAGATTATCCTATGCATTTTGTAACAGGTTCTTAGTTTATGTTTGTTAATGTAAGAAATAACTTCAATTATTTACGTTTATAGTGCCTTCGTAGCACCCAGAAACGAATTCAAGCCATATATCTGTCACAATTGAATGCCTTCCGTTAAAAATATTTTCGGAAATCAACTTTTTATACTAAATCTTCTCAGTCGTATCAATCAAATTCAAAATGGTTCACGAGAAGAACAATACACGTGTATTGAGACATTCAGGCAATATATCAGACTTAAATCCTTGTCTGCTGAAACACAAAACAGGCATCACAATGCAGACAACATCTGATTGCTTAGCTCAATGTTCTATTTTACTTTTACGGTTCGAATCAGGAAAGCTGACGCTGGCCGTCAGCACTATTTATTAATTTTGTTTTGATCAATTGTGTAATACTAACCCTATGTCATGTCATACAAAAGAAAAACCTACCATTGTTAATATCAACAGACAGATACATATAAGCATTGTTGAATTATTAGATGCCTAAACACTTGAATACTTCAAATGCGATGAACACTTCAAGTACAATTATTTTGCTGTGCTAGTAAGTACCTTGTTGTTTACAGCAATACTTAAAATGTGGAATACGCTACTTGTACCGTAGATTTAAACTTCAAAAGTTCAAAACATACTTAATACCCATTAAGGACTATCAACTGGTAACATTCATTAAATACTACAAAAATAGACGTAAAGTGGATGTAAATGCTATTTATGGTGAATTTCTATATACTATTTTATGACGTAGTTTAAATATAATCATAATGTCTGCAACTTTACATAATACTTTGTAAGTGTTGCTATTATATATCGATATTTCTGCGGTACAGTCTTACTTGTCAACTGCCTGTTGCTTGCAGTTGTTTCGGCAATGTTTCGTTTGTGTATGTTTTGCTCGCAGGCAGGGCCTGGTCGCCAACGAGGGCAGTGCTTGATTATATACTTTTACATTTTTTAAAATAGCAGCAGCAATCATGTGTTTAAAATTAAAAAAAAAATATTTGTTTGAAATTTATATCTGCTTTTACCAGTTAATGTCGCTAATATTCATTTTTGTTTTCACATTTTTACGTATACTACTGCTTAAGATCTCCTTTTGTGTGTTTATCATCAAAGAATGGCCGATGCATTTCCGTTTTCAATGAGTACTGGACTACACAGGAATTAAGCAAATCAGCTACGTTTCGTAAAATGTTGTATTGTAACTGTATTGCAATCTTCATACACAATCATAGCATTAGGAACCGAAGTAGAACAGACTTACTGTCATTAATTTGCTAGCAAATATTCATTGTTGTTCTTGGAAGAGTTTTGCCATTTCGTTTTATGTATATATATATATAAACCCATAACAGAAACACAATTTAACATTTCTACATTGAATTTCCTCGATCTTTATCAAAACGTATTGCATAAAAACCGTTTTCAACATAATTATTGAAAAAAATCAAATTGCCTACTTGATGCTTGGTTACTTACGCTAGTATCTATTGTACCCTGCGATGCAGTGAAGAATTGTAGAATAAAGAAAAACAGGTCTTCAACAGGAGCAAATATAATTCAACATTATCTTTATTACTGTATCAAAATACTAGACTTACATGTTTACAGAACAGTGAATAGAAAGATTAAACCGTTACTAAACTAGTAACCTCAAACAATCCTTCAGCGCAAGTGCATATTTAAAGGGAAATACTAGACTTTTCGTTCAAAATGATTTTCCTATAGATTCCAGTTTGTATGCTAATCTGTTGTACTTTTGTTCAACTATCGGCCTTTCTAAATGTTTTTTTGGAATCTATTCACTGCCAAGAGGTTAGACGTCTAGTAAATATATAATGCATCGACCTGTCGGCAGTGGAGGATAACCTCCCCATAAGATGGAAAATTAGTCTACGAACACTTGTTATTGTGAAAGAACTTAGATATTAGAAATAATAACCATTTGTAAAAGTAGAAACTTCGGACAAAAGATAGAAACCCTGCGCGTCACTTATTAGTTATGAAAACAATTTCTGAATGATATATACATATATATTTAGTTTTCAAGAATCATTTGTGTTTTATCGGTAATACTATTTCTATAGAATAATTTGACATTTTGGAAGATATTGTAATTGATATGCTACTACATTTTTTGTGCTGCAGACGAATTACAAAAATATCACCAAAAGACATACGACCATAAACAACGAAATATTTGCAAATTTTAGTCGATTCTTTTTTAATGGCGATTATTCTGACTGTTTTGTGCCGTTGGGTGCATTTACATAGGAAGAGAAAAGTAATCCGTCATAGATTTTAGGAAGTTTTGCAACGGAATAATGGTATATAATAGAAAGGTGACATGGTCTTAAATGTCAGGACATAATTGAATACTATCCAGACATTTTGGCAGTTGATGCAATTGAAACTACCGGTGAACAATTCTCATGGCATTGTGTCTGCTTAGATACATTAAGAAAAGAGGAAATTACAGCCACACGTTTTTGCTATTTTTAGTTTTAGTCAATCGGTAATTCTTTCTGAAAATTGCCGTTGGTCTTACAGTGGTCATTCGCATTTCCGTCTGCTTTCGTAGAGAAAGACAACATTCGGGATGAATTCTGATTTCTGTTGTAAATATTAGAAAGGTTTCCAAGTTACTAAAATCAACTTAGAATATCTTACTCTACAACTAGTCACTGTATATTTGTTGATATGTCATTGTATTGATATTCAAGCACAGAAAAGTCTTGACCAAAGGCCTTATAACCTAAAACAATAGGTGTACATATTGATCATAATTAACAACCCACCAACATCAAACCAGTTTCAGGACAATTTGACCAACTTTTATTGAAGAATTGATTGCACAACCTTTTGATGATAAAGTATATCAAGAGATTGATTTTTATATAGTCAAGAAAATTAGGGAGAACAGGTTAATGCCAATAAAAACTTTTAGTGGTCAAACTTAAAGTTATTTCTAGTTCATAATTTATGATATCAGATATATACACAAGTGTAGTTATCTTGTATCATTTTTGATACCACTCTGTTAACGTTCGTGCATGTTGTTAGCTACAGCATGTTGGTCCTATGTTGTTTCGGATACTTTAGCTACAGCTGATGCTGCTGAGTATGTTTTATCTAAAAGCACACAGTCGGTTGAAAGGGTAATTGGTACATTTTTGAACGCTGCCGTTCCAGTTAACACAATATGCAAGTTTAAAACGATATTATTTCTATAAATTTCGGCTCTGAGTATTTTTTGATTATTGAACACGTTGCTATTCAATCATTTGATAATATCTTTGCGTTATAAAACGGATTACCCTTTTAACCGACATTATGTAGCTGTAGTTTTTGTTTTCTACTGATCTTATCAGCTGTACGAGATTTTGGAGCGTATAATGTAAGAAACATTCTCTTCAGGTTCCCATAAGAATAGATATACTGCGAGAAACTTCAAATACAAAACTTGTTTTTCTTGTCTTATATCCGATTTATGTGTAACGCACATTTTGCAAATTCGTCTGTAAATGTGTTGCACCCGGTGAGTTAATGTACTTTCTGTTAGTTGCCTGAAAATTTGTCTGTTAAAGAATTAAGACCGTCTTGCAACGTAGCAGCTGACTCACTGTTCGTCTAATGAATCGGTAAGTGTATGTCCTCTGCTACATACTGTTTTACCGTGCTGTAACGTGAAGGACTTCTGCTTCCGCCGGAACTTCCAACATTAATGAAAATTAAAACATCGTCTTCAATACGAATGCACAGTAAAATATATCTTTTACAATTGTCAGCATTCCTTCAACCTGTTTCTTTAGAAACGTTTTATATTTACCCGATTCAAGTATTGTCTAGCAATATGTCGTAAGTTCAGTGCAAAAACAGTTTGTTATAATTGTCAGACAGATACTGTTATCAGTTTGTTGAACACTTGAGTATTATTGTGACATGAATTCAAAATTTCATTGTAGCATGAAAGCAAAATTTTGGCTAAGGTTGCAATTGAAACTTCTGTTGAACAATAATGCACAGCAGCATTTTGTAAACTTAGTAATCTTGAGAAAAGGGAGAAGAATGCCTTAAACACTGTTTACTAATACATTTGTAGCAATCATATAAACTGTATGTAAAAGGTTTTTATTTTTTAATAAACGGTAAGACTGTGAAATGGAAACATTTATTTTTCTTACATTTCTGTAATTATGAATATCATACTGTCGTTAAATTGAGTGGGTGTTGAAATATTTCACATACTGTTTGCAGTTAAAAAAAGAAAAAAACGATTGTTCCGAAGAGAAAAAAAGAACTTGCAAGACTTAAAAAATGAAATTGCATAAGTTGTCATACCACAAGTTATTCCTTTTGCTGGGACAAGTTCGAGATATCAACAACCCATGAATGACAGGAGAGCTATTACAATAATGTTGTCTTTACCATGGATTGCACCGAACATTTATTGAATTTAAAGGGGCATTCCCTACATCTAGCATATTACAGTTTCGAAACATAGCTTTTGTGTTCACTGAACGTAAAATGACAAATAAATACAATTTCAAAGAAGAACCTTTGGCGAAAAATGCCTCATTTTACCACAATTTATCAATATATAGGCTTTCTGTAATAAATCGCATCTACCCATTAATTGTACAACAACTCTACATATATCATTGAATGGTTTACGGTACTGCATTATATTTTAAACCGCTGAATTTTTCGATGATGACTGGGAATGCATGGCTGAAACTTTAAGGTTAAGTTATAATACTTCCAAAGATTCTATTATTTATGTTTTGGATGTTATTTAGTTTGGCATCAGTTATAGGGTATGTCCCTTTAACCTTGTATTCATATATCCTGAACTAAATGCAGTCATATAAAATTTTCGTATTCACATTGATTTCAGAACATTACATTACACATTATGCTTATAATGACGTTATTTGGAAACTTCATGAAAGATGAATAAAAATACCGCACAGTATTTCCAGTTTTCAAGTGAAACGAGTTCTTAAAACTTAGATTAGTTGCTCTCGAGACCAACATTAGTTGGAATCAACCTCGAAGAGAGAGGTAATGCCTAACGACATTACCACCACGGCATTGGTTCCACAAAAAAGAATTTACATATTAAATGAGGATATAATGCTAGTATTCCTATACGCACCACATATTGGACAGTAAGTCATTACACTTTTCCGTTAGAAGAAAGCAAGACATGTTCAGATCTTCAGAATGTCCCTTTCCTAAATTCTGCACAATTTGTACATGTTATACGTGACGGAAGAGCACTATTTGTTGTTTTCTCCCTTCCTTATATCCGTAAAGATAGGTACTTACAAATGTATTGCTCTTTAAATAGTTATTATGTACACGTGGGTGCAGTGGTCTTTTCTTGCATTGTATCTAATTTTGACAATTACATTCAAGCACTAATTTGTGACTTAAAGAAATATTGTATTTACCAAACGTTTAACGCAGTTTGAATTCAGGAAAAGTGTAGATATAGCATGCACATGCATACATGTATCACAGGCACAACTCCTCAATTACTGACGTTTCCCCCAACTAGATGATCTCGGAGCTGCATTGTGTGTATGCATCTTTTCTCATAATTATTTTATTAAGTTTGTACTTTTTGTCTTATATTCGACTGCCTGCTGATGAAGTGCTTCACCGTGTCTGTGCATCTTCCTTTTTTATTATAATATATAATCATAAAACAAAATGTTGAATATAAATATCTGCCACGTTAAATTAATGTAGTGTGTAGGTTTAGGTACAACCCTAATCCTGTTAACAATTATATTATCTTTTATTTACTGACCGAGTACCCATCCCAAAACATTATTTTTACCCTAAATAACGGTCATTTACACAATATTGTTTTAGGAAAAGTAAGAATCATGCGGATTTTATGCATCAGTTTTGAACAGGAATCAAATTAATGTTATTTCCAGTTTGTCCTAAATCATTATGAAAGGGTAATAGGTACAGAAATAGTGTAAGGAACACTTCGTTCATTTTTATTGACCTGGAAATTAAATGTTGTACACAAATTCTTAATTGGTACGCTTGGAAGTAATACAATGTTCAACAACATTTTTGTCTTTTATTATAGATCGCTTTGCTAATGATATCAGTATTGAATAGTATGTAACTTAGAGACATACAAATCAGTTTGAAAGAAGAATTGAGAATGCTGCATAAATGGAAATAATAGAAATGGTTTGATCAAATATTTGACATTTTCATATTTTCACTGCACAGTGATAGATAGCTGGTTCCACGGGTCTGTACATCAAACTGCGAAAAGATTGATAACCTAGCAGACACTGTTACAGTCAGTAATTGCCAAGGATTCCTTTAAAGATACTTTCATTCAATGAATAAATCAATAGTAAACAAATGATAAATTTGGCTGTCTTGACGTTAGATCTGATAACCTTTAATTGATGTATTTTGCACGTCGCCTAAAGTTAATGAATTAAAAAGAATTCGCACAAAGAACAAACGTCGAAAACGAAAGGAATATATGACCTGGTACATAGGTAGGTAGAAAATGTTGAGAAAATTGTTGTCAAAAAGGATATCAAGAACTATTAAAGCTGCTCGTACACAGTTTCCGATTAATATAATAAATTTCTCCAAACTGATATTATATTAAAACATAAAATGTATATTTTGTGCATATTAAACATGTAAATTCAAATAAGCGTTTGTTTTCCATCGCAGAACGATGCACCTGACAGTATAAAATATACATCTACATATTTATGAGACATCGCAGAGGAATATCCCGCTGAAATTGTCTGTGTATGCATCACCCTGAATATCACCTCTCTGAATTCTGACCAATTCTTAGCAAATTCAGAAAACCGATTGAGTTCACAGGAAATGTTAGACATTGAGGTTAGACTGAAATACGTGTTAAAACCCCAAGTTTAAACAGAGGTTCTTATAAAAGTGAATTTTGTACAATGTATGCAATGTCTTATGAGCCAGAACAATTTTATTTGTTTGTTTCAGTTAAATACTAAAACAATATAACGTTTGTCAGTTAAATACCAAAATTATAGTATTGCGAGAGTGTTGCATGGTTATAAATTTCATATACAAGTATCATATCATACAATATTACAGCGAATAAAACATAGATGTGTCCGTTTTCCAACCACTTTTGCTTTCAGGCTTTCCATTTGAAGAATCTCAAATTATATCCGGATAAGTGGTACCAACGCCAAATTGACGCTACAGCTTTAAATGTTGATACCCACATCGCGTTTTATGAATAGCAAAATTTGATGATACGTTCGCGTATGGAAATCTATTTACGAAATGTGTTTTCTGATCTTAAAGAATGCAAACAATATTTCATTATTCTAAAAAAGTCAAACTAGTTTTACCTGAAAGCTTGACGATGATTAGACCACAAACGGCAAATATACATATCGAATGAACACGCACTGCCAATGATTGTAACTATAATTCACACAAATAGAAGTAAAACCTGTTACAAGTGACAGTTGTGATTAATAATTTAGAAATTGGGTCATTTTAGCCTAAGAATTGTCTACACCTGTTTCTTTAAAACGCCAAGACACAGTGAGATTGACTGTTGTTTGATCACCGGGGTCAAAACAATGAATGAAACCTACATCATCATGTTGATATCACTACTATACGTGAAAACATTGTATACATTCACTTTATCAGTGGTCCAAGAACATTGTAAATTGATTGTCTACATTATAAGAGCTTCCGCAAACACTTTCATTGTTAGATGATTAAACTGAAACAAAGTGTGTATGCTATAGTTATGATTTATAGCTTAAATGGTGGTACAAATTAGGTATGTGAATCAATCAGCCGATATTTGTGCCCGCTTACACATTATCTTCGAACTGAAATAGATCCGTAGTAGTGAGCAAGTTGAATATAATTTCGGCTTATCAGAATAGAAATAATCGATGGCTTAGAGTGCTTTATTATCTATTATATATCAAGTCTCAAGTAAATAGAATAAGCTGTAACAATTAACACCAGTTACCGGTATCTGAACACCAGACTAGAACAACTGCAAGCTCATGTTGTATACAGTGAATATATAAGGCCGAAAATGATGTGATGTTATGACAGTTCCTTTGATAATTTACATCATACGTCTTATCCTGTCGTATCTGACCTACATTCTTTGCAAGTGAAGAAACTATATAAGAAAATTGTTAAATAATCTAATAAAGTCATATTTTACTGTTATTTGTGAAACTATTCTACGCAAATGTGCACATCACACCGCCTCTATCGATATCATCTAATAGCATTTTTAACAATTTACTATCTTCTGTATTCACGTCACACACAATTATAACATGTAATTTGGCGCGACAAACAGTGATTCCTATACTGACAGTGCAATTATAGGCTATAAAAGATGTCTCCAAAATTCGTTTTCGAAGTAGAATATTTGTTTGTCAACTTAAATTTCGCATTTTGTTTTGAAAATAAATAGTTTTCTACCTTTATTTTATATTTACGTGATTCTTTCATTGGCGTTGGTCTTTAAATTGATTCAAATATTTGGCCTATATTTTGGCATTGCATTCGGTGCAATTGAGAAGTATACCGATAAATATGTATGTACATAGAAGATTCAGCTTCTTGCAGAAAAAGCAATGATCGACTTGTTTTAATTCAATTTCTGACAATTTCTTGCGTCAGCTGTACTGTTGGTTCCACAGGTTTGTAAATTAAATTGCGATCTAATTGATCTTCTAAAAGACATTATAACAACAGTAGTTGATAAAGTTATCGGCATTCAAACAACACAATTTAATATATAGGATATAAAAAAAGATAAACAGGAGTATTCTGACGCATGTTCTGATAGCCTTAGAATTAATAGAGTTTGCATGTTATTTAGTGAATAAATAAAGTAGGAATCCTATAGATAACACACGTCCGTAAGAGGTACAAACTGTTTTACAATTATTGTCTATTATTTCGGTTTTCAGCGCTTTCAGTATTAATCACATACGAGAGGAATATTGGGATAGGAGAGGAACATAGTATGAAAAACTAGATTCTTATGAGACTAGAGGAATGCAATAAATTTATTTCAGTTTCTCGTATTATTGCAGACGTTCATTCGACTCTTCATCGCCAGGCAGGAAAGAAGACTAAGTAGAAACAACTTATGGCATCCTACAAAGTGCAATGTATTAAAGGCAGGTAACAGGCAAACTGTTTCTTCCTGAAATCCCTGCTCGCATCTTTGTAGAATGTACCATGATAAGCTTACATAACTTTGTTTACCTAGCCCAAACATGTAAATGGAGTACGGTTTTATTTGTTGTGGAAGAATGTGCACTAAACTGTGCGGAAATTGCATTTCCATATGTATGAGATATCACAATAGTTTATTCAGATGAAAATGTGTTGAGGTATGAATCACTATGATTGCTTCCAATCTCGAATATGAATAAAAATAGATAGAAGAACTTTGTTT
Source organism: Saxidomus purpurata (assembly GCA_022818135.1). Classification (NCBI taxonomy): domain Eukaryota; kingdom Metazoa; phylum Mollusca; class Bivalvia; order Venerida; family Veneridae; genus Saxidomus; species Saxidomus purpurata. The sequence continues at coordinate 4,754,265 of JAFMSR010000014.1, read as the reverse complement.
ATGTATGTTTTTTACTGTACTGTTACATCATACAGTCTTAGAAACAATGTGGCCACACTAGACAAGGTATTCCGCAAGATGGAAACACCACTAAAATATGATTCTTTAATATCGATTTGATTGATTTACAACACAGGAAATTTTGAAATGTGAATGAAGTTAACGAAATAACTTCAATGTCATGTTGGTTCGACAGTCGGCATTTAAATCATTTTCGACGACTTGATACTTTGACATGTCGTAGTTGACCAGGAACATTTTTTGTTTACTTCCGAATGTTTTGAGAAAGCACTCCGCTTTGCAAAACGTTACAAAAAGATTTCCAAAGTTAATAAAGTGTCACAATTTCAATTATATCCAGTCAAGCGTTTCTAACATGATTCAATGTAGTTTGAATTCAATTAATTGCTTTGATAGAAAGTCGCGTATAAAACTGTGTAAGACAAGTTGCTAAGCAGAAACTGATGCCGACGCTGACATGAAGCTGAGTAGAATGTCTCACATTACTCTTTGAATAATCGAGCTAAAGCGCATTACTATTTGAATAATCGAGCTAAAGCGCATTACTCTTTGAATAATTGAGCTAAAGCGCATTACTCTTTGAATAATTGAGCTAAAGCGCATTACTATTTGAATAATCGAGCTAAAGCGCATTACACTTTGAATAATGGAGCTAGAGATAGAGACCAACGAATATGTAACAATACTAAACATTGTAAAATGTTTTCTGATCTCTATATATGGTGGAAAATGCGATAACTTTTTTCGCTGCTGTTCTGTTCGTATGGCTGAATACTGCCTTCAAAATATGTGTTACAAGACATACCTCATCACTCCAATCATCTATATAACCTTCCTACAAAACTCACCAACAGAGTATGGTGATTTCTTGACACATCAGTTACTGCATTGAACAAGCACACATGTATTACACGAGCTTTAATCGAAGGCTTGTAGTTATTCGCAAAATTGTTGCACTGCACTGCCTTTTTTATGTTGCTGGTACTGTTAATTAAAGCACAGGTTACTCCTAAATGACAACTTAACTATTTAAAGGTACCATTTTTGGGAGACGTAGGCGTCACCTTTGTTTACAATTTTATTGTATCGAAAGCGTACATTAAATCATGTGTTCAATGTTTGTTTATCAGCTAAATCATGTGTTCAATGTTTGTTTATCAGCTAATTAGTGAATGTCATTTCTCCCCGCCTGTGTGCAAGACAATTCAGCCAAGCTTTCATGAATCGCTCCCAAAACATCACCAATCATTATAAAACAGGACTATCTTAAATAGATCTAGTTATATATTAACAGCTAGGTTAACTGAGGCAAGTGCTAGCTTTGAGTAGTTTGTAAACGGAGTGATCTCAAGTGGTCTGACCGAGAATAAAACTTACAGCTAAACCAATAATCACTTTATTGTAACCTATCAGTTTGAAAGAGATCACTGCTACCAGTAGACAACTGCAGTACATTATTCGCAAATTTATTTAATACGAATTCAATCACTACAAATACTGTATGGCGCTTTATTTCTGCAGTGCCAAATACTGGCGTTTTTTTATTATAAGTGTTTTGAATTGACGGTGTCTTAAATTGGCGCAAATTACATCAGACGGCAAAATTAAACCTTGACATAAAATGCAAAACATTTAATCAAGGGAAGCTACTACATTGTATTACATAACTCAAATTCTAACACAAGCGGCTGCTTTTCCTATATAAACATATAGGGAAAAGCCTGTATTTTATTTTACGATAAAATACAGCACGTTTTTCCAAGGACGACGTACGGTAAGTGACGTAACGACGTGACGTATGTAAACAAGCGCGTCCAATCGTATCTCGCGTTTTAAGGTTACAATGGTGTACTACTACGCGTTAAATAAAGTTCGGGATTGTTTTCAAAGAAAATAACGTGTTAGAATCGAAATAATAAATTGTTCCCTATATTTTATCGTTGAATAAAATACAGTCAGTCATTTGCATGCGAATAATTAAATCACTCGTGTTACGCACTCGTGATTTAATTACTACGCATCCAAATTCCTGACTATATTTTATTCAACGATAAAATACAGGGAGGCATTTATTATTTCTTAAATAAAAATTGTAAACTTAGTTTATTATCTTTTACTGTACTGTTTATTTCCTCATGGTCCGTCTAAGTAACTTAGTTTAACGTGTGATTATATAGAAAAGAAAGTCAATTAGGTAAAACGGAAGTGTAAGATTTGCAATAAAACTGTTACCATTAAAACCGTTAAAGACTGATTAAAAAAGCTGTACAGTTCAGCATTGTTTAAATATTGGCGGTGGTTTATAACTCAAAATCACAAGTACTTTTGATAACCTAGGTTCTCGAACTAATTGTTCAGTCTGTACAAGTATACTGACAACCTTAGTTAGGCCACACCAAATTAATTACTTGGTCAACGGATTTCCCGCTCCATTATTTTTCAAAATAAATAAAAAAAATTTTTTTTTTCAAGTTGGGCTTCCGCCCGCATCAATTTTATTAACCAAAACCTAAAATTCAAAGCGGGCCTTTTTGTCGCGTTGAACTCGTTAATCTGGTGCTTTCAAACCTACAACTCGATTTAAACGCGAGCAGAACATGTTCAAAATGTCAAAATGGCAGCTACCAGCAATAAATCAGAGAAGCGTCGGTGGAAGACGAGTTGCAGTCCAGACAAACAACTCAGTAACACTTAAAGCTGCTCGCTCTCAGATTTTGGTAAAAAAAAATAAATAATTCAAACTGTATGTAAATAACGTATCTTAGAACATATACATTGTTTAGTCATATAAAAAGGCTTCAGTATAAATTCATGTCACGTATATCTCTAAATTTAAAATAATACGCTACCAAATTCAAAAGCGTTGCAAACGCTTTTGAAATATAGAGTAGCGGTGCCGTGTAACCGACATTATCAATCGATTTACCTAGAATTTTGCTTACATTTTGCTTACATGTTAATTCTAGCTTTTAGTTTTACATATTTATGTACAAGTATGTCAACTTTAAAAAAAATATTGTTTTCAACGGTAACTGAGAGCGAGCAGCTTTAAAGACATTTTTGTCAAGGCTAATTCACTTCTCTCTACTTTTGTTACTGTGGCACTGAAGATGAACTTCTGGATGATAGTGATCTGTATATGGTGGACTAGGCTAACTAATTTGGCGTTTCAGTGTGACCCCTTTCACAGATCTGATATTTTATAACTGTTACACCTCTACGAAAAATGTCAACCTGTAAAATCGGTTTGCCTTCGAAGTGGAAATAGTGAGACTAAAGGAAGACTTGTTTACCAAATTTTCAAAAGTGCGCCCTCTGTGTAAAAAATGTTGTTTAGGCTAAACCTTTAGGAAGGAAATTCAGTAAAAAATCAAGAAACTAACAAGTTTTTAGCATTGTTAAATTGAAAAATTATCTCTACTCAAAACACTTATGGTTAGTAGAAGAAGTGCAGTAAAAGAGCATATGCCTTGACCTAACTAAAGAAGCTAATATGTGGGTTATTTTGTTATGACTAACAAATAGGTTTCATTACAAGGTGTTTGCGCATAAATTGAAATACACATGAGTCTGATGGTTTATTTAATGATAAGAAATTGTTTCTCTTTCAAAAAACTTGTTGTAGTTGCTGTACATGTATGTAAGAAAACAAAATCTGGTCTTTTGAAATTAATAAAAATGTTTTCTTGCAGGAAACACTTCAATACGATAGCCCTGCAAACTTAGTACTGGTGTATATAGGAGTCACTTTGTGGTCTGTGCCTTTTGGGCAGTTTATTTTTAAAGTGTCTGTAGCTCTTTTATCTATTTCCAAGTCTTTTTTATCTGTTTGGGCAGTGAATATTTGTTTGTGTTAGTTTTTTATTTTTTTTTACCAAATCGCTCTTCGCCCGCTCCAAATATGGTTAAAATGGGGAAAAAAATATTTTTTTTTTCGCTCGCTCGCTCCCATTTTTTTGGGATATATTCCGATGACCAAGAAATTAAATTGGTGTGGCCTTATATGCAAACTTGTGCAAACCGCGTATCACAATATACAACATTGTACATAATACATGGCCTATTATTGCTGAATTATATATGTCTGAAACTAAATGCTGTTATTTCGTAAATTGATAAAATGTCACGTAAGAAAACTATCAAACACATATAAACGATACAGTGTGACACAAGAATAGCACATAATAGCCATTTTGTGCGAAATATGATGTATTCCTTTGGGATTGGAAGATATGAAGATTAAACACTACGATCTGTCTTTTCAAATTAAGAGTTTTGATTGTTAACAAAACAAGCATTTCCATAACGAAAACATTGATAAAATAATTACATCTATTTCAAACAGTAATTTGTTATATTTGGCAGTTTTTAGTCTACCTCACTGGCTGCTTTACACACGCACAGCAGTAATAACCGCGTACTCGTTAAGACAATCATGTGTATAATTATGCTGCAAAGTACATACATGTACGAGAAAATGAAGTTCAGGACAAAAACTTCAATATAGTAAGAATGACGCAAGTAATCAAGAAGAAAGTAGAATCAAGCTTAAAAAGACTCAATCTGCTCAATTTTAACAAGCCAGAGCAACATGGTTGAATCTCATTCCGTTTTCAATGTTTGTAATCAACAACAGACAAAGGTCTTCTTAATTATATTTATTCATCCACAAAGAGCTATTTAATGGACTACTTGTATTTCATTTATCTATTTTGGCTGACAGAGGTGAATCCTGCCAGTGATAAATTAAATTGCTTGCCTACTTAATTTGTGAAGCACCTTAAGTCTAAAATGACCATTCAACTGGTTATTAATAAAAGGTTCTCTTTTCGGGATGTTAGTATAGAGTTACTGATAACTCTTTCACGAGATACTAACAATAATAGCTGCAAAGATTATCTATCGACGATGCAAATAAAGTTTATGTCTCAAAAGCATAGAATTGTAATGAAGTGAATTACGTCTTCTTAAGTTTAAACAACTTTGTTGACAAAATATCAAGTGTTTGAATTCTTGATGAAAAACTGAAGACATTAACTTTCACAAAAAGGTAAACACGGCAACTACGCCTACTTCATTTAAAGTTCGTAGTGATAACATTTTACAGACATTTTTTCACCTTAGTAAGTACTTGTTCGAAAATGTCAATGGACAGACGATTGATTTTCTTGGGCTATTGTCAATAATCTAGTTAGACGCAGAATTGTCTCATTCCCCCATATAATTTAGAAGATATTGCTTATGTAATCATTCCTTTTAACACTGATCGGATGTTATTGATTTTCGTCTACCCTTTTCTCTGTTGTTAATGAACAATCTTCAATTGGTAAGCAGGAAGGAATTACTTTTCTACGTACCCAACACAGTAACACGAAAGGAGGTATAACTAAATGCATAAGCATTTGACAATTTAATACATTTTATAAGAAAGTTTGTATTTCTAGTTAAGACAGTGCAGACGAGCCCGATATTCCACTTCATAAGCATTCACAGTGCAAACATTTGCGACCACTAGTAGAGGTAAAATAAGTCCTATAATTGGTTTTTCTAGTACAAACAGTTCAAACGACTACTAATTGAAGTAATACAATATTCCTGCATTTCTAGCAAAGAGAGTGCTAAGTACTAAGACGTTATGCAACCGATGATAATTAAAAACCAAAAGCAAGGACAACACAAATAACTGCAATCACACGAAGGTGATTTAACAAAAAATATGACTTAAGTCCGAGCAAAGGTAACACGTGCTTTGAAAACACGTTACTGTTTACCTCAACCACAGGGTTTCATTTCATAACCTATTAAAAAAAAACACTCAGAAGGGTAAACCAGATAGTTCCACGATGGACTTTAGCAAAGCCTATGATTAAGCACCTCGTGATATGCTTTTACTTAAGTTCTCGTAACGAGTAAACCACTTGACAAAATTTTGCTTGAATTAGATCTATTACGAAAGGGATGGTTTTTAAGTAAATTCCAAAGTATCCAAAGTGTACCACCAAATGAAGTTTTATGTTTTAGATTAGTTTTCATTTAGTAAATGATAAAAATAAAATTACCTATATGGTTCAACACTGACGTATTTTGTCACATGACTCTCCCTTTTTTCAGTTATTATCTGTTTTCAAAACTCCTATTGCATATCCGGCTGCCCATGACTGAACAGGTACTAGACAATAGAAAGTTTCCAGACATTTCGTCAAATGTTCTTTAAAGTAGGCTAGTCAAATAATGATTACGGTAAGTCACATAACATATAAAAGTTGTGGCATCAATATATAGCAAATTTACGGCTTAAATGTTTCATAATAAAATTATCCAACTAGCACATGATCGCCCAGAGCTAATTGCAGGATGACTTACGTATATGTATACAAGGCAGTGGTCATTACAAATGGAGTGACAGGACTATTATCTTCTGATTGTTGGTACGAGTAGCAGGGGCATTCTATGCCAGCTTTAGGCTTGATCAGGGAGGCTGCCAGTGCAAGACATGTAGGATAAATGTTTTTCATATATACGACAAAAAATAACTTAGTGGACATATGGACAAATATTGGCATACTTCCAAGCGTTGTCGATTAGCGGCATTCACTTTTATTAGAATACAACATGACATTGGGCAAGATACACCTGCTTGCTGTATTCTATTTTCAAATTTGCAAAACGTGTTCTCTAATCCTCTCTCGACCATTGTTAATTATTGTCTGTAGTATTAAATGTGTGTCTTTTGAATAAATAGAGTTTAAACTAAATTTGCATAATTGTATGAAATAATATCATTGTTCATAGCTATGAAAATGTTTTATGATGTTCTTTAAAATATTATATCGATGCGAGAAAACCAGCAGTATTCGATTGAAGTCATTGAAACTAAAATGATATCATTGTTGAACACAATTATACTCAGCCAAAAAAGAAACCTGGCAATGTATGGTTTATCACTTTTCCGGAAAAAGTATCAAGATACAACATAAAAAAGGGTTTAAGCTCCCCAGTGGTGTTTTTGCCACTGACCGTTCCAAGGCGGTGCCCCACTGTGTTCCTTTAATTGTTCGTTTTGTCCTCGTGTGTTTGCTTTGTATGCTTGAGTGTGTTGGTAGTGTATGTGTGTGTGTGTACATGATTGTGTGTGTGTGTGTGTGTGTGTGTGTGTGTGTGTGTGTGTGTGTGTGTGTGTGTGTTGGTGGTGTGCACTTCGTGGTGCTGTGGGGTTCGTTTTGGGGAGGCTGCGTTTTTGGTACGTGGCATTCCCTGTTTGATATTATTTTTGCTTTTTTGGACTTTAAAGTGTAACGTTTTCATAACACAAATACGCATTTAAACTTTCTAAAGCATTTGTGCAAAAACATTGTACGCGAGTGCCGTCAGCGTCGCAGGTCCGAACCTGTCTCGCAAGTGCGTCAAGGCGATGGCACGATCGTCCCGTTGCCTAATTGCTCTTGGTTTACCTGACCTAAGGCGATCATGTACATCACCTGTCAACCTAAAACGTCTGACAAGTTCACGCACCGTGTTCAAACTGCAATTAAACGTTTCAGTGACGTCAACGGCAACATACCCATTCGCGATTTATTTCGGCCTCTGACAAACGTAGCCTTGCGAAACCTTACAATTCAAGTTGTGAATAAAAGTGTGTAGTCACTGAGGTAATGTATAGCGCTGTTGTTAAGGCTTGATCGGACACAAATCACTGTACACAAGTCGCACGTGCAAATTTGAGATAGGCCTAATTCGAGTAATACTCAGCGAGCCAATTGATTCAAACGTGTTGTGTATCAATATATCATTGGTTACAAGCAAAGCGGTTTAACCAGTTCTGTGCCACGGGGCCAAAATCGGGCCAATTGATATACTACGTTGAGTGCCATGGGGCCAATTTTAGGCCAGTATTTAATAGGTTATTTAAAGATGGAATATTGGTTGAAGGACAGACTATTCTATGTCTCAGTAACATTGAACATATTAAACAGTATTGGGATTGATTCGGGAAGCGTCGGGTATAAACTTTTGTGACGTCATCAACGTTATGACGTCATTTATTTTGGCACGAAATCTCGACTGATTCGCGCCATTGTCTGTGTGATGTCAAGCTTAGTGAATATCCATAGGAGGATGTAAATTGTCGTGAGTTTGGCGTAAATCTATGTCCAAAGATATTTCTACACAGAAGCAACACCTAGATATGATAGATTTCTAGTTCCTATCCTGTTTAGTAGTATTGATAAAAAAAGTCGTTCGACAAAAAAATACACTTTATAACCGATTTGGATTAGTCCAGCTTGATCGAATTCCAGTCGATAAACATAGCAAATACGTCTGATCATACAGAGTAACTTTCTTCTCAAGAACCAAATGACGAATATATGGAGGTCTACAGTTTGTCCCTCTTCGATTTAATTCGAATATTAACAGGACAGCAACAAGTGCAATTTATCATGGTAGATCTAGGTCAGATCGTGGTCTGACACAAGATTTAGTTTCCAATTTCAAAACTTGTTATAGTAATAAAAGAATAGTTTAGATTAACAGATTAAACTTTCGCTAAGTTCACCATACAATACCGTTGAATTCTTTCTTCTGTTGTTTTGACAACATAAACGTCTGCTAACAAATATCGAATGCAAAAAAAAAAAAACAACACAAATTCTGGCAATTACGTTATTCACTTGAGAATTGCAAAAGCGCACCGCTGTTCTGACATAGTAAAAAGTGATGTGTACATGTGTGATAAGTAGTATTTATAAGATAAATGTATATCAATTATTCTGAGTCGACATGTATTTTTAAAAATACTTTTGACAATATCTATTTCAGTTTTATTATCTTTATTCTGATATTTAACATAGTTAACACAAATATTAACTTTAGCGCAATATGTATTCATTAAAGTTTGAGTACTGACCAGCATACACTTCCTATACCTTGTCAGGATAGCTGATTGCAATAACCGGACTGCGTCTTTTTCAATTTATGCAACAGACGATATTCGTATACCACGTAAGTGAAAGCGCCCAGTGGACGCACGACGGATTTTATTTCGTGTTTTCTCCAGTGGCGGCTTAGTTTGGGGAAACACAAAAACAAGGCTAATAAAAAAACACCCTGCTAGTTGTGTGTACAGGGGATTGCGTGGGGTCTTCGTATGGTGTGCGTACTGCAAAACGGTTATTGTAAGATACACGAAACATTCTAATATCATTAGATACAGATCAGAGGAAGTCGATGCAAGTTTGGAAAAAATGTGGTTCATATGTTTCGCGAAATCTTACGAATTTCGTGTATAATCCCATCCGCTCGTCTAACTAAATCTCGCAGATGTACAATCAAAATTTTCTGTCAGCTGGTCCAATGTCGCATCGGTTGCCAGGTTATTTCAAATGATTTTTGATTTGGTTTTGAGTTTAACGCCGTTTGTCAACAGTATTTCAGTCATATGCAGGCGGGCAGTTTACCTAACCATCATTGCTGGGAAGGATCAGTACTAGATCGCTACCCTTCACAAGAAACTGCCAACTTTCCAATATAATTAGGCATGGTCGGTAGCGGGACCTCGAACCAACGGCCCTAAATCAGTTACAGGTTTTGTGATTACAAGTAGCAACCTTAACCACTTGACCACGGATGCGGCGATTAATAATATCCAAAGTCAAATGTCGGTCTTCACAAATCAAAAATAAGGTTCTCACGCTAAATATTTGAACCTCCTACATGGACATAATTATAGAAGTATGTCCCCTTTCATTTATATTATTTTCATCTTTAGTTTACCGATGATAACTATTATAAATTATTGATTTCTAAAAAGGTCTAAAGGTTAAAGATTTTGTGGTATGTTCGCGCTGGGTGTAGCAGTTGTCAGTAAGACATGCATAATGCAAATATGTCAAACAACTTGAATTTGTTTTAAGCAGAATATAATGCCGGGATCATTTGCGCTTGGACAATTTCTGGTAATTTTGTGCACTGAATATTTCATATCGTGGCTAATTTCTGCTATGTTCCGTTTTCGCATGGCGGGGCGGAAATCAAAAAGACGAACATACGACAAATTACTGATTTGTCGTGTTTTCTCTTCGGCGGTGAAAACACAAGCAATTGGGGCGCCAAGTGACAGTTGTTTTCCACCAACGCGAGTTATCGCATTCAAAGTTTCGCATTTTCGCCACGCCACTCGCCGAGATGAAAACACGACAAATCATTTATCTGTCGCATTGTCGAGTCGCATTTTCGCCCCGACGCTTTTTAGTGACTGGGCGACACGCGAAAACACGACAAACTATATAAACTATTGCTATGTCGCATTCTCGCGTGGGGCGACAATTGGAACGTGACAATGGGACAGATTACTGATTTGTCTCGTTTTCGCATCAACGGGTGGCGGGGCGAAAATGCAACATACTTTTCGCCTCGTTGCAGATACACAACGGTTGTCGCTTAGCGCCGTATTTTTCATATTTTCGCCCCGCCATGCGAAAACGCGACATGGCAGCAATCAGCCATCATCATAAAATGATGATAAATGCACAAACGTTTTATCTATCATAGATAAACAGGCCAATGGTGAAAGCTACTAGTATTTCTCATCGTTTGCAATGTGCCTAGCCAGTCTACAGATGTAAACAAGATGGCCAGGATGACCTACTATTGCTTACCAATGTTACAAAGCAGCCCAGTGTAATCACGTCCGCTGGGATCTGAGATAATTTGAGAGACATATTTCATTGAATGACTTAAAATTGAGTTACTCCTTGGAGGAAATCTAGGAAATTATTTAATAATAATATGTGATTACAAAACAAATTTCTCTACACTGAAAGTACATATAATAGAATTTATTCAATACCTAACCGGAACAACAGTTTAACCCTTTTTTTGTACAATGTCAATGGCGACCAGAATCACGTTAATTGATTTAATCTATATTTTCCATTTATTTACTGATAAAATGCTTTAAAATTTCCCTGAGTTTTTTTTACATACTAGGTAACAAGACATTGTTTGAATACAACAAAAGAACAAAACAAAAGCTAATGAAATAGTTCGTTAAAATTGCAAGTCAAAAGGAGTATAAACACTCTACGTATATAATTACGAAAAAACAACAACAGATTGTTAAATTTCATTTTTGATATAAGCTACCTTAGAATATCTTTGAATTGCATTGAACTTAACTGTTACTTATGTATTGAATTAGAAAAGGTTACTTAAAAAAATTCACCTTATTTAACGGTCTATCTACATGTAAGTATGAAGATACAAAGTTCTGATTGACAGTGGTGTTTTTGTGTTTTAATCAAGATATAAGTTTTAATCTGCAGTTCATACCCTTCTTACGATTTTTATTGTAGTAGATCTACATAGTGAAAAGTTATAATTTACTTGTGCCGAAACGTAGTGGAGAAAGTTAAAAGTGATGAATAAACATATCTTTGTTTTTTTCTGTCACTTTTATTTTGGCAGGAAATATTCAACTCATTAGTTTAGTACACCATGTCAAACATTTATTCCCAAAAATTATATTTGCTGACGAAAATATCACGATCTGCAATACATGATCTTTACAACATACATGTACAAAAAATAACAACCAGCACAAATATCTCTTAGATTCCCTTCAATGTTATACTTCAACAAATAATTTACTCACATGCATTTGATGACTTGTGTAAAATGTGAGAAAGATATAAAGGGGGTCAAGACACGTTTCTGTATATTTGTTATTATGTAACGAGATACTGTATATTGTATAAGTTACTTAATAAAATTTCTGTTCTGTATAAAACTGTCAAATGTTTTGTTTACTGTGAGTGAGTTTCAATGTTTTACTTCATAGTGAGTAAATTATGTATCAAGCGTCTCAAAATATATACTTGCGACTTTATGAACACTGCCAGATATTAATGAACGACAACTTCGAAGTTGTACTGAAAATGCGAAAGATCTTCAACTTGAAGTTTGCGGAGGACAGTATTTAGATAACAAATATTTCGTTTAGTTCTATCTCTTAATTTCAGTAACTCCTCAATCTTCCTGGTGAATACGCGTGAACCTTCTCGCTTCCTACTATTGATTGGGCAAATTTTTCATCAAATTGCGCACTGCGCAGTCAAGCTTAATTGTGTATATCCACATAAGTATATTTTGAATTTAAAGCATAAAACGGCGTCCAAACTCATATTTGTAATAAATGTTAGTGAACAAAGTTTAGCTAATGTACAAAAGAGAGAAAGTTCCTGCTTATTCGCACAAAGTTTATCGATAATCCGTACGAAGGCCAATTTATAATGTGTTAACTCCTGAAGTCAGTGCGACGTCACGCCACTATTTGGCGTTCAAAAATGCTTGCAAGACGTCATTTACATGGTTTGACGTCATTTTGTTTACACTTGGCACTTTTGAAAACGACGTGGCAGCGAAAGGGTTAAGTTTTATCCACTAACAAAAAAGAAATGATGAATTATTTTTGTTGAGTATACAAATACAAGTGTTTTATTTTATGTTTTGTCGTGGTACATCGATAAATATATCAGTGGATTATCACGATAAACTCACTGTCGACTAAATGAAAAATATCAAAGTTTAACTTCAAAATATACCAAGCGTAATGTATACCGGAAACAAAACCATGATGACGTCGTTAAAATGACGTCATGTTTGCTTTGCTTCCTGAATACGTTTCCCGCGATTTTGAAACTAACTGAACAAGAATAGAGTTTGACACATAAAACAATGATCACGATAGTTTCACTATCGCAGTTATAGTTGCAGTTGCAGTATATTAAAGTCTGGTCTTGTATTCTACACATAATAATATAAAAATACATATACTGTATTTTACTGTGATGTTGTAATGGTATATTATCTTAATACGTTCAAGATGCAACAATCTAAAATCTTAAAGCTAATGTAGTTGATGCATTGCCTTTCTATACCATGCTTCCAATGCAAAAGGACCACAATATAAATTGATTGAAATAAGAGTAATATTTTATAAATTGTCTTATTCTTGGTGTCATTATTTGCAAAAATAAATCCAGCTATCTAAATACAAATGTAGGATATATTTATGAAATAACATCCGTTCCAGCGGTGTTAGTCGTTTAATAAACAATGATTTGGAGTACTGATACACAGTAATTAGCCACGAGGCCGAAGGCCTGAGTGGTTAATAACTGCGCAACAGTACGACAAATCATTGTTTATTAGACGATAACAACGCTGAAAAGGGTGTTATTTCGATTCTAACATGACCAGATACTACAAAAAGTTGATAAATGCAAAGTGTTATTTTCTACGCGAACGCTCATTTAACGTCATGCGGCGCTATACGACGTCATGTTTACAGCACATCGCTTCCCGCGTTGTTTATGGTTTACTTTTATTTACACTGTCCTGTGACTTTGGAACATGGTGGGGGTAAGAGTGAGGTTGGGTGCGCACCATAAACCGGTTTAAGCTCCCCAGTGGTGTTTTTGCCACTGACCGTTCCAAGGCGGTGCCCCACTGTGTTCCTTTAATTGTTCGTTTTGTCCTCGTGTGTTTGCTTTGTATGCTAGTGTGTGTTGGTAGTGTATATGTGTGTGTGTACATGATTGTGTGTGTGTGTTTTTTTTTTTTTTTTTTTTTTTTTTTTTTTTTTTTTTGTTGGGGGGGGGGCCCTTTTGGGGGTGTTGGGGTTCTTTTTGGGAGTGAGGGGGTGTGTGTGTGTGTGTGTGTGTTGGGGGGGGGGGGCCTTTTTGGGGGGGGGGGGGTTCGTTTTGGGAGGCTGCGTTTGTGGTGTGTGTGGGGTGGTTGGGGTTGTGGTTGTTTTTTTGGGGGTGGGGTGTTTTTTTGGGGGGGGGTTTTGGTACGTGGCATTCCCTGTTTGATATTATTTTTGTTTTAATATAACATAATTTTTCTACTCTTTGTTTATAGAGACAAAATCGCGAGTCATGTTAGAATCTGTTTTTAGTTAAACCTCAGAGTAATGAGAATGTTTCCTCAAATGACCCTTTTGAAACGAGATTACTATTAATGTGTATGATAATTCATTATTTAAAATGGTAAGATATATTGTCAGACATTGATGGAGTAGATCATCCCTGGTGTATTGAAGTACGCACTCTAAATATAATAGATACTGGACAATGAAACTGAAACGGGATGGAGTGTATGTAATTATATGTTGCTAAAAAGGATGGCTTCCATGGCCAAGTTATTGAGATGGATATCGTGTATAAAGATCACTCCTTTTTTCTAGACAGTGTACGTGACTTATTTCAATTGTGGCATTTTTTGGCGTTTTCCTGGAACCGTGGCTTGCTATACCATTAGTTGACATGATCATTTGATGAAAGAATACGTCAAGGAGATAGCCGTGCCTTTTACATGAAAGAAAGATACATTGAGTGCTAAATTCACTCTGCGGGAATTCTTTGGTTCTATTAGATGTACATATGTAGTAACGAAAAAGCCAAATGCGATCAAATCATCCCCTAGCCGATAGCACCTTGAAAGGTATGTTCGGTCAGCTTTTATTGGCCAACTTAAATACATGTACATATCTTCATGCTGAGAAACTGTCTGGAACACAGCAGACTGAGAAACATTGTCCCTTGCTATTTCAACATGTTTACTGTTTAAACATGAGCGGGAAAGGAGCCAAAATGTCAACATGGGCTTGGCCTCTGTGTTTTTCTTCATCCTTAGGCGCTTCTATATTGAACAAGATGTTCAATCAAAACAGGAAAAAGAATTTGACCGTAGTACATGTATGCAAAACACTGTATATTACCGATATTGTTTAGCTCCTGATTTAATTGGTTAATAACACTGGTTAAGATGGGTATTTCGGATTCAAAAGACAGAGAATGCTATTACAACTGAAAAATTAGATATATTTAATACATTTATGAGAATTTCAAAGTGTTTAGCATGGTTTTAAAAATCCGAGTCAGTGTATCACATCTTGGTAAAATAACTTCAGTATGAGAAATAAACAAAGCACGGTTTGGCTTTTAAATGAAAATGCAAATAACTGATAGAAAGACTCTACATCCTACACATAATATTTACTTTATGGCCAAATTGTTTGTATTTCTTAACGGACTGTAAAATCAATTTCATCTTTTGATGAAATAAAGTTATATAGGGTGATATAAGATTCGTGATTTACAATTTCTTCTTTGAATTATTGAGTAAAGTTGAATTCTAAATGAAAGTTGACCAAAGCGTATCTGTACGATGAATCGAAACTTCAATTCAAATTTATTGAGATACAAAATCAACATTTGGAATATTGGCCGGCCATTAACCTTAACAATAGAACAGGAACTGAAGTCACAGATAACCTAGGGAAAGGAGGACTTGAGTCCATGGACATTAGATGTTACAGATATATGAGCAAAATGAAATCCCTCAGCGCCGAATTACAATTGTATGTGCCAGAATTGCTGTAGATAATAACATGATAAAAAGCAGGTTAACATATGCATGAATATAAATGTAGCTTCGATTAGACGATTCAAATATACATACAAGACGGTAACATGAAAATTGGTCGAAATTAGCCCAGTGGTTTAGTAAGAGATGTTGTTTGAAGCGCATTGTATCGACGAACAACAACCGATACTAAAAGTTGATCGTGTCCTATCTGTGGTCAGGTAGGCTGAAAAATGGGAAAGTTTACAACTGATGTAGAAACGTAATTTTAATGTCATTATTAGATATTAGAGATGTTGAACCGAAATAATAATGACAAAGAGTGTGACACATTTCTAAAAGTTGAAAAGTCTCTTGACTGATTTCGGTGAATATGTATTCAATTAAGTGAGTCAAATATAAATCATAAATAAATTTGATGCCGTTTTACAGATTATATAAAAATATGCATGACATACAAATAAAGATGAAAAATCTCTGTCCAAATACCAATCAAGTTAAAAATCTCTGTCCAAATACCAATCAAGTTAAAAATCTATGTCTAAGCGAAATGGACAGCTGTACTTGAAGTGTTAACGTTTGATAAACAAGAAGGCTAAGGATCAAAACATGTATTTGATATTATATGTAATGAAATGATGAAAACATTTTGTTCTGTATGCAATGGATAAATAGTACAGTCATTCTGGGGTTGGACCGGGAAAAAATTTGAACAGAAATGAATCCTTCACCATGACTTTGCAAATGGACTACCTTTTAACATAAAGAAAAGTTCCCATTGATATGTGTGGTGGAAATGTTATTTTTGGGTATTTTCATGTTTTTTCGATGTTTTAGATGGGAATTTCTGTAATTATATTTCTTATTTTGATTATTTTCAACAAATATTTATGTTGTTTTCAATTTTTAATTCAAAACTACTGTAACTATGTAATGAAAAAAAATTGGGTGGAAATTGTCCATATTCACTTACTTTTTGGGGCATTTTCATGCTTTTTTGCTGTTTTAAGTGGGAATTTTTGTAGTTTAATGTTTAATTATGATTATTGTCAACACATATTTGCTTTATTTTTATTTTTCGATTGGGAGCTACTATAACTATTCAATAAAAACTTTTTGGGTGAATATTTTCCAAATGCGACAACTTTTTGGAGTAGTTTCATGCTTTTTTTGCCGTTTTAAGTGGACATTTCTGTAATAAAAACACTTTTTTTGACGATTATGCTGTTTTTGTTTTTTCTATTCAAAACTACTTAAGCTTTGAACTAAAATATACGTGGTTGAAAATATCTATATTCATCCAATTTTTGGGGCATTTTCATCCATTTTTTATGTTCTAAGTGGTATTTCTGAAGTTGTATTGTTTTATTTTGATCATTCGTTTTTATGTTATTCCTAGTTTTATTTAAATCTACTGTATCTATGAATTAAATATCTGAGCGAATTTTGTATATTTTCACGAACTATTTTGGGTAATTTTCATGATTTTTTATGTTTTAAATCACATTTTCTGTATTTCATTTATGTGTCGCCCTTTCGGAGAAAATGCGACACACAGAGATCGCTTTGTCTGTCAGTTGGACCAGTCCGTCAGTCCGTCAGAAAAACATAATGTTGGCTATAACCTTGCCATTTCTTAAGCTTTCTTCATCAAACTTTCAAATTATATTGCTTATGACAAAAGGCTCGTGATGCCGCCCAATTTTTTAGGTCAAGGTCATTTCT
Source organism: Saxidomus purpurata (assembly GCA_022818135.1). NCBI lineage: Eukaryota > Metazoa > Mollusca > Bivalvia > Venerida > Veneridae > Saxidomus > Saxidomus purpurata. Next base: position 4,737,093 of record JAFMSR010000014.1, on the reverse strand, counting down.
GACAGTCATGCTCATTTTGTACTTAGATTTTGTCATGAGAACCTAACGTTGGCTATAATTTTGCCAATCTTAAGATTTCTTCATCAAACTTTCAAATTGTATAGCTTATGACAAAAGGGTCATGATGGCGCCATATTTTTTAGGTCAAGATCATATTTGACATTTGAGTCATGCCCCTTTTTGTACTTGGATTTTGTCACGAAATTATTGGTTATTATGACAAAGTGTAAGAGGAAGGGCGACACAAGTGTTCTACTGAACTCCTATCTAGTTTAAATTTGATTATTGTCAACATTTATATCCTTCATATTTTTTTCTATTCTACTAGCAGCTTGATTCTTGTCAAACTGGGTGGAAATTTATCAGTTTGACCAACTTTTGGATCATTTTCTTGTATTTTGATGTTTAAAGTAGTAATTACTTAAACAGATTTATCAAGTTTTATTTTTGTCAGCATATATTTATTTGTCACATAGTCTCGTATTTAGTATTACTATCAGCTGAATTCTAGATGATTGTGCAAACACTAAATCAGGGAATGAAATGGTACATGCACGTGGACATCAACCAAATTCTAGCTAGGAAACAATAAAACAAGCTGGATTCAACAGAAAACCAGACTACATACCTTGCCCAGGAGGTCGAAGATGCAATCAAAGAAAAAGAAGTAACACTTGTTAGTTGGATTGATCTCCAAAGAGCATTCGATAAAGTCTGGACTAACTGTCTCCTTGTGAAGCTACTACGGAATGGAATGAATCAGGGGCACAATTTACAAACAGATCAAGTCGTATTTGTTCAATGCAAGGGCTAGAGTCTGTGTTGATGGGATACAAAGTTGTAAATTCTTACAACCACATAGTGGTCCTCAATGAAATGTATTGTCACCCACCCTCTTTCTTCTTTTCAAAAAAGCGTCCTCTATGCAGACTACCTTGTGTTTCGATGCATCAACTGCTATATTTAGGATGCAGCAACCTGCGGACATGCTTTCAACATGGACAGAAAACTGGTGCGTACATGTAAACACAGGAGACAATAAAGCTAGCGATAATACATAAGTTAGTTGACACTAATTGAGTGAGCAAATGAGAAGATACTGAATACAGTATACTTTGGAACAGTGAGGCCTACCTTAAATACAGCCCTACAGCTAAGACGATGGACACAAATACAAATCAACAAGTGCCGGATAAGGTCCAAAACAAGGCCTTAAGAATAATTACTTGATACAAGTGTGCAGACAATTTTAAGGCAATGGAGGAAGTCACTGCCATTCTACTTATTGGTAAGAGAAGGGATGCGAAAGCGCAAATGCAAGGCAGCAAGTACCAGTTCTTCCCAGATCACCCCATGAAAACAAAGCTTTATGCCCCATTGTCTGAAAAGACAGAACTGTGTCCATGAATCCATGAAGCTGACAAATTGGCAAATCAAGGGATAAGAGTCATCCATAGAGTCACTTTTGAAAATATTAAAGCTCACGGCGACTAAGATTCTTACAAGAGTGTAGAGGCAGAAAGATGGCTACCATCTACTAGACAAATGGGAACAAGCTATTCAGTATTCAGAACAGGACACAACAGGCTTAATGCTCATACATATGTTTGAAAAACTAAAGCTGTTGCGTGTGTGGTCTTTCGGACCAGACACCAGCGCATTTACTTGAGATATGTCCCACTCACTCCCCCATCTTTTTAAAGTAGGAATTTCTATTACTGGATTTTAAACTTTGATTGATTATTGCCAACATGTATTAATGTCTTTCATGTGTTTCTATTCAGTAATACTAATAGCTTTATATTACTATATCTATTGTTATGAAAATTTACCTCTCTTGGTCAGTAATTTGGGCATTTCCTTTGCATTTTTATGATTAAAATGGGAATGCTGAACTTCTAGAAGTTTGGTTCTTAACCAGTTGTTACCTATCTTCACTATCTTTTGGAATTTGGTCATGTTTTTTATGATTTAAGTGGGAATTTCTGTAATTTGATGTCAGGCAACATACATTAATATCCTTCATAGTCTTTAGTAGGGAATTTCAATAAAGAAAGCATCTGCCAAATACGGTTGTCTTCAATAATAAGAATTTGTAAATGAAAATGAGATCACTGATAATTTCTTGTTTTGGTATATATTTGCTGCAAAAAAAACCCCCCAAAAATATGTAGACATTACCATACCTCAACATTAAATGGCAGTAAACCTTCATTTAAATACAATAGATTTACTTAAATAAAATCAGATGACGAAGGTTTTCATAATTAGTTTTATGGTTTTCGAAAAACGATTATTCCTATCATTCTGCATGCTCGAGCAACACAAGTCTCTTCAGTGCTTTGATTTCCTTTGTGTATTTTTTCTGTTACATCATAACTAGCCTCTGTTATAATAACGGAAATGGTTTAGTTTGCTGACTCGAGATAACTTCACCCTTTTGGTTGAAGGCGTTAGCATCGAGCCAGACATTTTATATGACAAAGTAAGAAGTTTAAAACCAGAGGTAGGAGTCTTGTACTTGTTCTTCGCAGAAATCCTGGTAACCTGTTTATATATTTTCATTCAGCTTATACTTTTATTTCTTATCACTGTAAATTGTTTTGCATGTAAAAGAAGTCAGTTTTCATTAAACAAAGAAGAAACAGGTGAAAAATGAAAATAATCAAATGACCATGCAATACAAAGTTAAATTACGTGTTTGTTACTAAAAACAACCATTTGACCTTGACCTTCAATTAGAGGTCAAGTGTAAAAATGTCTGTAAAATGTTTAAAATAGATTGTTTATCAAAATGTTCGAAAGAAATTATACAAAAACCATTAAAATACACCAAAATATTGCAAAAGATGCAATAAGTAATGGTGAACTTAACCCTATTTAACATTTAAAGGGCGTGACCTTGACCTTGAAAATAAACTATTTCCACCAATGGAACTTTTGGGAACTTTGTGGTTTCTGAAACTACAGATGTTGGTGATACTGAAAATACATGTTTCATTTCTGTTCAAATTTATTCCCACTTTAGCATATTTTTGAGCTAGGATGACTGTACTAAAAGACAGTGTTGCTGAAACAAACTGAAATATCAAACGATTCCTTCAGAACCATGTTCATGGAAAAATAACTTTTATCAAAATAAAAGGCTATAAGGGGGGCGGTGGTGTAAATGTTAAGGTGTCGGCCGCTCATCCCAGAGGTTGCGATTTCGAGCCCCACTGGGGTCACGACCGTACTTCCTCGTATGACACCAATACTGTTTTTTTCCAAACAATGACTTAATATATTTCAAATGTTTATAGTTAAGATATTTACGTCAACAATATTGTATTGAGGCATTAATTGAAATGTAGAATAACAACACAGCCAACAGTAACTGCTTCTAATATTAATTCTAACAAATAACGAACTATCAAAATTATTACGTTATTTTACATTATAATATTATCCCGTAAGGAAAACTAGATGCCCACGTGCAACATGTCGAGCCCACCAGCTGTCAAAAGTACTAACTCCTTACTAAGTAGATATGATATGTCAAAATACACCTTAATATTGGATATAACATGCATGTTTTACCACAGAAAAGTGGTCTCGATTTTACTCTGCGGCAAGTAATAAAAAACTTACAATATTAAGCAATTTATAGTAACAACAAACGGAAGTAATTCTAAAAAACAAGGGTAGCTCATGGTGGTAAACATTTGTGCCAAGTTACACCAAAATCCCTCAAACATGAAGAAGAAATGCTCCGAACAAAGATATTCTTGAGTTTGACCTTTAACCTCTAAGTGTGACCTTGACCTTAGACCTAGGGACCTGGTTCTTGCGCATGACACTCCGTCTCATGATGGTAAACATTTGTGCCAAGTAACATCAAAATCCCTCCATGAAGTAGATATGCTCCGTAAAAAATCATTATTGAATTATTCTTGCATCTGACCTTTGAGCTCTAAGTGTGACCTTGATTTTGGAACTAAGGACCTGGTTCTTGCGCATGAAACTCCGTCTCATGATGGTGAATATTTATACCAAGTTACATCAAAATCCCACCATGCATGAAGTATATATGCTCCAGACAAAGGCATTCTTGAATCTGACCTTTAACCTCTAAGTGTGACCTTGACCTAAGACCTAGGGACCTGGTTCTTGCGCATGAAACTCCGTCTTATATTGGTGAACATTTTTGTTCAAAAACACCAAAATCCCCCCATGCACGAAGAAGAAATGCTCCGGACAATGTCATTCTTGAATTATTCTTGCATCTGACCTTTGGGCTCTAAGTGTGACCTTGACTTGGAACTAGGGACATGGTTCTTGCGCATATATGCTCCGGACAAAGTCATTCTTGAATTTGACCTTTAACCTCTACGTGTGACCGTGACCTTAGACCTAGGGACCTGGTTCTTGCGGATGACACTCCGTCTCATAATGGTGAACATTTATACCAAGTTACATCAAAATCCCACCATGCACGAAGAAGATATGCTCCGGACAAACTAAACTCGGACGGACGCACGAACGGACGCACGCACGGATGCATGTACACACCGAACTGCCATTTGGACAACTATATCGAGCTTTCGCGAGCGGCTCGATGAAAAAGAAAAACAAAGGAATAGATGCATAGATTCACTGGTTGATTTTTATTTTCAATACGCATAATGTGGTTGAATAGTACATAATGAACGAAACTGGTCCCATAATCCAAACTACTCGAGCGCAATAAAATTAGAAAATCCTAAAACGCTGGCTAGCATTAACGGATATGGGTTACAAATAATTCAAATGCATATTGGATTTGGTGTAAAACAGCATGTGCGTTAAATAGTATTACATGTACCTTTGTGAGCAGAAAGTTTTGTTCTTAATCTACTGGAGTCAGCATTGCTTAATTTATTTTACTCCCTGTGGAATGTGAAAACTGTCTTACATATGAAGTAGAATATTGAAGCTTTTCATTGTAAAAAAACAAAACACAATATCACCTGGTTTAATAGTAAGTGTAAATTGTATTTGCATAGTGGAAAAACTTATGTGTCATCCAATAACATCGCAATACGTCTGTCGTTTTCCTTCGTTATAAATCCGATAGAACAACCATAAAGTTAACTTGTATCACGTAGTACTTCACTTCTGCGAGATTAAAAAAAAATACATACTTGACTTTCTTATTGGATGTCAAAAAGCTTCCCACTTTGTATGTTTTATTTCGTGTTCATCAGTACTTTTTCTATAGAAAATAGAAAGCCCTCTGCCGCTACAGTGCTGATGTCTTTTAACAAAAGTCATTATGATGGAAATAATATAACATTACAATTCATCTAAATCATAAAACGTGGTGAAAGACATGTTTATCTGAGAAAATCACTAAGTATAAACCTAATAAAGAACCAAAGTATAAATTCCGATTTCAGTTGTAAATGATATAATGTGTGTGTTTACTTGCTTAATATTAAAGCTACTCGCTCTCAGATTTTGGTAAAATAATAAAGTTCTTCAAACTGTATGAAAAAGCATATTTTAGAATATACTGTCATATCAAAGTGTTCCAGAATAAATTCCTGTAAGGTATATTTATAGATTTAAGATAAACGCTTTTGAAATTCCAATATGAACATATAGTGTAGCGGTGCCGTAAAACCAACATTTTCAATCGATTTTTGCAAATTCCTGCCTCGATTTTTACGTATATGTTGATTCTAGCCATTAGTTTTATATCTATGTATTACATTGTAGTATGTTCTTTAAAAAAAATTCAATGGTAACTGAGAGCGAGCAGCTTTAAGAAATAAAACAAGGAGACAGAAAAACACGCGTTAATATAATAGCGAGGTACATATGAAGTTTTTGGCATGTAACATAAAGACTAGTAGGTATTACATAGATACAGGAGCGAGAGTAAAGTTTATGAGGAATATTCAAGCTTATACATGCCACTTCTAGAAATGGCAAACTTAGCACCTCTTCATATTTGGCGCATACGAACAATGGCGATTGAATTTTTTAAAATACTAAATAGCCTGCTCCACCTGTTGTCTGATATTTTAATCAGGAAAGCTACCAAATATAATTGTCGATATAGCAATATACTGCAGGTATAACAAGTCATCACCACATTAAACGGAATGGGTCACCCGAAACAACTAGACAAATAACAAAACAGTTCAAAACTCGTATGTCTTTTTGGGACGGAAATAACTGCAAATGTTGACATTAATATCATTTTATTTCTTTCTGTTTTATGTTGTCACAAAATAATTACAGATTTTAACAGTTCTCTTTCAGCCTTTTTACAAAGTTTTTATATTGTTATTGTAATAGTCGGTTAAAAAGCTTATATTATTTGTTATGTTACTCTTGCCGACTGAAATAAAAGCTTATCTTTTCTTATAGATCAAATTTTACAGGCAAATATTTTCGGAAACTGCTTTCAGCTTTCTTACATGATAAATAAATAAGTTTCTATTAGAATGAGGAATATCTTAAATGGGACTCCTGCCCTCGGTGATACTAAGTTACAGTGAAACCCGAGCTTGCTAATTGCTGTAATGACTAACATACCAAACAATACATGTTTAACTTATCAGTTCATCATATCTTCAAAACACACATCAATAAACTCTCCACGGAGAAAGATACCCTTGGTATTAAGACCTCTTCAATTCTTTTTATTTCATCAAACCCACCTTTTTCTCATGCATGTATGAGTGGCATTTAAAATGACACCTTGGCGAAGGTCAAAGGAACCGGTTCCGCTACTCGCAAAATATGTCATTACTCAAGGTTACTAGACTATTTCTTACGTTTCTGAATACCAATCGTTCTTCAGCGAAGGGTTGGTGGCGACCGTTATCAAATTAGGGTAATTACATGTTTGGGTTTGATTCGAGGAACGTCTCTGAATAAAGTCATTAAAATGTATACCCGACGACAATTTAGAATATGTGCTTAACTACATGTAGGAAGTTGAGTATCCCGCCGACTAGCTAAGCAGCCACGATTCGATAATTAACAGCTTTCAAAATTGGTGTTTCGCTCATCGTACATAAATATACACTATTTCTTTATGTCATCAGCTTTTTCAAAATAATAGACAATTATATATTGATAAGACGATATTGCAGTCCATTTTCCTATCGTTTGCAGTCTACGCTTATTTGATAAAGTAGACAGTGAAGTAAACCGAAAAACAGACGGACAAATAGTGTCATCCAATCCATACTCAGTGACTGCAAATAGCTTGAATCGATGGAATCAATCTTCCTTAATTAGTTCTGTGTAATTGTCATGCACTTCTTTGAAAATTTCAGCAAAGACACTATCTTAAAGAACGCAGTGTTTTTGCCACCTACAAACACGCAGGAAAGTGCATGATAACTTCAAAGAAGATAAAAAGCTAACGATTAAACGATCATGATCATCCAGGCTAGCTATGGACTAAGTAAATTTCGCGCAACGAATTCTCGAACTGACTTAAGAAAATATTTACCGTCAAATAATATATTTAAGTACTCTTGCCGTGCAAAACGATTACGTAAAGGTAGATGTCGGAGAATCAAACTTGTTGAGAATCAAAATAATCTGAAGAAATTTTGGAATAGTATAAACGACGAAATGAAGTAAGACCTGTTCCCGGTTACCTGCTTTGACTCCCTTGTCGCTCAAAACATTCCTAGAAGTAAAAAGGCAGCGTTTCCGATATTTTTTCAATCCGGTACTAGACGTGTTTCATCAGTTCTTACGCTAACATGCTGTACGCTCGTTCAACTATCGGTCTTTCTAAATGTTTACTCTGTCACGAAATCTATTAACTGCCAAGAGGTTAGTCGTCTTGTAAATAAATAATGAAACAACCTGTCGGCAGCGGAGGTTAAAGTCACAATAAGATGGAAAATGAGTCTGTGAATACTTATTCTTGTGCCCCCTGTTTGCAATCACTTTCAAAACAAATGAGTGAAACACAAAATTAACTTTAAACAGTGGGGAGGCTGTTTTTGGTACGTGGCATTCCCTGTTTGATATTATTTTTGTTTTTTTGAAATAAGTTTTTTGGCTAGTCAACAACTCACTAAAGTCTACGCTCAGCATATTTGCCTATATGATTACGAAAGAGAGATACATCTTTATTAGTCTATAGATTTACCTTCCGTCTGTATGGTCGTCAGTTGGTTCAGTATCTGTTTGAAAAACTCAAGACTTTGTCTTCATTTAAACAAATACTTTCGCGAAGGCTTTACACCGATAGGGAAGCAGTGTATTTGCTCGCAATACTCCAGTTACTTGTTGAAGACAAAGAGTAGACTTGTCATTTAAAAGACGTTATTAACCACATAAATATATTTTATGTATCTTAATAATTGGATCATTCTTGTTCGTCCAGAGCATTCGTTACATAATTTCATGTTTGTCTGAAAGGTTGGCAAACCACTGATGCATGAGGATGTAATTGGATTCAACTTGACGTTTAATAGCTTATGGATGTACATGTAACAACACGTCATTTAAAGAATACTTATTACAGCATTTACATTACTTTACATATTATATAAAATAAACGGTATTTATGAGTAATGTGACAGCTATATTTGAATTCTACAAACGCTTCTGCTCTGGTTGATCTTGAAATTACCAGAAAACGTCTTAATATTACTGTAGAAAAATTAATGTTATCCAAAATCTCTATCTTTATGGCTTACGATAATTACATAAGTACATGACAGCAGCACTTATTTAAACTTCTATATTTATTCACGATTGCAAAGCAAGTGCTTACAATTTAGATTTATCGCTCTCTATAGACTCACTAAAGATGAAATCAACATTGAAGAGAGATATTTCCATTATTTGGTGTTTGTAAACTCACGCTTCTGGAAACCGAGATAGAAGACAACGATTTACATCTACACAACATGTATGTGATACAATCAAAAATACATTGAAACTTTATGATATACTTGGCTTACATTTGTTAAAAGGTTTTGCCTATTAAGGGATAATTTTGTGACACAATGGATACATTTTCATTTTGTGTTATCTGTGTACCTCTGCTAACTTTCTTAGTTATTACTCTAATTTCTCCGTCAAGTACGTATCATGTAGAATAGAGAAAATTACCTCTCCGTCGTAAAACAAAAGCCTTAGTACGGTTTGAAAATTGTTCATTGACAGTTGGTAGCGGTTCCAATTTCATAAACTATATGCTACCAACCTTCCATCACTTTTGATAAATCTCTATGATGGTTGTTAACAAAAATGTTCCCTCAATGTTTAATTTGGAAGTTTCTTATCAGTACGTATGCGAACATGTTGTAGTCTCGTTCGGTTACTGAACTTTCTAATTATTTCACTGTGATATAATCCATTTGCTGCCCAGACATTAGTCTTCTTCTAAGTAAATAATACAACGACCTGTCGGCGCTGGAGATTAATGTAACCATAAGATTGAAAATTAGTCTGCGAATACAGTATCGTGTTGTCGATTTCTTTCACAAGAATCTAGTGAAACACAGCATTGATATAATGCAGTCTTTAATTACGGTATTTTGTATGGACATCAAGTCACTTGACTAAACAGTCGGAGCTAACTGATTCCAGAAATAGTTAATGACCTGCGCTATACACATGGTTTGGTATTCATTTTCGAACATACATATTTGCATCATACATATCATGCACCGAAGTAAAATACTCTTTCCAGCAGTGGAGAAAACGGCTTATGTTTATGTGCTTTGACATTTCAGAGAAAGTACCTACAAGTTACTACGATGGGGGTAGACTACAATAACATAACAATAAGGTAGACGACCATGAACAAGAGGAAAGAATGTACACAATAAGGTGATCTTTTTTTTACTGCGTGCGGTACATTGTACAAAGTACAAGATGTGAGAAGTAATTTGTCAAATGAGTTTAAGTAGGTATGCTTCTCAATAATTGTATTTAAGACAAATGAGAAAGCGTCTCAATTGTCAGGGCATAATAGAACAGTTTGCAGTCATTTTGTCAGGGGTTGCAATTGAAACACTGATCAGTTACATTTTGTCTACCTGGTTACATTTGGAAAGGAAAAAAAATAATGCCACAGATATTTTAAGGTTAGAGAAAGAATTGCAGCCTTGAAGAAATGAAAAGGTCTTGCTATTTGTTAGTTTTGCTTTGGTTCTTTCACGAGCAGGTTACGACGCAAACATGATGAATAAATTCAAAACAAAGCGTAATCATAGTACATACTAGATCCATCTCTGAAACACGATCAAAGGCAAGTCAATTTTTGAGAAGTTATTCAGTTATGTCATTGCCATGTGTATTTCTAAATGAATGATAACTAAAACACAAATGAACACAATTCCATAAAAACCTTAATTGTGGAAGGAAGACAGTGAAATATGAAACAGAGGACCCGTTTGAAGCGTGTTGTGAGAGACAAGACAGTTACGAATGTCTCTATAAAATGATTTTCAGTAGCTACAATAGTGTACTATTTCAATCAAAGTCCTTTTACCGGAGCGATTTAACAGTCTCGGTCTGCACTTTGAAATACGATATTGCTAGTACAATGTAAACTAACCAAATCTTCCAATGTACCACCTGCATTTTCCTTCGTGCATCGATAGCTAAAAATTAGCTGGGTGATACTTAAATAAAGAAGGAAAAGGTCAGACGGTGCGTTTGGTTTTGATTAGTATATTTGCCCGAAACATCATTTCCAAAGAAAAAATAAAATCCGAAGTTACCTTAGCTAATCACGTTTAGTGTATCCATGGGTATTTTACACTAAGATGTGTTTGATGGATGATTCCAGAGGTAAAAAAGCTCGAGGCATGTTAGCCTACAAAAGTCAAACGGCTGTTCGAAACAAGGCGGAGTAGGTATTACTAAACGTTTTAATTAGATAGTGTCTTTACAAGAAAACTTCAGATGTATTTTTCATAAATGGATAAATAATTTACGATTGGTCATAGTTTTGAAATAAATGTTACCGTGCGCATGTGTCTAACGGTGTATATAAATAAATCCAAGAAAGCAGACGTTAAAGTAATATTACCATTCAAAATGGTCACATTGGTTTATAGTTAAGAAGGATGCACTAAACATAGTGGATGCTTTAAAACATATAAGAAATAAGTTTTACCAAGTTATTTCTGATATTGATAAATACAAATTAAACAGAAAGGATTGATTTTTTTTAATTTATGACTAGGTTAGTCAAAAAAGATTTTTATAGATTTACTCTATATTCAATGAGAATGAATCTGTTATAGAGATTAGTTATATTTTGGTTATAACAATGGCAATGCTTATTAGTGTAGGAGTATAAATCACTGATTAATGTTTAATGTTGATGGCCACTTTGAACAGTAATACTTCTTTAAAGGTTACATATATTAACGCTGATAATCTTGCTGACAGGAACACTTAATCTGGCTTTATCATTTATGGATAAATAATTTATGATTGGTCATAGTTTTGATATAAACCTTACTGTGCGCTTAAAATTGTGAAGTAATAGTTGTTTTTCAGTATTTCCAAATTTGACGATGAGCGATAGTGAAGTTATAAGTAAGACATTAGTCTTATATCAAATATAAATGTTTACTTGATCTTGGTCTTATAGTCTCCTTGTCGGTACAGGTCACTAGCCACCATCTTCTACTAAAAACACTAAAGTCAGTATCAGTTTTGTATTTAATCATGCTGTCTTAATATTTATGTCATTTTGTCATTTTTCAAAAAGAAATTTTGGTCTGCCTTATCTTCTTTCTCCGACTTCTCACTTCCCCTTCACCTCTCTGTAACCATCGCCTGCTCGTCATCGGCTTTTCGTTCTCAAGTACTTTCCGCCGAATATTGCTGCATATTCTGTTTCTACAATGATATTCACTGTTAACCTGCATTTCATTTATTACTTTCTTGTTTTCCCCTTTGTGCGCTTATTGTCATTGGATAGATTTTTCCCATGGTACTCTACAGTAGTCTTTTACAATTTACTTAGCTATTACTCAGCTACTATGTCACTGTAAACTTCGGACACACCAGTTTATGCCCTTAGAATTTCTTTTTACCAGCGTTTCTACTTTCGGACTTTGTCACAAGTTTGCAGAGACGTATTTCGTATTAATGGAGATTTTGACAAGGCAGTTGTTTTCGAAAGATGATGAGAAATGACAACCCGATGATAGATCATGCCATTTCGTCATTTAATCATCAATTAATTTAGTAGTAATGTCGTGTCCATAGCTAATCACCAACCTGTAGCCAAAAATATACAGTGTTTGCTTGGAAACCGTTTTTAATATTAGAGGCAACCTTGACCTAATCTTTTGTTTTCCTTTGATGATACCATTTCGTCATTTAATAATCAATTGATTTAGTAGTAATGTCGTGTCCATAGCTAATCACCAACCTGTAGCCAAAAATATACAGTGTTTGCTTGGAAACCGTTTTTAATATTAGAGGCAACCTTGACCTAAATTTTTGTTTTCCTTTGTGATCTCACAATGTATTTGGCAAAGACAAAATATACTTTCGAGACAACAAGGCAGTCAGACAGAAACATGCACAAATTGACGTACTCCCGTGACATACGTTTGGGGGTTTTCTCTTGTATCTTTTCTGGATCTTTTTAACCACGCTGTACAATGTTTACACCAAACATACATTTTCAACTCAGCAATGACGGAGCGAACTCAATGAAACCTCAGAATGCTTAGTAACACACAAACCGAAAATTCTAATGTATACAAGGTACATGTATGTGCGAAAGAATGGACATACCAAATATCAAGAAGACATTCTCTAATATACCAGAATTATAACTAAAGCTAGATTTATTAGTGCATTAAAAGTCCTATGGCGTACATTTACTTCAGACAGTTATTCTGAGCATTTTTAAAATATTTACGCCTAACGTTGATGTCTAAAATTTCAATCCTATCAGCCTCAATGGGGCGGTGTTGTCAACGTACTTGTCTTTCTATAGGGACATTAACGAATCCAAAGCTTTCAAATTCCTTCACATTAAAGTAATGATAAATCGGTCTACTACTACGAACTGTTCTCATCTATTCTAACCATTTTACAAATGTTGTACCGCGAATATAATCGATCACAGCGGACACTCAAATAAGTGCAATATCTAGATCAAAGAATAACTTTACAAATAATTACATGCTTAAATGTAATAAATTCATTTTTCAAATCGTTTTATGCATTTCGTTTTCTACTTGTACTTGTTTACATTACTTCAGGTAATTTCTTTTACCACAAGTCTTTTCATTTGCCAATATTTAAAAAAGAAAATCTGCCGATCTTTAAAAACGAATGTCACTACAATAAAAAAACGCTATATCCAGCGCTTTACTGTATAAATAAATAACACTCCAGCTAAAATATTCCTTCTCAGCCAAATTATGTTAAGAAATTTACAGTTCATTAATCCCAGAGAGAATTCAATTTGCGTACGCATGGTGCTTTCCAGGAGAACAGGAATTTTTGCAGGATAATCTTAATTTTTCGTATTAAAAACACAACATGAATAATCACCATCAGTGAACATCAGCCTACTGAAGTTTTGACTACTAGCCGCAGATGGTAGTTTTTTTGTGAGGCTGCAAATTAGTTAAATTACACATAGCCATTCTGATCAGTGTAATTGTAAATATGTCCCCAGCGGGTCCTTATTTCCTAATGGAAAAAAATAATAGCTAATTTTATTTCCTGGAACTGTTCGTTGTCCCATAAAAATGCCGGTGTATTCTAATGAACCTTACTAAACGACAGTCAGCTAGATTTATATAGTTAGTTCAATTATGTTTTAACGGAGCAATCAATAAGAGTGTCATATTTATAGGCAACTAGAGTACTTATAATGATTTACGCAAAATGCAACCACGCAAATACTCTGAAATCTGTTGTTGTATATCATTTTTTCGCAAGTCTGTTTGTGACGAACAATATAATACGCTTATTCAAATTTTAAAAAAAGCAACTAAGGGCTTAATACGAGTTCTAGACATCGTGCCGGTGAATAACTCTCTCTTAACTAAACTGGAAGTGTCAATACGAATTTGATTGTAATCAGTTCGTTTCCAGATTTCTGTGAGATGAATACTTGCCAATAATTCTCGCTGTCGCATGTTATTCGGCAGATCTTTTGAATAGACAGTTATTGTTGTAAAATTCCTTAATTAACGCTATATTATCCTTGGAAAAGTCGTTTTACTATAATTGTGTATTTCATTATTTAAAGGAAGATACTTTTGGATTAATAATGAGTTTTAGAGAAGGTATGTCTAAAATTTATGGATTTTCTTTCTATCGTTTGCATGCTTATTCTATACAATACGACAGCTGGTGGAGAAAATAACTGATATCGATGGTGAAATAACTTATCAGCGAGAATCTTATTCTCTCGTATCACCCCGGTGATTGATTTGTCGAGGCGCATGCACCAGCGGCGGTTTGCTAATTGAATATAGGAAAACTAGGAAAGACTGTTGATTATTCAATAGGTGTTTTACAATTCCCCGAGACATGAAAATCTATTTTCAATATATATATTTATAACGCTGTTATCAAAATTGTTATTTAATTTGTTATAGTCATATAAATTATTTGCATGTATACGTCGTTTTCATAGTGGAAATTTGACGAGTTGTTAAGAAAGATCTGTCATTACCGCAAAGCTGGCGGCATGTGTTTTAATTAAAGAAACATTTGAACAAACAACATCATGAAGTAGAAAATGGCAAGGGTATATATTATTGTTGTATAATGATACACAATCAGTTCCTGATGCAGAGTGTGAAGTTTACAGAACACATTATTCATATTACATAAGGTTTTAGTTCACCTGAGCCTAGGGTGCTCAAAGGTGAGCAGTTGTGATCGCCCGTTGTCGGGTGTCTGTCCACAATTACGTTATGAACACTAGTAAGACCACATATTACAATCATTCTGAAAATTGGTCAGGGTGCTTATCTAATGCACTGCCATATAGGGTCAAAATAGGTTTCCAGGCCAAATAATAGAACAACCTTGTGGGTTTTTTTTTTTTTTTTTTTTTTTTTTTTTTTTTTTTTTTTTTTTTTTTTTTTTTTGTGGGGGGGGGGGGGGGGGGTGGGGGGGGGGGGGGGGGGGGGGGGGGGGGGGGGGGGGGGGGGGGGGGGGGGGGGGGGGGGGGGGGGGGGGGGGGGGGGGGGGGGGGGGGGGGGGGGGGGGTGGGGGGTGGGGGGGGGGGTTTTTGGGGGGTGGGGGGGTTCTTTTTGGGAGGTTTGGACGTGGCTGTTGTGGTAACATTGTAGAGGTCATATTAGACCCTAATCCTCATGGAAACGTGAATACTTTATCCTGACGACTTCAAGGCCCAAAATGAAATCTAATAATCCTGGTACAAACATAAACCTAGTCCCTATTTCACCTATGATTGACAAATGACAGTCTTTTTGATATGTAAGAAAAGAAAATGGATGTCTAATGTATTCCGGTCGGGAAGTAATTTCAGTTTGATCAGAGATCCTATATTGTAGCTTGATAAGCATACTGTCTAAAACACTACCAGAAAAAAAACTCAGCAGTCGGTTAAAAGCACAGATGGCGTTAATTTTGTATTCTGAGTTTGTTGTATATTTTTGTAATTCATGACCTGTTGATGTTTAGTTATTAACATTAAGAGAATTTGGAACCTTTCCTACAGTACATCTGTTTTTGCATAATTTGAAACTGTACTCCACTACAGGATGTAAAATGCGGTAAGTATGGGGGTATGATGGTTCTGCAAGTTTTAGATCTAATCTTATAACAAAACAAAAACATCAAATGCTTATTCTACTTTGCATGTTTGCACATTCATTTACATGTCTCTATTTCTCTTTCAATAAACACAAACTATTGGCAAAATTAGGTTTCCATTTGAATTTCATCGCACTCATCTTAGGCCTTGAAAACGTGTTGACTTTATATATGCAGAAGAAGTAAACTAAAATGTCGAGGCAATGTTAAACCTTTATAAACGATCAATACCATGCCTTGAATTATCCAGTTCATTCAATTCAAATGCATTAAAATTTTACAACTTAATGTCAGTATGTAAATTAAAAGCTTTTGCTAGAGGAAAAAATATGCTGATAACGATCAGTGTTCTAAGAATTCAACCTTGTTAAAAGTATACACATATGTTGTGGTGTACAACGAAACAGTAATTCAGTAGACAAGGTATTTTAACAATTGTAGACTTGCCGTGCATATACCAGTTTTAACAAAAGCATTCTTTAGGTTTCTTTTACTTTTTTATTTCTCCTAACAAATAGAACTAGATACTCGGAATTTTCTTTTATAGCCCATCATGGACAAAATAGATCATGAAATAATTTACTTAACGGACAAAATGAATTCATATCATTACTGTAATACTGGTTTATATTTAAAAAAAATATTTGGAGCCGCCGTGGCGCAGCGGTAGCGCGTTCACCTCCATATCAGAAGGCCCCGGGTTCGACTCTTACCATAGCCATGTCGGTAGTGTTCTTAGGCAAGACACAAATTTGTCAACTCTCTCTCTCTCTCTCTCTCCTCTCTCTTACGAGGTCATCTGGAATGAGTCTCGAGAGCGACTGATCAAACTTGTTTCGCAATCGAAAATAAATAGATTGGTTTAATAATAATTCATAAATAAGAAAATGTATTAAATGGTGGACAATTCTCAGTGTTGATTAACTCAAACATTATGCGCAAGTATGCTAACCAAATCATAGTAGGCGTCATATTTAGACTAAACATTATGGTGTAATGGCTCAGATATATTGAGACAAAGATAAAGCATTGTAGGTTACCTGTTCATAGAGACTCATAGATTTATATAAAAAGACAAACTTCACTACCTGCGTTTACTGATTAAAGTTAACTGCCGTAATATCATCACCATTGTGTTGTGTAGTTTTGATATATATCACTTATAAACAAAAGCGATTTTCAATATGAACGATATTGGTAGCTAGATTTCATAGTAGCATTCCTGTTAAGTTGTATCTTTATGCGATAAAAAAGGATATTCTGATCGGCGCTCGAACCCGGTACCATTTGCGTACAAGGCAAATGATCTCCATCAAAAGTTTTACATACTACACGCACCTGTCATTTATTTTGCGATATAATGGTTACCAATTTCAAGTCAAAGGGAGCTTGATATGGTGCGCCGAAAGAAACGTCTTCCACATTTAAATAATACTAGAACGTCACGTGCAACCGCAAATGAAATGACAAGAAGAATGTACAACATTTTTAATTGAGAAAATTTCTCTGTAAGGTAACTTTTAATTGGATAATACCCAATGATGATATAGTTGTTGTCCTCATGAACATATCACGGGACTGACATAATCACAATTGTAGAGTAAATGTGTAAAGCGGCCGTTAAGCTAAGCAAGAAGAGCGTTCGCTCTCCTTGTCTTTTCGTTCCGTCCAGGGTTTACACCTTTCTCACGTCTTCTGATATGATGCGCCGAAAGAAACGTCTTCCACATTTAAATAATACTAGAACGTCACGTGCAACCGCAAAGAATGTACATTTTTAATTGAGAAAATTTCTCTGTAAGGTAACTTTTAATTGGATAATACCCAATGATGATATAGTTGTTGTCCTCATGAACATATCACGGGACGGACATAATCACAATTGTAGAGTAAATGTGTAAAGCGGCCGTTAAGCTAAGCAAGAAGAGCGTTCGCTCTCCTTGTCTTTTCGTTCCGTCCAGGGTTTACACCTTTCTCACGTCTTCTGATTGCACAAACATTTTACTTGACAGGACTTTTTACTATGACATTTATAAATTCAAAATTGCGCCGATAATCTTTTTTAAAAAAGTTCTTGTTAAGATGAAGACACAATTGTGCTGACGCAGTGATGACTACGTTATAGTTCTTTTAACCTCTTATTTCCCCTGATTGTCTGTGAACATCATAATCCCAAAATGGATATATAAGTTGACACTGGTCGCCAAGTATTGATAATAGTTTCTCACATATTGTTATTTCCTCGAGACTGATTAAACATTGAACAGGAGTCAGTGCCTCACGCGTAGTAGAACATTCACTTCCGTTCCAATAGCTGACCAAGCGCTGACCGAAAAAAGCAGTCGCTCAGTTTCCGACCAACAGCGTAGTGCTAGCATCTAAACCATGAAAGAGAGTATTACAACTTTCGCCAAAGTGAATACACTTGACGAATACTGGTACGATGATGAGGAAGTTAATCGAATTTTAGATACGAATACCAATTTTAAAGAAATAACCACCATTCAAAACATGCACTTCGCAGCATTCCATAGTATTTTATCGTATTAAAGATTTGACTTTTTAATAGAACAGGTGCTAAAATTAAATATCGCGTTATTTACAATAATCGTGCAAAAAAGAGGCAGACAGACATACTTTCTAACCGCATAAATGCTATAAACATCTTATAGAAACATCCAGGGCCTTTCTAGGTTTTGCAAACTAACTGGGGTGAATTAGATTTTGCTTTATCTATTTTAAATGTTTTGATCAGTTTAATATAAATATGTTTTTGTCATCAAACGTAGGGCCCAAGACGTTGTTGAGCTATTTTCATTAGTCTAACACATACCTTGTGAATAATGTTGATACATTTATATCATTGATTAAACATGTGTTCTGCAAGTATGTTTACGCTATCGCTATGTACTTATTATTATTTATCAGAATGATAATGATAATGACTTAAGCAGGAGCACCGGTTGCGATGATTGCCGTTCTGAACTAATAGTTTGTTTGTACTACATGTAGCAGAAAATAAGTCTTAGTGTGTCCTTTATATTGGTGCCGCAAGGAAAGCAATCTCCCAGCAGTTCTTTCTTATTTGTCCTATTCTCTTCATTGAGTGCTTGGGCATATAGGTAAATCAATTTGCACTGTCTGACTGAAAATTAATACTGAAAATGATTACTGTTAATTGAGTTTGTCTCTGCGATGGTTGTTCGAAGAGATTCCTGGAAAAACGCCATAGCCTTTTTATACATAGTTATGTATTGTTATATGACATTGTGACATTAAATCATTATTTTAAGTTTTGGCAATGTACTAAATTGTTATTTTGATTTTACTTTTAAAGTGAGGTACGTCCTACAGTCATATAAAGGGTACAGTGTAAGGAACAGTGTTCGTTTATTACGTATAGTGTCATTCTTTCATTCTTTGAAATTGCTTACAGTACCGGTCAACCCTAGGTTTTCTCCCCGGCTGATTTTGCCTAGACCCAAGTAAAGCTCCCATGCATACTGGTACCTAATTAAATTGAAAAATTAGGGAGTTGTGTTGTACACGACTGCAATACCAAGTTAGTATTGTACAAATATTTTGTTTATTTAGCCACATATTGTATTCGAGCATAAAGACCAGACACGCGTTGTCAGCATAAGTTGGTGCTCGAACCACTTTGACTCGTGGTTGCTTTATTTGGTGTTATACATTTGTAACGCATTGTTGGAGCAGAAAGAGGAGTTTTTGTAGATCGCGTTGTACAAGGGAGTAAACTCTAGTTACTTATAAAATGACTTAATACTTAAAAGTATTTAGTATATTATTCAACATAACCGTTGACTTATACTTATAGTGCCGTCCCTGCTTAAACGGCCAGCCATTTCTGACTAATGAAACACCTTCTTTCTGAGGACATTTGCCCCCCGAATCCTATCTTCAATGTCAGGCAGCTAGGCATGGTAACCATTATTTAGATTGCGGCTTACTAACCTGTCACACCAGAACGGACCACTCAGGGTGGCTGTAACACTAAATAACACATATATAGGCACCATAGAAAAAAAAACCCCGACAACTACGAAATCCTAAATTTGTCTCGTAAAATCCGTTTCTGAGACAAGAACCATCCCGCAAACTTTTAAATACCGAAATGAAGTCTTCTGTGTTTCCTGACACCTTAGCCGACCATATGACTTTTTTGTAACTGTACATTTATAGGTACTTCTTTTTGACAATCTGATAGTCTATTGGTAGTTTTTCATTAAACATAATTCTTTACCAAATAAAACGCAAAATTTGACTCATTTGATTGTTTATCGAGTGGTACATAAATGACATTTGCCGAAAACTTACTGTCGAAATGCAGTTCCATGCAATTTTGTACCTTTTCAACTGTAATGTAATTACAGTTGCAGTCTGTGGAGTACATGCAGCTGGTAATGACATTGCACATTTCTCCACTCGCGTCGGCAGGACGTTGCTATATAGCAGCTTTCATTGTACGAAAAGCTTCCACAATATTGTTCACAAATCTCGCATGATAACTGATATACAATGGAAGCTTTTAAATAAACTAGAAAGCGACTCTCTTGGTAAGAAAAAGAAACAATGTGTTCTATCATATAGGTGAAGCAAGGCCATGGATATTCCTAATTACTATGTCCAATTTCAAAGAATCCTGTTAATAGCTTTCAAGATGCAATCTAAACAAAAAGTAACAAATGTGAGTTGTTCATCAATTAGCCAACATTAATGACACCGAGAGCACTTGTCAATATGTTAAACCAAAATATGAACGCTCAAGTAATTGATACAATGTTTCTTCATTTATACTTTTAAGCAAGCATGTTACAAATAAAGAGTATTCATAAAAACGAGGCCCGTGAAAGTTCTTCCTAGATGTTGTCAATCAATGTATCACAGAAAAAGTATTACCATACTCTTACATATAGGTCGAAAATTTAACTTTTTATAATATGGGAGAAATCGTTGTAACGTAACGTAAACCATGAGATATAATAGAGTTTGAGATTGTTTCTTCTCTACTTAATTATGTAACGGTTGTTGACTGGTAACTGAAGCAAAAAGCTTGAACTCGCAAACCGCTTTATATAGGAGAAAACACAACTGTTCCTCTCCGTTATATTTAATAGTCTATGTTAAATCATGATTTTCCTTGCAGTGTCATTGTGTAATTTGTGTTTTGTGTAATTTGTGAATAGCGTGTGTTTCTCAGTTTAGTCCATATTAAAATATAGATCTGAATATAATATCCTCTCTTATTGTGAAATGCTTCATTCAATCTATTAATAAATTCCCAACCATTATTTTATTATTTTATTATTCATGATTACTTTTCGACTGTAGATCGTCGTTGTACAGGAAAGCAAGTCATACATTACATGCAAGTGGTGTCAATATCTAACGGTAATATATCTTTTAAAATATTTCTCTGGCAGACATTCTAGCTGACGAAAATAGGTCTGAAGGGCGTGTCAATTGAGATATGTACATGCCAAAGAAGGGTGGTCACATGACATCGGTCATTGAACAAATTAAGACGTTCACGCATAATTGACTTATTAATTGTAATTCGACCTGTCAGAAGCTTTTGCTTGTCTCAATTATCTAAGTCGGAAAAGGTGTGTTCATGCGACGGTCTTTCATATCTTTATATATATGGTATAATGTCCTTGATTAAAATTCGATTTTAATAGAGTTTGCATGAAGCGGCATAGATAGCTAAGATTGTCGTTTTGCTTAAATCTCATGTGTATGGTGCTCATTCGCAGGTAGTTGTTCTACGGAACATATAAGCAATCAATAAAATGAATGTTTTGTACTAAGATGTGTCGAATAAACTCTTTTTCAATAGCATGGAAAATTTAAATAGCTGAAAGTGCCTTACCGAGGATATAATGGCACTTAGCCGAAGCATAATTTATGCAGTTATTTTTTTTAAATCATGATTTGTATTATTTTCCGCTTTTTATGCGTCGTTACCTTACAAGAACACCTTAAAACAATATAATTAAACCAAGGCAGCGCTGAAACGCTGTCAAAAGCATCACTTTCATAATCAGTGATATTTCTCTACGGCTTAAACATGTTGCCAGATCCAAATAACGTTGTGATCAAAATATTTTCTGCGCATGCTATGAGAATTCCCGTGACTATTCTTTGCTCCTGTACATCTATTTAACACCATTTATTATCAGAGACATTCGTATTGTCTATATACACCAGCTCTGAACTTCCTCTCTGCAACTCTTGACGCTAATAGTTAGCTACGTCTCCTATCAACTTTATTCGGACAATCCTCTTGAGATACTCGGGTAGAGTTGATAGCTTACTGACTAGGAAATAAAGAGGACCATCATACTTTACATTTGTAATTCTTCTCACATATGAACAGTGTTTTAAAAGGAGCATGCCTTCAACTTTTCTCAAAATACAGGATCGGTTAGGTCAACGTAGATTTACGTAAAATGATATATAAATGTATTTTTAGAGTCATACATATATCGAGAAGTGTATCATTTTTTCACACAGTGCTACTGTAGAGACCTTTCGAAGTAAATCGCCATCTGCCCAAACATTTCGAAACTAATGTTTATGAAGGTTTCACGGAACTACACCACTTATGATTCCTCTGATTCCATCGGTACTTGTAGGAGTCTTGAGCTGAAACCTAGAGATGTAGTGACAATCCTTTCACATATTTCAGTAAATCATGTTTTGAGGCTTTTTACAATGCTACAATTTTAGGGTATTCCTCTTTAAATGAAGATGAATTAATGTGTTGCGTTAAAACTTAAAAAGTAGATTTGAACATTTGTATCAACGTGATTCTTTTGTAAAGTAAGCTGAAAGTATGAAAGTCAATCAATTTATCTATATTTATATAAATTAATATACGAGGCGACATGCATCTATTCTAAATCAATCCGCCTATCCTAAATTTTTTCCAACCTCACTACCATCCACCGTCTGTCTGTCTAATTAGCCAGTCAGCAACCTGTCCATCCATCCAACCATTAATCAATGCAATAGGTCAAGCAATACATAATAATCATAGGAGCTATGCGTCAACAGACGATACTGAAAACAGTAAATCAATCCTGAACCAATGCTATTATAAACGTAAGTTACTGAAGGCATACAGTACAATACAAAGGAATTGTTTTCGTCAGAGATGATCTTTAAAGGGCAACATCGACTCGACATGTTACCTTTAGTAATATTTTACCTGTCATATTGCCTACGATGTGTAAAATATGTAAATTCATTCATGCGCATTACCAATTCACTTTTAAATTACTTACTTATTTAGTAAATATGTCTGGACCCTCTCGGACAGTATATCTAAAACTTGATAAAGCATATTGCATCTTTGCATGTCTATATAATGATAAATTATAACTTTTTATTATGTGTCAATTAAATAGTATACATTTTCTATCATTCAAGAAACAAGAAAATATGTCATCCATTGCTAAACGTGAACAGTTTTGCTCCCAAGCTTTCATATAGATCATTATCAAAGGACGGACAGCGCGACCTCGCTAGTTTGGTTACAATACTTCCTTATATCGTATACCAGTCATAAATACTTAATCCTGATTGGCCGATAGCGTGCCGGGTCCGCAAAAGTATGTGTAGACCTGGAAAAAGATGTGTAGACCTGCACGGATTTCAAGACGTCATTTCTGTTATATTTTCGCATAGTTTTCACTACTTTTAATGAGGTATACGATATAATAATTGTAGACTAATGTTTCGGTCAATATATAGTTTTTCGGACCTGTGAAAAATGATATTGACCTCGGACTTCGTCCTCGGTAAATATCACTTTTAACAGGTCCTCAAAACTATAAATAGACCTCAGCATTAGTCTATAATTGTATAATGTAGCTCATGATTTTTCAGAAGGGACTATGTCTGCTAAAAACAACACACAGGTAATCTGATTTAAGTATATATCTTAAACGTTCTGTATCGATCACTGTGAGGGAAGATATCACGGGGGAAAATGACCCCCGATTCAGTTTTAATATTCCAAACTGTCATATATAGAAACAAATATTTTATACAGCCGCATAAGTGTATTCCATTAAGGGTTGGCTGATAGATTGAAGGATAGATAGAAATTGACTGGGATATTAATTTTATGATAATGTACGAGTCTGGCAGTTTCAATATGACAGATATGTAAACAGTTTGAACCTTGAACTGTAGTCTAAAGATATAATAATCAGAACAGCCCAACTTCTGAATTTGTATACGTTTGTGCATTTTGTTTTCAAATACATCAAGTACATTTTGAGCCTGGAACATTGGAGCAAAATCAAGCACATTTTATCATAAGGTACGGCCTAAAAAGAAGATAAGTAAACTCCATACATAACAAACTTCTTGGAACCATTTAATGTGTTCGTTATATTCGGAGAATGTTATATCCGTGTAAAAAAATTTATAGAGTGGGGGAACCTATGCTGGAGGTATTTTGAATGTATATCAGCAGTTCAAAAAGTAGGAAATCCTAATCATTTTGATTTGCCACAGCGAAAACTTAATGTTATCCCCGCTAAATCGAAACAAGACGTTGATGTGCTTCATCACTTGACTATGTCGTCCTGGGAGCTATTGACACGACACATGTCAAAACTTGAAATTTCACCTCGAAGGGAACCAATGCTGGCGGTATGTGATATTTGACAACCAACAGGTGGGAAACAGTTTTTAGAGCCTAAATATTAAATAACAAGATCTAACAGTTTCCATAGAATATATATTTTTATACAAAAGAAATAAGTTTTATCAAAATTGCTAACTTTAACTGGGTGATTTTGATGTCTATATTTAAGAATTTTTCTAGCGAAATGGATCAAGTACAATTGTATGGACTGCTGTGACGCCACAGAGCTGCACGCGTGGCTATCACTACGTTTGCTGTTGAAGCATTTCATCGACTGTCAATGCTGAATGTACCCTGAAAATTTTTCTTCATCTGTTTTTCTGTAAATAGCCGTTTTTCGGAGATACCACCAGCATAGGGATACCGCCAGCATAGGTTCCACCACTCTAGTAAGTAGAGATGGAATAAAATCGGGCGCATTATATCTGTTCCCTTTATCCTTATACATGTTGTATTTGGAATTTCACTTTAACCGTGGTCTATGTATACAGTGAGTTTACTGTGTACGTAATAATTTCAGGTCTGAAATGTGAAAAATATAACTTGAATGTAATACCTTTTGACAAAGCCTAACATACGTTACCGTAGAAATAGAAAAGCCATTTAGATATTACGTCTGCCCAAGCATATAACATAACTGCTTCACATTAATTCTAATACACGTCCCCCGCCTATTATATAATAGAGATTGTCAGTTTTACAATTTATATCGGTTTTCTTGCATGCCATTGTTGGTTGAATACTATGTTGTATTAACCTACGGAACCTCTAGCTTTCCTTCTAAGGAATAGTTTCGCTCTATGTGAAATCCGCAGACTGTATTGGATATTTTGTTCTCAGTGTAGTGCCAAAAAGACTGTATAAAGTATTCGGGACTCTGTGAATACTGAAAGAATTATAAAAAATATTTTTGTTCAATTTTGTTCTAACTTTTTGGAATATACGTCAAAATGGGTAAGTAAGAAATTATCGAAACTCATGTTTTGTTTTTCAATGTGTATGTGGTTATTAAACTAAAATATATAAAAGTATGTATTTACATTTCAAAACCTATTTTTGTTTTAGTTTAGGCTTTATAGAGAAAATTGTCCTCGAATTTATAGACTATAAACGAATACACTGATTATTACATAACCTTGTGTAAAATATAAACTAATAAAATTTTCATTGATTTTGCTACATTTTAAAGTTTTATTAATTATTGAGACCTGTCTTTTGATAGTGCAATATCAAATGCTATCAATATATTTGTTTAACGAATACATTTCTAACGAATATTGTATGGAAGTTCTGAACATAAACCATAATTTTAACTATTAATATCTGCATCCAATTCTTTCGGAGACATTTTCTATTTATTTAGGAGAGTTATTCAAAATCTCGTTAAGCATAAGCCAAGTATTGTAATTGTTATGGACATCAGATTTAGAAATTTTACTGATACTGCTTGAGGTAGCCGGTTTATTTAATCTAGGTTGATACAGAGAGCAGGATGAATGGTATTATAATCTTAGGTTTGAATGATTGACAAGTTGATTTGTACTAACTAGTAATTCAATATTATCAGTGTTAAGGTTATACTTTGATGGCTGTAAAATTATAGTTAAGAGATTATACCTAAGTAAAATATACTGGTCATCAGAAGTATATACTTATTTTGGTAAAAATCATAACTACTTAATTACAAAACTGTGAAAGAATTTAGAGCACTATTCAACATGATAAATAAGGAAAAAACTCTGTGGTCATGGTATTCAATGAGTGATACATTGTCCACTTAGACATAATTTATATTGCTCATTGTATCTTCCAGGCAACAAGTTTAAAGTTTTTTAATTGTTTCTTGAACTTATGAAGCAGAGGTCCTCTAAATAGCAACGTGAAATGATTAGACCGTGGACTTTAAATCTTTTCATGGGATCACGATACAGATTAAAACACGTAAATTGTTTTAATTGGAAAATCTTCAAACGTGAATAGATGAAAGAAGTATGAGTAGATTCTCTTTTGCCATATTAATTAGTAGTAAGCGATCCTTCCAGAAGTCAATGATGAAATATGTCATGGGGTGGCAATACAATTGCAGTTTTCTTTGAAGTTATATAAATACTTAAAATGACCGGTTTAGTCGATTGTTTAGTGCAAGGTTGGACTAATTTCTACGCATCGTAATTCGGAGCCTCTATGAACCAATGCCTGATCGTATCAGGATCTTGGCGTTAATGTGGTAATAAGAGTCACGAACTTTTCCTCATAAGCATTTCATATGGGAGATTTTCAAAAATATACATGTAACACAATATCAAACATTTGAGACATAACATTTGTAAATTGCGTAAATATTAAACCAAATTCTAACCGTTTTACTGCTCACATACGGAAGATAAAGTCTAATCACAATATGTGCTTTCATTGTCCTTTGTTATATTTATTGTAGTTTGAAGTTGCAAGCTTGACTGTCTAAATAATAATTCCATTCTGATTTTATCTGTGTTGACGTTTTTGAAATCCACCACGCAATAGCAATAACTGCTTTGCTCATAGCAGACATGGCATCGTATTTTCAGCTCATCTGGCACGAAGTCCCAAGGTGAGCTTTTAGGATCGTGCTGTGTCCGTCGTGCATCGCATGTCATCAATTTTTTGTTTCAAACAATATCTCCTCCAAAACCATTTGGCCAAATTGAATTAAACCTCACAGGAAAGTTCCTTTGGTGGTCCTATATCATAGTTATGTAAAGCACTCCATTCCATGCAGAAATGAAAAACGTTGAAATCTAAATATTTGGAAGCTTCTATGAAAACCACAAGGCCTAGAGCTTAGATATTTTGCATGTAGCTTTGTCTTGTGAGATTGACCCGCCCCGGTGGTCACCTGATTTTACAAAGGCTTATGTAGGGATAACTTCAAAAATATTCTTGTCTAAACCCACAAAGAACAGAGCTTAGATACTTGGAATGTAGTTTTGTGTAGTGGTCCTGTACCAAAATTGTTCAAATAATTAACCCCGGCTTTTTTTAATCGTATGGTCTCAATCCACAAGGGATAAGGCATATAATGCAGAGAAAATATCCTAATCGCAATCTAACAAACTGTTCAAATCATGACCCCCGGTCAAAATTGACCCCGCATCGGGGTTCACTTTTGTTTACATTAGAATATATAGGAAATGTTTGAAAATCTTGTCTCAGACCACAGGGCACATAGCTTAGATGATTGGCAGATATCATTGCCTAGTGGTCCTGTACCAAGAGAGTCCAAATCGTACGCATTGGGTCTAAATTGGCCCAGCAAGGCCCGGGGTCACTTGGCCTACATACCAACTTTCTGCCTTTGAAGCTACATCAATTTGGTACATGTATACAGTTTTGTATTGTATATTTCACCTCGACATTGGCTGACCTTGACCTACTTTCTTGGTTTTGATGGTACAACAATGAAAGTTAAGCTGTATGCATAGTTTTACATAGTGATTTCATCATTGACCTTGGTTGACCTTGACCTACTGACAATATTTCTTTGTTTGAAGCTACATCAATGAAATTTTACCATGTATACAGTTTTGCATTTGATTTCAATATCGACTTTTGCTGACATTGACCTTGAACTACTGTCATTCAATCGTTAATTACCTACGACGTAACGTTATAAGCATTAAGACGTCATTTTCCAAAACAGAACGTCTCAATAACGTTTTATATGATTATGCATTATTTTGATAAGTTTGCATTTAGAAATGTTCGTTCCAGCGAAGAAAAAGTTTCTATCATGAGACATTTAGTTCAGATGGAAATATCCGTCACCTCGGGGAGCTGTTTAGCGGGCACTCAGCAGAGCCTTGTTCTCGTCAAACAGCTACCCTCGGATATTTCGATCTGAACCAAGTGCTTTTATTCTTTTACAAACTAAAGAGATGAAATTTTGATTCTTTGTGCCTTTGTGCACTATATTTTTGTTTTAAGTGCAATGAAACCAAGGTGAGCGATACAGAGTCAGCATGTATGTCGATATGCTGCAATGTAAGACAGACAGTTACTTTTTGATATTTACCATTCGCATTTTATATGCTTAATATCTATATACATTTGTACAAACATCTACATTGTACATCTACGGAGTTTTTGCACTTTTTTTGTTTTTAACATAGCGATGAAAAATTATTTTGGTAATATTTTGTTATTTAATAAAGAATCATTACTATGTGTTATTGATGTGTGATCTATTGTTCTTGTAATATAACAATGACAACATTGGTACTATTTTATAAACTGATTTATTATAATTGTAATCTGTTTACATAACATTTAACTATTGGTTTAAACATTACTTCTCTCGTTACTAGTCAGATCCATTACTATGTAAAGAAAATCATTTGAATTACGAAGATTTCCGTTACATTCTTCTTAAGTGAAAAGCAATTACGCCAAATATTGAGCTCTTTAATTTTTTAAGTGAGTTATAGTGCTTTGATGCAAATATACTTTCTTATCCCCACAGTTTGACATTTCAAGCTTCATTAAGATTAGTTTTTCTTTTGAGCATTGTATATTACTGAGGTCCAATATTGATGACACATGTATATCTAAAACTAATGTGGCTGTCTTCTGCGGTAAATACATATTTTTTACCGGGAATTAAATCTAACACTCCTTAGCAGCATCTTCGCTTTTAAAACTCACCATGGGGTATGCACACTTTGCCGATAGTGTAATCTGATTACGGTATATTTTTGTCTTCCTATCAGGAAAGTTAAACTTAACGTCTTCAAAAGATACAAATTGCTTATATTCTTCATGAGCTATGTTTAAAGTTTTCATAAAATTATATAGAATAGTGGTTATCTACTACCTGACATTAGACCTTAAATAGAATTAACTCTTTGAAAATACATAATACATTTTAAATAATTTTATTTTTTTAATAGATTACAGGTCTCATAAGAAAATGAAAACTGAAAATAAGCCTTACATATAGGTTGATTAGGTAGGTACATAGAAACTCTTCGTCAGCTTTTCTAACTAAGAATAGCATGAATCAGAGATTGGTTAGATATCTTCAAAATTTCTATGAGTTTCACAAGAATTTATTTGCGACAGTTATGCGAGTCATAATCGAGGCATGCTACTGTAGCATTATATCCATCATTTCCGCAAAGGTGTATGTCTATTGGTTATATAAGGTTCATATGACTTGGCAAATTTTGTCTTTTTTATCCCCCCGCCAAAGGCGAAGGGGATATTAGAAATGGTCTCCGTCCGTCCGTGCGTCCGTCTGTCCGTCCGTCCGTCCGTGCGTCCGTCCCAATTTTGTCCGGAGCATAACTCCAAAAGTACTTGAGGGATTTTCTTCAAACTTAATACACTGACATAGCACATTGGTAGGAAGTGCAGTGTGTAAGAACAATAACTCTACCTTGCCTACTTTTAGTCAAATAGAAAAATATCATACCTATACTGATAATGAACATTAATATAATTTTGCAAACCTTCTCTTCATTGCCTTATTCTTTTTCCACTTACTTGAAAACTGTACTCAGCATGACCATAACTATACGGCTTTTTAAGGATTTCCTCTCACCAAGTAAAATGTACGAAAGTACAACCTTCAGGTAACTTCTTCCCGGCGGGGGGTTAACCATGTGTAACATGGCTCTTGTTACACTTTCTTATGCGTAGGGTCTATCTTTGTTCTTGCTTAATTAATTATGTAGTTAAAATCAAGATGCCACACGTCAGATATTATCTTGAAATAATCAGTGATGTTGTGAATGTGCCGATTATGTATGTTAATTCGAGTAGTTAATGCATACCGCAACAAGCCACTGTTAATTTTATTAATAATTATCATAATTATGTTTACGGAGCTGCACTATGTCTCTTCTAAATGACATATTTAGTTTTATCAACAACTTCAGAAACAGTGTAAGATTGCTCTTTTTAATTGCTCGATGAGTTCATATCATAACGACTGGCCCTTTATGTTGCAGTATTAATGCACATTTCATTTTACTGGCAATGAATGTTCGAATACCGTTGCAAATGAAAGCTTTTTCCAGAAGGATTAGCTTGCAGATGACTTTTCGTGATCAAGTTACTATTAGGTATTTTCAGCAGTGAACATTCTTTCAATAATGTTTTCCAACGTTTGATCGATAGGCTAACTCAACCTTTTGCACCAGACATTGATAATTTGCTCATTAACTACCTGAATCTGGGATGTAATGGTAGTCCATACCATATTCTATCTCTTGGTCAAATGTGAAATTATTTGGCAAGGAAGAGCTTATGAACAAACTGCTGTATCCTATTAATCGTTGTTATATCTCTGCGGGTTTACACGTTGATAGATCCAAATTACGATATGATCAAAACATTTCCTTCGCTTGCTTTGTGAATTCCGGTGGCCTTTCGTTGTTTCCATATAGCTATTTAATACCACTTATCGTCCGCGACGCTCCTATATTCTGTAGATCAGCACGGAACTGCACGTATAACTATTTCCAAGGTCATTGAGAGCTTTGCTTTGTTCGGGATATTTTAGGCAATTGTCCTAAGGGAGTCGGGCCAAGTACTTTGATAAGGTAATAATAACGGACATGACTCATTAATCCTTCTTACTTGTTTAGTCATGTAAGACTCTGTTTAAGTAGATTTGCGTTGTTTTTTACAACAACTAGATAAAATAAAGTTACAATTAATATCCATTTTATCCTTTCATTTAGATAACTTTACTAAATCAGTGATACACGTCAATCAATGAAACAATCGGTTAATTAATCTTGCAATATCTATATTCATTCATCCATCAGTCTGTACAGTCACTGATTTATCCGAACATATCCAGTAGACATTAGATGGTTCGGGTTTGTGTGCAATTTTGCGTTCTAGGGTTTGCTTAAGTCCATTCTATCATTGCGAGGATTAAAACGATACACGTAGTGTTGGTTTAAGATAATTGTATTGTGGGGTTGAAAAGGATCAAAAACAAATTAAAACTATAACCTCACAAAGTCCGTCTCTAGAGTACGTACGTCGGTCCATCAACCCGCATCATTAAAACATTAAGTAATACCTAAATATATCAATTAATCAGTTGCGACATATACTTAACCAATCAAACAATCGATCAATCAATGAGGGTATCATGTATAAACCTCTTTTTTGTTTCACTTAGAGCATATTGTACATGTATGCAAGTACAGGGTTTAAGAAACAATCTTAAAACAATCTAAATAGACATTACTCGGCAACATTATACATTAACCATTGGATAATGTCATTTTAATTTACTATTTATTCATTCATAAGCCTTTACAGTACTAAAAAAAACACAATGCACAAGAAACAATCACGATATACAACATTCCATGCTAATAGCATATCGGCTTATTCGTTAATTCTAGTGTTATTTTTACTTTATGCAATATTATCAATTATATTATACACAATATCATGTACTGTTACAACAGTTTGTAAATCTAGTAGAAATAAAAATATTCATGTATGTGTTAACAATTGATAAAATTTGAAATGA
Organism: Saxidomus purpurata; assembly: GCA_022818135.1. Classification (NCBI taxonomy): domain Eukaryota; kingdom Metazoa; phylum Mollusca; class Bivalvia; order Venerida; family Veneridae; genus Saxidomus; species Saxidomus purpurata. The sequence continues at coordinate 4,705,084 of JAFMSR010000014.1, read as the reverse complement.
ATTATCTAATTAATACATTCATTAAAAGGGTGAAACACTTTTGCATAGAAATGCTAAAGAAACGAATCTGCTAGCAAATAACATTACATGTAGTTTTATTAGAACCGTACTTATAATACTTTGATGCATGTTTTGTGTTTGCATTATTCAGCCCATGAGTTTTCTACAAATGGACTACCTAGGATATGTGCAAACAAATGATGTACTAACTGGTAATGCATTAGTTGCACTACTTGCGATCAATGCATTACATGTGCAATCTGACAAACAAGACTGACAGTAAAGCATTGACTATACAACAGGTTGATAAAACATTGATTGTACTACGTGAGAATAATGCATACTACTGCAAAATAAGGAATGTTATGAGCTATTACATGTTTTACCAGGGAGCAATGCATTTAATGTTCTACTTGAGGGAAATGCATTGCTATATTATTTGAATGTAATCCATTAAATGGTCATCCTTATATAATAAATACAGTTCATTTGCTTCAATATAATTAAGATCCATCACGTTGTTTGCTCAAATGCAGCACGTGCTACAATACATAATGATTAAATTACCGCGTACATATTTATATTCTGCTTGTTTTATTGTTTTGTATGCTTCATACAGAAATGACTTCATGACATTGTCTTATTCTTTTACATTGATTTCTATGCAATAACGCCATTTGTTTTGTATATGAGTTAGATTTATGTTAAATATCAATATTTACCTTAACTTTTTTAATCTTTCAAGTATGCAAATGATAGAAATAAAATGCTTTTATGCATACATTCGTTATCTGTCCTACAGTTTAAATATTTGCAAGCTACAGTGTGATTCTTACTGTTTATATATGACTCGTTATTTGATGTTCTAAGCGTCTAAGCTGTAATTGTTTTTTTTACTGATGTTCTATAATGAATTAAACATATATGTCTGAAGATTACCTCTGATAAGAACCCTGGCCTTCTTCTATAGTCAATTCGAAATGAATTTGTTATCCTTAACATTTATGTTTTTAACATTTACGTTTGTAAGTTATAGTGGGGCCTGAAAACTTTACCGATGGTGTAAAACGATTAAACTTATTGCAAGCGGGAAAAACAATTTCTTCCAATATATCTATTTACCGTTCCAATAGCATTTTAACTTTTCAAGGTAGTTTTTTTTTCAAAAGATCACCGGACGTCTTTTAAAACAATAGTTCTAAAAGGAAATTCATTTATCAATTGTCCAAGCAAAGATACACGGTAATAAGGTTAAAACCGGGAAATTATTATATGATTTTAAATTTCTATTTTATTCAGAATCTTATACAACCATGCACTAAAACTATAAGCAGGAAATATTATTTTACAACGTGCATGTTATACTTTTAACAATATATTATTTTTATATAATATATCAGTAATACCAAAGGCAAATAGTTCCTGATACATAGATACATGTTATACAACTTCAGGACGTGAGTACTAAAATTTACATGTATAGCGATAGGTCACAATAGTGCTTCCTCATTCAGACAAGCGTTAAACTCATATGAGTCACTGGAATCATCTGCAACACTCAGCTAGTGCTTTTATTAGTAGATTTATTAAGCTATGAATTTTGAATTAACGTGTCAACGATGTTGAAAGATCAATGCTTCTTGCTACTTTTTTTTACTTTGTAAAATAATCTAATATTTTGCCGATTGTCCAATTTCAGCTATATTTTTGACCACCAAAAACGAATTAGGGTTTAAATTTCAGAAGGATGCAGACCTTCCACCCGACACATCCATCCCCGCTGCTTTTAGAAGTGTCGTCTTTGATAGCTTTGTTCACCAGTCTACGTCCAGTGTGCGGTTGCTTAACTTCGATTTAAACTTGGCCTGCAATTAAATTCCTCTTGCTCAACGTCTCGTCTATATTCTTGCCTTGTATATTCAGATCACATAACACGCTTGTAATGTATAGAATTAATTGTGTAGATAAAATCAGGATCGAACACGTAAGACATTAGATTAAATAATTAATCTTGAAATAATCAATTATGGTGTGAACTTGCCTGAAAAAAACACGACCGTAATAGATTCTGTATTAATCAGGGAAGTCCGATTATTAAATAAGTGGTTTTTTTTGCGAAGAAGTTTATGCAGTAGAACCAAATGAAAAATGTTGCAACTAAAATTTAGTATTTAACGCATGGCGCAATAAATTACTACTGCAAGGTTTGTCTTACAGATGTCACTAGTTGTTTGTTGTATTCTTATAAAACGAACCTTAATTTTTAAGTATTTTCTTTCTTATAATCGTCTGACCTTAAACAATTTGGTAATATACTAAAGAATAAGTTAAATCAGACTTTTACACAAAACAGCTGAGCATGTTGAATTACAAGTAAGTACAATAAGTTCATGGATTTATTGGCTTGCTTGCACATCTCGTTACTTCAATTTTATTAGCACTGTACTGTCATTATATGATAGTAATAACCGCATTTGATACAATCGCTTTTTTAAAGTCTGACATTTATGTTTAGATGATCTAAGTGTGTCCAAGCCTTAATTTGTAGACTCAGATAATTTTGTTGCAAATCAGAATCATATATAATTAGTGTTATTTCTCCGCGGCTTCATGGCAGACCGAATTACCAAGTAATAATTACTTTTTCTGTGCATATTATGACAATTCCCTTGCTCGTTCGTTTAGTCTATGTCTATATCTAAAACCACTTATCTTTCGAGATACTCTTATTTTCTATATATCAGCACCGAACGTCGTCTCCGCGTTGCCATTCTTGACGCTAATGGTTAGCTACGTCTCCAATGTAATTGATGGTTCAATGTTACTCGGACATTTCTCCCGAGAGTCAGACCGAGTCGATAGCTAACTGATACGGAAATGAAAAAGGTTATGATACATTTATTTTTCGTAATTGTTTTAGCAAATTCTAAAAAATATAAACTATACTTGGTTAAAGGCACATGATCACTTTAGAAAATGTTACAATTAGTTGTATGGCTTATTTTACCTACAACGATGTATGACCGGCGAATGTTGCCGGTATTTGTACAAAACATTCCTAACAATACTTTTGAATTAAAAACATATGTGATAGAGCATTCCTTTTTCAATTATATCACTTTTTTGTGTAGATGAGAATTAAATACAAATAAAAGGCATACGTCAATAGTTTTTTAGAGTACAAAGTACACAATTCTGTTGTTCCAGAAATCTTATTATAAGTAAATTCAATGTGATCATGGGTGTGGAAGTTTTAGTTTATGTTTACATTCGGTACGTTCCTGAGATATAGATATATAAATAGATAGATAGATTCAATTTAGCGTAATGTATAAAACATGGTTAAACAAAAGCATGCATGATAAAACAATAAACAATAAATTGAGAAATGAAACCATGCCAATAACATCATACCAAGAATTACACAAAAAAAACAGAACTAAATCTCTTATTTCCATTGTAGTCCTTAGGTTTGGATGGTATTGACATTGAGAGGCATGAAATGAAATATCACAGTCCTAAATTAAGAAAGACAATGAGTACATAAAACATTGAAATGATACGACTGTATTCAAAATAAAATTACGTGTTAAAAAATTTGACGTTTTACTGAAAATTTAAAATTTAACTTTGAAAAGGTCCTAAGAGAAGAGGGCAATTCGTTCCACAGCACACAACCATTATATGCAAGGGATTTAGCACACAAACCCTTGCCTTTGAGTAAAATATAACATACACTTTCACTTGACCTAGTCCTATAAGAATGAATTGACTCTAGGGGAGTAAAGTTTTCCCTGTTATATTCTAGAGCAAGACAAATTTTAATTTTAAAAACATTACAGAGGGTAATATGAACAGAAAAATGCAACATTGCAGTAAATATATTAAATTTTTCAGCTACCTTATATTTATCAATTAACTATACTATATATTTATCAAAACAGACATCATCCCCTATTTTCAAACCAATATTGCCACCAGCTGGTGAATTGCCCTTTTTAGATGGTAAACTAAGTTCTTCTTACAGGGATTTCCATAAATATGTAGAATCACTCTTATGATTTTCAAAAGAGCTACTGAAATAGTTCTTTTTAGCCTTGTAAATAATACCATTAGCTCTGTTTGTACAAATTCTAAAGTTCTCACAATTTTCATCAGTTTTTTTTTGCTTCCTGTGCAAATGAAGTTCACTGTCAGGATCATTTAAACATTAAATAATTTCTGTACTAATACATGGTTCTGTCCTCTGTTGGATACGCATCTCCCGCACTGGAGCAATACTATCAACAACATTTAAAAAAAAAACAACTTAAAATTGTTCCACGCTTCAGATACACAGTCACAAAGCAGCACAGGTGTCAAGTAGACAGCCAATAACGCTTTGTGGAAGCCATCTAGTTGTAGTTTTTCATTTAACGAGCTTTATAGATCTAGTGTTATGTGTACCAATATAACTTTTAGTAATTTTTCTTGTACAGTAAATTGTAAAATGATCACTAAAACATGTTTTGTAACTCCTGACTGAGAAATCTTTTCAGTGTCTGACACAATTATAAGATCTATAGTAGAACAAAATGAATGACCAACTCTAGTGTGCTCTTTAATTAACTGTTTAAGACGAAACATACTGAGAAAAGAGTTAAAAACAGAAAATAAAAGACACTTGGGCTTATTTCTTTGTTTACAAACATCAATGTTCACGTCACCTGAAATGATAGTTTCATATTAAATAAAATGAGGTGAACTAGAACACACTGTTTCAAGAATGTCAACAAAGTTTCGGAGGTCGATAAACAATGCCGACAAGGGTTGGCTTAGAATTCGGTAGAAGAATCTCTGCTCAGGTCGCTTCCAGGTCCTCATGCTTGAGATCGCTTTTAGTGTTAAATGCGAGGTCACTACGGATAAAGAGACAAACGCCTACGCCGTGTTTATCTCTGTCATGGCGAATAATAATGTAATTCTGCATCTGAATTTCCGAATTTAATCTCTGGTTACATCCAGCCAAGTTTCAGAAGTTCCTATGCAGTCTACGCGAGATTTTTGTGGAAAGCGATAGTCGCAAATGTCCATCATCTATCAGTGGCATCGATTCAATCATCCAATGAAGAATTTTTATTTCCAGAGTATAAGAGCAATTAAAGTCCCCGAGGAAACATAATACAAGGAAAAACGTTATGATAAAGCACGGACCATCACATAAATGTGTAATATTAGACTGCTGAAGAATTAGCATGAAATTCTCACTACGAAGGCAAGTAGTAGACTATCCGAAATCAGTCTTTATTTAATTTTTTGAGTAAATATTCAGAATTGGGCTGTATAATTTAATCACGTGTAGCACGAGTGATAAATTTACATCCAACGACTGTATTTTTTCAACATATAACATTTTTATTCTACTTTTTTTGAAAACAACCCAACTTATTAACGTTAGCATACTACCTTAAAAGGTCATCCCTTTTTACATACCCGTTTCGTCATTTACGGCACGTTCTTGAAAAATGCTTTTTATGTAAAAAAATACAGGCTTTTCTCTATATGTTTATATAGGAAAAGCAGCCGCTTGTGTTAGAATTAAATATCAAATTATTTTTTTGAGTAAATATCTGACTTCACTGAACCTTTATCAATTTCGATTACAGATTGATTAAAGGAAATACCGTAAAATATAACCGTTCATAACACAGGATAAGGAAAATCTTAATAATATCAGTGCACAAACTAAGATTTTAGATTGTGTCAGTATGCCAACACTGTAGCAATAAAACTGTATATTAGTAACCACACAGAAACAAGCAAAATGAAAGTGTAACTATAAAAGAAGTAGGAGAAAAGGTTCATACTTTAGCCCTGATGTCAAAATATTCAATGGCAACATTTTTCCCAATTCAACGCAGATATAAAATAACGAAAGCACTACAGTGAACAGAACAAAACACATAGCAATTTGCTAAACCGTAGGCTATAACATTGAAAATGTGAAACTCAAATTATTACGATTCAGTTTACATGTAGCATAATTTACACACATATATAACGGGCACTATAGACAAAATGATGAAACATGATATCATGTATTAACTAAATGAGTTTCATAGCTACATATAAATTAAAAGATAATATACATAAATGTAAACATCATTTATTTTTATTTATGTCTTCATGATCGAAATTATGGTTAAATTGTTACATGCTTACATCAGTCTTCCCAGGACACAAGCTTAAAAAACATGACTGTGTACCCTTTGAGATTATTTAATCAAATAATGCACTACATAAATTAAAATTGAATGTACCTGTGAAAACAAAAACAAAACGTACAACAATGTACCCAATAGCTTTTCTGAAGTCAGAGCCCTAAGACTGATTAAGGGCACTACCAAGCAGACAATAAAAGCTTGGTACTTCCTTTTCAATAGCAGTTGTTGATTGGAGTCCGGAAACATATTTATTTAAACTTGAAATATCATTGCGATGGACACGCTGTCGTACAACCGTAAAAAGGAGCAAACTTAAATATTTTTAAAAGCTCTGTAATTTGCTCTCTCGAGTTATGCCAACCTATAGTTTTTATTATATTATGTCAACATAAAACATTACAGTTTCTATCTTATCAAACAGAAAATAGCTGCATTGTTCCGTCAGTGCAATTCATTGTATAATGTGCAGAAAGTGTTTTTCATTAATTATTCGTGAATCAAGCTTGCACAAAGAGACGCTTTAGAGTGTTGTACAGGGTTCTGTAATGTGATTTTGCATTTACGTGACTTGTTTGGTTTATCCAAATGTAGCTCATGATGTATCCGGTGGGAATAAGCCTCGCGCAGAACACTGCAGTGAAGATTTTATTCAATAAAGCTATACATTCAAAGTTATGTAAGGACATCGTAATAAAAATTGCATGATGTTACTACTCGTTAGAATAAAAACGAAAATGCATACATTTTAAACGTTCACAAAGTACAGAAAAGTAAATACTTTGCCAATGCTAGTAACAATGTTCGTGACAATTGCTTTGAGAAGCACATCTCATGTCGTTTTGTACAAATGAAGCAGTAATACTAGCATAACCCATGAATGTTTGGCGTGCGTAGTATGACAGAAAAATAAACTGTATGAAACATGATCCTGTCTTGCACTTAACAAAACCGAAAACTTTGGTTCATACCCAACACTTGACTTTTTACATGCGTTTCAGGATGAGTTTGCAGTGGTGTCAGTCGAATGTTTAAGACAATAAATTGAAGACAATTTCAAAGTAAACAGTTCCTCTGAAAACATCCTAAGGGGTAGATATTGGATTCCTAAATTTAAAGTTATTTAGGATACGATATTCATTCAAAACTGCGTTTTACCGAATACAATGTTAATAGAACTATTGCAGTTGTTGAGAGCTATTATATCTTTGATACATTTTTATTATTTGAAAACATGCAAGTGTGAATTTTAACACAACATTCTATTTGATAATATGCTGTGAAAGTTTAACTGGCATCAGCTAACTATTTGTATGTAGTGCCTTGTTCGTGGTTTTAAAAGAGTTAATAATGTTAAAATTTCATTACCGTGTTGCTGTTATATATTGCAGCATATTTAATACAACTGAACATGTGTGAATGGGAATGTATGATATAAATACTTGCCTTTAGCACTTACTGTAGTGTCAATGTTAGCTACATATAATTGGTAGCAAACGAAAATTACGTATGTAGTTTGAAAGGCAAAAAAAATAGTGTACCGATTGTTAAATTGAGCACATGCATGACCAAATCAGTAGTAAAAACCGTACATTAAATATAATAACTTTAATCCAGGTCCCTGGCCTTAATATTCATTTGGTGGTGGAATACAATGTTGTATTGATATACTGATTCCGTAAGAAAACATCTACGGATCCTGCCACATGAACAATTCACAGACAGTTTTTTGGCCTGGGGACTGAAAGTCTCCTAGGCCTAAGTTAGCATACCACATCTCAAACACTGCTGACAATTTAACTGTGCTATGTGCGAATAACAACTGTAAACATGCGCTTTGGGAAAGTAGTGCAAGACAGACCAGATCAATCTTTTGTTTGAATGTCGCATACGATAAGAACATATTACAAATAAAAACAGTACATACAACTTCAAGCGATTGCAGAAAGGTCTATAGCTTACGGGCTGCATTACACAATTTTTTCTGTTTTAGAAATTACTGCATTGTGGCTGTTAGCTGATTACAGAAGATAATCAAATGCATATCACGGAAAAGTACGGATATTTACGGAAATTTACGGAAACATACGGAATTCGATATAAGAGCCTGTAGTTTGATTTTCAAATTTCTGATGTTATTTCATTGACAACTTTCTTATTTACGAGCGATTACATATATATTTACCTAAAACTAAATTTCTTAAAAAAAAGATACAATTTACGTACATTCCCGAGAAGGAACTCACGTGATCAAAATCACCCGCCATTTATCGAGGACGCTGCATGTCAAGGCCCAGTGAACGGTTTCACCAATTAAAACCACAAGGTAACCAAGAATCATTTTTTGGTTTTCCCTGTTATACACATTGTACAGTACTGTATTTATATTTCATTGTTGGTATTGATTTCTTTATTTCTGTTTCAAGGTCTTGTCCTTGGTACATAATAATTTTCGATCCACATCATCAGATATCGCTTGAAAGCGCAGATTGAATTATTTTTATTGTTCTCTCAAACAATTATTATTATTGACCATGTGATTATTTTCATTAGACGTACGTTTTAGAATGAAACAAACTTCCCTGCCACCCATATATTTGTATATCATTCATTCTGTGTCATATTCTAAATTTCGTCCTATGCACATTTCGACCCGCGCTTTAGGTAAGGTTCAGCGTAAATCACGAAGGTCAAAAGTTGTTTTTAGGGGAGTTAATCTATAGCTTCCAGGCCTTCAGCGCTCACAGTGCTTTGATTATACTTTGCAAATTTGAAAAGTGTTTCGAACAAAATGAAAATGAATTTTTGTTCGATTAATTATTGAAACTTTTGTTTTTGTTGTGTATGAAATTTGAATAAATTTGAAACACGATAACACTGTTGAAATAAATAGTTTGCCACTTTTGCGTTTCTAAACCGATTGTGTGTAGAATTTAACGATATACATAAAACGCTCAACGTGCATTGGATTTCATATATCTGTACTTTCTCCTATTTCTCAGGAGCAATAATTAATCTTCGAGATACCTTATGTAAAATACATCAACACTAATGAGCAGTCATTTTTCAACGTTATCTTAAGTTTATACAGCAGTTGATTTTGTCTTTGACAGTTGATTGGCAACGTTTAGAACAATTACTTGTATATATTTGCAAAGTAGATGATCATCTTTCAAACAAACATCGTTTTGATGTTATGAACGAAAACTAAAACATTATATTGTATACTGGAAAAAGAATTCACTTTCATTATATATCTAATTATTCAGATAGAAACCACTTTATTATATCTATTCTAAGAGCTTTATGTAAAGTTAAGGAAGCATTATAGCTGTAACATTGTGCGATGAGTGATGGGCAGGTGCGAGCAAAGCTGATATAAGTTGATTAAAAACCAGGAGAAGCTCGAAGAGAAAACGACTTTTGAATGATTTATAAACATCACTTACAGCACCGAAGAAAAACACATATAGTTATTCAATAAATTCTTCATCATACTTTTATTAGGTAAGGTAGTCTGCCAAAAGTAATATCTCATTTCAAGCAGAAGAAGCTATTCTATTCAACAACTTTGGTCCGATTGTTATTCTTTTTTTTTTCTTTTTTTTCATATGCATATACACAACATAACATTGTAATGTAAACATAGTTATTTTTACACTTTATGTAATATGCATATACAGGTTTTTTTAATAAAAAGGAATTAAAGAAGAAAGGAGTTATATTTTGGAAAACAAAAAGAAGAGCAAAATTATGCATACAGGATCAGTAAAGAAAAGAAAACTTTTGGAGGAAAAGAGAATAGAAAGTATGATATCCCTTCATGAAATCGGTATGATGGATGGCAATCTTGATACTATTGATATTATGCTGTTATAATATGTTTGACTCAAAGATTTAAAAGACAACATCCTATTATTTTAGAAATATTTTGATGTATGTTTTATGAACATAAATTCAAAAATTGCCATTTCTTTTTATGTTGTTCAATTTTGTTTTGTTTTAAAGCAATTTCTTGTTCGATTTCTATTCTGACTGTAAGATAATGTTTGAAATGACAAAACACCGGTATTTGTTTTCTATTTTTCATTTGGTAAATATAATATTTCATAACTACTATCATAAAATTAATAGCACTGGTAAATTTATTTTTGATATTTATATCAAAACAAAAAAAAAAAAATCAAAGGGAAGCCAGACCAAAAAGCAGCCCCCAAAGCATATATCCTGAAAATTCAAATTGATATTTTGTTTTTTTCCTTCAATATGTTACTTAATCAATTCCACAAGACTTGAACTATATCACATTTCCAAAAAAGGAGCTCTAATGTTTCTTCGTGTCGGTTACAAAAATCAAAGAGATTTGAATTTACTAATTTACATTTATATAAAAAAGTGTTTGTTGGGATGATACGCATTATAAATTTGTACTGAAAGTTTCTTATTTTTGTATCAATAGTATTTTTGAATATTTGGGTATAAATCTTTTTCCAATTAATTTGGTTATTGTTCAGTACGTTTTCCCTACTTTTTCAGCTTTAACATCAGTCTTTGTATTTGTCTTTATATGCATGGAATATAATAATTTATTTGTTTTTTACATGTTTTTATATTTGTTAATAAGTTAATACTTTCTTCATCTTGTCTCGTTTTTTTGTTGACATTTTCGTTTTTAGATTTTTTGGAATACTTGTTATTAATTGATTATATTTAAGAAAATCGCTAATTTCTATACTGTATAGAAACTTAAAAAGTCTTCAAACGTGTAGAATCAGAACAGTGTTCTAAATATTTAATACCTTTCTCAAACCATTCTTTATGATAAAATGTTCCATTTGCATTTTTTATGTTAATGTTATTCCAAATTATTTGTTTCCTTATTTGTTTGGTTTTCATTAGATTTAGATCTATTTTTCTCCATGAATTCAAAACATCTTTGAAGAATTTGTTCCCTTTGCTTATTTTTTTTTTTTTTTTTTTTTTTTATTTCTTGTTCTCCTATATTACTATCAAATATTAAGGCTTCTCCATAGTTTTTCATCATGTTAACATAAAAGACTTTCCATACGCCATGATTATTTTCATACGTTATTATTTTAACCCAACTGGCTTTTAATGAGTTGAGAAATTTATTTAAATCAATCCTTTTTAAACACCCTAGTTCATAATCTAATGTGATAATTTCCCCTTTTTATTTTTTCTGGTTTGTTCTCCTAAAGAAATTCAAACATAGTCTTAATAATGGTTTTCATAACATGTTCAGGTGGATTTTGTAATACTGTAAGAGGATATATCAGTTTCGGCAGTTCAAAAGAATTTATAACTGTGATTTTGCCTAGCAGTGTCAGTTTTCGATTGCCATTGTTTGAAACAATTTTTGAAACTGACTAGTTATGGTTCTAGGTTTAAATGAACATTTTCTTCAGGGTCATTAGTAAAAGTCATTCCCAGTGTGTTAGCTGAATTTGAAGTTCAAATGAAGGTTCTAGTTTGGCAAAATTTTACGTTGGTGTTACGTAAAGATCCGATTCTAAGAATTGTAGATATATTTGTATTAAGTTTTAGTCCAGAGGCATTTCAAAACACACTAATATTTCTATTAACTTCTCAAACGACTCCCATGTCCCATTGTTAACATAAGTTGCATCGTCTGCAAACAGTGTTGGCTTGATTTCAACATCATTTACCTTGATACCTTTTATTTCTTTCTCATTTTTATACAATTTGAAAGGATTTCAATACATATTACAAATAAAGAGGACGAAAGTGGACATCCTTGTCGTAGTCCACGTTTGATCGGTATAGGTTCAGAAAGATGTCCATTATTCGATATAATACTTACTATGTCGTTATAAAAACGTTTAATCCATTTTATAAATGAATCACCAAAGTTAAAATACTTCAAACATTTACAAATGAAGTCATGATCTACACTGTCAAATGTTTTTTCAAAGTCTGCGAAAAGTAAAAGGCCTGGTTTGTTATTTATTCTTATTATTGTTATTATTATTATTGTTATTATTATTGTTATTTATTCTCGTCTGACGGAAGAGGGGGAGGACTCTGTGATGGGCAGTTTTTAAATCCCACTGGGACGAAACTGTTTTGATTTCTGTCCTCTGGCCTGTTTCGTCGGGCCCTTAAGGGTGTTTCTCTTGGTGCTCTGCCTTCTGCAAATGCATTGAGTACATACGTTTTTTGGTTCTCAAGGTTTGCCTTTTTTATATATTTATACACGAGCATTTTTGTGTTTTACATACCATGCCTTTTGTTTCCATTGCGTGTGTTAGAGATTCACCTAGCAGGGATTTCTTTTATTTACACTGTCCTGTGACTTTGGAACATGGTGGGGGTAAGAGTGAGGTTGGGTGCGCACCATAAACCGGTTTAAGCTCCCCAGTGGTGTTTTTGCCACTGACCGTTCCAAGGCGGTGCCCCACTGTGTTCCGTTAACTGTTCGTTTTGTCCTCGTGTGTTTGCTTTGTATGCTTGTGTGTATTGGTAGTGTATGGTTGTGTGTGTACATGATTGTGTGTGTGTGTGTGTGTGTGTGTGTGTGTGTGTGTGTGTGTGTGTGTGTGTGTGTGTGTGTGTGTGTGGGTGGTGTGCACTTCTGGGTGCTGTGGGGCTCGTTTTGGGGAGGCTGCGTTTTTGGTACGTGGCATTCCCTGTTTGATATTATTTTTGTTTTAAATATTCAATTACTTCAAACAACAGTCTAATATTTTCTCCAATATATCTCCCTTTAATGAAACCTGTCTGTGCATTATCCGATTGTTATTCTAGCCTTCTGAATACAAAGGTAAGTGCTCAGAGGAACGACAGAGCATCGCACAATTTATTGTTGCTGGACTGTATCCTTGTTACTGAAATAATGGGAAAATAATATTTTCAATTAAATTCATCTATTTTATTTCTGTGTAGGCTTTATAAAATTATAAGAACTTTTTGTTATAGAAACATACAAATTATTTTATAAAAGTAAAAATTAAACCCGCAAGCTACACATAATTATATTGTTGAATGATTTACTGTACTGGAATATATTAAAAAAACGCTGATTTCATTAATGTCTGGAATGTATAGCTTAAACTTTTAGGTTAAGTAATAATACAAGCAAAACATTTCACACCAGTTAAACTGTTTAAGAGAGTGTATCTTTAACTCTCGGTGTGACAGTTCCATCTCCGAGCTAGATGACTTGCATGAAACATTATTTACATTGTTCCAAGATATTACGAAACACGGATCACTAGAAATTTAAAGATTGATGAGTTTAGTTTTATCCAACAGATACTGTAAGGAAGAAATCACACATCATTTAGGAAATTATTTTCACTGAAGTTGTAAATTCGGTCTTAAAGCCGCAAAAATCCCTGCCCTGGTAGGGAGAAATTGGTAGGCGTGTTTATCAGATAACAAGCTATCACTCTTGCAGAGGGACGCTGTACCTGTGCTAAATATAACTGAAGTAAACAAACACTACAGTAGAGCAGAGCATAAAATTTACTGGCCATGCACCTTTCAATCCATTTATTCCAAATTGTTTCTTTATAATGAAATGTTTTTGTTTTTTTTAGAAGGACTGGTATTTTGTATGTCATTTCTGGATTTCTTTTATAGCCCACAATTTTTTCAGATGTAATGTCCCTATTTATGTTTCCATTCCAGTCTAGTAATGCTAAGTCAATCCTTACTTTGTAAATGAAATCTCTTGTCTACAAACTGTAATAGAGCATTGTTAAAAGATGTAATGAGTGTCCATACAGTATTTATACTTTTCTGCTTCTTTAAACTGGCAATCCTTTTAAAAATCAGTTAGAATTTCAACAGCCTGTCACTTTTCAACTGGAATTTGTGGAGGCTAACTGTTGTCACTATCCATGACTATTTTAATATCATGATATTTTCTTAAATCCGAAGTCAAGTAAAACTTATATTAAACACAGTGACAAGGCACAAAATGAAAAGTTTGTGTAATGGTGCAGGCCTATTTCTATCACCAAATCAATTAATTTCAATTATCAACAGGATTAAGATAATATAGGCAATTAGGGAGGACTGTCAAAACAATACACATTCATGGCATCAGTTTCACTGATAAACTTTGGGCACTTTGTAACTGGCATTTATTTTGTTGCCTTGAAAAATTAGCATCAGAAAATAATGCATGCGGTGAGAAAAAGAAGTATGTAATTATCATGACAAATTAACAAAGGATTGGGTAGAATACTGGTTATGTGTCAGATAAAAAGTATTTGCACTAACTTGATGAATTATCATTATTATTATTGTAAATCAGTTTCATAACAAAAAGGTGATTACAACTAAATTTCTAACTAGAGGTAGTGATTGTGAATCTCTTTTACAGTGAATTCTCGTCTGCTACAGAATGCCTTGTGGATGATAAACAAAACCACGTGCTAGTAATGTTTACATTCCTCTCTATCTAGGGTTATGACCTCTAAGCTCCTCCCGGGAAATTCAAATTTTTGACAGTTGGGTTTAAACTTTTTGGAAACAATACTTATTTGACTTTTATTGAAAAAACTAAAGCACCAATAGAAAGAGAATATTACAAAAATACACTTGTGCAAATTTTGAAATTTTTTACTTCTGTAGTTCTTTCAGTGTTTTAAAAAAGGGTTCTCTGATGTTAACCATGTACATTTTATATAGAAACCTGCCCCAGCGCCATCTTCTGGCTTTTATATCCCAGTTGGGGGTTTAAGAACGTAATCTCAATATTTAACACTGGTACTGTACAGTTCCAAAATTGATAGTACTTGCCTGTCGAATGTCTGCAATAGAACACTATTGTTTAGTATGATCACCAAAAATTGGAATGAAGCAACAATTTTTTAAAAAAATACAGTAAAGTAAAATCGATTCTGCAACAGAGACATAAATTCGTTCAAAAGTACTGCCTGTTCCTTTTCATGTGTAACACGGTTTGGTTTTTAAGTTATTCCAGATTTCTTGCATACAATCTTCCGCTTCAACTTGAAAATTGTCAACATCAATGATTCAATGCATAATAGTACGGGCTTCACTCCTCAGCCTTCCAGTTCTGTAAATTATTCTACTGTACTAAGTACATCCCAATTAACTACACAGGTCTCATCGTTTTAATTAACGTTTTTCTTTTGGCATAAGATCAACGCCTTGCCCTCCCTAGTCTCAAACAAAATAGCGTTTATTCATTGAACAACAGAAAGGGGCTAGTACCTCTTTTTGTGTGAAATGAAAATTGCCCCCCCCCCCAAAAAAAATATATATAAAAAAAATGTTAAACTATTCCGTCTATGGTTCAGTCATTTACTTTAAGACAGGTTTGAAGACAGCTTTGAACATTTCAACCAAAGGAAACATGCTTTAAGTTAAAAACTACAACACGTTGTTTTAAACCACGACAATCTTTTTCAAAGATACCAGATAAGGAGGATATCAAGATAATTTGTATTTATCAATTCAGTGTTATCTCTATGCTGTCGTTACACATGTAAACTTGCTCATGTTGAATTCCTGTGATCATTCGCTATGTAATTCCACACTCTCATTTTCTATAAATAAGCACTGATCTTTATCTCCGCGCCGCTAACGTTAATTGGTAGCTATATTTGTACTGGTTAAACTTGTCTAAAATAATCGTCAGAAAAAACGAAGGCATAGCCGATATTATATTGATAAGGAAATAAACCAAATTGTAAAAGGTGCTTTTTAATTATTCCTTTCTTACTTCTATTTTTTTTCACATTCGAGACCATATTTTCGTTAGATAAATTCTATGCACTGTAAATGAGACACACAAATGAACATCCATGCTGCGCTTTCGTTAAGTTTATTTTTTGTTAATTAATCATCCAATCAATTTAACAATCAGCTTAACACTCATTCAGTCGGTCAGTCAATCAGTCAATCAGTCAGTATATCGGTCAACCATGTCTGTCAGCCAAACTGTTATTCAAAGCATTAATTAATACATCAATCTATACACCAATCAACCAATGTATCAAGTAATACATTTTATTACTCCTAGTGATATCTGCATAAAAGCACAGCAGCAAAATGTCATCAACAGTGTGATAAGACATACGCCTTTGGTACGTGGCATTCCCTGTTTGATATTATTTTTGTTTTTTTAGTCTCGCTGCATATCCTATATATCAATCAGTCACAATACATTAGTTGTCCAATGCACCTGTCAATGCATTAATCCATTGAAGCATTAAATATCATTCAAAACATCTATTATCTTATCGATCAATCAAACAATCACTGAACCAGACAATTATTCAAGCAATTGCGTTAGTTGATAAGGTAATATCCACTGAAAGTGAAAGGATAATTAAAACTAGTTCCATAGTGTGTATATCTTTGAAATTTATCATCACATCGTCCATTCAGTGTTTTCTCTATGGACAGCGTGTAAATACCATATGGAATCGAAACCTGTGCATTGAATTCACTAAAAAGCAACTTTTACTTAATGAGGATCCTAACAGTGAGTCCTGCTGACTCGATCATTTCGATCTGAATGTTATGTAAGAAATCAGGCATTATCTATTAGAAAATGGGATATATTTCTAGTCTTTCCATGGAACGATAATAGAGAAAACTGTCTGCCTGCAAGTATAATAATGGGATATCATTAAAACTAACCCGACATTGATTATACACTCTCTAGAGATTGCTTATTATGCCCCCGAAGGGTGGCATATTAAAATCGCACCGTCCGTCTGTCCGTCCGTCTGTCCGTCCGTCCGTCTGTGCGTCCCCACTTACAAATTCGTGTCCGGACTGTAACTCTGTCATGCATTGAAGGATTTTAAAATAACTTGGCACACATGTCTAGCACATCAAGACGACATGTCGCGTGCAAGACCCACGTCCCTAGCTCAAAGGTCAAGGTCACACTTGGAGTATGAAGGTTATGGAATCCTCTATATATGCACACATTCGTGTCCGGACTGTAACTTTGTCATGCATTGAAGGATTTTAAAATAACTTGGCACACATGTCTAGCACATCAAGACGACGTGTCGCGTGCAAGACCCACGTCCCTACCTTAAAGGTCAAGGTCACACTTTGAGTTTGAAGGTAATGGATTCCTCTATATATGCATATATGCACACATTCGTGTCCGGACTGTAACTTTGTCATGCATTGAAGGATTTTAAAATAACTTGGCACACATGTTTAGCACATCAAGACGACGTGTCGCGTGCAAGACCCACGTCCCTAGCTCAAAGGTCAAGGTCATACTTAGAGTTTGAAGGTAATGGATTCCTCTATATATGCATATATGCATATATTCGTGTCCGGACTGTAACTTTGTCATGCATTGAAGGATTTTAAAATAACTTGGCACAAATGTCTAGCACATCAAGACGACGTGTCGCGTGCAAGACCCACGTCCCTAGCTCAAAGGTCAAGGTCATACTTAGAGTTTGAAGGTAATGGATTCCTCTATATATGCATATATGCACACATTCGTGTCCGGACTGTTACTTTGTCATGCATTGAAGGATTTTAAAATAATTTGGCACAAATGTATAGCAGATCAAGACGACGTGTCGTGTGCAAGACCCACATCCCTACCACAAAGGTCAAGGTCACACTTGGAGTTTATAGGTAATGCATAAATATGTGTCCGGACTATAACTTTATCATGCTTTGAAGGATTTTAAAATAACTTGGCACAAATGTCTAGCACATCAAGCGGATGTGTCGCGTGCAAGACCCAAGTCCCTACCTCAAAGGTCAAGGTCACACTTAGTGTTTAAAGTAATGGAATACTGTATGCATGGTTACTCTGTCATGCATTGAGGGAAATTAAAATTATATAGCACATTTATTGAGCACATGGAGAGGACACAGACTGTGAGGCACCTCTTTCGGGGGCATTCGTCACTTGTGAGGGACAGCTCTTGTTTACATTAATATGTTGATAAAAATATCAAGAAGTTAACAGAACGTTGAAAGATTTATAATATATACCAACTCTTCTTGTTTTGGAATCACAAAATAAAAGAATAAAGAAGAATTTAAGAAACATATTTCTGATAAGGCATGCTGCTTTGGAAAGTATTAAACTAACAGAACAAAACAAAGATCCAGTGTTGTTGGCATAAATGTATTTAACAATGTCGCAGCAAGCAATTTTGCAAATGTTTAATGTTTATATGCGTCCAGCATACAAGGTCTATGTGCTGTATTTGATTCTTAACATTTGATATCTTTGTTAAGCATTGCATCGTATCTCGTACCTGAGGTATATGATTTGCATGCACTAACTCGGTCGTTTACACCTCCAGTATATAAGACTCGATATCAATGCACTCAGTCAACGTATCTCTGAATCTAATATATGTGTCTAAACTTTTAAAATATTTATAAAAGCAGTGTATCTTTGTTTTTACTCAATTGTCCCAAACACATAGCTTTTATTGTGTGTCAAAACATCAGTTTCTATCATATCAAAAACGCATCTGCATTATCCATAACATGATTCAGTGCTGTCAATTATACAGCGTGCATTACGTGCATAAAGTGTTTTACATCATTTATTCGTGAATCAGGTTTCCGCATGGATCAGCATCATATTGCCGTAGAAGCTTGAATAATGTGAGTCTGCGTATTCATGACCTGTTTTATATCTGAATCTAGCTCACGTGATTTCAGAAGGACTATCTAATGTAGATAATAAGGCAGAAAATATTCTTTTAAACTGAAGCACATTTTCACTGGTTCTGTACGGATGTCTTGCATGTCAACAATGACAATAGTTTGCCGAACCAAGACACAATATTAACAACAATCATCATTCAAACTTTGCCTACATACGTGTTAAAATATGTAATCATTTAGATATCATGTTAACAATAGAAACATACGCCTGGTGGATTCAAAAGCTCGGCGCCGATGTTTCGATCAATTTTGTCCATTTGTTCAGTACGTTTTCAACTTCATCAGTAAAAAAGCGCAAGGCAATAAAATATAGACAAGATAAATGAGAAAAGAATTCCGGGAAGTCATCCCACGGGAATACTGTTGTAGTATAATTTGATTAATTATTCTAATTTCGCCTTATGTGATTTTTATGTATTATGCGACGATATTTATTGAATAACTGCGTTTGTAATAAATTTAGGAAAATAATGAACTCTAAAACTATTGACAATTTTTCCTAAACACAAAGAAAAATGTGCGTGATATACCTTACGAAGTATATCGCTCTAGTCGTCTGAACTGTTTTGGCTGTTGAAATTTTCTCGTAATTTTCACAAAGCTTGAATTGGCTTTGTTATGAATGAAGTCACATGATGCAATCAAATCGTAGTTGAATACTACGCATCAGTCACAACAAAATAAGACAAATGGTGTTAATGAACTAGTAAATATTTACTACCACAATTTCACGGAATGCTACAAGTTCAAAGCGGCGGCTTCATGTTAGCGCAGAAAATAGCAATTATTCGAACGTGTGAGTGACTAATTACGAAACATCTGAACGACAAATCGTGGTTTATGATCCGGTTTATCCCACGGTATATCACTCAAAAGTACAATATATTGCATAACTAAAACATTTATTTTGTTTGTATATATTTGCGGCCTACAGAACCGGCAACATTTCAGAAAATAACTTCAATTAATGATACCAATGCCATGATGATGCTATTATTTAGCCAAGAAAGGAGCCGTATCGTGTCATCGCTGTCCGAATTGTCGTTATTGCTAAACCTTTGTCAAATGAGGCGACACGATAATCGCGGTATACTAATGATTTCAATGACTTCCGACTCGTTTGACATTTTAATTGTACATGTCTTGAACTGATTATTACTACAAAGATTATTGATGGTATTCATATCGCAAGTGACTGTTGCATATAACAGTCCTTCCTTCTTTTTGATAATAATTGGTAATGCTATTTTATTACATTGTATGGGCAAGATGTAACAGTAAAAATTTTAGTCTTTGAAATACAAAGGCAATGCAATTGCAGTTGGTATTTTAGATTTATTCATTTTTTTGCGCATTAGTCAGCATTAGTATGACATTCCTTCGAGTTTGAATTGCATTTTGTTTCTACTTTTTTATATTAGTTACAATTTTAAACATTCCACTGGCTTCATTCTTTGTCCCTGTGTTTTACCATCTGAACAGGAATCTTAGTATTGACAAATAGTAAATCAAGATCAACTAGACTAAACTGATAGAGAATAATATTTATAGCCAACATCTTGTATCAGTCTGATATAAAAACTATTATATTTTAATATTCTCCCTATTAAATTTCCCTTAGTTATCAGCATTTCATTGTCTCTGTTACAATCAGTATTTTACAGGTACGGAATCACAATATAAAGCAATTGTATAGCAAAGTTGATACAAGTAGTTCTTCTGTCATTTTATAAAGGAAATGCATCATGTAACAGAAAATCTTTCCAAAATTGCTTTTCCTGGAATATGAAATAAGGTAACTGGTCGCCAGTTTAGCTTTATTCCTTACATTGATATAATTGCTTGAAGCAAATAGTTAGTAAGTAGTTCGGATAGATGTCTGCTTTGATAATAAAGCTATACTGATAAATGTAATTTTTCAAACCCTGCCTTTGTGTATTAATGTCATGTATACAATTCTTGTTTAATGACTGAAGGAGCTTATCTTCTGAACTTATTGTCATTTCACGACAACAACAATTATATCATAGTTTCAAGTATTGGTTTCTTGACAGATGAGATACATATAGGAAAAACAAAAAAGCGGGACCATATACCAAAATACTTTATTAAGATTTTTAGCAGAACTTGCTCATTCATATCCCGAGTTACATACAATTCGTCTGATAAAATGGGCGTTTTCGACCATCAATTTTTCATTCGGTATGTACATGTAGTATGTGCAAATACCTCGCTTAGCAACATACTCAACCATACTCTAAGTCAATTGAAAACAGATACTTGAGTTTTATTTGCGTTGAATAGTTTCCCAACGCAGATTTAGATCATTTGCGTTGGTTAAGTACTGTCAGGCAAACATAGTCCATAAGCTGAATTCTTATTGGCGATAATTTAGCAGAATTGAGAGTACCTAATTGGAAGAATAACCAATTTTTCCCAGTCAAATGGACGTAATTGTAAAATGTCCACGAGTTTTGTAACACTAGTTTAAACATTTTTTAAGTATGAAACTTGAAGATATTGATTGGTTTGAATGACAGTAATGTTTTAGTAGTTTGTCTGATTTAGACCAGTTACTTGATTATATAGTTTCAACGATATTATAGGACTCATTGTAATGGTTTGCAATGCAATTTGAAAATATAAAACAGATAGAAGCACTGTATAACCGTTAACTGTCTCGAAAGCATTCACGATGTTAACGTCTGATACTAATTACGGTGTTAATTGTCATATTCTGTTAATGTTTTATATTTACTTTGGAGTCAATCTGACATTTACTCTCATATTATATCATTGCCGTTGTAAAATCGTAATTATCTCCATATAATGTCGCTTGAAACATGATCCTACACATACAACTATATCATAATTCCTGAGAATTGTAACTATTCACACCAGATCATATATGTTCAGTAGATTTCTCTTTCATAGTGCTAAACAGAATACGCCACCACGTCAATTATATTATTTGCAATGCATGTCCTTAAGGAATATATGGGAAAAAAGTATTGAGGCAAATACAACAGTTTTCGATTAGATGTGTTTTGGATGCAGGAATGGTGTTTTGTGTTCACAGTGTCTGGGAATACATTGTATATTTAATTAGGTTCAACATTGAATTGAACATGCACTTATCTCCGACAAAACATACCGTTTGTTGTGAAATTGAATATCTATTTCAATAAAACAATCTTTAACAATCTTCGCGTTTTTAAGAGTCACCGCGGGGCTTGCAGTCTTTGTCGATACTATAAAAAGATTGTATTTATGGCTAGTAGGGAGAGTTAAATTACATGTCAAATTAACCATCGTCTTCTAAGAATATCTAATTACAGTTTAAATTGCATGCATTCTTTGTGTTAAGTTGGGTAGTTTTCAATACATCAGTAGAGCGTTATGTTAAATGTCTTTTCCAGGGACCATAAACAAATCCGGGCAAAGCAAAACTACTTATAATTCCTTGTTAGGCATCCATGAAAAGCCTGCTTTTAACTGACAAAAACACTGATTTTAGTTACTTTTATCTGTGAAACGAGAGTTTCTATTCAGTATAAATTACGTTTCCGTTGATTTCTAACGATGAGAAATGAACCAATTGCACGCTTGCATTGCGTTATTGGCTGCATTTTTGTAATAAAAGAACTGCCCAGAACGTTATTTGGTCGATATTAAACAATAAAAACGCATTATAAAAGTTCAAAACAATTGCAACGACTGCATTTCTCTTTTTGAGATCACGGCATCGCATATCTAGGCCAATCTACTCTTTCTCTAGTAACTGTCTGGCATTCTATAACATGCAAAAGTCAGGAATATTTCAAGCAAACTTCTATAGTATCTAATGTAACCAATTACTGATCATTATGTAAGATTATTTATAAACTGATACAGACCTGGCTGGAAGAAAAATGCTGGCGTCTCGCTGGTCAGTTAGTCACCTGTATTCATTCTTTTAATTTGTAAAACATTGATGCATGTGTGTTAATAGTTTTCTTCATTTGGACGAGTTGAGCAATCTCCCCTACAATTAAAACAATTATATTTATATTTGACACCGAAAGCAGTTTCTCACATTGTCATTTTCTCAGCACCATTTTCACAAATTTAAAGGCATTGTGACGAGACTAATTAAGCATTGAAATCATATGAAATATTAAACAATGTTACTATACCCAAATGTCCTTCGTTAAACAAACTATACTTGTACATTTGAAATGCATAGCGCCGATTGTTCTTAAATTTCACGAACTTCTATAGGTGTGAAAGACAATAAGTTGGTAGAATGTCTATTTTGTGTTTGCAAAATATGTATTCCATATTTGATTGCGTTTTTCAATGTACTGAGTGTAAATCCAATAGACTTGTATGTCCAAAATATCTAAAATTACCTTACAGCACTTTCCAATATCTATTCATGCTCTGTCTTTTCAGATCACATTACATGACTCAAGAACAGATTTTCATTATGCAGATAAAATCAGGCTCGAATTCGTCAAACAATAGATTAAGTAATTAATCTTTTTCGAAATAATCAATTATGGTGTAATCGTATTCAAAGTAATATCTGATCGTAACATATTACGTGTCAGTAAAATAAACATAAGCCCCTTTGCTGAAACGAATATATCCATTTGAGCTAAGGGGTATACGGTAACGACATGAATCCTGATAAATGATTTAATATATGCCTAAACATAACAAACAAGATTTAGGTCGTAACATAATTTACGGAGCTGCAATACGATCACGAAAATGATACGGATTTTATCTATAATGGTAACAATAAACTGGTAAACGGCTCTAGGCAATATGCTCAATCCTATCTAGTTTGATTAGACAAAGAGCTGCCGTACGCACTTGCTGAATTACTTTCTCGGAACAGTTTGATGTCAGGTGACTTTATTTGATCATGTCATTTCTGAATTTCCCTTTATCAGTATTTCCACTTTCGAAAATATTTTTCAATCTCTGAAGCTTTCTTCTAATCCGCTTTTTGAAAAATAACACTTGATTGCTAAACCAAAATATCTAATAAATATTATTTTTGTATGTTCAACGGGAAGCTATATCTTCCTTTCTGAAAACAAGGAAATGTTGCATTAGGGATGTAATGGAAATTATCCTGAATTATGCAGTTATCATTTTTCAGATCAGCACAATCCTGTAACGAGGATGAAATAGAAATTCAACTAAAGCATACCTTTATGGATCATGACTTAATCACATATTATTGAACATCTCTATTTTACTATGATCCACGCACATTTTCTGTGCATACTGTAGTGATGGTTGAGACCATTTGTTGTTTCTTGTAGCTTATAAATGCAACCTATCTTCAGAGACAAACTTACATGTATTTTATATATATCAACACTGAAGTTCACCTCCGCGCTGTCATTCTTGACGCTAATGGTTAGATATGTTTCCCACGTAATTGATGGGTCAATGTTATTCGGGATTTCCTCCTGAGAGATTCAGTCGATTCAGACGATACAGAATTCGGTAATAAAATAGGTTATGATATATAATCAATATATTTATTAAAACAGAGGAGTGCATTTTTATCAGATAAGATATATGTAATTGTGTATATAAACTGGATAGGGTTAGAATTAAAAAGTATGTGTTGTAATTGCGAATAGCAAGTGAAATAGGTTGGGTTAAATATTTAGTTTATCGGAGATTAATTACGTCACTAAATGAATAAATCAAGCAATTAATTAATTAACATATAAATCAATATATCAGTGAAATAATGTGTTACGTTATGTATGTATTTATTTCAGTACATGAACCAAGTATTATGCGCCAATATTGAACTGGCACTCATGAATATTTCGTATGTGGTCGGTATGTGGTCGGTCATCTTCGGATAAAAATATAACAAATGATTGATATAAAATATCAATTTCGTAGTGTACCAGATATCGCATTCCGCAATGGTGTAGTGGATAAGGCATTTGACTACCAATCTAGCGTATGGAGGTTCGAGTCATGCTTGATTTTTTGTATTACCTTTTATTTAATCGTTTCGTTGCATTAAATGTATTCACTATAGTCTTTGTTCAGCACGGGGTTTCAAGATTTTTTAATGACTATTTGAGCATTCTTTCTCCGTCGTCCTGCATACATTTGTATTTAGAACTGAAAATGCCGACGAGCAAATCATCTTGAAAAACAGATGCGATCTAAAGATAAGATAGCCTCGGCTAATATATCGAAGAACTTCGAAGAAAATGCCAGAATATCAATAGTAAGTATAAGTACATAAAAAATAAATACAGAAAACAAAGCAAAGTTAACCAACAATCACAGAATATATAAAAGCAAAAATGGTGCTTAAGACAGTGTCACAAATTAAATAGAAATAGCCATTCTCTTAAAAAAATAAAAGTATATGTGCAGGATTCGAACCCATGAAACCTTGTATACAAGTAAGACATCTTACCATTACGCCACTGTCTCTGCGGTGTGAACTTTAGTCGGTCAAATGTATTTGTTCGATATGGTAATCAATTGAAACAACGAAAACACACCCGATCATAACCGAAGATATTGGCGAAGATTAATGAGTGCCAGGTAAATATTGTCGCACAATACCAAGGATAACACAATAAAGAGCAAGCTCTTATTTCCATTGTCCTTTATTTTAGAGACAGAAGCAGATACAAGGGAATCCGGGTACCAGACCCTAGCTCTTTCACGAATAGACCCCTTGGTTCTTTTCTACGTGCCCGGCGTATAGCACCGATACACGTGAGACTACCTCTGGGTTTCTTACCAGTTCATCTCAGATAGGTGGGAAACACTGAAAAGCGTTTCTGAAATATCCAGTGCCCCGGCCGAGAATCGAACTGGGGACCTCCGGATTGGTAGTCCAGAGCGTTAACCACTCGGCCACCACACCACCATCTCCATTTTTTAAAATCGAAACGATATCTGTATAAATCAATCATCTAATACAACATATAATACATTAATTAAAGTGTATGTATGAAAAAGTACAAGTTTTGTTCGCAAATTATTGAGTAACAGTATGTTTTTCGAAACATCCGTGACGGTCTGCTTTCAAATTTCAAACAAACGTAATGCGACCTATAATAATTCATATCAATAAAATATAAAAGAGTTAGTTATGCAGTTGCATAGTTATTTATGTTTGGGGATACCCGGGACATGCTGTTAACACGTTGCAAGTATGACCTCTTTGAATAAACGCTATGAAATAATTCTGTAAAACATTAAAGAGAAAATGTTATTCTTCTGTATCTATGCAACATTGAAATACCACTAACGTCACTTTTTTGGATAGTTTCTGTTTAAAAACTACCAAAAAAGAGAACCAAATGAAAACCATTTGTTTGTAGCATGTCAGACCAGTTATATGTAGGTCAAACACAAGAAAGAAATGTTAATGTCGCTGCTGATATTTTAAACAATGTCACAGCAAGCAATGTTGAAAATGTTCAATTATTTATAGATCGTTCGGTAGGCATACATGCGTCCTTGAATATTCGTTTCGCTTGTAAAGCTTTGCAGTAGACCAGTCTGTACATTATGTTATACTTGGACATAATAGTGAGTAATGATTCATATGCACATTAACTCAGTCATTCAAAACTGTCAACACATTGTACTTGACATGCTTATGCATTTAGTAAACATTCTGCGCAGCGCTGTATAGCTGCATTAAAAATAGCATATTTAGCTATTCATAAAAGTGCTGCGTAGTTCAGCTCGTCTAGCGTATGTCAGGACATAGCTTGTATTATTCAAGACAAAACATCACAGTGACTGTTTCATTCCTATAAATAAAACCATATCTGTATAATTTATGACATGAGGCAGTGTCTAGCTCGTGTAGCGTGCATTAAATGTTTTGCATCAATAAACTTAAATCAGACTATGACATAATCAGCAACAAAGTGCGATAGAAGCTTCTGCAACAAACATTTGGGAGTTTTAATTTTCACCCAAATGAAGCACAGGGTGCTTCTGAAGGACATCTGAAAAAGGTCTACAGGATAACAATACAGGGACGTGCACGTTGCACTTTCTCTACATACATTATGTTGAAATTAAACCGATCTTACATAGTATAAAACGTATATGCTCGTCAAGAATTGATTTCATAGAATAAAAACAAAAATAAATATCAAACAGGGAATGCCACGTACCAAAAACGCAGCCTCCCCAAAACGGGCCCCACAGCACCCAGAAGTGCACACCACCAACACCCACACACACACACACACACACACACACGCACACACACACGACACACACACACACACACACAATCATGTACACACACACACAGATACACTACCAACACACACTAGCATACAAAGCAAACACACGAGGACAAAACGAACAATTAAAGGAACACAGTGGGGCACCGCCTTGGAACGGTCAGTGGCAAAAACACCACTGGGGAGCTTAAACCGGTTTATGGTGCGCACCCAACCTCACTCTTACCCCCACCATGTTCCAAAGTCACAGGACAGTGTAAATAAAAGTAATCCCTGCTAGGTGAATCTCTAAAAACAAAAATAATATCAAACAGGGAATGCCACGTACCAAAAACGCAATGGAAACAAAAGGCATGGTATGTAAAACACAAAAATGCTCGTGTATAAATATATAAAAAGCAAACCTTGAGAACCAAAAAACGTATGTACTCAATGCCTTTGCAGAAGGCAGAGCACCAAGAGAAACACCCTTAAGGGCCCGACGAAACAGGCCAGAGGACAGAAATCAAAACAGTTTCGTCCCAGTGGGATTTAAAAACTGCCCATCACAGAGTCCTCCCCGTCTTCCGTCAGACACAATCAAAGAGGGAAGCATAACGTCCAACTGTAAACGGGTTGAACACCAAACATGCGGTGTGTCTCAAAACAGTTGGGTCGTAACCTCTTTTAACAAAACGTTTTATAATTTTAGCAAATACAGTTGGAAAATTGCCATGACCCAAAATCTTACGAAGTTTGTAAACCACATCCCCATAAAAATCGGGTTTTGAAATACCTTCTCGCAGAAGAGTCTTTAGATTACTATTGAATTTCAAAACCAAATCAGAATTACGATAGTAAAATTTAGCAAAATATTTACGCAATTTGTAATAACGGTAGCCCTGTTGAAGAAGTTTATTTGTAATATATTGATTACGTTCATTGAAATCCTCAACATGACTACACGCTCTGGCAAACCGAATTAACTGAGAAATGTATACCCCATACCGTTGTTTGTATGAAATTAAAGGCTTTGCCGACGATCCCTGAATTCTGATATATCAGACATCTAAGGCAAATCTCGGAGTTACTTTAGGCATTCATTACGTGGATGTATAACCTCATTTGTCACCCGCTGGTACTCACACAAACACAAGGGAAATGACTAAATACAGTTAAGACTGCTCAGTGCAAAATGAAAAGATTGATTACTACATAGTACGACTTATTTGATTCATTGCATCATTTTGAAAGCAATTTTCAACTGCATCGGTCAAACCGAAATCAATTTATCATTTAATATATCCATCAAAACCACTACTTTTACTAAACATATTATGTCTCGAAGCAAAAGGAATATAAATATATTACTATTATTGAAAACATGAAAACATTATTCTTTATGGAACATATAAAAAGTCAAATATTTTTTCCTTGTTAAAACACAAATCGAATTAATGTAATTCTGTATCGTTTTGTTCTTTGTCTTATATGTGTTAGAAATGTTAAACAATATTAAGAGGTTAGATGTGACGTCAATATGTATGCCAGTATAAAATACAGAACTATTTCTTTAGCCCAAAGTAAAATGGGAATTGTATTGTAAATTACTAGAATGAATCTCATTTCATCTGTCATCCGATTTCGTCCATACATTCCTTGGTCATGTTCTAACTTTCGCTTGAAGATGTTTCTTATCTTTAAAATAGCTCAGAATTCAGATTCAGAGAGCAAAGCAGAAACAAATATTTAAAACGATATTACTACAATCAGCATGATTACATTATAAAATTACATGAACTACACACACGCACGCACGCACGCACGCACGCACGCACGCACGCACTAATTGTGCAATAACTTGACTGGCTTAAAATACCACAAAAGAACGTATGCTTGCAGTTACTTCATCCATCCGACTGCAGCAAAAGATTCCATTGCGAAAATAGATACTAGTCTAAAAATCAAAACATTGATCTTCCCTATAACATCAATTTTAAAACTCTTTACTCTTGCTCAATACGTTTATATAATTTGTTTGAGTTTGCAAAACATTTCAATAGTATTGTCTTTGTAGTTTTATGTTCATATTGAATTATTTAACATTGGTAATATCCCTCTATCTGCATAGTCTTGTATATTCTTATCTGCATTTTGTTTTAGAGATTACTGTGTCTATGTTTTCGAGACGAAAGTTATTTTTGGATATTTATTAACATTAATTACTATGGATATATATCTTTTGTATTACTAAAACGGACAAAATGACCTTTAAACTTTAGTTCGATGCAACAAAGCGTTATGTGGATAAGGTAATAGAAGCAGTTGCACTGATATATATGACATCAGTGTAGCGCATGCGTGTTTCTGTTTTATTTGTTCGATGCAATGAAGTGTTATCTGCCGAAGCCAGTAGTTTGTCGATACAATGTTATAGCACGTATGGGGTATGACGTCAGTTTCGCGCTTTTGTTATTTTGCTGTGGAACAGTCGCCATATTGGAACCGGAGATCCACTAGAATTCGTTCTATCGATCTTCTTAGTTGAGTTGTTGTATTTTTATGAATGGCCGAAGAAACTATATTATTGATATATTGATAGCGTTGTGGCTACAGAGTATAGCCTGTTTGTATTAACGATTTTTTGGGCTTTATAATAGCGACCACGGTGATGACCTACATTAGCAATGCAAAATCAATTAGAGTTGCGTCCCTTGAATGAATCTAATGAATATTTATGAAGCGCTAAATCAGCCCAAGAATAGTACCGATTTATTTCGCTTTAGAAATGATTAAAAACGGAATTGCCGGAAAACAGCCTAATTTGAATATCTAATTAAGACCTTTATACCTCGGGGAAAACCCGCAAATTATCCGAAAGCCGTAACTTTTCAGTACAAAAACAAGTGTCAAAAATTTGACAACTGTTGATTTTCCGTTTATCGGTCAATTTCGCTTGGTTTTCAGGTTTTATTTGAAAGGTTTGAATATAATCTAATGTTTTCACTCATAATTATAAACAAAATCAGCCGGACAATGAAGGAATTCAGTCCGAACCAAACATGTTGACATGTACAAAAAAGCCAAAATGGTGGTAATTACGAAAAATTAAATCCCTGTCAGACTACATAAATTTAGTCTGCTTTTCCATGCAGTAACAGTGAGTTAGTTGTGGGAGATAGAGCGGTGGTATACGTAAGATGACGTCATTTTTAAATAATGAATATACAGGAAAGAACAATAGAAAAATACATTTTTTTCTTAATATCTTTTGTTAGGAAAAAGCGCATGTTATTTTTTCAGTGTACTGAGTATGTTTAAATTATTGTAAGGCAAATTTCATGTCAATATCTTGTTGGTGAAATTTTATTTTTTTACCAGCTGGAAAACCAGAAAGTTATGTTTTTATCAGGTCTGTATAGATCAGATAAGTATTCTGTGAAAATTTAACTTGCGCTTTTTCCTTGGAAAAAAAAACGTTATTTAAAAACTTGTACTTTTCGATTGTTAACGTTTTAGTGCTATCGGGCTGTTTTAGCTCATTTGGGGTATATACCCCAATCGGGAGATATGCTCAGCCTGTTGAAGTACAGCCGTGGCCATTATTCTGTACACTGTAATGTAATACAGTAATCGTCTCATATAACTGTTAAGTTATAATTTTCTTGTTATGAGTTTTATAATTACATATTGACAATATCGGTTTTTGTATTACAGATGTCCGCAGCTGCAGACATATATTCGGTCCTAAATATCGAAACAGTTTTCAATGCAAAATCTTTGATAGACACATCTAATTAAGAAACTAGTCAAAATATTAAGGCCTAAATTTGAAATTTTGAAAGAAAACTTAAAGCTGTAACAAGACATACATAACCAGATATAAAGTAAAGCCGTTAAAACCAATTTCTGACCACATAGCGAACAGAATCGTTTCACATTAATTTTAATGTATGTCCGTCGCCTATTTTGTAATAGATTGTCATTGTAGCATTCTATATCGGTTTTATATCGGTTACCTTACATGTAATTGTCGATAGAATAGCATATCGTATTAACCCATGAAACCTTTGGCTTTGCCCTCTAAGGAATATAATTTCGGATTGTTGTTTTTCCCTATACGAAATTCAAATATTGTATTTGATAGCTTGTTGCGGTGTAGTTGTATAAATTTATTGAATTGTGTTCAGAACTTCAATACGCCAAAACACTTTTACAAAGTAGCCATGTTGGTCAATTTAGGCTCTTTACTCTCTAGGAATATACATCGTCAAATCGGTAATGGGTAAATGAGAAACCTTTGTTCAAATTTAACATATATAATTCTTGATAATATGTAGAAATGCATCTAAAATATGTTTACATTTTAAAACTTCTTCTCACAACTGATTACTTAAGCGTTATTGGAATATTTTCTTTGTTGTTAATGTAACACTAAGAATAACAAATCAAAACAATAATTTAAAGTTTCTGTACGATATTCGTCGAAATTGGTTTTTTCCCTTTTTTTAGTTTTCAGCTCAGTTCCCATCGTTCTTTGACAGCTGTCTGGAATGTTTAGGGCTGACGAATGTGTATATGTAAACTGAGTAATACTATTTATTTCTCAAGCAACGCTACGAAGTTGTATATTCATAGCAGTTAAGAACAAACATTTGTATATATCTATTCATTCGAAAAGGAGCAGTTTGCTATCTTAATTTATCAATTAAATTTATAAAACAAAAACTTGAATTGCATTATTGATGTACATTTATTCTTGGTATATTAGACAGTTTCAATGAATTCCAGCGCTATGTGATAGAGGTTTCTTGTCTAATCCGGGTTGATTAAAGGAAGCGTGAATAAGATATCAGCCGCTCTACTAACATATACCAGAAGTATACAAATAAGATTTAGTAATTCGATTTGTCGTTATAAACATCACCGATGATTAAAACGTTTTCCAATTCCAGCGAATGTAGATTTACTATTTTACAGTAATAAGTGTAAAATGAGTTGATGCATCTTAATTAATACGCTGTAATATATCTACAGTTTAGCTCGTCGTATTCATTTAAGTTCATCATAAACCTGTATGATGATATACAAAGCAGTAGAAACAAAGTGTGTTTGTTCATAATACATATACAGCTAAAATTTTGTTTTAAAACGTTGACCGTGGAATATTCCATTCAGGGATTAATTACTCCTATTCAAGGTCAATTGCATTGTAGCACACATTTCAGTAGAAGTTTAAACAAACTAAATGTACAATTAATAAACGTATAAAATAAAGGATTTGAATTACCAGATTACAATAATTTCACCAGCCAAAATTAAATTTTACCAAATCACATCTTGTTAAATTGGAATATTATTTGATTGGCGTTTAATTACTGAGCTAAGGAAGAACATCAAAAGAATTAAAGATGATTAGCTGAAAGC
Organism: Saxidomus purpurata; assembly: GCA_022818135.1. Lineage (NCBI taxonomy): Eukaryota > Metazoa > Mollusca > Bivalvia > Venerida > Veneridae > Saxidomus > Saxidomus purpurata. Next base: position 4,672,533 of record JAFMSR010000014.1, on the reverse strand, counting down.
TGATGCAGTTTTAAAAAATCTTACATCAGTAAAGCGATGGGGAAAACGCTGTTTACTAATGATTTCAATGGATTTTGATTCATTTGACATTTTACATTTCATCTCGAGAATGTATGGCATTGCATGTTACTCAGGAGGATATTGAAGTTATCCATCATGCTGATTACAGTCTCATATCTTTGCATTTCTTTATGCATTTCGATACTTGCAAGATATGTTTACAAGAAAAGCAGATATCCAATTTGCAACAGTGTAAAATATGGTTATATTATTATGCATCATTATATGAACTACAGTTGCCGAAGATAAACTAGAACTTCTTGTTATTGTTACAAAAATGTGAACATCATAGATTCCGTGAATCCTTTTTTGAATTTGTTCTGACAGACGTCTAATTCTGTTGTTTAGCATTTTTATCTTTATTTTTGTTATGGTGTTCTTATTGTTACTTTAAATGAGTTGTTATCTGCTTATTCGCTCGTATTTACATTTCAACGTTACTAATTAAAATTGTTATCGAGATCAGTTGAAACTGTATGTGTTAAATCCGGATGGCATTTGGTTATATTTTTTCCGTGTTTACATCAATATGTAATTGAATGTAAAAAGTTGTTACAATACTGTGTTGTAATATTCTAGGATAGGTCAGACAAGTGTTTTAAACATTTTAAAATGTTTTCTAGTGTTGACTAAATATTGTTTCGTATCAGATCCTGCAAGGCAATCGTCACAGTCTGCATTAAAAGTTTTCTGCGCGGATTTGGGCAAGTCTTAACTATATGCATAAAGCAGTCAAGAAGCTGAATATCTTTAGTATTTACGCATCTTATTTTACAAAAGCTGATATAGTTGATATTGTGAACCAAATAACGTTTGCTTATGTAAATCGGAAATAGGTAAAGCCTTTACAAGGTACGGTTGCCACCTGATAGACGCCTTTCGATTATGGGATATTTGAAAGCGTTGAATAATTTTAAAACTTTTAAAACGGCACGGGGGGGTGCATGTGTGTGTTTAGCGTCGTACAAGACCGTGAGAGACCGTTGGACCGTACGAGACCGATATGCGCCGCGGGGGGAGGCCCCTCCAGGAGTGAGCTCACCTGGGGGGGGCGCCAATATCGTATTAAATGTGGATGTGTGAAACCGTTCCCAGTCCTACATCCAACACCCGGGGGGGGGGGGGGGGGGTCGCGGGGACGGGGGGGGTAATGGACCGTACTTGGAACCGTACAAATCGCATGAAGGGGGGGGGGGGGGGGGGGGGGGGGGGGGGGGGGGGGGGGGGGGGGGAATGGCGTGAAGTGGGGGGAAAAATGTTGGGGGAGTATATCCGGTGCTTTGTTTAATACCGTGCTATTCGAGTCTATCGTCTAGCTCATCCCCAGCGTGGCTCATCTCGTACCAGTACCTTACCGAGTATACCGTATTGGAACCGTGTGCCCAACCGTGTTCTGTGGAGACAGGTAAGATTCCTCTTGGTTTTTGCATACATGACCCGGCATTCATATGAAAATAATGTTGTTTTTTTGTTAAATTCATTTACGATGACGTAAACCACTTAAACAACTTACATTACTACATTACTACCTAATAACATATAATGTATTCTGAATCAATATTATATCCTTCCATTAGTTTGCTTATTATAATGTTATTTCCGAAGCAGTATGTTCTAAGTATTACAATAATTTTAGATTTAATGGCAGGAGCTAAAATGTCTGGGATATCACGAGTATCATATCATTTTATATAATTTTTAGATTAGCCTAGATATCAAATATAAAACTCATATTCAAAATCTGTAAAAATGCCAAGTCAGCGGATGCTCAAATTTGAGAATGTATAACTGTATAACCATAGTTTGAATTAAAACAAAGAAACGGAGAGAGTTCATTATGTAATGCAAAACTCAATTATTCCTTTTACTGGGGGACGATGAATGTTCGAATTGATGGCCGATATTGAAGGAAAATCAAATGAATATTGTAAATTATTTTTTTAATAGGTAGCAATCTAAAGAATGCTATTAGCCATAAACCGTTTTCATGTTTGTTTAAGCGTGTCAAAAATTTCCCAATTAACATGAAAATTGCAAGCAAATTGACAGGGGGCATCGTACGGATTAGCAGTTTGCATCAGGTGTTATTGGGGTAACTTTTTATCTTTTTTCATTTTAATTGTCGCCGTTTTATGTAACAAATTTTAAAAGTGTTTATCTCACAATGTTCCAGATCAACGTCTGTTTACGGAAACGAATGACCAATCACGCTTATACATGTATTAACTCAACTGATAAACCTTTCGTTGTCCAACATTCAGAATAACTCAAAATTTTCCTTTAATAAAATGTGAAATTATTTTTAACATCTACTTTAAGTTGATCTTCGCAAACGATATAATTTCTGTACCCTATCAATTAACATGCCTCCCTCGCGTTTTGGACTTATTTCACGCGATCTGCGATAAATGTCAGGCGTATACTTTCCTAACTTGACCACGGAGGCAGTCACAATGAATGAAAAAAACAAAAAAGAACCCAGCCCTGCCCGATAATTAATGCACAGCATTCATCTACCTCTAAAATTGAAAAAGGGAGATAATTACTTTTTCTTTAACTCAAATTAGCGACTATCTAGAAAAGCAAAATTCTTATTTTAATTATTAAAAATTTATCAATATTATACACAAAGAAAAAAAAAAACCGGTTGAAATATTATCCAAACTTTACTTGCGAAAATTATTTTTCTTTCCATATATATAAATCTACAGTTAGACATAGAAAAGGGGGTAATCTCTTTTACTTTAATTCCATTTTAACGGCTATTCTGAAAGAATACAAATTTGTTTTTTTAATCTTTATACATACAAATATTTTACGTAATACAAAAGATAAAATCGTGAAAGTTAGCCAAACTTCTCCTTGTGGAAAATAATAATTTGTTTCTTTATATACCGTTTTAAATAAACACTTTCATACTAAACATACTGTAGTGGCGTATCCGTGTGTAAGAAAATATACATGGACACCACAAAACGAATATTCGAATATATTCGAATATGCCAAACCAAATATTCGAATATTGAATTTAGTATTCGTTCCCATCCCTACTTTTTACATAATCCCTCACATAGCAACGTGGCAATGCTATTTTTACCTGAAATGTTTTGATAAGTTTATTTTCTAAGATCACTGTACGATTTAATTCAAATGATCTTGTACTTGTAAAACAATATACAATGTACCATCTTATATGAATTTGCCTAAAACTCTATCTCAAAATAATTATTAAAAGACCGCCAGACTTGAACTTCTCAAAGAAGAAAACGCCCATTCCTATCAAGATAAAATATATACCTGAGAGTTGATCCCAATAAATTGCAAGTCATTTAGAGGCCGAGGTATTACAATTACTCGAATAGCGTCTGAAAATAAAGAGCTAATTTCATAATAACATGGAAAAGCTATAATCGGTATATCTATACACACACGTATACACACACATACAAATGAAAACCGCATAAAAATCATAATACGTAATTTGTGGACTGTTTTGAATTTAAATTTATAAAGAATTTAAACAAGTTAAAAAGAGAGTCAAACTTTGTCAATACTTTAACATAATGTGAATTAATAATTTATTTTTAAAGATATGACCATGTGACATCAATGAGATGTATTTTAAGATTATGTACCTTTCATTAGTTAAAAGTATAAAAGTGTGATGTATCGTTGTCACAATGAACTGTGCTAGGAAACATTAATTTTATATTTGTTTGGATTTTGAAATTATTTATTTATGAAATAACATCCGTTCAAGCGGTGTTAGTCGATTAATAAACAATGATTTGGAGTACTGATACGCAGTAATTAGCCATGAAGGCCGAAGGCCTGAGTGGTTAATAACTGCGAATCAGTACGACAATTCATTGTTTATTAGACACTAACAACGCTGAAAAGGATGTTATTTCGGTTCTAACATGACCAGATATTACAAAAGATGAATAAATGCAAAGCTTTATTTTACTACGCGAACGCATATTTAACGTAAAGCGGCGGAATATGACGTCATGTTTACAGCATATCGGGACCCGCGTTGTTTATGGTTTATTCTAACATGATTCACGATTTTGTCTCTATATACAAAGAGTAGAAAATTTATGTTATATTAAACCATAATCAACGCGGGAAAAAAACAGGACAAAACGTTGTAATGCCATGATTTCTTATTTTTCTGTTCGGTCTTAGTTAAATCGGGAGACATTCCTAACTACTACTTACCAAACGTTTAGAGAAATCTCTGAAACCTGACCCTGTCATTATAGTAAAGGCCAAAGATCACTGGAGTTTTCTCTATGTGATTAGCAGTGACGAAACTGATAATTAGTTTCCCAAAATACTTTAATACCCTCAATTCAGATTTATATTCTGGGGTATATACTTGTAAGCATAAAGCACCAGTTCCCACTTTTAAACTGGTAAATGATGTTTAGTTCAAACAAATGTGCTTCTGCACTACAAGATCTCCAGTATTTACATCATCATTAATAATTATAAGTAATACATAATGATAACGAAAACACCAAACACGTCCATGTATTTCCAAAATAACCATCAGTACGAAAAAAAAGTTGTACATCATGTTTTTTTAATTCTAGCAAGCCAGTTCTTCAAGTGTCCCGTCCATCTTGTCAAACAGTCACTGGACGCTTCTATAAGAACTCTGAACTGAAGAAAGCTAAAACGTTTAACAAAAAAAGTCCAAGCAAAGGATGGTCTAGTACCCATCTGATTTATGACAACGTCTCCTCTCACAGGGAGCAAGGATGAAAAGGCTTTCTTGGCGTCTAAAAACGGGCTTGCTGTAAACAATCCACATTGCTCACCGGACCTGAGTCCTTGTGACATCTTTTTATTTCCAAGGCTTACAAAATAGCTTTCTTGGAAAATATAAGTCCAGAAGTTCTCTTCACTGCGCTATATACCAGTGCTCCAACATATACCAAAAGAAAACTATCTAGCCGCATTTTTCGAGTGGGTAAAAAGGTTGCAAAATGTGTTTCGCTAATTGTGAATACTTTGAAGGTTTGCAATAAAAATATTTTTTATAAAATGCTGCCCTTCGGAAATCAATTCCTAATGACAATACATTTTGCTGGACGCTCGTATCTCATTGGGTAAGTTGATATAATGTCTCTTTATTTATTTTGGTTTATTTTTATCGAAGCGTTGAAATAACTCAATCTTTCTAGACCATTAGTTTTACGTAGACTGTTTGACATTTAGAGAGATGTCCGAATAACCGATCCTTTCGGATCAAGGTTTATATAAATACAGACATTTAAGACGTACACATGCTATTTCTTTCCCGCTGGTTCACACATAAAGACAATGGAACCGAGTTCTCTGTGCAAACTAAAAACAATAATTGTTTCATTGCACAACTTATATGATTGATTGACTTATATGATTAAAGGACTTATATGATTAATTGCAATTTTCAATTGCATCTGATAAACTGCAATCAACTTTAGATTGAAAACAGATTCATGTAAAGTCGACCGACGGGAAAAAATTTTTAGGGTAATTGGACGCAATAGTCTAAAGTGGCTACAGTTTTAAATGCATAACAGCGTTTGTAATAACTTTATTCAATAGATGTCCAACGAAACCACTGCATGTATCAGAGCAAAAATTAATTTACGTTTATATTTATTATGTAAAACATAGAAAGATTTTTGAAAATGTAATATAAAAATTTCATTTATATTTGCCATGCTTAAGGCACTGGATTAAGAATTGACCCGTTTTTGGAGATAACAATGCTGTTAATTTCTGAAAAAAGGATGGGTCAACGACTGCATTCTTCAAAATGTGGGGAAACACCCAAAAAAGGTGCTTAATGCAAATTAGCTTGAATTTTGTATGTAAGGGTGGTGTGTTAAAATGGATACAATTTAACTCTTCTAATGTAGAAGTCTAACTTTTACAATCATGATGAAATTAGAGTGGTGGTATTCTATCATCATCGAAAAAATTACACCTTATTATTACCCCACCCACTTTACTAAAATTCATCTTTTCAATTTTTGACAAAATAAAGGAAAAAAGGTTTCAGATATTTTGCCAACAATTGTTTAAACTTTTTCATAAAACTAAAAAAATGTTTTTTTAGATTCAACGAGCTTGATATATGGCAACAACCAGGAACATAGCAAGAAAGATTTACAAATTTATTATAATAATTTGAATCAAGTAAAATTAAAAGTTGAGAAATGACTCCCCTCCCCCATCCTCTCATCTTTCAATTTCAGCTTAATCAATATTTTGTCCAAAAACGTTCATTTAGTAAAATATCAGTGGAATTTTGTCTTGTTTTCTTAATCTCGACAATGTAATTTCCGGCATTCACTTCAATTCCGAATTAAGATAAGAAATATACAGTAGGCAGGCACAATAAATAGCGTAAAAAAATAATTTTACCTAACTATTCTAAATGACAAGCTGCAAAAATGGGGGAGGGGTACAAAAATACTCAAATAAGATATCATAATTCAAGTCTTATAAAAAGAAGTAGGGAAAGTCTATTATAATGTTTTTCAGTCTTGTTACAGACATGTTTTAAGCCGAAATTTACATTTTGTAACTCTCTATCTGCATACGTTAGCTTCTTAAAAGGTTTTAAAGTTTACAAATCATCTCCTTTTCTGAAACATGAAAAAATGATTTGTAAAGTTACAAAGGGCGAAACAAATATATAAGTTTTTATAATTATCTCATAAGAAGTACAAAGTAATATCCATTGTAAAATAAGACCCATCAAAACTGTCGTATCATTCTTTTTTTTTAATATTTAAAAAAAAAATTTTAAATAGTACTATATATTCCAGCACTACAATAAACTGTTATAAACAGGGTCAATATCTGCATTTTTTTATTCTTGTACATTGTATGTAGTCTAACGTATAATCATACACTCCTGCTTTTTCTTAAAATGAGCGTGTATAACACCCTGCCGTACCAGCCTCTCATTATAGCTGACAATATTTTATTCTTAGGTATCAGAATTTTCGGTTTCAAAATCAATTAAAATAAAAAATAGACATAAGTTCTGAATAATTAATAAGATGCTCAAATAGCAACAATAAATAGATACAAATAGTCAAAACAACTTATTTGTGACTCTAGTCATACTTACTCTTGTTTTGTTTACAACATCTCCTTTTGGAAAATGTTTGTGTTACAAGCACAAGTATGTTTAGGTACAAAGTAATATGTAAAATAAGACCCCAACTGTCGTATCATTCTACTTACAGCACCATAAACTGTTATAAACGTATATCTGCATTTTTTTCTTGTACATTGTATGTAGTCAGTATTCCCTTTTCTGCTCCGGTATATTAGTGACAATTCGTTTCGGTAAGACAAAAGAAAGAAACAAAAAATTATACCTCATTATCAAAAAGCTTTTCAATGCGAGAGCAAATAAATCATTTGTATAGGAAATATTGCTCCAAACATTGTGCGCAAGTCTAATTTAAAGCAACAGAAATTGTAAGATATATATAGCCTTTTTGAATCTCCATAAACATTGTAGATATTTTTAAATAATGGGCTGATGCATTTAACATTTCGCACAACCTACTAAAAAAACCTGTTTTACTATCCCAGAAATTTGTTTTTCCATCAATACAATTTCTGAATAATTTCTAAGTTTGAATGAAGCTAACTGCACATCGGTTAGTGCAGTGATCAGAACAGCAAAGTTCAGCCACTTGCTCCAGTTTACTGTACATTCTTTAACACATCAGTCAGTTAAACCCAAACATCGATAATACGTCATTAAAAATATCACCTTTTTGAGGGGTTTTAATTTGAATTTTACCATTGACCGTTTTAACTTTAATTCATTCTATAGCGACACGGAAATTTGTAAAATGTGCCGTATAATCATTACGTTTTCAAGTGTTGGAAACGATGTTCAACATACAGGTACAGCTGCAGGTATATTGTTATAATGTATTTTGAACAAATGCACAGAAAGGCAATGTAGTGTGACATGAAAAACCGAAATAAATATTTGAAATATTCTCCATATCAGATATCTTCAAATTGCAACTAAAGGATTGGCCTGTGATGTTTGTCCCTGAACAGATCAGCATATAAAATCAGTAGTCATTAGTCTAACTGCATGCCCGTAATGGATTGATTTACTCACAAGTTCTTTTTTCTCGCTTGAAATTCATAAATCTATACATTGCATCAAATGGCAAAGAATTTAACGAGAGAGTAAAATATTTTCACATTTATAACATAATTAGTATCGGTGATTCAAATTTTTATGTGGTTCATAATTTTATTATAATTGATTTCTCATTTTTAGAGATATCTAAGGTCTATTGGGGTTGATATAAAGCTCTAAATGCCTATAACAATCGTCAGAGCCGGATATGATTAAATGAATAGTAAAGCCTTGAAAAACATTTGTTCTCTGACTAAATAATTAACGTAATCGCTTCACATGAGTTCTGATATATGTCCATCGTTTATAACATAATAAATTATCATTGCTACTGTCTTGAATGTTTTTTTGTATGTTATTTTCAATCCATTGTTGGTAACGTAACATGTCGTGCTAACCCATGTAATCCTTGTTTTGCCTTCTAAGGATAGTTTGGGAGTGTTATTTTTCCCTATGCGAAGTTCGAAGACTGTATTGGATATCTTGTAGTCAGTGTAGTGGCAAAAAAATCTTCGAGTAATGTTCAGAAGTCCTTAAATACTCAAAGCATTTTTACAAAACAGTTTTCTTGTTCAATTTAGCTCTTAATTTTCCAGGAATATAATCTTCAAATTATAAATGGGTAAGTTGGAAAACTTTATTCTAATTTAACATATCAAATTATTGATGGTGTATAGAAATATACATAAAATGTGTTTACATTTTGAAATTTTATTCTCAAAACTTAATACCTCGGTGTTCTGTGACTTTTTTCACTTAATGTTTGCTGTAATAATAACACATCAGCAACATTATCGCAAGATTATGTAAAATGCTTTTCAAAATAAATGAAAACTCGTTGGTTTTGCCATAATTTTTAAGTATTTTCATAGGTTCTCATAGTGACAGTTACCTGGCAGTGCTGTGCATTTGTAGATCGATTTCATGAACAAGTCTTCGAAGATGTATACTCGACCCTAAAGTTTCATTTTTTGCCGGTTTAAAACATGAATAACAGTCTATTAAAAAGAAGTTTGCTATTTCTATTATTTCACTATGAATTTATATAAATCTTATAGATCATTAGTGGAGCATATTTTTTCTCGGTATGTTTAGGAATTCCAATGCCAGATGTTGAAGGCTTCAAGTCTAATGAAGGTTGATTGAAAGCAGCGGGAAGAAAATAATATATCAAACGCACTACTTTTGTAACATTGAAAAAAAGATATCACAGAAGTGCACAAATAACTAATAATAAGTCAATGAATCATTATCAACGATAAATCAGGTTTGCAATGAGAGGGTGTAGATTTGCACTTTTACTGTCAAATGGTTAATTTATATTCCCGCGTTTCAACTTTACTAGCATACCGTTTTAGTGTTTAATTATTGTAAAATCTGTTGAATTATCCCAATTGTTATGCTGCAATATAAGCGATTGTTAAGAACATCGTGATCTCGACACGCCATAAACCTTTATTGTATGCTGAAATACTGTCTCGTTCTCCTTGACCTAGACAGTGTGTTCAGTACTCTACGGTATTGTACCTTGGCAATGTATGATAGTGAACGTTGACAATACCGCGGTCCTTTAAATCATTTTTACGGTCTATTGTTTTTCTTTGCAAGCATTATTTTCATCAGCATTTTAAATGGAAGTTTAAAAGTATTTAACAGTCACATAACCTATTGTCCTGATAAGAAAAAAGAAACAATAGATCTAGATGTTTTTTAGATTTAAGATGAGTTACAATGGTTCGATTGGGTTCGGGCACGCTAGAACGAAACTGGTAACGAACATTATTGGAACGTATATCAACGGAGTTTTGATTGACATAATGAATGATGTTTCTGCAGGAAAAATCTTGTACTTTCATTTTGAAATGTCTTCTTATATACATGACGTCATACTTTCTCTTAATGAATGACGTCATCGTTTAAACAATAAACAATTCATGAGCAACTAATACGCGATAAAGAAAATGTACACTGTAAAAAAGGAAGCAGCTTTTTTACAAATTTCGTCATGCATTTTAGCTGTTGTAAATAGAATGTCATTTTATTCATGCGCAATATGAAATAATATAGTGAAATGATTGTTGAAGGAACAACTCACAAGGTCATAGTTTTAATGACTCCTATTCAAAATAATTTACATTTCGGAAAATCTCAACCTTTCAGTAGAAGTCCAAACATACTAAATGTACAATCAATAAGAGTGTAATATTAAAGATTTTACTATGAAATTACAATAATTTCACCAGCAAAAAGAATTAATTTATACCGAAACACATCTTATCAAATTTGAACATTAAAAGAGTTCACCACATACCATACTCTACTCTGTGACGCACAATTAGACATCTGGTGTAAATACACAATTACCGAGTCTGATTGACATTTAATTACCGAGCTAGTAAAGAACATCAAAAGAATTGAAGATGATCAGCTGAAAGCTATAGCAGTTGTAAAAACTTACACCAGTGAAGCGGCGGAGAAAACAAGGTTTACTTATGCTTTCAATGGGTTTTGATTCGTTTGACATTTTGCATTTCATCTCCAGAATGTCTGGCATTGCTTGTTACTCCTGAGATTATTGATGTTATCCATCATGCTGATGACAGTTTCATATCACTGCAGTTTCTTGTGCATTTCGATATTGGCAAATGTTTTGTTCGTAATCAGTGTGGATATGTCTATCTTTTTAAGAATAATGCGCACTGCAATTCGCTAAGATATTCTAGAGATTCTTGCTATTGTCACCGAAAAGTTCACATCACAGATTACATGCTCCTTGTTTAGGTTGTTCCTAACAGAAGACTTATTCCGTAGTTTTGCAGTTCTGTTGTTTAGTTGTTGTAGATTTTACTCGATAATTCGCATTAATTTACAATTTTGCATTAATAAAGGCTATAGTCTAAAGAAAAGTCTTAATTAAGGATAAATCAGGATAACATAGCTTATATTTTATCAAAGATTAGATCACTTTTAATTTAAATTTGAACAGCGATAAGACCTCTGTCTTGTCATAGGAACATAAGCGGTACCAAACAGGAATATCTAAAGTTCTTTCTTTCTAGTTTTACCTTTCGTAGCCGATGCTTTTAAATGAATATTTTCAACACAATCCTCAGAGTGCTTAGTTTCGACGCGGATATTACATTGTAAGTAGTACCTTTGTATAAAGACACACCCAGTGTTATGAAAATTAGATTTTGTACACCTTAATCTACAATAAACCCGAGTAAAGAAATCAATAAAACCTACTAGAACATGTACATGAACAATTTCAAACTGACTTACGGATAAGCATGTGACTCAGATATTCTTATAGTATACAATGTACTAACCCTATTTACCATAATGGGGTACTTTCTACAATAAGCAAATGATAATCTCTAAACATAAATAGTGTGTGCACTGAACGTAACATGACAAATAAATACAATTTTAAAGAACAACATATATCGAAAAGTGCCTCATTTTATCACAAACAGTCAAGATAGAGTCCTTCTGTGATAAATTGCTATCAACCAATTAATTAATTAACTTTTATTTCCGAAACTTTTAAGTATGACAATTTTACGTTTAAACGCTGGAGCATTGTAGTTATAATTACATAATTGCATCTTTTTGATTACATTGTATAACCACGTATTAAGTTAGAACAGAGTTAGAGAGCAACTCAATCCATTTATTTCTTAACTTCGCAACACGACAAAATACTTTTAACCTTACTAAAGCTAAAATTTATCATATGACCCAAATTATAACAAAAATGCTAAGTTAGAAATAACAACATGTAACCAAGTATGAACTAAAAATTGTTTTAGAGATTAATCTTCCAGTACTGTTTTGTTCAAAGACCTAAATAATGAAATCAAGGTATAAATCTTTAAAAATACAAGTATGAGCGATTAAGCATTGAAATGGTCCTCTTCGTATGTATCGAGTTCTGTACAATCCTGTACAACTTAAGTTTACATTTTGCTTAGACGATTTCTGTGAATTTTGCTAATGGAAGGGAAAGAAAATGTTAATGCTTGTAGTAGGATTTTTCCTGATAGGAAAAACAGTAATGTTACAAATGGGTATCGATCGTGGGCAAATCGCTTTTAATCGGGAGATTTATCACAAAACCAAAGAAGAATAAATACGGTTCTAAAATAAAGTGTCTCTAAGCCTCTTATTAGATTTTTGTTCAACACTTAGTTAGACATATGGGAGCGTTTGATCAAAAATGAGCAAAGCTAATATATTATTCAGTGTTATCATACGAGCGTATCGTCGTATCTTTCGTATAATGTATTGTTTATTATATACTTAGACGTATATTGTATTGTCGTTAACTTAGTGATACATTTCCTTTTACCCAATATGATATATTAGAAATAAGACTATTTGTTGTACGAAAACGTACGTTCAATCACTGCGTAACCTGGCATAACATGACATTACACATCAGCAAACATCGCATGATATAATTTTATATCATCACATCACATTACATCATGTCGTATATCAGTAATCATCATGTTACATATCATCACATAATATAGATTTTTATCACATCACATTACATCGTGTCATGTTATATATCATCACATTACATCACGTCACATTACTTAGACTATTAACTATTTGAATAGATTTTGTTTACTCTTAATATCATTTTGTTTCCATCACAATACTCTGTTTTCAATATTGAAAAAAAATGATGTTGTTTTCTTACCTTTTCCTTTCAATAGACCTTTCTGATAAACTCCCCATACAAATATCAACTAAAGATTGGCAATACCAGACGAGTAAAGAAGAGGTTCTCGAATGTAATGTATAGTCAGTATATCAGGGAAGAGTTTAGAAAATCGTTTTTGATAAAATACAAAATGAAACATATCTGCTCTTCATGCGTTATATTTCTCAGTATGAACAATGATCAGAAATAACTTATTAGAAATTGCAAAGTCCCTGCTATCTTTCGTTTGAAATTTATCTTATATGACATAACAGACACAGCATCCACTTTAATAAAAAAGTTCCACTTAAAAGATACTTTTGAACCAATTATTTACGGCTAGTATCTGCATACATATTGTTGAGTTTTGGGCAATATCACGTTTATGTTTTAGTGAATTATTTTGAAATAATACCACAGTTTTGAAACATTTTATATACGTTTTGCAATATTTAACCCAGATTTAAGCATATACCAGCGTAAAATGCTGGAAACCATTCACATACTTAAATGATGTCATAGCATTTTTGGTGAGTTTCCCGCACTTCGATAATTTAGAAACAAACTGTGGTAAAAAGCTAGTATCGTGCAAACAATATTGTTACAGTTTTGGTGCAAATATCACGTTATGTGAAATTCAACAAGTCTTACACCGGCCAACACCTAAAACAACGCGTTGGCCCTAAAAGTGATAGTTTCGCGACCGAAGCAGCGACGAGTGAAAATGACTATTCTTTGTGTTCACGAGGGAAGTTAACGTGATATATGTAAAAGTAATGGCTTGAATGCACAACACAAGTAAACATTTAGCACTTTGAGAAAATCGTTATGAATTACGTTGAGCGAGGACAGACGGCACCGCTACAACATATGTGTATATTTGAAATACAAACGCGTTTGTAACGCTTTATAATTTGATAGCGTATGGAAATACTTTACATGAATTTACACTGGGACTTCTTTTATTTAATAATTTGTTCCAAAATATGTTTATTTCAGACAGTTCAAAGTAACCTTGTAAAAACATCTGAGAGCGAGCAGCTTTACCTATCAAATACATGTTTTACTCTTTGATAGCAAACATATGTCAGTGAAAAAACCTGGAACGGTGTATTAATCATAATTAAAACGGGAAAATGATGTAATGCCATGCGTTCCTAATTTCCGGTTCTGTCTTAGATAAATTGGTAAACATTCTAAACCACTACTTAAGAAACGCTTAGAGATATCTCTAAAACCTTACCCTAAGGACAGACTCGTTTTGGGGAGGCTGCGTTTTTGGTACGTGGCATACCCTGTTTGATATTATTTTTGTTTTTAAGGTTACAAGAGTAGTTTCGAAAATGGCAATGACGAAAACGGCTAACTGACTGCCCAAAATGGCTACAATACCCTCCTTTCAGTTCCATATACTGGGGAATATACTTGTAAGCGTTACATATCAGTTTCCACTTTCAAACTGAAAACATGTGGTTAAGTTCAAAGAATGTACACGTTTCTGGATACGTCTATGCCTTCGTAAACTACGGTAGTAAAAATAGCAAGCATCTTATCACTGCGAGATCTCACAGGAATATACAAAAAATACTAGTTTTCAGTTAGTTGATAAGCGTAAAAAAAGAGCTGACGTTCCCAACAGACGTGTGATAATTAGTTTGAAGAATTGATATATGGTGCAGTTTTATTGACTAACTTCCGATATTTGTCATACTTCAAATAACTACATTCAGATCTATCTAGTTCAAAGACTTACTTTAATCATCAACTGCAGCACATACATATTAATGAATCTGGAAGAACACTTACTGTACAAGCCGATATCATTTCGGTGGTTCAAAAAACTACATGTCCACATTCATATATTCTAGGACTTTCTTACACAAAATTTAATGCCACTGGGATTATATTAATCACAAAACTTTGCCATTATAACATTGAAAGCCCCATCAATAATTTAACAAATTTATTAAAAGTTGTTAGGATATCTTATTTGGTAAGTATTTTGCAGGTGTAAAATTTTGTTACACCTTATTTATGAGCATAATGCATTGTTTCCAAACAGCTTTAAAAATATTATGACATGTTTTACATGTATTTAACGACACTTTTGTTTATCTGTGCAGTAAATATCCTTCCCTTTTTGTGTAATAAAGATTCGTCGTATTATTTTGTATAGACTAAAACTCCTGTACATGCTAGTTGAAGAGAGTACTTTGATGAATATTTCACCTTCGACTTAAGTCATTGTCCTTCGTACGTTTATTACCAAAGAACAGGCAATTTATTGCTAAATATCACATACATGTATTTACCCTCTAGAAAAGACATTTAGTCAGTTCAATTAAGCATCCTAAACAATTTATAGTGAAACCATTAGGTCACGCCGAAATACCAGTAAATACTGGTAATGATGATCGTAAATATCACATTTGAAGAAGGAATAAGTAAGCTGCTCCTTATAAAAAATGTAGATAGTTCATAAACTTGGCAACCTAGTAAATGTATTAGACATTCATGGTATGCACACAAATAAACTGTGCACCATTAGTTAATGTAGTAATAGCTTTATACGAGAAGCTTCACATGAAGATGTTGAAACTAATCGAAAGAGTTGTGCGAGTTTTAACATAGTTTTATTATATGGACATAAAGATATATTAACGTTGGCGATCACATAAATCGGAATTAAATGATTCAATATCTAAACATTTAAATGTTATTTAAACATGAGTTGTTTTTAATATCGAAAGTTAGTTCTAAGTGAGCCATAGAATACGGGGAGAGCACGGTAATGCTAACCAAAATGTAGAAAGCTTAAATCCCGTCTGTAGAATTTGACAGCAACCTCAATATTCCTTTTCTCCTACGCAACTATGCATGTAATTGCAAAGACAAACAGAAGGAAGTCATTGATAGAATTGAACAGAAGTTGTTATTTCATCTATCTACAGTCCATGCAACAAAGTGTTAAAATAAATTGAAGACAGTCGGATGAAATTAATGCAGGAAGCAAATGATATTATTATATTTTGACCTTTATATTATAGGAACAACACTCTAACATAAATATGTTAGCATAAACTTTAACTCAAACACAATAAGGTCAACAATTGTAAAAATGGCGGCCATTTATTCAAATTCATTTCGAGATACACGAAGTAATCAACAGGATATACATAAAAATATATATGTATTTCTATTGAAAATCCGAAATATTTAGATACAATCTAAGGCATTTTCAACTGAAAGAGAAAAAGAGTATTTTCCAGGAACGCGTACTAAGTATCACCTGTTTAATTGAATGTAATGGATTTGAAAACAATCTATAGGACGATTGCTATTGGTTGTTATGCTTTGTAATTAGATATATGCTTTTTGCTTTTAAATCTGACAAATGCACACTATACTTTTTGTTACGCTGTATACGATATGTATAACTAAAAACTCGTGTTGCCGCGTGTGTAATGAGAATATATTTCACTGATTCAGTTGATAAATGTCTCTTTAATTATTTTCTGTTTGATTCTAGCGAAAGTTATAAATTCATTAGCTTTCTATTGAGACCACTAATTTGACAGAAAATGGTGTGTCTTTTAGAGAGCTGTAGTTGTGGTCTCAACGGGTTCATTCCAGGTCTTAAATTTTCCATTCATTTCTTACTCACGATTAACAGTTTAGATCGAGAGATTTCTACTCTTAAACACTTTTATCACTTCAATCTTCAAGGCGGCAAAGTGACAGTTTTTAGGTTTATTTATTAGTTCTTAATCACGACATTACAGCCTAAACCATCCAAATTGAAACTCTTTTTTATAAATCAGGCTAAGGTGCATGTCCCAAAATTTAACAGTTCAGATTATTTGTAATAAAGGATTATTAATAACACAATCAAACTGAAATTCATTTTACGATATTTTACGCATTCAAAAATGTTCAAAGAAATGCCAGTAACTGGAAAGGTGTTTTACTACAATTTCGAAATGACGGGTTGTTCGCAGAAAATTAGAAATTCTTGCATTATGTTTCTGAAAAAGAGTTCCCTCGTCTTTTGTTTGCACCTCAATGTATCCAATGCGGCCCCATTTGTTACCTATTGTACTTGAATAAACTAAGCAATGATACTGTAAAGTTTTCATTTTACATTTTTTACGCCTTATCCGGTATATCATGAAAGTACAAATTTTGCCTGAAACTTAGACAAAAGAAAGTGATGTAATAGATACCAATATAAGGCGATTCACATTATGAAAAAGATTGACATAATTTCTGCTGGCACGTGTGTAACCATCATGCAATTAAACTCTACTCAATGAAGAATTATTCCTTATAAATGTTTCAGTACTTCGACTATTTCATTTGCTCAAACAAAATACTTTTTCTATCTTGTGATGTTGTAAGGCACTTTTTGCAGTTTTGAGCTACCAACACACTTGAACTTCTAATGGTTTTAATCTAGAAAACTTGAAAAGAATTCATTTAAAAGCTATGTAAAGCTAATGTCAACATTATAAGTTAATTAATAAAACACATACGGTACACACAACATAGTGAAGACATCCAACATCTTAGACACTATCTATTGTCAAAACTGAACACCTCAAACTCTATAACCTATCAAACTGTACAATCATTTACGAAGTTGAAACTTAAAGAAAAAGATGCTTGACTGAATCACAATGATATCTTTCTAACATCATTTGTAAAATTTATTTATCAACCAAAGCGACACTTCTTCGTATCAATACTTCTTTTCATAGTTGCTGGAGTAATGATGTGAAATAGCAAATTAACTCAGCACTATTAGTAGAACAGCAGCAAACATCAATGGCGGCTTTGCGTGTGAAAACACAAAGGTTATGAAGTACAAAAGAACCTCTAAATTAATGCCATTTGCATTGACATTTACGGTCAACTTATCATGGCGTTTTGACTTGATGTGAAAGAATATGGCAATTGCAAACTTCATCAAAACCATCCACTAATTGCTTTTTATACAGTCTGGCTCTCTTTAGCAGTAATGCACACGATTTGGCGCGTTTTACCATGAATATTCTATCTCATTTACACGAAATAGACATACAAGTTAGCTTTTATCAAAAACACACTTGTAACACTTTGCAATGTTATGTCAATGTTTGGTAGATATACATGTACTTCTTACTATCTGTCGTCACATTAGTTCAGTTGTGTTTACAAATATTGCACAATTTAATTTGGTCCGTAAAAAGATATGTAAAATCAGCGAACAACTTAACGTCTCAAAATACTCTAACCACTGGGCGACGGTGTAGATTTTGGCTAGCTCCCTTGTTAAGAAAACCTTAATAATACCCAAATATGTTTAAAACAGTAGCTGATGGCTGCAAGGAGTCACTACCCGAATGTATAGTAGCTTAATAAATAAACAAGGAACACATTTAAGTTCTAGGAAATATTCAAATCGCAGCCTAAGCCTATACTTTATGATTGGACATAATACGTAAATAACTAAAAGGCAACAATATTGAGACTTTTCATTCTTTTTTTTCAGTATCAGTACTAAGATAAAGTAGATATTATATTTCAATCAATTCGGTCATATTTCTTTTTTATTATTATTATCTTGTTTGACGCAAACTTGGAGACTACTAAAATGTTCATAATGCACTGTTCTATCGCGGACGCAAAGGAGTGAGTCGATAAACTGCAAGTTAGAAAAATGACAAATGGCATAAACTTTCCTAGAAACTGTCTTACATACTGTTAAAACACGGCATGGTTTTTATCTGTCAATGTACTGTAGCTGTTTTGTAAATTTTAAATAATTGTACACAGCTTCGGATTCCTTTGATGAAATATACTCATTTCTTTATTGTCGATTGCGAAGCAAGTTCTTGCAACTTAGATATATCGCTCTCGAGATTCCTTCAAGATTGAATCAACCTCGCAGACTGAGATGCAAAGTTTTCTGTAGAAGAATTTCAAACGATTTTCATTTCATTTTTACATATCCATTTTTTACTTTTGAAATTATAAGGTGCTACAATTTTGAAATAGCAGTCTAAGAGTCAAATCGGAAAACTGATTTATTGAGCATTAATTAATGCCTGGAAAGTTCAGTGTGCAAATATTTTCAAGGAAACCGATGTAAACTGTTTCTATAATTTAAAGTTACTGAAAATGTATCAACTATATAACTCCCCTATATATGCACATTATTACAATTATAAAGCTTTATGTTATTGGAACCATGTTAAATTTACATTGTTATATTCTAAATGTTGACACAGAGCAAAGTACCACGCAGGCGTTTTTTATCTATGTTTGTATGTTATGGATTTATAAAATAGGTCTATATAAACATAGAAATATAGAATATTATTCTTTGACAGATAAAGAAACACGTATAATGAGAATCGCGCAAGGATGACGTAAAAGGCAACATGTGCTGATGACAAAAAATCATTGTCTGTTACAGTTAACAGGAAAAATCAAAGAAAAGAATAAACATTTTGTCATAAACATGTTCTTAGTTTCGTTCATGAATAAGTTATTTTGTTTTCCAAGCAGTGTCTACCACATTTACACAGAATCAATACTAATTTCCAAGAGCATTAGCACTTGTCCGTTTCAATCAGATTCAATAAAACCGTTTTGGTGGAACAATAAAACTAATAGACATATAGATAAAAAGACAGCGAGTGGAAATATGACCATAAAACGACATTTTTGGCATAAATATACATTCAAGACTAACAGGAATGGCGTGTTTTAATAATTTAGCAGGAACTGAATTTTGTAAAATTGCTATAAATAATTTATTTATATGCTTTATCAACTGTCAGATGTCTGTATTGTGCAAAACAAATGTCCACATTTGGAGCTATAAAAAACGTTAATAGATAAAACAGGTTTTGTACCATCTATCACGGACTAATGTACGCAATACATTTTGTATGTTTTGAAAATATGCCAATCCAGCAAACATTGTATGGTCTACCTGCAGCTACATTTTGTCTTCGTTCTACCACTGATATCAATTTTATTTAATAAGGTTTGATTTTCCAAAAGTAAAATGCTATCAAAGCCTATGATAAAATTCTGACTTCTGCATTCGATCGGCTGTAAAGGAAATACAATTTGTCCCAACCAAAGTATTGGCTTTTCCAGAACTATATTTGATGGACTAATTGCCAATTCAACACATAAGAACTATATTTACCTTGTAACCTAAAGGTTTAAAATGTGACGGAGTGCAAACATCCTTAAAGGGAGGGAATGAAAAGAATAGGGCCAACATTTAAGATTAAAAAACACCCAAAAGACTGAAGCAGGCATCTTATAACAAGCGATAAATATATAATAAAATCAAAACTTATAATTTCCTCACTGGGCAGCAGGTATATTCCTTTGTAATAAGACGTTCTTAGGTAAAACAGAGAAACGATATGTTCAAACAAGTATAAATTGCAAATGTTTGTTTTTCAATTGTTACCCAAACTGGTAGATAAACATTACGAGGATATGGACAAAGAGAAAGTACAATAACACAATACGCAATTTTACGATTTCACATAATTTGACTTGAACTATTTTCGTGAAAGTAAAACATGTTTCATATAATCATAAGAATTAAATAGGGCTCAATGTGGTTCTTACAGCACATGAGTATTAAAACTGGAACCAAATAATTGGAGGATACCCAAAGCACATGCATATGCTTGCAGTGTACCAATGGTAGTTGGACAACAAAACTGTTAAGTAGAACCATGGAATGTATTTAGTTTAGCGTTGTCGGCTATTTATTTACTGTCATGCTTTAGAGCATGTGAGTCAATTTTCAATTTGCATATCGTAGCAACGTAATAGGACCTCATTCATCGAACCTTGTCTGTGTAATCAGACTATTCTCACATTCAGTGAATAATTCAATACGAGGCTGTTTCCTTTTATGTCTTTCTCTCAACTTTCATTGTTAAACATGTGATCATTTACGGTCTCAAAACAGTGTGGTTTTCGTTCTTTGCACGTGAATTTCGTGACAGAAAGTCTACAGAAGCATCACTTTAATGACAATAAAATAGAAGTATCGGTTTAACAGAGACTGTTCACCGACAGTAATGGATTATATAGCACTGTCTATCAACAACAATAGTATCGTATCTGTATTTTAAAAGTCTATAAAAATGTGAGCAACGCTTGAAGTATCTACTGAATTATACATGTACCAATTGATACAGCTAAAGCAGAGTAAACTACTCTGTTAAATAAATGAAAAATGTAAACAATCAAAACGAAAATCTTTTTATAAGTAAAAGAACATAATAAAATAAGAAACCATCTAATCATATCACATTTCTTTACAGAAAATGGATTTAATATTGTATATATGTAATTGCCGGCATACAGTATCTCCAGATACAATGTTAACTGTTCGTTAAAGAGACACACCCTACAACTGATGTCAAATTAAATCACTTCAACCTATAATTCTAACATGACTCACGATCATTGTCTTTATATACAAAAAGTAGGACAATTATAATGAATGTTTTATTATGCCATAAACAACGCGGGAAACGATATGCCGTCAATATAACTATTCAATTCTCCATGTAAACTTGTTGTCGAACAAATATTTGTTGAATATTGAATTATTACAGAAGGCCTCTATGTTGATTATTTGTGGTAAAATCAAGCATTTTTCGATAAAAGTTGTTCTTTGAAATAATTTTTATTTATCACTTTATATTCGTTTAACACATTATAACTGTTTTGAGAATATAACCGGCTAGATGTAGGGAGTGCCCTGTAAGACCGAATATAGCTCCTTTCGAAAACAGTTCCCCGGTGATCTGTATTCGGTGCACAATTAAAAAATTATATAATTTTTTTTTTTTTTTTTTTTTTTTTTTAAAAAAAAATTTTTTTTTTTTTTTTTTTTTTTTTTTTTTTTTTTTTTTGTTTTTTTTTTTTTTTTTGGGTAATGAATTTTTTTTAACTAGTTTATTACGAATAAGCTCCCTTGGTATAGCGTAGCTGTATTCGAACCAAAGCATATGCACATTCGAATAAAGCTCTTTATGTTTGATAAAAAAAAGGATGATATAAATACCTCCGATTTAGGATGAAGCTTGACCGCTCATAAAAATTTTAGGTCAATGGCCAAATTGTAGTTCGAAAGCTATTTATAAACGAAAGATACACCTTAACTACACGTCTATATTGTATCGGGTCACTTGGAGCTCTATTCGAAAACAAATACAAAAACCCTGAATACAGCTCCCATTTACGAGGTGTATTCAAAATGAACTGTATCCAGTGTAACAGTGCCCCTTTAAGCAAACCACATTTATTTAGAAGCCGTTTCACTAGTCATGTCATTTTTTTCAAAATTCTTGTTTTCAAACAATAGCTCGATAAAAAGCCAAATATTTGCATAATAAATTGCCATCTAAAAATGCATATGTAAATATGAATTATGTATATAATAGATTCGATTTCCGTATAACTACCTGTTGCAAGTAGGGAAAAAGAAGTTAGTTTTCTTGATTTTACATACCGTTCTAGAATACGGATGTTACAACATTTGAAAGAAACACAGCCAGTCAGACTTTAAATGCCAGTTAACATGTACAATGAAATGAATCTGAATAGTTTTTCAAAGAAAAGAAAAGCAACAATACATGCAAAAATAATTATTCCTTTTGAAAGGGAAAAAGGCAAGAATGCTTCCCTGGTGCATAATTATTTCTGATTCCCTATTTGCATTACTTAAATTGAAAACTAGACAGGATATTGCTTTCAGGTCAGTGGAAACTGGTCTAGAGTTGTTCCTTAATGAGAAATTAATTGCACTCTTGTATTCTAAGTTGGCAGCATGCGTCTGTTTGTATCCTGTTCCAGTTTTTTATTTTCTCTGAAACAGATATTATAAAATACTTGTCATTTTGATAAACAAGAATAAAATATTTATAAATCTTAAAGAAAAGTCCGTACATATGAACGCACACGTACTGTTCTATGTTGCATAAAACTAAGTTTTGAAATATATTTGATGTAAGCCAGACTGAGTTTGTTATCATATTAGAATGATCATAGAATCTATCTTGCCTCAATGTTATGGAAAAGCTAGCTTTATCCAAATGGTAGCAACACTTCTTCTTCCAAAGAAGAAAGTAACTTCAACATACTGTCCGAAACCACAAATAATGATTATGTTTATAAACATATGTGATATTCTTAAAGTGATATTACCCTTCAAAGTGACGATCATAATTTTTAAAATGACATTAGTCACTTATTTATACTACTTTACAAATGAACTTTGCCAAAAATTATAACAGAAATATATGAATCTGTATCACTTTTTTATTCCCATTGAATATAGAGAAAATCAGTTTAAATCTGTTTTAACTATTCTAGTCAAAATAAGATATCCAATCCTTTTTTTGATGGCCATTTTAGTTTATATCATTCAGTAAGAGAAACAACTTTGCCTAATTAACTTTTTACAAGTTTTCATAGCATTTACAGAGTTTTTAGCTTCGTTCTTGATCATAACTCAGTATTGAAACTTTGAAGGGTAATATAAATTAAAATAAGTACTACACATGTAGTATTTACTGGGAAACCAAATTGCTAGTAATTATGAGTATTTAAGATATTTTCAAAATAAGTTGATAAAGTTTTGAATATACATTTTCGTATTGCCATCATTTTACTCGTAGACTCTAATTTTGTTACTTTACCTTCTTTTATTACTGCAAGTAGAGTTTGACTGAATGTTAGTAGAAAAACATAATTTTGTCTGTGTGTTCTATGATAAATGAAGAAATACAGGCTACAGGTATGTATGCAACTGCTGTTTCACTTAACTTCTTGACTGGGTGAATGTTTATTTACTTGTTTTTTCCACTGTAATGAACTTGCAGAGGAATTCTGGAAATATAATCAAAATAACCAGTTAGTTGTTAACAGATATGACGATAAGGATATTCACCATACAATCCGTTGACATAACTGTCCTCGATTTTTAATCGGCAATCTTTTATGAAACGATATTGCAACTGCGGTCCTATCCGCCATAAGTCCAGAAAGTAAGGAATGCACTTACTAAAAATAGGTCGTTTCCTGCCATTGAAATGTGTAAAACACGCTTAGGTCTTTATATCAATTTCAGTGTATATCAAATAACTCTTACCCATTTACACATGTGATGAAATTAACCAATCAAGCTGACTACCACTGGGCGATTGTAATTTTTCAGAAGATGTGGGTGTTAAATTATATCTGATAATGACAAATACCCCAGGATCGGATCAATATCGGACAAAACTTCATCCGGTGAGACGTAGACCTTTAAAGGGGAGGGGGTGACTTTGCACGGTCGTTTTATTCTCTGAACTAGTGGTAATGAAAAACAAACGTAATGCTTATGGCTCTTGCACAATTGACATTTGAAGGAAAATAATTGGCTTTATAAAAAATACTGCGTCAGTTGTTCTCGCAATACAATGCACTCCAGATATAGCATACTTAAACATTCTGAGATATGTAAGCAAAGTGTAGAAATGTATGGCGAATTTGCCTGGTCTTTTGGAGAAAACAAAACTAACGTTGTTTGAGGTGATACTTTTGTTACATAATGCTAAAATATTTTGCTAGATTTCGTAATATTACACTGTAACACTTCGTGTTCTTTATATTAACAGCTGCGAATTCACATTCTATGATATATAAGGCCTTGCTGCTAAGTTATTTTTACTTATTCCAAATATTTACGGGAAAAAACTAAACCTTGGGGTAAATGTGGCTTCGATGCGACTATATGATAAATTAAAATATGTAACCGTTTCTTTAAATGTCAAACACTTTGATTGATTAAAATATTGAAAAGACTGTGATAAATATGGGTATGATAGTTTTGACATGCACAAATATATCCATATTTACAGTTTATCTTTGATGTTAGAGAATCTCAACACGATGTATTACATAAACAATTCTTTACAATTTGACATAAAATATGTCTGCATGGAATCCTGGTACAGTGTTATCAATAAATAACAGTAAAAGTGCTCAAGCGCCACGTGTATGTATTTCCGATGCCGTGTTAGTTAACCCAGAAAACATTCAAAACCACAATTTCCGAAATGCTAAGAGATATCCCTGAAACCTGACATAGTAGGACACAGGTTATAAGACAACGCAAATCTGTTCTCGTAACTAGTGGTCCTTTAACGCTTCCGTTAATATCATACGATTTTATTGATTCAAATGTAACATTTGATTAACATATATCATCATAAATATGAAACATAATCTGATGACTGATATGCATGAATTAACAAGTGCGGTGCTTTAAATCTTAGTGGTGATAAAGTAACTGGATTATGACCGATACAAACAACTACGCAGGATCTTGCAAATGACATTATTTATGTATGTTTTTAATGTGTTGATGACAACAACAATTACATTGCATACTAATAGTTTCTGTCATGAGCACGAGGGTAACTGTTTGGCGGGAAGGAGGCTCTATAATAATAATAATAAAATCTTTATTTATAGAAAGTAAACGTACAAAACATTTGGCTTATTTACAATGTGGCCTTCTGAAAAGAAATAACATTTATACAATAAATGGATTGAATGATTGAATGATTGAATGAATGAATGATTAAATGATTGAATGAATGAATGAATGAATGAGTGAATGAATGAATGAATGAATGAATGAATGAATGAATGAATGAATGAATGAATGAATGAATGAATGAATGAATGAATGAATGAATGAATTCTTAGAGTAAAAATAATGCAGCATGAATTAGTGAATGAATGAATGAACATTTTCTAAAGCAATATTAACTATAGCAGACGTACCCAACAAACACTCATTGATTGAGAAAAAAGCAGTTCAATTGAAACATTTCAAAATGTATACACATTCTTTACTTCAACATGCATGGCCGTATAACTAAACAACCTGAACATTGGCAATTGTTTGTTAACTTTAAAAACAATAAAAGCATTCATACGAAAATTCTATATGAATCATTTACGAAAATTGCATACTAAGTATAAACTTGCGTAAATTATACTTAAAAGAATTTAATGAATTAATCTGTCATATATTCAAAGGTAGAAGATTCCAAATATAGCTACTTTGATATGTAAATGTATCTTTCATATATTAAGTGTTATGTTTGGCATTATGAGATCTTTACGTTCTTTAGATCTTAAGTCATAGTGTTCATTACTTGAAAAAGTTAAAAGATCTGACATGTAATCAGGAAACAATCCATTCTTACATTTAAATACTATTAATGCAGCATGATACTAGTATATGGATCTATTTTCAAAAGTCATCCGTTGCAATGCTTTAAATAACTCTAAAGAGTTCGTTTTAAAAGGGGCTTTGTAAAATAATGCGAGCTGCACGCTTCTGCAGTTTTATAATTTTGTTTATATTTTCTTTTGACTGAATACCTTTTCCCCATACAAAACAGCAGTAATCGAAACAGGGGACTATATAAACATTATAAAACATTTTTTTCATTTCATCTTTTAAAAAGAAGTTTATCCGTTTTAAGAGAGCAATTTTTGTATTGATTTTTTTACATACAGATGCGATTTGTATATCCAACGATAGAGTATTGTCAATATGTATTCCTAACATTTTTTGCACTCGAACGTTTTCAATGTGTGCACTGTTAAGGAAGAGATTTAATTGCCTTGCCTTTTTTGTTCTATTCTTTGTCGGAATTAACATACACTTAGATTTCTCTTGATGACATATTATTTAGAGAACACCAATTAGCAATATGATTGATATTCTCCTGGAGATTTGTTTCAATAATGTTGATATCTTTATTTGAATCATGAATAGTAGAGTCATCAGCAAAAAGATCAATTTTGATATTATTTGAAACTATACTAATATCGTTAATGTATAGCAACAACAATAAAGGACCTAAGATTGAACCTTGTGGAACTCCTGATTTTATGTTCATGGATTCGGAAAGGTTGGTATTTGATTTAACTCGTTGCTTCCTTTTACTTAAGTTTGACTTGAACAAATCCAGAGAGCGATTAGAAAAATGATACAACTTCAATTTATGTATCAAAACATCATGGTCAACCATATCAAATGCCTTCTGTAAGTCTAGATAGACAGCTCCTATGTAATTTCCTGAGTCTATATCTTTCAGCCATGTATCAATCAACCGTGTAAGGGCTGTATGACATGAATGTTTTGATCTAAACCCAGACTGCGTAACGTGAATTATATCAGTAGCCTGAAAAAATGAATTAAGTTGATTAGCGACATGTCGCTCAAAGATTTTAGAGATTGTGGGTAGTATAGATATAGGGCGATAATTTGTAGGATCTGCTTTTGAACCCTTCTTAAATATAGGAATTACAAACGCCTCTTTCATGGAGTCTGGGAATACACCAGTTTGAACGCTTAGATTAATGATATGCGATATTGCTTGCGTTATAAAATCTCCGCAATGTTTTAATATTTTAGGCCCAATTCCATCCTGACCGGTAGATTTGTTAACATTAAGTTTATCTATGAGTTGTTTCACTTCATAAGGAGTGATGAAATCGATATCAAAACTTTTGTGCATCAATGTTTCGTTTAGATACTGTTCTAATTTGACAAAGTTTTGCTTATCAAATTTTGTTTTTTGTATTATATTTTAAATATTAACAAAATGGTAGTTTAAAGCATTCAAAATATTATTGTCGCCTTCAATATAATTATTATTTAACAAGAGGGCCAAGATGGCCCTATATCGCTCACCTTGGTACAAGTCCACTTGCCTGGTGGAAGATCACTAGATAATGTATATACCAAATAAGTTTCCTATATACGCCTTGTAAAACAAAGATCCCCCAGGGCAAGGTCAATTTTGACCCCAGGGGCATAACTTGAACAAACTTTGAAAGAGGTCTACTAGGCAAGCTACAGCCAAATATCTAAGCTCTAGGCCTTGTGGTTTCAGAGAAAAAAGATTTTTAAAGTTTTCCCTATATAAGCCTATGTAAAACTAAGTGGCCCCCGGTGCGGGGTCAATTTTGACCCGGGGTCATAATTTGAACAATATTGGTAGAGGTCCACTAGCCAATGCTACATGCCAAATATCTAAGCTCTAGGCCTTGTGGTTTCAAAGAAGAAGATTTTTGAAGTTTTTACTATATAAGCCTATGTAAAACTAAGTGATCCCCGGTGCGGGGTCAATTTTGACCCGGGGGTCATTATTTGAACAATGTTGGTAGAGGTCTACTAGCCAATGCTACATGCCAAATATCTAAGCTCTAGGCCTTGTGGTTTCAAAGAAGAAGATTTTTGAAGTTTTTACTATATAAGCCTATGTAAAACTAAGTGACCCCCGTTGCGGGGTCAATTTCAACCCGGGGGTCATAATTTGAACAATATTGGTAGAGGTCCACTAGCTAATGCTACATGCCAAATATCTAAGCTCTAGGCCTTGTGGTTTCAAAGAAGAAGATTTTTGAAGTTTTTACTATATAAGCCTATGTAAAACTAAGTGACTCCCGTGCGGGGTCAATTTTGACCTGGGGGTCATAATTTGAACAATATTGGTAGAGGTCCACTAGCCAATGCTACATGTTAAATATCTTAGCTCTAGGCCTTGTGGTTTCAAAGAAAGAAGATTTTTAAAGTTTTTCCTATATTTCCTATGCAAAACTAAGTGACCCCCGGTGCGGGGTCAATTTCAACCCGGGGTCATAATTTGAACAATCTTGGTAGAGGTCCACTAGACAAGCTACAGCCAAAATCTAAGCTCTAGGCCTTGTGGTTTCAGAGAAGAAGATTTTTAAAAGTTTTTCCTATATATTCCTATGCAAAAACTAAGTGCCCACCCGCGCGGGGTCAATCTTGACCCGGGGGTCATAATTTGAATAATCTTGGTAGAGATCCACTAGACAATGCTACATGCCAAATATCTAAGCTCTAGGCCTTGTGGTTTCAGAGAAGACGATTTTTAAAGTTTTTCCTATTTATTGCCATAGCAACCAGAGTTCTGCATGGAATGGAATTCTTTGAACAATTTTGGTAGAGCTTCATGCAAGGAACATTCCTGCATAGTTTTATCAACATTGGCCTAGAGGTTTCAGAGGAGATGTCATTTGAATCAAAATGTTGACGGACGACGGACGACGGACAATCATCGATCAGAAAAGCTCACCCTGGCGTAGCCAGGTGAGCTAAAAAGAGTGTATTTGGAATGGAAACATCGTTGGTATCATTATCGTTGTTACATACTGTCCTAAATGTTTTCCGTATATCAGAAGTACTTTATTACTCATAATTGATTCATTGTAGAAATCTTTCTTACTTTTTTCTGATTAGAGACGTAACTTTATTTCGCATTTCCTTATATTTATCAAATCGTTTCTCTTTATGTAACTTATTCCGTTCTGAAATTATAGCATTTTGTACCTCATCAGTTATCCACCCTGGTTGGGATAATCGTTTCACGCGTTTTATCTTAATTGGCGCGTGCTCGGACAAAATATCATTAAGTACTCGATAGAAATATGTCAAGGCCATGTTTGGATCATTAAAGGATTCTGTTATATATAATTTTGACATTGCCAAACTATTTTGAAATTCAACTTGATTGAATATTTTGAAGCAGCGATAGCGAATAAGCTTATGATCATCTTGTTTCACGAACTGTGGTTTAGTGACTCGGGTACAACACACAGGATAATGATCACTAATCCTGAATAATGGTACTTGTATACCAGTCAGCTGATTCGACTTGTTTGAATATATGTGATCTATTATATTGGCACTGCCGTAATATGAGATTTTCTCAATGCAATCTTATACCCTAAACAGACAGTGTTTTGCTTAATCAAAATGTGTATTATTGTGCCCAGTTGCAATATATTGTGTGAAATAGTAGTCACAACTATTTCGTTACAGTGCATACTAATAGTTTCTGTCATGAGGACGAGGGTAAAAAAACAAAAATAATATCAAACAGGGAATGCCACGCACCAAAAACGCAGCCTCCCCAAAACGAGCCCCACAGCACCCAGAAGTGCACACCACCACACACACACACACACACACACACACACACACACACACACACACACACACACACAACACACACTAGCATACAAAGCAAACACACGAGGACAAAACGAACAATTAAAGGAACACAGTGGGGCACCGCCTTGGAACGGTCAGTGGCAAAAACACCACTGGGGAGCTTAAACCGGTTTATGGTGCGCACCCAACCTCACTCTTACCCCCACCATGGTAACTGTTTTGGCAGAAACGAGGCTCTGCTGTAATATGAGATTTTTAAAATCATGTCTTTAAACTAAAGTTCTTATTAAATACAATAATATAGGAAAATTTAAATGAGAGAAGGGGAAAAATCACACTGATAATTTCAAAAAAATGTAATTTTAAAAAACTGAATAGATTCAATAAAAAAAGCAGGTGTTATATTTTATATAACTTAACTTATTCATATAAGTAATATTGATAATGAATACAATTTATTCTATCATTTACTGTTCTAATAAAACAAAAATCCATTATGTCTGAAAGTAAAGTAGATAATAATAGCATTCTATAAATATCACCTGTGTCGGACATGTTTAAAATGCGGCCCACATCACAGTCGTACTACGGTCCTGTAATGATAGGCGCAACCCAGTGGAAATGTTTCAATTTTTGTAAGTAAAGTGTTTGTATCACTTGAAAAAGGCTGATATAGTAATGTAATTGTGGTGTAAAGCTTGATTTTAAGAATAAATATAGCGACATGTCTTAAATGATCATGAACGAATCCGTCGATGCAACTCCTGTTAAACAATTTGAATAAGAATGTATGAAAACCTACCCAATCGCTTCGGAGTGGTTTTAGAATGGACAAAAGTCTTTGCGGCGTCTTTTATGTCCGCGTTACTGTTTCGTCTTGTATGTCTTGTTATGTCTGTCACATCATAGCGATACTCTGTATACCCTGCATATATGTCCAGAATTCAAAAGAAAATGTGTTAGTTTTGCAGGTGCATTCTGTAGTGGCAGGAAGATGGAAACAAGTGTCAATCAATCAAAGTAATTCTCGTCATGATGCAATTAAAAAACCATGATAAAGTTGTCAGAGAAACACACCTTGAATGTTTTGCTTCTAAACGACAAGAAAGAAAATAAAATTGGTCCGCTCAAATCAAGCTATCTGAATTGTACCATAGAAAATGATTTTTCATCATGAAGTATTATTTTTAAACAGTCTAGGGATAGTATTCTGTAACAGATGTCAATTTTTCCCTAGAAAATGTTGTTTTTTTTATCCTAAAGTATCAACTTTAAACCGTCTTGGGATAGTATATTGTAACATCTGTCAATAATTCCTTACAAATGGAGCAAATTTGACTTAGACAGTATTTACTGGCAAACAAAAACATGGTGGGCAGATTTATGGGGGTGTGACATTCTTCACCACAAATTGAGGTTCATGCCTTTTTAAAATGCCCGTAAAGTGCATAATCACACGAGTGACGAATGTGATCCAGTGGTACGCAGACCAGAATGAAGAAATATAATGATGACAGTTACCATAATGATTAATGATTGTTTCCAAGAAAGAACGAAGTGCAGTGTATACGTCTGTGGGCAAATGTGAATCTACCATTCCTAACTATAGCCGACAGATAAGAGGATAAATCAGATAACCTATTTTATGAAACATCCCTAAAAGTAGATAAACAAATTCCTATCAAACTGATGAAGAAAGGCAAAGAAAACTTTATCGGGCAACTACAGATATAGACACGAAATTTAATTTTCTTCAAAGTGAACAGTTGTCACAAAACAAGTGTGTTATACACTGCGACCACCCCCAACCCTTTATATAAAATAACCTTAAAATTAAGATAAGTTATTTCGGTAAGAAGAATGTCCAAAAAGAGGAAAATATCTTGTAACGTAAGATGTTGGTACATGATTATGCGAACAAAAACATAAAATCTTGAGGACATGCTATCATAAGAGAACACATTGGTAATTTTATAAGTTTACATTGTTGTCAGTGTATTTCCAACTTGAAAGTTTCAGGCTATGGTCACGTAAATGAACAATATTAACGTTAAATCATATAATTGGAGGTAAATCAAAGTATGTAAATTCATGAAAATGTCCACATTGACGTAGTCGTCAACATCAATGTGATGGCTTGGAGAATGTAAGTCAATCGACAAACCACGATCAACAAACCGTGGCAAAAATAGGGTCTCATTCATCAAACCTTGCATGTGTAATTAGATAATTTACACGCTCTGTGAATAATTCAATACAAGTCTGTTTCCATATAAGCCTCTCTCTCTCCATTTTATGGTTTGACATGTAATCATTTATTGTCTTACCCCAGTGTGTTTTTCAAGCTGTTCATGTGAATTTCGTAGCGATAATCCTTCTGACTCATCAATATAATGGCAATAAAATTGCAGCTTCGATTTAATAGAGACTGTTCAATGAAATAAACGAGTAAAACAGCAATGTATTCAAAGCAACAGTTGGTGCGAGCTGCAGTTTAAAAGATATTGTTATAAAATTGATCCAGACAGACACGAAAACATGTGATTGTTTACTTTAAACGACTTGGTCTTAGCGCTGAATGCTAATCAAATGACCAGTAACGAACCTCTAAACACAAACAAATATACAAACCAATGTATTGTCCCCTTTGACCGACTGATAGAATGCTTAAGTTAAATGCTTTTCCTGCTGTTTATTCATTATTTCCTATTTATATTGTAATCTTATACCCTAAAAAGACAGTGTTTTGCTTAATCAATATGCGTATTATTGTGCCCAGCTGCAATATATTGTGTGAAATAGTAGTCACAACTATTTCGTTAGTTCTAGAAGAAATTCGAACTCGGGATTTGTATTGACATGTGATTGCACACATACAAGTCTATGTTGTCTGCGATCATATTTGAAATCATAAATCATGTAAGTCAGTTTTGTATCATACAAAGTTTCCCTATTCCCCCTATGACAATAAAGGCATTTTGAATGAAATAGCCTTTTACGACCAAAATGTACTGCAAAACCAGACTGAGATATATTGCTTTCAAATGTATGGCAACAGTTTTGTCCTGGGCGAAAATTCGATAATGCAAATATCATGAGAGTGCGATTTTCATAACTTTTCATATGTCTTGATTGTACTGAGAATATTCATTTAATTACATGTACTATTGTGATCTGTATATTTAAAATTACCTGCATCAGCATGTATTTATAAATACAGCTATGATAGGAAACATTTAGTATGAACACAAATTTCTTAAGAAACAACAAATTTAATACGTTTGGAAAGTTTTATAATTAGTTTCACAAAATAAAGACGTCGAAAACATGTGTTAATTCAAATGGAGAAATGATTTCAAACGATATTTTTATGGAAATTATATAACTTTTCAAATGCATGATACATTACACCGAAATGCTAGCAAAACTGTTAGAACAAAAGAGCAAACAATTAATTA
Organism: Saxidomus purpurata; assembly: GCA_022818135.1. NCBI lineage: Eukaryota > Metazoa > Mollusca > Bivalvia > Venerida > Veneridae > Saxidomus > Saxidomus purpurata. Next base: position 4,639,036 of record JAFMSR010000014.1, on the reverse strand, counting down.
TTTCTATTTATAAACATATGTGATATTCTAAAGATAGTATTTATATTTAGGTTAAGGATGTGAAAGGGGACTTTACCAGCTGGTAACATGGTAGAGGGCAACAAAAAGGGTAACAAAGGGAAACAAATCGAGGCGAATTTTGCTGTTGAAGTCCGAGTTCAACATCCTTGAACTGCTCATAAAAATAAATTTAAAACTGAAAATCAACAAAATTATCAGTAAAATTTATAAATAATAAATACTCAACTTCTCAATAATGTATTTGCAACTGCAGATAAAAACATTCTATAAAATGTTGTCCCAACTAGATACATCAACTTCTATAAACTGCAAAAGATACAACCAATCCAAATCAAGACACCTAGATTTCAGCCATTGCAAAGAAGTGTTACTGATACATCAGTTTGAGCACAGAAACGTATGCCTAATACCAGGAATTTAGAGAACCTAAAATATTAAAGGCAAATTATTATATTCATGCGATACTGTGAAATCAAATTGCCATTAAAGATAAGTATTTAATTTATTTACAAGAAACATCAGCTCTTTATGACATCATATAGCATATTCAAATCATTTTATTGCATTTACAATCACCAACTTGTTATCGTAAACAGATCAAAAGGAATATTTCTTTTTTGTAAAGCAAGTAAATATCCTTTTCGCTGCTTGTATGCTTAAAATACAGACACGCAGGTATGTGTGCAACTGCTGTTTCACTTATTTTTACGAAAGGTTGCACGTTGATGCATTTCTTGTTGCCGATGAAATGAACCTGCAAAATATTTCTGGAAACAAAATCATAATAACCAGTTGGTTGTTAACAGATTTGGATATAAGAATTCGCACCGTGCAATCTGAAAACAAAAAAGTTCTCTGGTGCAATGATAAGGAATGTACTTAGGTCCTACCTAGCATTGAAACAAAGTCTTAAACAAGTTATGTTTTGAACATCAATCTTGTGATACATTGAATATGTTTTGCCTATTTAGACGTGTAATCAAATTTACTGATAAAGTAAAATTAATTTACTGACAGGATAATGATAAAATCATGCTCTATTAACTCTAAAACACTGTTAACATATGACTTTCTTTCATTTTCTAGTCGTTTTGTCACGAGAAATAGTTGTCAGAAAGCCTTTCTTATTTTTTGCAATGTCATTGGAAACAATACTGCACTATATTTCTAACATGTGCGTTTCGATTTAAAAAAGCAGGCGGGAATATTTTTGATACAAATAAAGGTCATATCTGTTGTTAAAACATCTTTCTGGGTAAAATTAGAGCTACTTGTAATTGTGATCCTGGGACTCAGAGAAATCAAAATTACTACCATGAAAATTCAGTTTTTATACAATCATATAGGCCACAAATTAGGGTATTTATCAACAACAAAGATATGTATGCCAAAGTAAAACTGCTTCAGTAGACATTTCATCGAAGTCCAATCGTCGTGGTTTGTTATACACGTGCTGTTTTATTCTGTTTGATTTCATAATGATGAGAGTTCTCAAGTGGTTTTACTAAATTCTGCTTTTACTTTGATATCTTAGTCTAGTATTATTTTGTCTTATTTTACAGATTCATTTCATTTATGTAAATTTAATGTTAACTTTGGTAGTATTCATTTTTCTTGGAATACATATCAGTGTTAATTGATAGTAACCAACAAAATGTTCATTCTAAATCATGATAAAGCATGAAGTGTAAAACATGGTAGATTCTTTCAAAATGTGTACAAATGTACTTAGTTTCAATTTTTAATAAAGATAGTACGTGTTAAAGAATAAATATACAGATATTTTATATATTCAAATGCAAAAAACTCTGGTATGCATGATATACATTTTAGATATAACTATGCTAATGTTTGTAAATAAAGTATATATGTTTTATCACTGATCTGAGTTCTCGTCTATTACATGTCTAGCCAAAGTGAATTACCGGGCGTTCAATAGAAGTATAACTAAACACAATCCATAGTGATTAACAATTCAAAGTCAAGTAGTACGGAGGGAATCTAATAGCTCCGCAGATGTAGGTGTTCAATTATTTTTACAGGTGTCAAATTATTGCCAGGCTTTGATTACATGTAGTACCAGTGTAGAATTCAGTGACACCTGATATAAAACATTACAAGCTGCGAAATATATTTATGTTCCGCTGAAGTACACGTCGGCCAGTACACGTTGATGTTACCATATGCATGTTTGGATTTCTCTTGAGTATTGTGCATTAACACATGGAACGTTACCTATTGCCATGTTCGTTGAACCATCTCCTTTGTACATGTATGATAGCTGATTTGTACTATATGCATCTTTTAAACCAATATTCGTTATGTTATTCAACCTAAGATTAACCTGAACGTGTTCTTGATAAAAAATGTTCATGCCATTTAGACCCTTTTCACTATGTTTAGAAGTTCACGTACTTTACACTGAGAAGAATGAATGTTCAGAAAACCGTGGAATCGTAATCAAAACAACTAGTGCATTATTAATTGACGCGGAGATAAGAGTTCCCGTTTGTTCATTTAGTTGTATCTTCGGTTTTACATAGCAACCTGCAGCCTGTGCCTATTAAAGTATCGGATTGTGAGTGCCTAGTGTTTTCGGAAGTGTGAACCTGCTGCCTCTTATTAATCAACACATGATTAAGTTAAACCCTTTACGTGAGCCAAGTTGGCTGCTTCAGGGCGAATCTAATACCTCGTGAATTACTTCAGTTTTCCGATTATTGCCTTGTGTTGATTAGTTGCAAACTGCATTAATGCTAATCTTTGCTTTTGATGTCGCCCTGTCAGATTTCAATGCAAACAATTAACCGAAGTCATACTGTATGCAAAAAAGTAATCCGAATGACGTGTCTATTACACAATTTTATGGTCTGTTTCTCTACAACAGCTTTTGTATGCAACATATGCTGCAGTATTTCGTTCTCTGTCTTTCATTTTTTCACATGAATCACATCTCGCATGCTTGCCGATTTAGAACACGATACTAATAATAGGCTTTTGTTCTTTTAAATAGTAACTACAACGTTTGGTACATAGGAAGTTTTCCTCACTACAGCTTGACTTGATCAAAGCAGAAAGGAAAACAACACGACCAATTTTAAACGGCAGCTTAGATTAAGCACCATTGATGCCAAAGAAACTCTAAGCACTAATTAACAAGAAATTAGACAATGGAACAAATTAGAAACGCATTCCACAAATTCAGATTTAAATACTCTTAATGTGGATAAGGAAATGTACATTTTCAATTAACATCTATTTTATTGAAAGCTTATCAAGGTTTTAATGTATTTGAAATGATGGAAGTCGCATTTATTCAAGATTTTTATATTATTGTTCTACATTTGCTACTTATAAATCATTGAAATCTATGAACAGTCAAGGGTTTCTTTGTTAGTTTAATTTACATTTTGATAATGATATTGCATTCAAATGGTAATAGTGGAAATAGTCAGATTCATAACCTAGTAGCGACATATAGTAGCAGATGTCTATAGATAACTGTTAATATCGCTACAGTTCCGAAATTATATATCTTTACTATTTTTTGCGTGTGAACCGTCTTGTCGATTTTCGGATTACATTGAAAATTTTATCTAAGTATTTGAAAATTTACTTCTTTAGCTCCTTAAGATAGCTTGCCGAAAACACTTATCACAAACAAGTCTAAATTAATAAAGCGGGCTCAAAGACAGCTTTTCCTCCGTCAAAAAGGGAATGTTGAAGGGGTTTACTTTTTGACTCGGATACGTTTTAACCAATCCTTTATATGTACTGCAGTTATAATATTGGTTTTGCATGTCGGTTAGGTGAAGTCGACATAAAACTACTATTTTTCATAGGTTTTAAGAGATATGGATAGACAACACGTAATGCAAGGATTGCATCATTTGGCCGTAACTTCTGACAATGTGATTCTGTATTACCATCCTGCAATGGTTTGGAAGTTATGAAACAGACTAAAAATGTTATGGACTGACGATGAACATTCTCCAAGACGTCCAGGGGGGTAAGGGTGGCGTTAAGTATAGTTTGGGATGATTCAAAATTTCAGTAGGCTAGCTGGTCATTTCCAGCAGTAAATAACTGCTACTTTACCTACAATCAAACTGCCATTAAAAATTGCCTACAGCCGACAGTACTGGCTAATGATCGAATATGTATTTTCAATATTGCGTTATGGTTTAAAAATAATGAAAACTAGTGACATATTCTAATTTTCTATTTAAGATTTTTTTAGAACAGCCAGACTTGCACTTAATCTGATTCAGCGCATTATATTCATAACAATGCAAATCAATACCGTCGTTTCCCATTAATTGACAGTGCTTTTATATTGCAAAGACAAGTTAAGTAGGTGTCGATATTTCTTCTACAGTAACTATCTTATGCGTACTCTTTCCTCAAGTATGACATTATTCATATTAATAGTAAAGAATGCCATAATGAAATTAACTTGGCTTCTTTCAAAAGTGTTTATACAGGTGATACGTTCTCATGACAATATGATGGACAAGGTGTTTTTTGTTAAACACGGGAAGTCTGCGCATTCTCCTTCTGTTGCCATTGAAATAGGTCTTTGGTTTTGTTCTGTGCCGCAATGGCAAATTGTCTACGACGTTACAAAGAGTAATATCTCGTTTTTACACCAACGTATAGGAGAATGCCATGGGAATAATAAAGACTGGAATGGCTTGGTCTAGATAAGCATTATTGAGGCAAGAGAACATCCCTAAATCTGTCAATATTGACACAAACTGCTATCTACATTTTCATCTAGGTGCTTCCAAATATTACTCTTAAAGGTGTTGATGGAACTATGGTAGTTATTTATTTGTTCAATACATTTTTAGCACAGACAAACCGAATATAAATCGTAGGATGAGGAGCCTAACATTTAAATACGAGTTGCATGCGTGTTTGAGTAAAGTAGCGGAGCATTCAGGTTAGAGTCCAATTACAAAGAGAACAGAAAGCAATGCTAGTATAATGTTTATTCCATACTACAGTCGCATCCTTTTCCGATCCGCCATGGTGCATAAAGAACACCGTATTGTATATGTTAGAACTGGACAAAGAGAAAAAGAATTTGAATTGTTTGCAGATCTCTCTGAAATGTGTACATGTATCATAATACAAATATCTTTATTTCTTGAATTTTATCAAAACCTGATTTTATACGCGTAAGAACAACGTTCTGAGATCACATCACATTTTCCAATATTTAACTTGAATACTGTTTATCATTACCTAATTGGATAATACATTACATAAGTAAAACAGTCTGTTTACGTACCTCTGCAAATGTACAATAATGTAGAATATTGCCATTGATTTCATAAAAGTAAGGCAAATTAGACTCTCATCATCTAAATTTTCACAAACGTCTATCAAGTTTTATAAACGCAACACCATATGTTCAAAACATGTATCATATTTCGACTATGTTCAAGGAGCCACAACATTGACATAGATACTAAAAGGTTACCCTACTTTAAAACTTGAAACTTTACCAGAATCTCAATTCTAGATCGGACAGTATTGTTATCGAGAAAACACAAAACCTGTTCAAAACGTGTATTGGCATATATCCACATCCAGTTCAATAAACAGGCAGATTATCAAATGCATTCCGGGGTAACGGCCCTTCAAACAATTATAAAATCAATGTACTGAGTGTTCGAATCATTATTGTTCCTGTTGAAAATCCCATTAAACATTAATAGGTTTTGACACTAATACTTCGATTGCAAGACTTGCTCTGATTATTTTAATACAAAATGCGATGGTACACTTGTAACATGAAACTAGAAAAAGGAAAGTTTCCGACGTCCGTATCAATTTATACCTTTGATTACTGTTATTTCATTCTTACGATAATGTTGACTGGAGAAGTCATTAGAAAGCTGCAATGAAATAATGACATTGCTGTTGCAGAACACTATGATTTGCATACTTGTTCCAGTACTTTCACATAATCGAGTATTATCTGATCTAGTGCATTATTACGGCTGTTGAGAGACAGGGAAATCCTCACTGAATAACTTTTGTGCAAATCAGTGTGCTCTGCAGCTGTAATGACATTATTTCATGGCAGCCCTTAGTCAACATTATCGTAAAAACAAAAGTAATATCAAACAGGGAATGCCACGTACCAAAATATGAAGAACGCACCAGAAGTGCACACCACCAACACACACAACACACACACACACACACACACCACACACACACCACACACACACCACAATCATGTACACACACACATATAACACTACCAACACACACTAGCATACAAAGAAAACACACGAGGACAAAACGAACAATTAAAGGGAACACAGTGGGGCACCGCCTTGGAACCAGGGGTCGTGGCAGCAAAACACCACTGGGGAGCTTAAACCGGTCTATGGTGCGCACCCAACCTCACTCTTACCCCCACCAAGTTTCAAAGTCACAGGACAGTGTAAATAAAAAGTAATCCCTGCTAGGTGAATCTCTAACACACGCAATGGAAACAAAAGGCATGGTATGTAAAACACACACAAAATGCTCGGTATAAATATATAAATATATAAAAAGCAAACCTTGAGAACCAAAAAACGTATGTACTCAATGCCTTTGCAGAAGGCAGAGCACCAAGAGAAACACCCTTAAGGGGCCCGACGAAACAGGCCAGAGGACAGAAATCAAAACAGTTTCGTCCCAGTGGGATTTAAAAACTGCCCATCACAGAGTCCCCCCCCTCTTCCGTCAGACACAATCAAAGAGGGAAGCAACTAGCGTCCAACTGTAAACGGGTTGAACACCAAACATGCGGTGTGTCTCAAAACAGTTGGGGCGGTAACACTCTTTTAATAAAACGTTTTATAATTTTAGCAAATACAGTTGGAAAATTGCCATGACCCAAAATCTTACGAAGTTTGTAAACCACATCCCCATAAAAATCGGGTTTTGAAATACCTTCTCGCAGAAGAGTCTTTAGATTACTATTGAATTTCAAACCAAAAAACCAAATCAGAATTACGATAGTAAAATTTAGCAAAATATTTACGCAATTTGTAATAACGGTAGCCCTGTTGAAGAAGTTTATTTGTAATATATTGATTACGTTCATTGAAATCCTCAACATAACTACACGCTCTGGCAAACCGAATTAACTGAGAAATGTATACCCCATAAGATGTAGCATGAGGTACATCCCCATCCAAATGGGGGAAATTTACAATACTAAAATTAAAATCATCCCGCTTGTCATAAATTTTGGTATGTATAATATTGTTATAAAAAGAGAGATGTAAATCTAAAAATGAAGCACCAGTATCCAAATTATTAGTTTTAATTAACTGGAGTTCCCGTGGATAAATAGTATCCACCAATTGACCAAAAAACGGGTTATTGTCAGTTTATTTATGAAGATGTCCATTGGTGACCCGCAGTATAATACATTTCCTACATTGTATCAGCAGTTATGTGCCGCTTGGTTCTAGGGGCAAAGATAAAATGCAGTATGAAAAACATATTTAGGAATCTAGCTTATACTTTGCAACGTACCGAGCCTTAGGAATTTTGTATGACAGGTAACCGTTGAGTTTCCTGCATGTCCCTATATTCCACCTTCATTTTAATTTAATTGTAATAAATCTAAATCCCAATGCCCATATATGCAATGTCCGTTTTTCATTTGTAACTTAATTAGCGTTTCAGAAAAAAAACATTGGTATATGTAGATTTCTTGAATAGATGATTGAAGGTCTAGTTCTGTTTGTCCTTGAAATGTTAAGCACTTACATGTAATATTATTCTATAACTTTATTGATTTTATATATGTTTGTCTTACCATTTTTTTTTGAAAATAAGAATAAGAAAATAACATGCGTATTTAGATAAGCGGGCATATAATAGAGGAAGGAATATAATAGACTTAAAAACTCAACATACGCTGTATTAAGGGCTATATCAAACGAGTATGTAAAGAATATTACATTTTATGATAGATTTTAAGATATGCCCAATAAAACAAGAGTAGTTATTAGCGTAGATGAGAGCCAGTAGGAAAAAGATATTGATATAGGTTGAATCAAAATGAATCCTAATTTTATTATGGTGCCCTAAAAAACCAAGGGAATCTGTAATTACAATATTATAGTTTTATGAAACACTTCTATACGAAATAAATGCACATAAGAATCAACATAAATAACAGTCTATTCATTCATTGACGTCAGCTTTCAGCTTGCCACACACTAATTGTCCGACAAGTTAACATAGATTATTGAATATGTGAGGGTACTGCAACATATTTCAAAACTGTGGAAAATTTTTATTTTTTTTTTTTGGGGTTTTTTTTTTTTTTTTTTTAAAAAAAATATTTTTTTTTTTTTTTTTTTTTTTTTTTTTTTTATTTTTTTTTTGGGGGGGGCCCTTTTAAGTATCGCGAACCAACATTTTCGTATATATTTTAATTAATACAGTTTTACTACAGAACGAAAATAAATACTTAATGAATTCCTATGTGGAGACCCTACCAGTACAATAATAAAAATGTCCTATCACAAAAATGGTCCTTTTTGACACCACGTGTGACGTCATTTTCACCCTTTTAGTCCAATCACAGTTGTCTGTTTTCAAAATAAGTGTGGTTTGATTAGGGCAATGTTCCATTCAAATGCGAAGTAAATGAACGGTTTGTCCGCTCTGTGCAGTACTGAACCACAAGTTAGCAGGAACATATCTACAGAGTAAACGTTTTGGTTATATCTGTTTGTTGCTTGCTGTCAATGACAGAGTCCTGCCAAAGTACTTTAGAAAGTAGAAACACAATCAAAACTACCGTGAATACATTGTTCATTGACAATTAGATCAGAATTAATGTCTGTTAAATTGATGCAATACCTATGTTGTAGTACCGGACTGAAGTCTGAATCTACTACATGTCCAGGCAACAGTAACAGCCTGTCGCTGAAAACAAGTCTAAAACCTAATATAATAATAGTAAAGTTAAATAGGTGTACCCATAATAAAATTATGACCAACACATACAAGAGATTGGTCCTTCATCTTTTTTTAATGGAATAAATTGCATTCAGATTTATAAATGCAAAACATAAAAAGCAAAATCGTAAATCATACCATTAAGCACTATGATCGATCGTTTATACCAAGGAAAAAAACTTAGAGCCGATTACAAAATCAGCCAGACTGCCAAATTGTAATAAAATACGCCGTCAAAAGTTGGACGTAGATTGAATATTCAAGTTTGTTTATGTCAGTTTACCTTTTCATTGTCAGAGTGGTGTCGTATTTGAAATTTCGTTTTTCTTCCCATTTAGAATGCAACCAATATCTTTAAACTTTGGACTTTGAACTGCTTTTACAACTTATTGATCTAGCGATATAGCTCGAACTGACAAAAAACCATAATCATATGTAATAATTACATCAAAAACATAAGCTGTTGATTTAGTTGTTATAGCCATTCTGAAATGACAATTATATAAGGTATAAATGTCAGCAATATAGGTGTTAACAAATGATATTATAAATGTCTTAGATTTTCAAATTATTTTGTTATAATCCTTTTGCTTAAAGTACAATTTTAAGCTTTGTTTTATTTTCTCCAAAACCTACAATCGTTTTATCGTTTTATCTTTATCGTTCATTACTGATTTTACTGCCTCTCGGTATGCGTGTAATGGTGGTCGTTCACCTCTCAAGCACTGCTATTTCTAATTGAAAAACGACAAGATCTTTATTACAGTCTTGTAGAAAATGATTTATATTGCAATTTGCTGGTCTGCAACACAAGCACAACTAAAGGGTGATAAACATCAAATGTTTAGTACGTCTGTTTTGTATTTATCTGATATATTATTTTAAGCAGAAGTATATTAACCGTCACTGCAAAATATCCATTATTGCAGCAAAACAATTCTGTAGCAAACGAATGTGATATGCCTATCTTATTTTACAAGCATTCAATCTAAGTCCATTAACTGAATTAATGTAAAATCGCTTTATTTGCGAGTTTTATGTTTTTCGCTTGTCTGCGCATAAACTGTTTTGTCAGTTCTCAGATAACAGTTATATTTCTTAAGAATTAAATATTTTGCTTCCTTTCCCGAACCCACGACCCGCCATTATGAGACTTGGTCGGCAGAAGGGCTCAAACTCATAACCCTCAGTAAATGAGAGGTTACAGCGATTACAAGCCAGCAATTCTAACCGCGAACTCGATGTGTTTCGGAGATACAAAAAGAAAGACAAAATGCATGGTAACTGTAAAGGCCAATCATCGGCTGCGTAATTATTTTTCGTTTTTGCTTCTGATTTAAAATCAGCCTTACCCAGCAACTAATCTGATTAAGCACATTAGATTCCATGCAATCATGCACATCATTACGATAACTTCATGTTGCAAAGACAACGAAAGTAGGTGTCGACTTCTCTTCTACTGTAACAATTAAGGTATTGTTTGCATATCCTTTTCTCAGTGGTGTCATTATCCTCACTGATGAATGATTTGATGATGGTATTAACTTGGTTTCTTTACAGAAAACAGCGTTTACGCAGCTGTTATATTCTTCTGTCCATCCTAGTTTTCCAATATATTTCCTGAGATATTTTTGGAAAACCCGTTGTTTCTGTGCATTATTCTCTTGTCACAAAAGGTATTTAAATAGATTGTTTTATAAGCCTGTGTACCTCGTACTATAACAGGCTTTTTGAAAATCGACTGTCAGTCTTAAACGGTTTTGTAATTTCTTACAAGTGCAGGAAAATTGGTAGGTAACGTACTCAAGCCAAATGAGTAAGGCCTTGTGTAATACATATGTCATGTACGAGGGTGTTCAAAATATGTTTTTTGGCATCTAAATATTTTGACATTCCTGCCAAATTAAATTGCATGGTTCGGTATAAATAGTTTTATCCTATTAATCAACCTACTTCTAGAGTTTTGTTAAAACCTTATTTCACTGCCTAACCACTAAACCAAGAACTTGTTTGCACTTACATTTTCTAACATATGAACTAGAATGATAACACAGGGGATACAACTGGAGAGTGTGAGTTTGGAGGAACATTAAATGTCGCATACTTCAAAACAATTCACACACACTGAGCTGTTCCTTATGATGCAAGATTCTTACATATTTGACGCCGCATCTTTTAATACTGCCTTGGCAATGATAACGTCTTTGGTTATGTTCCGTTATCGTTTTAATACAATTGAATCTATGGGTTTCTCGTCGTTAGAAATGAAATTAGCTCATTGCCACTAACTTGTTAAGTTTTGAAACATTTGTAGCAACTATTAAAGCGCTTGCTCGCATACATTTACTTGATTTTCTGTGCAAAAAAATGTATAACACCTCTCATGATTAGCTTTACCGTTTATAATGATATCCTTACAATCTGTAGTTAAGTAAACATGTAATTAGTGTTTGTATTTTATGTTTTACTCTCGACACGTTGCTTTCACCTGTCCTCATTTATGTTCAGAGCATCTTTACTGACTCAGTTTTTAATTTCTACTTTGAACGCGTAACCGTTTTATAAGGTACGTTTCAAGACAAACTAACTTGTTGAATATCGATGAATATCTACATTACAGAATAAACCAATTCTGTTTTAACGTTTTCTAATACTTTCTTCTTGCTTTTACAGAAAACAACGACCTGATTAATGAAAAAAATAGATATAAACATTTATTCATTTATATATATATATTTGGAATGTGAACAAACAATGATAATATCATAAATGCAAGCAGTCTAATGAAAACGGTTTACAAGTTATATTTCGTGGTTAATTTACGGTTAAAATTTACAATCAATGACAATGTTTAGTTTATACTAATTTATTTTAGCTCGATTGTGAAGAAAGCTTGTAGCTTATAGAGTCACTCTCGAGTCCGCTTCCTGGAAAAACCAGTACTGGTGTCATATGAGGAGGTACGGTCGTGACCTTGGTGGGGCTGGAACCCGCAACCTTTGCAAAACAGGCGCAAAGGTGTTGAAATCTGAAATAAAATGTGGCGTTTCAACACACAAACGGTGCGTCAGAATGAGGATTTGTCCAGCGAGTAAGATTGTCTATGGTGTAATCTAGTGTTAAATCCCGTTTTTACACAAATGTATAAAGGATGTCCTGGGAATAATAAAGGCAGAAATAGTCTGGACAAATTCTAGATAAGCATTATTGACGACAAGAGATAGTCCATAAATCTGTCAATATTGACTCAAACTGTTATCTACATTCACAGCCAAGCATTTCCAAAATAATTTGCTTAACATTATTAATGGCACTGTGCTAGTTACTTATGTGTTCAATACACTTTCAGCTGGGGCTAGCAAAATAATTGTGATATGATGAGAAGTGTAAAATTTCAATGCGAGTTACATGTACTTTAGGATAAAAACAAAAATAATATCAAACAGGGAATGCCACGTACCAAAAACGCAGCCTCCCCAAAACGAGCCCCACAGCACCCAGAAGTGCACACCACCAACACACACACACACACACACACACACACACACACACACACACACACACACACACACACAATCATGTACAAACACACATATACACTAACAACACACACTAGCATACAAAGCAAACACACGAGGACAAAACGAACAATTAAAAGGAACACAGTGGGGCACCGCCTTGGAACGGTCAGTGGCAAAATCACCACTGGGGGCTTAAACCGGTTTATGGTGCGCACCCAACCTCACTCTTACCCCCACCATGTTCCAAAGTCACAGGACAGTGTAAATAAAAGTAATCCCTGCTAGGTGAATCTCTAACACACGCAATGGAAACAAAAGGCATGGTATGTAAAACACAAAAATGCTCGTGTATAAATATATAAAAAGCAAACCTTGAGAACCAAAAAACGTATGTACTCAATGCCTTTGCAAAACTGACGCAACGGCTTGCAAACCGTACAGAAATCACGTACCGTGGTACAGCGTTAATGCTGATGCATAAAGAGCGCAACATTGCGAACCAAGCAAAAAGAGTTGATTTTCGGCTATACTTCTACCTGAATGCTAGTCACTTCTTACTTATTATTATTGATCTATACAAAAATAATTTCACCTTGTGGCAAAGCGCTTTAAGAGATTTAAGATATTTATAAAATAGATTTAATATTTAATTTGTGTACATGCAAAGACAAACGATTTTGAAACTAAGGTACTGAACTTTGTTATTTCCTTTTCGCTTATTTCACAACATTATTCGATTGTTTTTTTAATATTATAGTACATTTGTGAAAAGAAGCATTAAAAGAGAAAATCATCCGACGTCTGTGTCATTTTGATCTTAAATTACGGTTATTTCATTATCATGATTACATTGACTGGAGAAGACATGTAAAGCTACCATGAAATAATGACATTACTGTTGCTAAGCACTATGATTTATACAAAATGCACTTAGTTAGAATCTTTGCATCTCTCAACAGCGAAAGTTACATTAGCTGTAATAGTGCACTTTTAATCCAGATAAAGGCGTGTTTCGATAATGCTCAATTTAATAAAAGTAGAAATCACGTTTGTCACAGGACTCAAGCTGGAACATATTGCTGTTGTCCAAAAACTACTGTATGTCAAAAACCTAACAGCTGTTCCCCACGAGTATAAAGACCATAAGAAAAACCACTTTCGAGTTATTGGTAGGATTTTGCACTGATACATAGAAAGTCAAAGAGACAGACAAAGTATGCATCGTTATCAAAGTGGCCAATTATTAATATTATTATAATTATTATTATCCCCCGCCAGAGGCGGAGGGACATTGTTAGGGTGTTGTCCGTCTGTCCGTCCGTCGATTTTGTTTGGCACAAATAATCCATTTTGTATTCTCTGACAACATAATATTTAGAAACTTGATTTTTACAGACATGAGGCCCTTCAGGGGATGTAGTGCTTTTCTTCTATAATAATTATATATAGCACTTAAGAATTCTTGTTGTCTAAAACTAGAAGTACTGATTTAATTTAAATTATAACAACTAAGTTCTTTATGACTATACCTTGATGAACACAATTATCCCCCCAGAAATGAGTCCCCAGTGGGGTGATGACATTTATAAAAATAGCTAAAACAGACAAACAAATACAGTGGTTCTTTTTAAATTATTTGTTTCATTTGGCCGGGGATATTTATCATTATTATTATTATTATTATATGGATTAGAACTTCAGTTTTGAAGAATGAATTGTTAATGTCTTATCAATCTATAGCCTCCGCAGCTTAATAAACATACAGAGTACTTTATTACATATATGATTGGTATTAAGAAGCAATACCGCTCCTGCGGCTATAAAAGTTCAAGCAAAACTTATTTGAAGACTGAATATACTTAAGAACATTTTAAACGTCTTTGTTAAAACATATTTCCATTATTGATCATTAAGACTTTAGTGTTTATAAATAAAAACAAAAATAATATCAAACAGGGAATGCCACGTACCAAAAACGCAGCCTCCCCAAAACGAACCCCACAGCACCCAGAAGTGCACACCAAAGTTGTCTATCAAACTGAAGCTGCTATTTTCAATCAATGTTTCGAAAAGCGCCTTTTCAACTATGTTTGACGGTATAACATCACGCTGCTTATCTAATTAATGCGTTTCTGTTCGGCAACTACTTCTCACAATCTATTTGACTGAAAACACTTTGAAAGAAAACCCTAAAGCTGATCAATTTAAGAAATTACAAGTATTCTAAAATGCATGTTTTGGCAATCAGAAATCGGCTTTTGCTTGTCTCAGTTATAGGGTAATTTAAAACAGTCATTTTCCACATGTTTTCTACGAAAGACTAATTCTCACTGACGATATTTTGTAAAAATGTCCACTGATGACCTACATTACGCTAAAGTCAGTATAACCCATATGCTACATACTTCCTCTTGCTTTAGCAGCAGCTACATGCCGCTTGGGAGTTTCGAGCAATTTCTAAAGATATGTTTGGTCTAATGGCAAATAAATACTACAATAATAAAAAACGAACAATGCACATACTGGATTTTATAACGGTATTTTGTGTTATAACAATTTAATTTTATGCAAAAAATGATAGATTCTCAATGAAAGACGTCCTGCATTTACTGAAGATGTTCCCATGCCTAACAATATAAAGCCCCTTTAGTATGAGTACACTTTCACAAAAAATGAGAGGCACATCAACTTCTATTTACTGTTACATTAAATTCAATCAGAACTTTAGAAATCCATGTTTTAAATGATGATTAAAGGTGTACTCCTAATTGCCCACGTGCCAATGCATTATTTTTACTCTATTACTTCGCCGATTTGATATATTTATGTCTAATGTATTTATTTTAATGTGAATATAAGAAGATAACACGTGTATCTAGAAACGCGGCAACGATATGAGACTACAAAACGCCACATATACCACATTAGTTGCTACATCAAATGAGCATATTGAGAATGATACATTTTACGATGAAATGTGACAGATATGCACAATAAAACAAGAGCAGTAATTAGCGTAGATGAGACCCAGTACGAGCAAAAACTATCAATGGAGACTCAATGAAAATGAATCCTAACTTTATTATGGCGCAAGCAGAAAGCAAGGGAGTTTATAATTCCGTTTTATGAAACATTTAGAAAGGAAATAACTGCACTTATAAATCAATGTAAAAGGCAATCTATACAATTATTGACTAAAACGTATGCCAATTAAGAACAATACGTCTTATCGTGACTCTAATCACTGCATATCTACTTTTGTTTTATCCTAGATGTATGCATTTTTCCTAAGTGATCACCAACGGGTATACCTTTAAATTAGTCATAGCCTAAAGTTTAAGCTAGTTCAGTATTCAACCTGCCCCTTAAATGATCAAGTGTGATCAAATGGTAGTGGAGCTGTGGATATATTAAGACTCGACATTGTGATTGTTCATAACATTCTCAGAAATTCAAGCTGTACTACCTTTAATCTAAGAAACAAAACTTTGTTGAAGTACATTATCAATGAATGAATACATAAGCTAATGCGTAATGAAGGTTGTTAAAGATTTTATTTACTGTTTGTCAAAAATTAGTTTCTGCAGTCGCAGCCAGATATTGTAGAGAAATAACACAAACAGCTCGGACACGACAATACAAATATATGGACTCCATGTAATTGATAAGATTCTTTGATACTTATGGAATACTGTCAGTGCCAACAAATTTAAATAAGATGGCTTTCAAATTCCATTACATAATTTATTTCTTCTTTGCTTCACCCCTTATAACTGAATTGTACAAGAAAAACGTCTGCGTACTTTTTCCAAATCGCATTCTAATATCAAATAAGTTACACAGATGCAATCAGACATAAAACCAGTCTATCTTACGACTTGAACAAATTATAGATCAAAGTATTTTTCGCAACCTTTACAGTTAAAGTGTTTCCATGTCAATGGTTAAAGGAAGAAAACATGAAACTATTCACTTGGTTAATGGAATACAATCAGTCGAAACTGCGTTCAGAAATAAAACACTTCATCATTAACTGCTAACATAATTGTTTTTCAAATATCGTAGTTGATTAAGAGTAGAGTACGTATCTCTGCAGTCGCCTGACTGATTGCATACTACAAGGAAGATCTATTGCATTGTGATGCTGTGATCGATCTACTGTATTGTTTAAAGGCAACTGCAAATTCAAACTTGCTTATAATTTATTAGTGGCACTTATCACCATGTACTGTAACTTATAGCTTGGGCGTGGCTAGGTGGTGTTTGAGTAGCTCGGTTATTAGTTACTAATGCTAAAATTGTTGTTTATCTAAGATCAGAATTTAGGCAAATTCACCACCACAATTGCCCCTAGAAATCAGATATTAAGCAATCGACATTAACAGTGATTCCGTTTCATTTCATTTTTAAAGCTTACCGATTTTATGACACACAGATATAAAGTTTGATAATTGTTGTTTCTTTTACAAATCGAATTAATCGTGGGTGAAACATTTGTCACTACTTTACTTTAATCAATTTCACTACATATTTCGATTATTGTTATACAAATGCACAAGATATAACATTACACATATAATATGAAGCAAGGAACAAAAGAGTTTCTGTCGTCTCTTTCAACTTTGATTTTGATTTGTTAATTATGGTTATTTCACTCTGTTAAATACGCTTGCTAAAGAAGTTGCCATTAAAATAATAAGCATGTTGTTCCAAGATGCTGTCGTTCGCGCAAAATCTATTAAGTGGGAGTTCCTCAACCTTCCAGCAGTGTCAATTATATTACATTAACACTTAACGTTTAACCTATATTCAGATGTGGCTGAATAATACTTGATTTTTAGCGCTGTTATAAATAACGGGAACACTTGTACCATCATGTTATCTTAGAACTTTGTTAAGGATCGTATTCTGAAGTAAGGTTTTACCGGTCATTAAATGCAGCATGTTTGTTGTGACTGCCTTGTAAGACAGTTATATTCAGGAAAGCTTATATCTCAAACTCAACTGCCTTGAAAATGAGACAGATTTATTATTTGCGTAATACTGGATTCTCTGCTGTCTGTCGAAAGAGCCATCAGCAGCGTAAATGCCACTAGGTATCTTCCATTCATAGGTATAATGTTGCAGTAAAAGGTATTCTAGAGTCTATCAGTTACGATCGAAAAAAAAAACAACAAACATTGCTTTTATCGACTTGTAGATATTTCTAAATAACAATTAAAGGTCCATAACTAGGACCAAATCATCTGGAATTAAATGTGCGTCTTCTCAGAAGCAAAAACATAACAAACTGCATAGAATGTAACCATATTGTGTTGAACATTTGAGTTGAACAAACAATTTAATAAATTATATTTTGCCTTTTCAAAGACAAAAGTTTTCCAGTTATCAAATATCTTTGTAATTTACCAGAAGTATCCCAGAAAGAGGCTGTAAATAGGTTTTACATGAATAAGTATGCCTATTCTAAATTATAGTTGAAAGCACATTAAAGCACATTTCCAGTGATGTGCATCGTATATCTCTGACTGTTTACACCATGCATAAAAACGAAAGTAGGACAAAAAGACCACCCAGGTCAATCTAAGGAAATATAAAAACATTCAGACACTCGTTTTTCTGCAGCAGTATTTCAAACAGGGAAATATTCCACGGCTATTGTCAAGTATAGAAGCCAGTATCAAATGGTGTCCCTGTTACAATTCCAGATCTAAAATAAAATTTGATTTGAACTTAGTAATGGACCTTTAAAACTGGAAAATACATGGAATTTAATGTATCATATGCCTAAAGAAAATGTCGTCAATTGTTCAATTATTACATTTCATTTTAATGTTGATGTTTTTTTATGAATTTCTGAATTTCTAGTATAATTTCCCTTAGGCTGAGTACATTTTAACGAATATGATAGAAGCAATGTGTTTGGTGTACCATGATTTCAAATAAAATTTTAATCAAGCTAGCCCAAGTTGTTTTGATATTGAATCTGAAATAAAAGTAAGACGATAACATTGTTGGCATGATGTAGACTTTTATACTTTTTTTCTTATTAGTTGAACGCAAATAAAAATGATATATCCATTATGAAATTTTAACATACATGCCCGTTAAATTAATGTAGGACCAACAGCTATAGAAGGAGACTCAATGAAAATTAATCTTAAGTTTTTATGGTACAATCAGAAACCAAAGGAATCTATGATTGAATTTAATGAAACATTTCTAGAAGAAGTAACTGCACATTTGAATCAATGAAACAAAAAAAGATCTATACATTTGACGTAAGCTTGGCTTTTAGATAGAAGTTTTTTAATTGATAAGGCTAATGGGAATGAAATGTTTATCTTTGCCTGACTATCTAGTTACTGAAAACAGATAATGGCAAAAACTGTTGAATATTAAGCAAATAGTATTGTTTCATCTAGATTACAAAAATGCTAATTCGCCAAGAAACTTTAAAAGTGTATCTAATTATCCAATACGTTAGGCCTTTAAGAATGTGACTAAAGACACTGTTGTTCAGGCCTAAGTCATTCTTAAACGTTTATTTAAGTGTGGTTCAAAGTAACGATATCTGAAAAGTCTAGAGATGTTTTTTTTTTAAATCAAACATATGTTTACATTCCAGGTGTTTAATTGTCCAAAGAAAACAATAAAAAAAACAGTGTGATATGTTTTTCACGAACCCCAAACACTTTAATCATTTTGAAGTGGTGACTCATGCAATAATCTTATTCATTCTAGATGTATGCATTTTAATTTGATAAATAATATACGACGTTGGAGCGCTTTACCTACACATAATTAAGTTAGAACTTCAATGTGATTCTGACGTCATTATAAATAATTTAGAGGTAGACCCTAAGAAGCTCTTAACTGATCATTTACATTCGCTGCCACAATACTGGGATAACTTAAATAGAATTACATAAGATACAACAAGAGAAACGCAAGTCAATGAAATAACCAATAAATCAATATATCAATACAGTAATTCTTTAAGATAAAACGTTTGGCTCCCCGTTGTGAAATAGAATCAAAATCATCAAAAAGTGAAAACTCATCTTGGAAATAAGTGTAAGGTTGTAAAATGCGTCCCAATGATCACATGTGTCCTTTTAAAAACAGCCAGTGTGTACTTTTATGATACGAGTACATATAACTTTCAAAAGTAGGGTTACATTTATAAAAAAGGAAGCCGCCAACGCAGCTCCCAAACCCCACAGCACCCAAATGACCACCAACATTTTCACAAACATATCTTAAAAACCGATAAAAACCCGATAACTTGAATCATAAAACCTTTACAATAATATAACAATCATCGCATATCCAGTACGCATATGTAGTAATGCTTTGCATAAATACTCGATGAATTCTAGCAATGATGTTACAAAAAAAGGTTAAAGAATTCCAGGGCATAATCATTTTCTTTCCGTTCACTTTTGTTCTTAATAAGGCAAATATCAATCATGTTGTAAATCAGTGAGCTGCGCTGCCGAACCTTTTGGTTCAATAAACGAAACTTCTCCAAGACACGAAATAATTTTCACTCACGTAAGTGTTACAATGTTTCATTTCCATTGATAAAATGAAGAAAAAACATGATATACTAACAATTGACTTGGTTATTTGAACACAATCAGATAACACTGCTATAAACCATGAAAAGTGTTATAATCAACCGCTGCCGTAATTGTATTTTAAATATCGCAGTTGGTTAAGGAGCACATTGTGTAGCTCTACAGTGCCCTGCCTGACTGGATACTGCATGGAATTTCTATAGCCTTTTGATTAAGTAATCGATATACGGTATTGTTAAGAAACAGTTGAGCATTTTCATAAGCTTAATGGTGCTTATTAGAACATACATACTCCTTTATCTGCTATTTGCGGATAATGACCGTACTAATGACCGTAATAATGCGTATCTGCGCTTTACAGTACCTGACCGCGTATCTGTGCTACAGTACCTTTAATACACCGAACCGCAAAAGGGACAACTATGTTGACCATTGCCGGTGGGCTGCCAAAAACTTTTGTGCTGAAAAAAACTTACTCATAACAGTATGTGAATTGACTGTAAATCAAAATATAAGTGAGACTGTTGAGACCCCATCACTGAAGAATAATTGGTTCAGGTATGATAACAGGCGTATCCTTTACTTAATCCTCTTGGACAACAACTGAGATACAACTCTCTTCACCACCACTATCATGTGTTAAACTAATAATAAAAAGATGAACAACCCCTGCTTAGAAATTATCTGGAGTATTGTATTGAATAAAAGAGAATGTTTAAAACAATACAACTGCCGGTGACGCCAAAGACTTGTAAAAACAAATATTGTATTGTAATATTGTTATATCTGTTTCAGAACGATTACTATAACTCTCTTTGAACATGATTACTTTAGTACATTTATTCAAAGATTCCATTTCGCAGTGCAAAAGCAAAACATGATAGGTGCGACAGAATTAAAAGCAAATAACGCTAAATGAGATTAATCTACATTTGTCTACTAACCCTGGGTATCATACCGTATGGCTCTAGACCTGAACATTATCTTGTTATGAAGCGCAGATTGTTTAAATTGTGAATACCTTCTGACCGTTACACTTTACTAAGCTGTTGAAGAAAAATATCCGACCAAAATGTCTCCTTCTCGCGACTTGCTTCTCAACACAATTTGAGTCCTACGCGTTCTTTAAATACTGAGTTGAAATAGTTGTAGTGTCTCTACTACAGTTTATTTTCTGCAATACCTTTCGTGATGCGGTAAATTACTCGAGAAATATTGAAATTTGAATTAAGAACATAAGAAGAGAATTCATACTTTCATCTATGTTCAAAGTATTTACGTGATAGAATGTTTCATTTTTGTAATCCCGAAGTTTCTATCAAATAAAATTGCTCTTCGAGAGGCGCCCTGTTTCCAAATGGTTTCATTGTTTTCTCTTTATTCATATTGGCTTGGCGGTTTTACTTCACGCTGCTAATTAATTTAATGCAGTTCTCTTCGGCAAATATGTTTCTTAATCCATTTAGCTGAAGACATTTTGAGACGAAATCCTAACAATAATAAATTTTAGAAATTACCAACAGTGGGAAAAAGCTCTTAAGTGCATGTGTTGGCGATTCAGAAATTAGATTTTGCTATTCGCAATTACAAGGTTATTTTAGGTATTCATTTCCCAGATGTCTTTTACGAAAGATTAATCGTCATTGACAATATGTTTAGGAAGATGTAAATTGATGATCTAAATTACGCTTAAAGCAGTATAGAAATATTTGTCAAATAATTGGTCGTTTGATTCATCAGAAACGACGGTGCCACAAATGAGCTTCCAAAATAATGTTTTTACAATCGTAGACGTAACGTTGCAGTAAAAGATGGCATACTTAAGATGGAGGTTGACATTTAATGATATTTTGGTAGCTATAGTTTTTTAAAAAGAAGGTATAATACAGTAATGATAAGGAAATCTGTGCGTCATATCCGTTGTCCTCAACGGCCTAGAAATTATGATACTGTTAATGTGTTCATAAGTTGTAGACAAATCCCTTAGACTGAATAAATTTGAACCAATATGTTATAATACTTGTCTTTTAAATAGTAATTTAGAAATACATGTCCGCTTATTAAATAGATGTAGTCTGTCTGTTCCAGTCTAATTTATCATTTAAAAAGAAATGTTTAAAAGATGATTCGTATCTTTCGACAAGTGACAAGTATGAACTTCGAAACGCCGCAAACCTTTTTATTATGTCGCACATCAAATGTCAATATTGAAAATGATATATCCACGATAACGTTTTTCGGACATGTTATGATATAAGAGACACTACTGTAGATAAGACCCTGTAGAAACAAAAACTGTAAATGGAAGCTTAATCAAAACAAATACTAATTTCATTTTGATGCAAGCAGAAACCAAGGGAATCTGTAATTGTATTTTATGAAACATTTCTAGAAGAAGTAAATGCACATATAAATAAATGTTAAGAAACAATCTGTCCATTTATCGCCAGCTTAACCTTTAGAAAGGAGTTTTGAATAAATGTATGGATGATTAAATCGCTATTATGTCTTTCTAGTTACTGATTATTGATACAACCCCGACTAGTTTTGAATCTAAGACGGATGCTATCCACCGTCTGAATGACTATTATACCTAACAGTCCGCTGAATTTTGTTTAGCGACTCTGAAGTTTGAGCTTTTGGTATGTGACTGAAGTTAGATAGTTTAAAACTTAGTTTAAGTTTATTTAAGTTATCGTTCTCTTGTGGGTACTTTAAACAATACTTTGCATTGCAAAAAAAATCCAAGATGTACTACAATTTCCTTCGATAAACTATCGCTAGAATATTGAAAATCATGTCTAGTAAGTTTTGTTGTGAACCCAAAAAGACATCTCATGACTGAACATTGAGATTTGTATACTGTTCTTGTAAAATACGTGTAAATCAGTTATGCTAGAAAGTATAATTATACGATTTTAATAGTCATTAACAAATTGCTTAAGTCGGTATCTTATTGTGGTTTTGACGTATATAATTATCATATTCTTATTTTGTTCTATGGTAGACAAAAGACATTCCAAAATAGAAATACAAAGGCTATTACATATTCGATAAGAGCATGTTTTCTTTTAAAAAACTGACAAAATCTATAAATAAAACGTTTGGCTCCATGTAATGACTAAACTGAACCTTTTAACAAACGTATTTCCGTGATAGAAATTACTGTTAGTTCGCAAAATCACTTCTGAATGTAACATATCTTTGTTTTAAAACAATCATCGTGAACTTGTTTATGCAACGGATATAATGGCACATTCAAGAATAGTGTTGATGATATTGCATATTTACAAATATGCACACACAGGTTGCCAGCTTGGGACTTTTATTGATCTTGTTTAAACCTTGATAACCAATCTTTGTCACACAAGAATATCGTTATACATGATACGTGCTCACCAAATTAAACTCAATAAAATTGAAATAAAGTATGCACTTGAACTATGTACACGACATTTTGCAAGTATCTTTTATCAAAATAACCTGTAACAGGAATATTTTTTCCAGTAAGCAAAGCTTCCAATCATTCCACCATGTGGGGTCTACAGCGGTCATAAGCATGATCTAGTTTACCATGTGTATCAATTTCAAAGAATCTTAAATCTGTAATAATATGCTGGTGAACATCGTCATGGTCATAGCATCAAAGCCAGAGGTAAGAAGAAGAATATGTGTAGAGAGTTTTTCCTCAGCCTAATAATATTAAAAACTGTCAGTGCAAATATGTTAACGAACTTTGTTTGAGATTTCCATCCCAAGTCATGTTATTCTTTCCTTTCATGATAGAACTGATCTATGCAAGCATCATATTCGACTAGGACTTAGCAAATCAGCAAACAGTGCTGCATCACAGTGAAACATAATTACTTTAAGACATGCACTTATTATACAGTAACTTTTTATTATGTTTAGAGTTACAATGTTTCCTTGTCACTGATTAAATTTGATAAAACACATTATAAACTATCTAATAGATTCACTTACTTAACTGAATTCAATCAGACGAACCAGCGTGGTGAATTAACTGCTGTCGTAATTGTATTTTAGATATCGCAGCTGATTAAGAGACACATTGCGTAGCTCAGCAGTCGCCTGACTGATTGGATATTGCAGGGAAACATCTAGAGTATCGCGATTAAGTAATCGATTGACAGCATTATTAAAATCCAATTGAAAATTTGCACGTGCTTAGCAAAGTTTATAAAGAAAATTTCATGAAACGTTCGTCTTCATTTAGTTTAAGTATTGCCATTTATTATAGCTCGAAGCCTTACAGGTAATATTGATACGTGAGCGTATGAATAAAAGGGATAGCTATGATAACACCCGGAATTGCAATCACAGGTGATCAATCTTTAATTTTTAACGTGTAAGCGTATGGATAAAAGGGTTTATAGCTATGATAACACCCGGAATTGCATCTAAACGCATGCGATGATGACTTTCTACTAAATACACTATACACGCGTGTGTGTTTCCTCAAACATTTCATCAACACTGTAAAATACTTCCGACATAGGAATTCAACATCTTTATATATATGCCGAGAGACTAAAATATGTGCAATAAAATTCCATTCATAAAACTAGTGCAGTTTACCAGGTAATCCGTATCAAGGCACATTTCTCACAAAAATTGTTTTGGACAAATGACCTTTATAATTATTTAATTTCAAAATTGATTTGCACAGTCAATTTATTCCATTGCTTCAATCAAAGTTTGCTGATTACAAAAGAACTAAATATATGACAAACAGCAAAACAAGATTAATAGTAGTTTTAAGGCATACTCAAATTAACTCTACTGCATTTCCGTTTTAATCTCATTTCCGATCGCTAGACTTTTTATAATCACATAAGCACAGAAGAATACTTTGTAACTGACGACAGTACATAATTGGTCTTCTAAATAATTCGCATAGCCTGATAAACAGTATGTTTCACGGCACTTAGACATTTTCTAACAATACTATTTTAGTGACTATCATAAAACAATCATAAAGCCAAACTTTGAATCAGTCGGGTATAATTTGCTTTAGTAAAATTGCGAGAAACAGTATTTCGTTTGAATCTTCTATAATTTACGGCACTTATAGTGTTTTCATGATAATCATTTAACACACACAACAATTTGATAACGATTGAAAGATTGGCTTACTATAGCACAACAGTGTTTAAAGTTAGAGAAATTCAAACGATTTCGTTTATTTAACTTTAAAAAGAGAGTACTTAAGTATTATGTCGTAATTTTCAACTGTATACTTTGAACGCTGTATTGAACCATTTTAAGAAATCTGATAATTCGTATAACGTTCCTGTAAACTCTTCCGTAGATCCGTGTAAATAATCACTGGCATACTTTCCGTGGAAGTTCCCTTTTCCTACTAAATAATATTTTTACATAGTTTCCTATTGGCTAATATTTTTACATAGTATATTACGTTTTGTCATAATGTTAATTTATGAAATTCCGTAATAAAATTATAAAAATAATAACATTTCATGACAATGTCACAATAAACAAGTTTTTCCAAGCATTTAATGGGCTCATGGGAATGTTGTTGCAGAATGAATACCTTCCAATGGTTTAACAACGTTCAGTCAGCACATACACATTTCGTTCATACTATGACCGACTTTAAGAAACTGTGACGTCCACATCTATTTTTGAGTTCAATAATATTCAATTATTTGGTTTTCATGCACTGAGGTCATATTTCAAAAATGTGTCGAAAACTCAATTACTTTTAAGTTGATATATGTGACAGTAAGAACTCTTTATGGCTTATTTCAGAAATGACAAATTGTCTAGTTTGTCGAAGATAAATCTATACACCAATCTATTGTAAGTCGTAAACAAGTACGGAACAACACAGAGCGAAAGAAAATACTGACTATATCTAGAATATAGATTATAGATATGCATATAGCCCTGTTTACCAACACATAAGATAATTTGGAGAGATAATAATGACTGTTACATTTGAAACTGAAATCAGTAAATGCTCCGAGCATTTTGAATCATTTGATAAGTGAATAAAATTATGATACTTACACAATAAAAGTCCTATGTTACACCGTGGATCAGTTATTGAAAGCCACACAGTATGACGTTACATCACTGAATTCTTGACCTTATTTAACTTCAACAACAACAGGTTTTTACATTCATTTTAATTGCTAATTAAAAATCATACTTCTTTCGGTATTTTGGCAGAAGGTTTACGTGTTCATTATAACTGTGTATTCGCTAATGTAACTTATTTTAAAATATACTTTTAGGCAAGTCTGAGGTTATTGAAGTACAGGGAAATCAAAGATAAAATTTCAATTGAAAGTAGTACTATCTAGCTTCAAATAAGATTCAACTTGGAACGAAAATCATAAATTCTTTATAAAAAGTGCTCTTTTACTGGTTTAAAGATGTTGACAAAGGAATAAACTAATGTTAGCGGTCAAAGCCCCTCGATTAACTAATTTAACACCAGCATTTGATTTTTTATGCTCAAAACATGGGTCTTATCCGCTCGTTGTGAGCTATATTACGTATTGAAAATAACAAATTTTGCCTTTTCTGCGACATATTATCAACTGTCTCGTCTAAAACTAAAATTTTTAAAGTATGTTAATTTATTATGACTAGCAAGCAATCACAATTTCTTTTAATCAGAACGCGAAGATGAATAAACAAACGAACGACTCTTATTTTCTGATTATTTGATATTCTTTTCTGGACTTTAAGAAACAAAAAAAGTCAATAGTTTCTAAACTCATGCTACTCATACTACATGTGGAACATTTATGGTGAAATTTTTTAACTGAATTTTATAAAATAAATTGTTCTATTTCCTCAAAAGAAAGTTCTTCAGCCAGATATGTTTTGAATAATATAAGTATGTTTGGACAAGTAGCATCTAGAAAAGCATAGGCACGTAAAGAAATAGGAATGTCTGTTTTGAAAAGTTATATGGTCAGAAGGATGAAAACTAAAGATAAAATAAGCTTAAAAAGAACCTACATAAAAGTGAGTTCTATTGACCAAACAACACAGTGGAATATGTCCAAGCATTTTATTCGCTCAATTGTAAGAGAGTTTGCTTGTTATCAGTAATTAAAACAACAACGTATCCATAGAAACAACATACTGCTTAGACGCAAATGTTCTGACAAAACGCTTGACTTGTTCGTTTTGTCCTCGTGTGTTTGCTTTGTATGCTTGTGTGTGTTGGTAGTGTATGTTTGTGTGTGTACATGATTGTGTGTGTGTGTGTGTGTGTGTGTGTGTGTGTGTGTGTGTGTGTTTGGTGGTGTGCACTTCTGGGTGCTGTGGGGCTCGTTTTGGGGAGGCTGCGTTTTTGGTACGTGGCATTCCCTGTTTGATATTATTTTTGTTTTTTTGTTTGAATGTTAGCCTTTAATATCATTGAAACATATCAGTATGAACATTATGTGTGGGTCTATATCTTGACACAGCTGACAAAAAGTAAACTTAAACTATCCGATGTAAAAGCACATTCAATACAAGAATGTTATGATGAAATCATTGTATTTGATGAAATGTTGTTGTTTTTCAATCAAATAGTGTCGAATAACGTGGCAGTTGTCCAAAGGCGTTTCGCGCGACGCAAGTTAATTGTATCACGTATGTGTATACAGACCGGAGGTCATTTATACAATAAAATAGTTTGAAAATTGAAATGTTCTATCAATGCATCATCAACAAATGTAACTTCATAAAATCCGTTAATGCAACAGTGATGTATCAATCTTGCCCACTGCAAAGAAGTTTGGTCCGATTCAAAATATTTAAAGATACCCTGAATTCTCACATGCTGGCTAATCAAAATATATGCATACCACTTTATTGTTTAGTTTCAGACATGTCAGTCACATAGTCTCAAATTAGTAAGCATTAGCAAAAGCCTGACGAACGAGCTGACTGGCGAAAAACATTGTTTTCATACTTTTGCAGACACCACCTTCAAAAAAGCAAATCTAGCTCCATGCTAAAGTGAAAAATTGAAAGTAAAAGACTGTCTGGCAATAAATTCTCACTATTAACGAAATGTTTGCTCTCTGGTTTTTGTTTGCTGCTACATCAACCTTTTTTGTACACATGAATAAAACAACAACCATCCCTATATATCTTTAAATCTTCTCTCATTACGACTTCCATCGCTGCTAATTGAAAATACACAGTAATGCTTCGTTTGCGAAATTGTTGAGTTTTTGTTGCAAACACAATATTATAAAATCCCCATGATGAACATATTTAAAAACAGTGCTGCACCGTTTATACCGATTCTGCCAGTGTCATTCTGTTTTAGACCAGCTATGTATTTGATTCAAATGCGCTGAACATTCAAAATACGAGTTTACACAAACACGCCTAATGCCCGTCTTACAATCAGCTCTCTTCCAAGCATTTTGTTCAAAGAAAATTCCTCATGAAGTCGGGTAGAACGTTCAACTAAAACATATAGCGGTTTAGCTAGTCTAAAAACTTAAAACGCTATTTTTAAGAAATAATATTGCTGAATGATATCGATGTGCAAGAAATGCAAAATCACTATATACGACTTAATATTATAAAAGGATATATAACTGATATTTACGCCTTCTCGTCTAGACAAAATTAGTGTAAGGAATCCGAACTTTAAATATACTTTGACAAGATATTATCCATAAAAGCCAGTTCGGAGGAAGCGTCACGGAACCCTTTTAAGGGGCATCATCAATACGTCAGTTACAAATATAACGGCAAATTTGGAAAGTTTCACAATACTCGTAAACTTCATAAAACATTTAATAAGCTTGACTTCGAAGGGGAATTCCAAGAACTAGATAAATGTAACTTTAGAATTTCCATTCTTGTAAAGGCTTCTATTTCCTTGTGTATTATGAAAGCTCGCTTCTGCGATTAAAAGGATTTTATATCATGAAAAATGCAAGTAGTATGTACACATGTATTCTGATTAAAGCTTACAGTAATGAGCAAATGTTTCTTCTGGTTAAGTGCAAATATACTATTTCATATTCACATATTTGAGATAGGAATGGTTTATTGTCAACAAATGGTTAATTAACTCACAGGTTTTTGTATATTATGTGTTAGTCAAAATGGTGTGTATGAACTACATCCTAAGCAATTGTAGCTCAGTAACTTTTTGTTTGCTCTAAAACTAAATTATATTCAATTGAGATCGCATTGTGAGCTTTTTGTTACATTCACGAATAAGTTTCTTCCCAGAAAAAATAAAAAAGCACTGTTTGTTCAGGTTAAAGCTAACAGTAATGTGCAATTGTACTTCTTCATATTCACATATTTTAGACAGGAATGATTTTTGTCAAGGAATGGTTAATTATGCCAAAGGGTTCCTGAATAGGTTTTTGTATAATTATCTTACACATTATGCATTGCTGTCCGTTCTTGTAACATGACACAAAAAACCATCAGCTGTTATATAATCTACATACGAAAAAAATACTTGACAATTGGGCACAAACTGTTTACCTTAAGGTTTATATCAAGATTGTGTAAGACTTAATTGTATGAACTACATCCTCAACAATTTAGTTCAATAAATTAAATTTGTATGTGCTCTAAAAACTGAATTGTGTTCAATAGAGATTGCTTTGTTAGCTTTTTGTTACAATCACGAACAAGTCCCAGAAATTAAAAAAAACACTGATATTTAGCAAATTATACGTGTTTTTGCTGCCAACTCTGCATATTGTAGCAGAAATGACTAATCGGCTTCATATTGAAATTCGAAAAGCTAAAAATAACTATGTGTCAGGGACAGGAAAGTCTTTCACACATCTCTATGAAGTTTGCAAATAGTAACTGAAATAAAAAACGTTTTTTTTTTGCTGTCGTTCAATTTAATCATCGCCTCTCCCTCAGCAATCGTATGCACTGAAGAGAGATTCTTTTATGTCCAAGGTGTGCTTCTACAGATTTATTCTGGTAACGAGAAATCAAGGGTACATATCTCTTTCTCTATCAACACACGTTTCAAAAACATCTATTCTGATGTGTCCTCCTGGGTGTAACATTTGATAAGTACACGTCTGTTGTATACCCAAATGTACATCAAGATTCATTGTAATCTTATGCCGACTTCTGATAAAATGTATTATTCATAGCACTGTCTCTATCTATTCTGAAAATTAAATTGTTCAATCGTTACAAATAGACAAAAACGTTTCGTTTGTGTTTTTGTTGGCTCGTACTTTGCTGCAAAATTGTCGTAACCGTATATTTAACATCTGATGAGTATGAGTCCCGGTTGTTTGTCTGTCAGATAGGGCATTTAATTCATAAATAAATAGACAACCAGGTATCATAATCTATCCTATGCTTAAGATAAACGTCTTTGTAACAAAATTATTTTACCTAATTACAATTCACAATAATTTATCATTATAATGAATATCAAATATGCAGTTGAGACTGATGATAGAACTAACAAATATTTAATTTAAAAAGGAATAAACCATTGTCGTTTCTTTTAAAGACAATCTAACATCTTAGCAAAAGACCTTAATTTTGCAGCCACGTTAGTTTATTCGACAACATTTTGACAGTTTCTTCAAATGAAAATAGGACATGAAGTATCTATATTTATACTGCTGTGCGAAGTAAATGGCTGGAAAGTAAATCTTTCAAATATGGGATATGAATAACAATGAAAATAAAAGACTTGAGAAAACTGAATCCCAACGTAAAAACGTTGTAACGTAACAGCTGAGAGAACCGCTATTCATTTCTACAATAGTTACCATTTGAGTTTTATCATTCCAAATATATTAAGTTAAATTAAACAACAAAATCATATATATAAAGGCATGAATCTTATATAAATTCAAACCTATATAAATGTTCTTCAATAAGTTCAAAGCGAAGGTTCTTTCGAATTATTTAATGCAGTCCAAACCGATCCGTTAATAATTAACTGCTTCGGGAATTGTACTTAAAATGTTAGATTTGATTAAAAGGCAAATTGCCTAGCTCTGCAGCCGACTTACTTAAGGGATATTGCGTTTGAAACCGCAATTACATTGTCTATGATCGGAAATGATAAAAAAACAATCAGACATATGCTTAATAGTGCTTTATATTTTCGGATGCGGTTTTATTTAAAGCACAGTACTTCATCATGTATACATTTTTCAATGTACTTCGTTGTAACTTTATTGTGATGCTGAATTTTGATGCTGAATTTAATATCTGATATTTAGAAGGACTTACATCTCTATGCGAATTACTTTATACCTTATCTTCTGCACAAAAATATCTTTCATTTTGGTTTTAGCATTTAAAACAAAAATAATATCAAACAGGGAATGCCACATACCAAAAACGCAGCCTCCCCAAAACGAGCCCCATAGCACCCAGAAGTGCACACCACCAACCATTGTGTAAGTCTCTTACACAATGTACATGTATAGAAGGGAATCTTCGCCATATGATGAAATTTAAAAATCAGTTTAAAATATGTTAAACTGAAATGCTAAAATTCTGAAATACAAGCAATTCAAACATGCAAATGTTAATATGTAAGAGTTCAACTTGTTCTGATTATGCTTGTCGCTTATGTATTTATATTTCCGAAATGTAAAAATGTTGATAAAGAAATTATCGAAATGTAGAAAAGCTGTGTAATGCTGTAAATGTTCGTATTGTGCATTTAAAAGATTATTTTACAGTTTTAAAGTATCTTATTTTGAAAACATATGTCTAAATTTTATATGTGTATAATACTTCGATCCTTAACTTAATTCAGCAAGTCTGTGTTTGTCCCAAAGTATGACGAAAATGAACGACGGCGAATACATAATGTATGTTAGCTCTGTGTCTTGCGTTTTTAAACAAGCAGAGTTTTGAAGATTTTCTTATGCAAGTCTATGTGAAATAAATGACCTCTACACAGTGCAATTCGCTATTTACATAAGTTCTCTCTTGGTCTTGATGTCTGAAGATTTTAAAGTCTTTCTTTCTGGTTGCGAGGGCAACCAAGTGAGCTAAAATGTATTCAATTACTTTGGCACAGATCTTCTTAAAATCACTTGCAACAAGTGATACAATACTGAGAACCAAAGTGTACTAAGATGCTTCATGGACGTGACCCATGGGTTTTTGATAGTGATTGGGTTTACACATAGAGTTAAAGGGCTTTGATAAATTGAAAAATATGTTAAGAGAACGATGTGTTGTACATTTTCTAAATAAAAAACCTGCAAAAAGAGGTATAAGTCGAAAAGTTACAGTCCAGACACGCTAAATATGTCTAAGTTTGACCTCTGATCCGTGACACATCAGATCATCATGGGAAACAATTGTTCAAAATTGTCTGAGACTCTATCCCACAAGGTACGACAAATTAAGTATTTTTAATTGTATTGACAAGCTAAATTACGTCTAATTTGGACCTTTAAATTCTAAGTGAACTCTTGACATTATAAGCTACACCTGACTATTGCGCTCCAGTGGCCGAGTACATAGGAAGGCGTACATTGCGTTTTCGGAAACCTTTTGCGCCGACGTAACTAATCCTGTCGTATAAATGAATCATAGTGCATAAAGCGGACGTATGCCAGAGGTATGTCCAAATCATCCGTTTTAAAATGATAAAAAACATAGCCGGCAATAATAATTTGAACTAGAAGTGTTTCTACAATCGTTAGCTTTTTTAAACAAATCAAATCAAATCAAATAATTTGTAGATAATAAAGACCAGAACCGATTTAAAATCGAAAACTGAAAAATATGAGACCCCGCTAGATATTTAAAAAGGCAACTAGTAAGCAGACATTACTTGAAATATTATGGGAGCGCGTAGCTCGAGTGATTAACCTTCTCGCAATTGTATTTTTTTCAATGACAAAATGTTGGGAAGCATTTGTAAATTCTTATGTTTTCTAAGAAGACCGTATCTTATGACATACAATGATTTTTTTTAATGTGACCAGTTCAATTAATATATCATTTGATTTATATTTTGCCTATGTTAACAAATAAGTTTTACAGCGTTGTTTATATCACTAAAGTTGTTCACTGAATCGCAATGTCAAGGAAATTAGTCAAATTCATAACACTAACGTATGTCTTAACATAAAAATACTTATAAGCAGAGACCGGATTGGGACCTTTGGTAAAGTTTTCGGACGTGTTGTTTCCCAGAATGAGAAAAAAGTACTAGATTAGCAAACAAAGTGTACATGTATGTGCTTGCTGGCAACTGCCTTTTAAATCGAATTGCCATACCTATAACGAAGACCTTTACCTGATAAAAGCGTTGATATTATATTGTTAATATCTAACCTGCAGTGTGTACCTTGAGTGTTGCCGTTTTCCTTGGTTGAAATATTCTTCAACGTTTCAGTCTGGCTGTTGGTGAGTGTTGTGTTTCATGGTTTTCAGGGCTGACTTTATACGTTTTTGTCTGTTTTGTGTAAATTTTCTCTGTGTATAACTCATTCTAATATGCAGATGACATGCAAATATCATATGAATGGAAGCAGTGCAAAAACAGTTGACATATTTGTTATCCCAAAGAGAGATTATGTCTCGTGATTTCGGTACATTTTCAACAAGATAAAACCGAGAATCGTAATAAATTGTGTAAACCGATTCCGGAGAGTCTTAAGCATATCTCAGTCGAATTTACAGTTAAGAATGGAAACGAAGAACATAATTTTGCGCCATCGTTCAGTCTGGCCATTATTTCTCATTCAACAATTTCAAAAGGCGGAATTTGTTACGGCAAACAAAGGTTTCTAAGCATTTCCCTAATAGCGCTTACATTTAATACATTTTTGTTTAACAACACACATTTCTAGATTGTCAATTATGAGAGGTTCTCATATGTGTAAAATTTGATAAGTACACGTCTGTTGAATACCCAATGGTACAATATGATCCGTTGCAATCTAGGACTGACTCTTGAAGACATGTATTATTCATAGATCTGTCTCACTCTGTTTAGAAAATTGTTGCAAACTTCACAAACAGAGACTGACGTTAAAATCGTGTTTTCCTTGGCTCGTAGTCTCCTTCAAATTACATTAAACATATGCTTTCTGATTCTTTGTCAAAGGTAGCAAGAATGATGCTACAGGTGTTGAATACATAGACTTCCACCAAGACAGTAGTTCTGTTTGGTCTGTTTAAATGATAGTCGGTTGAATTAACATAAAGATGTTAAATTCCTATTTAGGACTACGAGTAAATGCCACACGACTATAAGAGTCTATCAGCATATTAAGATATTCTTTTTTTCTGATAAAATTACTTTACCTAATATCAGTTTACGTGGAACTGTAATATATTATATGTCTAACTGTCTGCAGTTATGAACAACAAAAGAACACATAGCATTCCAATGCTTCCATTTGAAAGCGTTTGCCTTTGTTTGCTATTCTATGTATGTCAGAATTTTTCCTACATTTTCATATTAGGTAACCGACATTGATCTTGATTGATATGTCCTTGAAATTAACACTGACATATATGGAACTGCTCTTTCTATGCCAATAGTATAAGGTTATTCTGGACACGGAACAACGTGTAAAAAAAGAACATTGTATAACTTTACTTCAGAAATATCAAAGTCCTTTCAAATTGACTTCTCGGATACAAGTTGCAAAAACTATCACTCATTACTTAACTGACATGGTAATTGTATTTCAGATTTAAATGACAGATAAATTGCTTAGGTCTGCAGTTGCCTGGCTTAAAGGTTATTACATAGGAACCCACGATTAAATGATTGAGGATCATAATTGCTAAAGAACAATTCAGTTTACACCTACGCTTTTAGGCGCTGCCTAATGTTTACTTTATCGCGCTTCAAAGGCAACAATAAAATTAGAGATAAATACTTGCAATGGATGAAAAACATTTAACTTGATTCATTTTATTCTAATACCTACTCATTTGCAAGTCACCATGATAGTAAATAAAGCACACGGAATGATAAAACAGCAATTTTTAATCCGGACTGTAAGTTTTCAAATTTGAATGAGAAATTTAAAATGGCCCAACTTTAGTTATCCATTTAATAATATCTAATGTATTTAAATTAAGGAAACGATAGAAAAAAATTACAAATATCAATCAACCTACATTGTATGTGACTAATTGAAGCAGAATTCAAGATCTGTAATACATTTCAAAAGACGTAAGCGAAATTCGTGCTTTCAATATCAGTCTGTTACAATACGTTCTGTTATCTGCAATAAACAAATGCGTTTAGAAAGCAAAGAAATAGTTAAGTAAGAAGTTATTGCACCAAAAGAATGTAAAGTGAAAAAGGATATTTTTTTCAAATTATAAGAACAATATTAATTTTGTTGAATTCTAGTACATTCCTTTGTTTAAAGTGTGTATACTTGCACACTTTGCCATTTTTCTACCCACCATCAAAAAGAAAACTTACAAATAGATTCAGAACAACTTAATCTCTGTTCAAGAAAATGTTCATCCTATATACATGTACTAGTTAGATAGTCATGGTATATCTAAACTCAAACGTGTTTGATTTTATAACAGAGAAGTTTTGCTGAGCACTTGCTTTACCAGACACTCCAAAGATCGACAAGATGTCGATACACGGCCTTTAGATATGATTTCAGCTTCGACAACGGGTTAAAAGACTCAAAAACACTATTATATCAAACCATTGCCTGATTGTTTATTTATATGGATATATTGACCATTGAACTTTGATTTTATACAGAACTACGAACATATACAAGAGTCGCCACTTCGACGGCAAATGTCACTTGCTAGTGACATCACTTGTTTTTGTTAGTGAATCAAGAAGCTTCAATGATTTTCTAACCAAATTGAAGGAATCTTTAAAGCATCTCAATCAAGTTACATATCAATCACTGGAACAAACAATGAAATTAGGTACGCTTGAAAATCTCATTATTGCACATCCTAGCTTTTGCAAAAACAGGTCGATTTATGACCGAGGTTTCTAAACATTTCTTTCGTTTTGTTATTTATAAACGTTTCCTTTTTGATAACTTTAGCTCTAAGTCACGTTTCCTATCATCTTGTTTAATAAATATTCCTACAACATTTGTAAGGACTATCTAGGGTTGAGTTATGATTGAATTTACTACCAATAAACAACTAAAGATAAAATGTGTTATTCAGGGTATTGTCTCCTTGCTTTTAACTTTATTACTCGAGACTGACGTTGAAACGATGTTTTGAAATTTAGTACTAAGTCCGCTGCACAAGGGGAATAAAATAATTGAGCTGTGTTGTATATAGGTGACACTTAATAGGTAATTAATAATTAATTGACATTTACGTTCCCGTAGCCATACGTCCGCTTTAGTTACATTATTGCTCAGTGCGTTATATTCTGAGATAAACTTCAATAGAACCTTTTTGAAACAATAAGATATTTTCTTATGTACATTGTACTTATCATGTTAGGCATGTTACCAGAATAAAAATTAATGCCTTTTTCTTGGGTACTACTATTATTTGAGTTTTACAACTTTATCTGGAAACTCTGATACTGATGTGTTTATTAGCTACAGCTGATTAATAAACAGTCATTTGACAAATGTGATATTGCTCATAATTTTTTTTATCAAATAACTGAAACACACGAGTCGTTAACATTTGCTTAGCAAGACCAACACGGGTTTGGCTTTCTTTCTAATTCTTGATTATCATTAAGTTTTATTTAATTAACTATCAAGCTTTATACTAGAAATTACGCGAGCAGTTTATGTTCTAAATAATTTGCTTTACACATATGATTTACACATTCTATATCCCATTCCGACAATAAGACTTAGTCAACGCCGAATACGCAGCTTCATTTGATTGTTTTCATTTTTTTGCTAAAGATCTATTGTAAAATATAATACTACTATACTTTTCAAAACAATACAGCACAGGAACAAAACGAATGTGGTAAATATTACTTTGAAACTCCTATATTTTCCTAAAAATGATGACAAACTAATTAACGGTTGTGGGACAAAAGAAATCGCGGTTTGTCAGCAATTACAGTACTGAAATATTACAAATTTGAAGACTGTATAATATGAGACCTCTCTTGAGATTTTAAGATTGCTACGTATTTAGCAAACGTCAAATGTAATACAGTAATCTTGTGAACAGTTGCTAATGATTAGCTTGAATTAGTTTCCTCTTTCCATGAACTCGTTTCTGGAATCTTACGGGGCTGTATTTCAAGAGAAAGGCATGCAATAGTTTTTCTTCTTCAAGCTGAATACCTTAATGAGCATTTGAATTATTGCATATTTGCATGTTTGTGAGAGAAATGTTTCAAATGATTTGTTAATTATTCTCTAAGGATCCCTCATTAAAATTGCTGCATCTTATAACAAAAAATACACTTTGCCGTCGCATTATTTTAAACATGACACAGAAAACTAAAAATATTGATGTTCTACCTCAATTTTTTAAACTACATCAAACGTTTAGTTGTGTGATATGCAAACATAGTCATAACACGTTTTGTCATAGAGCACATTGAGAGCTTCTTGTTTAGTACACAAAGCATTTGGTCCCAGAAACAAATAATTAAATAAACTTAATTGTACATGTTCTTGCTGGCAACAGCCTTTTAAAGCGGGATGACTTTGCTGATGGTGCTCTCCTTTACTTTTGCACTTGCTAAAGGCGTTGCTATTAAATAGATAATATATAAGCTGCTGCAGCGTGTACCTTGTTTGCTGTCTTTTCTTATAGTTTTATATATACAATCTTTCTAGACCAGTCACTTAATAATTAACTGCAACTGTAATTGTTTTTCAAACATTAGATTTGATTCAAAGGCACATTGCGATATTGCATTGGAAACCACGATTAAATTATCAATTATCAGAATATCTAAAGAACAATAAGTCATACACTTACGCATTGTGGTGCTGTCGTGCTTAATGATCAAACTGAATTAACGAAAACATTCGTTATCATTTTGTAGTTTAATGAATTAATTTAAAGGTTTAGCTAAACGGCAGCATGAGTCAAATTAGCCTGTTTGACAGTTATGATTTGTACAAACCTACTTCGCAGAGCTCAGCGCCTAAAAGCTAATTATCTGCTGCAGAAACTTCGTAGTTTGTAATAGCACTTCAGTCTTTTATATGTACCTGTTTAGATCTTTAAAGTCGATAATTTCAACAAGGAACATGGAAAACAAATTAATAATAATCAAAACGTATGCAAAAAGCATTCATTTTTTTCTTCCGTGTTTCCAAAAATACCGGTCAACAGAGGCGAATTAAGCAAATGGGTTTGATGGCAAATCGTTAGTTTTAATTATGGACAATAAAGTTTCGTATTTGAATAAGAAATTTGAAATGAAACATAATAACCTTTATATTATTCAAATAACTTTAATTGTAAATGCGCTTTATTGTACGACTAAATTAAGTAGAACTTAAATTCAAAGATCTCTGATTTATTTCCGAGAAAATGACAGTTGTTCTTTAGGCTCATTCGTTTGCGTTGCCATACATTCTGTCATCTCCGACCGCTACAAGAAATAAATCCGATTAAAACCAAGACAAGTAGTCAAACCAGAGAACATTGCATTGCAAAAATGCAAAGTCAGATAAGATCATTCAATTTCGAATGATATATGGGCATTAACGAAAGTTTCTATAATATCACTGCCAAGAATGCATTTTCCTACATAAGGTTAGAAAGGAGACGTACAAACAGACTTATGTGAATTTTAAGTCTTTTCAAAAAGACTACATCCATCATGCGAGTATGCAGTATGTTAGACGAAAAACAAACATTTTATCATCATGACAGATCATTTTAACATGACTAAACAAAGTAAGTGTGGCAGCACATTTAAACGTTATCATTTGGTACAAACCGGACGCCATCCACCTACCCTATAGGACCTCCAGCTCAGATAAGAATTAACGCATTGTTTTGCTTGTAAACTCATTCAGGCAAAAGTTTGACCATAGGAAAGCAACATTGGACTAAGAGTGTCACTTTTCTCCTTTCTTATTAATTGGTGCTTACAGAAAGGAGAGCAGTAAAAACATCATGCTAATCTGATAGTGTATTTGTTAAAACAACAGCAATACAAACCGTTGTTGTTATCTGAAGAATTGTATACTTTTTTGTGAATAAATGTATGTTACATAATGACTTCAATAAATAATGATCAGTTTAACACGATATTAAAACTTCTTGCCCTTTTTGCTAGTAAACTTAATTTGAATGTTGTTCCCGGTAAGATCAATATTTTCATGTAAATTTGCTGTAAAACGGCAAGTTTTTACACAATGTTTATTACACATTCCTCTCAGAAAAAAATGATGCCCTTGTTATCCTTTCCTGTGAACTGGGAGGAATATCAACTGGTGTAACGTTAACTAGTTTATCGAGATTTTGTAACAAATGAAAGTATAAAAAGATGCAAGTGATGAACGTCTTTTTAAAACATCTCGGAGACTGCAGCGCTGATAATATTGATTTGTCAGTGCTGATGTCTCAAAGGCTGTGCAGACATTTGTTTAACTTGCGCTGCACATTTAGGATATGCAAACGAGTTAAAAAATACGAATTAAACCGCTCAGTGATATTTGTTACTGCAGTTGCGAATTTTGTGCTGCAGATTTGAATAATCATTCAGATGGGTTTATACGACATGCATGAAAATAATCTCTTTATTGTAATAATTTTATTGTGATTTTGACGCTCATCGGGTTTTAACTATAACGTCAGCGCGCTATATTATACATTTGATTATGTCTCTACAATTTGATAAAAGAGAGTAAAATTGAATCGTAACATTAAAAGACGGTATAAAATGATTTTAGTTAGATACTAGTTTAGGTAATACGCTTAAATTCAATGCAAAACAGTTTTCATTTCGAGCGTTAGAGCTATATTGAGTACACGCATTGATAGTGGGGTTTTTATCTGGATCTCTGCAGTTGCGAATTTTGTGCTGCAGATTTGAATAATCATTCAGATGGGTTTATACGACATGCATAAAAAACTCTTTATGTAATAATTTTATTGTGATTTTGACGCTCATCGGGTTTTAACTATAACGTCAGCGTGCTATATTATACATTTGATTAGTCTCTACAATTTGATAAAAGAGAGTAAAATGAATCGTAACATTAAAAGACGGTATAAAATGATTTTAGTTAGATACTAGTTTAGGTAATTCGCTTAAATTCAATGCAAAACAGTTTTCATTTCGAGCGTTAGAGCTATATTGAGTACACGCATTTATAGTGGGGTTTTTATCTGGATCTATGCAAGGCGTTCCACCAGTTCACATTTTGTGAAAAGAATCAAGAAGCTTCAAACATTCTCTAGCTAAAAGGAGGAAATTATTTACAATAGCTTCATCAATAAAAGCGTTAGGAACAAACAATAAAATTTGGCACGCTGGAAAATTTCATTATTTGCTATTCCTATAATCTAAGGAAAATCAAGTTATTTTATTGCAAGG
The DNA here is from genome assembly GCA_022818135.1 of Saxidomus purpurata. NCBI lineage: Eukaryota > Metazoa > Mollusca > Bivalvia > Venerida > Veneridae > Saxidomus > Saxidomus purpurata. The sequence continues at coordinate 4,598,423 of JAFMSR010000014.1, read as the reverse complement.
GTTTCTATGCATGTCTTTGTCTTTTTGGTTTTGAGTCTAACTTACCGTAATCACTTTACTTCAAAATCAAGATTGCATTCTATTTTAAAGTTATTTTGAAATTTTAATCAACCGTGTGAAGTTTTTCTTGGGCAAAAAGGCTACTTTTCCATGAAGTGTTCTTTATCTCTCTTGTCTCTTTATCAAATAATGAAGCGTTTTCGATGTTCTCAAACTATATGGCGGATACAATTTGAAACAGCTGCATCAAGTTAACTTTTAACCACATGAACGAACAGCGTAAATAAACACGTTGAAGTCATTATTTATAGACTATTCTTTCAAATTAAGTTGTTTTATGGCTGAGGAATGGGAACATTTCATGTTTATTTTGTGTTATGGCATACTTTGGTTGCAAGATCAAGGTTACATGTTTTGTAAAATTAAGTTGTTTTATGGCAGGGGACTGGAAACATTTTATGTTTATATTTTGTTATGGCCTACTTTGGTTGCAAGATTAAGGTTACATGTGTTGTCTTAAAGGAAGCATTTCCACAACATCTATTCTAAGAACTATTTTGAGCATTAAGATTTGAAAATGTCAAAGTCTGATTGTATTTCCTAATGCATGACTGAATGGGAGACAGTCTAATATGAAACTCTTGACGAAATGAAATGCATTATTCATAGCATATGCATTGTCTCCCACTGTATTTAAAATAGCTATAAATTATGAAAAAACAAAAACAACGTTTCCATGGTGGTTTGCGTTTATAATATAGTTTGCCACGAAGTTACAAAGTAAGTCGTGTACAATGATTACGCTGGTCCATACTTCCAGGATATATGTTACTACACTCGCACATGATTAGGATGTGTACTTTTTGTTAGGCAGTTCATAAAAGCTTTCGTGATACTGTAGTTGTTTTCATAAAATACATCACTGCTCGATCTATTCAACAAAAACTGACCAAGCCGTATGATGTATGTTCTGTTATCTATTTAGTTAACATTTCGTACTTTATTAAGAAAATCTACTATTACTCTTATCAAAAATAAGTTTTCTTGCAACAACTATTCTTTTATATGATTATATTCCCTTTGTTGCATCAAATATTACAGTCTTGGTCGACATCAATACACATCAATATGATATGTATGGCCTTTGATGTATTATGAGCTGTTATAGGCACAAACGAAATTCCATATTTGCTAAATTTGTAAAAAGCTGTCGGATGGTAGTGTGTATAACAAAATCGCTTCCAACAATTTCTACACAATCATGTCTTATACATGCTTTGTCAAACGAAGTATGTCTTGTGGATGACCGTTTCAACTTTGCCACTTATATTGGAAACAAGAATCTTACACTTTACTTAACATGTCTTGGTAAAGCCTTGAATAAGTATTCATATCATTGCAAGAGTTCCTGTAAAAAAGATAGTCGGCGTTATTGTAAGTAAATACATGTATATAGGTCCGTGGATAAATGAAGAAATTTTGTAAATATTGTATTACAAATCAAATAAAATGACCGAAAAAAGACCGACAAACAAATACTGCCGACCGAAAACAACTTGTTTTTTAAGGTACTATTATATAGCTAGTACTGATAGATTATTCACTATTTACAAATCCCTTCATTTATTTAAAACTTAAATGTAAATTATACATTATCTTTTGAAAATAAAAAGTTGTTTTCGGTCTTTATATCGAACAGTTTTTCTGTCCTTCTTCAGTATTTTCGGTTGTTTTCGGTCATTCTATGCTCTCGGTATTACCCAATCAGAAGGTGCCTTACAGCGTAAATTTCTTATTTCTAAAAATGTTATACATTCTACTTGTCATTTCATTGCGGTTGAAGAGTTCCAAACTTCCGGTCAAAAACGAGCTTAATACGGCTGGGCCGAAAAAACAAGTTTCCTGTTATCTCAAAAGGCAGTAAGTATATTACAAAAACCATATTGATCGGAATACCAACGTATCTGATACGGCATATTAATGTGCAATCATTCATACAATCCTATATTTCTGGAGTGAGACATCCTGACCCACTTCATGTCTTGGAATCCTTTTGGCTATACATTCGTAGTTTATTTTTGTAATAGTGTTTTACGTTATATTTGCAATCTAGTTATAACCGTTGATACAGTGTCAAGGCCTAGTAAAATAAAAAGCTGAAAAAAAAAACAAGTAAATAAAGTTGTATTGTATAGTTTGGCTTCAAGTGATGCACATCATTAAGTGATTACAAACTTATGATTTAACTTTTTGTCATGAAAACTAAATACATTAATTAAACAAAAAGGCAATGACAAAATTCAATGCAGTGATAATGAATGCAGAGAGTATAACTCAAGTAAAATCGATACGACAATAAGTACAACAATAATTATGATAATAATTTAAATGCAACTATTATAATTTTTAAAATACGACTATTTCAAAGTACTAGATGTAGTTTATATAAATCTGCAAAAATGAGAATGTTACACTTTGGAAACAGTCGTCTTGTCCTTTTCCTTGTAAACAGCCGCCACGAATCACTTACTGAGAAATAAATGACAGTGAACTGGTAATCAGTGGTGCATAATTCTGCTATTGCACAAACTGCCATAATCCAAATAGATAACCTATGTACAACACTCTAGATATAGCGCAGCACACATGATTCCGTGGTCTTTTGTGTGTAAATTTTAATATTTCTGATCAGCTAACAAGTAACCCAATTTACATAAATAGCATTTATCAATTTGTCAATTTGTCATATATTACTAGGAAAAAGTCTACATAAGCTTCTAGCTTCCTTCTCAATCCTAATAATTATGTTTGTTGTATGTATTATGAACTATATGCAAAATAAATATTGTTTAAACTAAATAACACATGCCATGTGCATTTAATGTAGAATGCTTCCCTTGTCGTTGCGTCCACTACACCGTCACCCTGGTCAAAACAACGACGGAAATAGCCCTTCTCGCCATAAAAATTCATTTCTCAGGGTGTTTATGTCTGGCAAGTGTTTCTTGTCTGTTCATACAGTCGATATGACTGAAAAAGTTTGGTCTGAAAAACAACATGAACATATTGGTGACATGACAGCTTCAGTTTTTCATGCATATCAACCTTTATCCTGTTTTGTACAGACATTGCGTATCTAGTATATATTCAGCGTAATCTTAAGCAATTTAAACGATGTCTTTAGACGATGGATGTATTGAATAAATAAAACAAATGCTACAAATAATGTGCATTTTCTGTCGTGGTTGGGTTTATATTGTCCTAATACCTAACTTCGCTAAATAAAGATAGGTTAACTTTTAAAAAGAAGCGTTAATTAGCACCTACAACGTTATTTATGAATGTGCGGCCGGCACGTTTGATCAGTGACCAAATGAAAGCAATAATACTGCTTAGTTAACATTTTGCCAAATAATAATTGCATGTACTAGTACAATGACTATGTTTGGCTTAGCGGGTGGGCCCAAAACTGTCAACTGATGGCAATATCTGCCTTTGATTGGTATCTTGTTGTCCTACATGTACTTTGAAAAGAAGGAAAGCCGATGTCTTTAACACATGTGTACTTAGTAGTTGCAGCCACCAAAGACCTTTTTGCTTCAAATCAGCAAATGCAGATTTTTCTCTTTATTTCAGTGAGTCGTTATCCATAAATGAATTCACTTACAATATTCACACGATTATCTGCCAGTTAATGTTACACTCGGATACTATTTTGTCTTAATTTAATAAGAAACTAATTTAGAAATAAACGTCTGAGGGATGCTGTGGGAGGTGTAAACATTTACGTCAAATGAGCAAATGAAATTTAGAGTTTTATTTTAAATGTGTTCAAACAAAAAATGTTCTGTGGCACCAAAAGTAAAAAGCATCAACATTCTACAATATGAGTACTCAAACTCAACTGCCACTGGGTAAAATTTGAAACGGACTTGTACAATCTGTAGTCAAGCGACAACATTTATTATGTGATAGGGATGTATTTCAACATTAATCGTATTATTATCCCTATCATATATCAAATGAAGTTTGCTTGATAATTAGCTATTTTTAATATTTAAATGATTCGATGTTATGATATTGAAATCCTTGCTTCTTGTGTAAGTACTGTTTATTTAAAACCAACATTATTGATGCCGGAAGACAGTCAAACATGTTTACTGACTTCATTTCACTGGCTAAAACTGAGTGACACCAAGTCCTGATCGACATGTCTATACAGTGTACGAACATGTATAATTAACTGATAATGTTCGTTTGCGTGACACTCAGCATTGAAAAGGTATCCGTGGACTCAACCTACTACTTTATAATGTACTTTTAAAGTGATATTACCGTTCAAAGTGACCATCATGAATTTTCAATAAAACAGTAATCAGTTATTTATACTCCTAGAATATAAACAATGCAGTTATAACCCAAAAATGAGGATCTATATAACAGTTTTATTCACATTGAATATAGAGGATATCTGTAAAAATCTTATTTTAGTATCCTAGTCAAAAAGAAAATTTACCCTTTCGGTTATGTATATCGTTTTTTGTATTTATCAATAACAGATATAACTTGGTTAAACATATTTCTCACATGTTTTTAAACCATGCACTGTTTTTTTTTCAGTATCATTCTTAACTATTAACCAATGTGACCATTTTGAAGGGTAAAATAGCTTTAATAGATAAGGGGCTTTTTTGTGTAATCACGTTGTTTTGAGTGTGTTGTTTTATTTTTACTTGTTGTACCAGGCGCAGATGTTGCATTTTACAAATATGTTATTGCTGCATTCTGTACCTATTGTGCTGCCATCTCAATTTGGAGTATTCATTTCTTGGTTTAGTTGTTGGGCGCTGTGTTTACGGGCGTATCTTTATACATTTTACTTAAAAAACACATGTCAAAGGCTTTATAAGATTCCGCTTTTATACCGTTGTGAAAATGTGACTGTTCTGAGAGATTCGTAATTGAATTTTATTGACCCTCCTCGCCGTGATTTCAACAGGAAATTACTTTTCTTACATAGGCTTGACTCTCCTACCAACCAATCATCTGCTAAATGAGATTATACATTGCTTACATAATTCTGATTGTTGTTTGGTCTAGATATTAGAGTATGTCTGTTTGTTGCATCGAGTGGTATTAGATCCAGAAAATAAACTTTAGCGTCAAAACACCCGTATATGAGATTAACAATATCATATTGGTTGGGAATGTACGTCAATACTTTTATATATGAGTGAAGCTAAGCTCTGTTACAGTGGTGAGACAGTGATTTTATACTGTTGACCATTGACCTTGCACAGTACAATTTCATATGCATGTTTGATTATAGGACTTAAAATTGTAGGAAACGTATAGTAGGGTTTCGCAAAATCCTGCGTCCGAGGCTGTCATTGTATTTCAACTACAATAATTTATGTGTAAACAGTTTTTGAAGAAACAATATTTTGGGTCATTGTGGGGGTTGTAAAGGGGACCACCGGTTGTACAATGATTAACTTAGACGTGTACTTAAAATATGTTTTGCTAAAACTTATACTATGCAAATTTTTATTGACAACAAAATGCTACTCGCGTCATAACATGGCCCTCCTATAATAAATATTCAAAACTAAGTCAAATGAGATTAAATGCGCATTTTTGCAAATCGCACGAGTTTCTTTCAAGAAAATATGTTCGTAAAATAAATACAAAACAGGCTCAGTTACACAAACATGTATTCCTAAAAAAGTAGTTCATCTGGCACTTTGCCTGTTGTCTGTAACAGACGGTGGCTGTGACAGTTCGCAGTTATTTATCAAATTATTTTCTCCCTACTGCTATATGAGATATATCATGTATAAATCTAATTTGACATTTTTTGTATAGGGGACTTGTATCTGGATAGAGTCTAAATGAGCCGAAAACTTGGTACAAAATATTTAAAGTAAAAGAGAAGTCCGCTTCCTCAGTAATGTTGTTACGAGTACAGTCGCTAAGCTAAATAAGCCGGAGTGTATAAACTTACATATATATAGAGAGAGAGAGCGGTTCACTCTCACAGTCGTTCGACTAATTTAAAAGTAGATGTGAAAAAGGAAGAGACAGTACCGCCTCAGCAAGTCTCATTACCACAGTTACCTCTTATTTATTGAATGTCATTCGTCCGAGCCCAGCAATCAACCATTTCTCTTTTATGTGAGAAACTTGGTAGGGACTTACAGATGATGGGAATCTAGCATTAGTCCTTCCTGGTAAACTTAAAGCGTGTAAATAATTGAAATGATGTTGAAACGGATACGTGCGGGGTTACGTTACCCTTAATTGATACCTTTGGTTGACTATTTCTTTTCAAGAACAGTTACAATCATTTATATTTTTTTCACATCAAATATTCGAATGCGTTTCGAAGGAGAGCGATCAATTCTTCATATTCTCAAAATTTCCAATGCATCTGTTTTTTTGTAACTGTAAGAGCAAATGTTCATGTTAATTGAATGAAATTATTTATATACATTTGTATAAAACTGTTACATGTATTAAAGCAAATACTGTAAATGTCTTGGATTTCGGTATCTGCAACTTTGGTTAATTAATCTAAAAACTGTCTTAGTACAAAATGTGGTCACTGATCACATCAGTGAAGTTTCTAATTTGAAAGTTCGTATAGATGATCAACATATTAAACTTCCTACTATGTACTGGATTCCTAAATTACATAAACAACCATATAAAGCTCGTTTCATCGCTAATTCAAGCTCTTGTACCACTACAAATATTTCAAAACTATTAACATCTTGCCTAACTGCTATAAAAGCCCACGTGAAAAGATATTGTGATAAAGTATACGAAAACTCTGGTAAACATTTATTTTGGTCGATCAAAAATTCTGGCGAAATCCTGGATAAGTTTAAAGTTAATAATTACAAAAGTAACTTCAGTCAGTACATACGATTTTTCTACACTGTATACCACTTTACCACATAATTTGATAAATGACAAGCTAACTGCCCTAATTCAAAAGACTTTTGCCAGGGAGAATGTTACATTTCTCGCCTGCAATTTCGATAAAGCTTTTTTTACTAGCTGTATTGTTAAACATTATACTATGTGGACCTGTGACGAAGTTTGTAAAGCCCTTTCCTTTTTATTGAACAACATTTATATAAGGTTTGGGAAGCAGTTTTCAGACAAGTAATCGGTATTCCTATGGGAACAAATTGTGCACCCCTTGTCGCAGATTTGTTTTTATATTGTTATGAAAGAGACTTTATGTTGAGTCTTTCTCCAGACACGCAGGCAGACATTATCACTGCTTTTAATAATACATCACGCTATCTGGATGATATTCTTAATATGGATAACCCGTTTTTTGGTCAATTGGTGGACACTATTTATCCCCGGGAACTCCAGTTAATTAAAACTAACAATTTGGATACTGGTGCTTCATTTTTAGATTTACATCTCTCTATTTATAACAATATTATACATACCAAAATTTATGACAAGAGGGATGATTTTAATTTTAGTATTGTAAATTTCCCCCATTTGGATGGGGATGTACCTCATGCTACATCTTATGGGGTATACATTTCTCAGTTAATTCGGTTTGCCAGAGCGTGTAGTTATGTTGAGGATTTCAATGAACGTAATCAATATATTACAAATAAACTTCTTCAACAGGGCTACCGTTATTACAAATGCGTAAATATTTTGCTAAATTTTACTATCGTAATTCTGATTTGGTTTTGAAATTCAATAGTAACGCTCTAAAGACTCTTCTGCGAGAAGGTATTTCAAAACCCGATTTTTATGGGGATGTGGTTTACAAACTTCGTAAGATTTTTGGGTCATGGCAATTTTCCAACTGTATTTGCTAAAATTATAAAACGTTTTGTTAAAAGAGGTTACGACCCAACTGTTTTGAGACACACCGCATGTTTGGTGTTCAACCCGTTTACAGTTGGACGCTATGCTTCCCTCTTTGATTGTGTCTGACGGAAGAGGGGAGGACTCTGTGATGGGCAGTTTTTAAATCCCACTGGGACGAAACTGTTTTGATTTCTGTCCTCTGGCCTGTTTCGTCGGGCCCTTAAGGGTGTTTCTCTTGGTGCTCTGCCTTCTGCAAAGGCATTGAGTACATACGTTTTTTGGTTCTCAAGGTTTGCTTTTTATATATTTATACACGAGCATTTTTGTGTTTTACATACCATGCCTTTTGTTTCCATTGCGTGTGTTAGAGATTCACCTAGCAGGGTTACTTTTATTTACACTGTCCTGTGACTTTGGAACATGGTGGGGGTAAGAGTGAGGTTGGGTGCGCACCATAAACCGGTTTAAGCTCCCCAGTGGTGTTTTTGCCACTGACCGTTCCAAGGCGGTGCCCCACTGTGTTCCTTTAATTGTTCGTTTTGTCCTCGTGTGTTTGCTTTGTATGCTAGTGTGTGTTGGTAGTGTATATGTGTGTGTGTACATGATTGTGTGTGTGTGTCGTGTGTGTGTGCGTGCGTGCGTGCGTGCGTGCGTGCGTGCGTGCGTGCGTGCGTGCGTGCGTGCGTGCGTGCGTGCGTGCGTGCGTGCGTGTGTGTGTGTGTGTGTTGGTGGTGTGCACTTCTGGGTGCTGTGGGGTTCGTTTTGGGGAGGCTGCGTTTTTGGTACGTGGCATTCCCTGTTTGATATTATTTTTGTTTTTAGTATCGCTTCATTTACTTTTTTTCAAATTATTTACCAGCTTCATACAGCCAACATTTCTCGTGCTGGTGATAAATTATTCATTGTGGTAATGCAATAAAAACAATAAAACTTCATGAGAATCCCAGCGAAATTAAAATATATCCGGCGTCAAACAGCGAAACTTGTCTTTATTGCTTTGAAATCGATAGAATAGAGAAATACGTGGTAACAACTTTACATGTTTCATGCAAGATGGTCAGAAAATTGTTTAAAATGACTACCGGTAATCAACTTTTTTATCACCTGAAACCACCCAAGAGTCTGTAGATAGACAAAAAATCTCTAGGATTGTTATCATTACTTGCTAGCTACGATTATATGATATATGATGTATACGTTAACAATTTAGCTGAAATTGTAAATTGAAAAAAGACCAAAGGATACGAAGAACAAAGTTGTATTCGAAATAGGAGACAGATTTGTATGTAGAAATAAAGTGTTCGTAGAATTTGCTTGCACAAATAACGTAAAATGAGCTAATTATCCCTATATGAAGACCCAGGTCGACGTCTGAAAATGTCTTGAGGAAGATGTGAAGAGCATTTGAATGAAACTCCTTTGATGTAAACGGGAATTGTATTATAAAATTGAGAACTTTTTTTTATTTGCTAGATGATGCCTATTTTCCTGATTTGCCAACAAATCCTAACAGCGAGTACTTGCTCACTTTATCCCGTATCTGATTGATATTTACGGTTTCAGCTGAAATTGGGTTAACAGCAAAAAATGTGCAGTTTGCATGCAATCGTCTCAGGATAGTCTTTCACCAAATGATTTTTATAGATGTAATGTACCACTTGTTAACACCAGGCTGTTAAACGTGGGGATTTGGACACTAGTAAAATCACAGTGGGGATTCACATGATCAAAATAATCTCTCAACAAAAGTAGATCTATGAAAGTAATGAAGTTATGAAAGACGTTTACCTGTAAATGTGAACAGTAGCCCTATCATATGGCAACATAAAATATTCTAGAACTATACAGGTCTCAGTCGCAATCCCCGTCCGATTGTTCTGAACACTTCATAAACAAATTATTTCAGTTTCTTGAATAAGAACCGTGTTATTAAATGCTTTTAATAAACCATGTATTTTAGAAAGTAGTTCCTTAGTGATACCTCAAGAATACCCTCAAAAGGACATATTTCGGGATACATGAACCACGAACACAATTGCTTACGTGTTTGCAAACCTGGCTTCAAGTTTTGTATATTGTACAGTTAGTGTTTACGCATTTAGCCGCAACTACACGTTTATACACTTGTATTTATATATTTTATAATAGTTCATAGTCGCTTATATTGACTTTGCATAGAATTGTGAAAAGGGAGAGTATTCAATACGCCTTAGTGTGTCGACTGAAAGACCGAGTTACTTCCCATCATGCGTCTGGATAAACATTATTAAGAAGAAATGTCTGACTGTTGGCACTAACAGCTCAGATACAAAACCTTGTAATACAATAAGTTAGTAAACTTATTGGCTATACTTTGTCTAATTGCAGAAGGCGGTACCTCTAGTTTTGAGGTTGGGCTTAAGATGCTCATGTCGATGCCCTCAACTAAAGAGATCAAGACAGCAATTAACAATAAAGTCGGCAAAAAGACTAAAGGTAAGTTTGCTGTAGTTATCACTATTGTGGTTGACGTCAACTCATTTCCGAATCGTTTTTCCTTAATTTACATTATAAATTGATTTACTCTCAATGTAAAACAAGTTCTTACAACTTAGGTTCATCGTTCTATGTATTCCTATTTTATTTTATTTATTTATTCTGCTTGATTGATGTTTTTATTATATCTGTAGTTCATACAATGAATTGAGTGCCAAATCCTAATGTTTATATTGTAGAGGTACTTTCTGCAATCAGAATATCCAACTTGTTTTATGTATTGGGCTTAATTCGACCTTTTGGTCCCGCATCATAGGATATTTCCCATTAACCCAGTTTTGATTCAATGAAGTGAACCGAGGAGTGATCGTCCTCGTAGCAAAGAAACGCTTATTTAAACGGAATTATTTTGAGAACCTTCAGGTGAATGCATTATTTGAAAGAAAAATAATGGTAGCTTTAATTATATATTTTATCATTAATTCATTACAATATATATGAAATTATTGCGTAACCTAGATGACTATCACTCAAAGGTCAAGTTCTTTTTTGCAATAAGGAATAGTAGACATATGGTGGCATGCATTTGTAAATAGTGCTTGTTAACAATGACACATAACGCACAAATTCTGATAAAAATTAATATAACGTCAACGTTTTCAGAGCTAAAATAACTTTATGACTATTTTAATTTCTGCAAAAAAGATTTTTGCTTATTATTATGTATAAGCTTTATTCATAATCGAGCTAAAATAAATTAGTATAAACTAAACTAATGATAATTTGTGCATGACAGACATGTTTACAAATGTTATACATGCTGCTGCTGAGTTACGATGCATGTCACCACAAGTACACCACATGGCTGCAAACTGTCTTGAGATGCAGAGTTAAACCCCTTTGAACTCAAATTTTTCTATAGCATGAATTTTAAATCTTCTGACCAGGTTTCTTTCACTGTCGTATAACTAATAACACATGGGAAACATGTTTGTTAAGATTCTTCGGATTGTACTGAACGGGATTAGAAAGTTAATTGTTTACCAGAATTTGGTTATTTTAGACTGGTAATACATTGCACATTTACCAACTTACTTTTACGCCGTAATTGCTTAACATTTTAAATCTAGCACATCACATTAAAGACTTGAATTAAACTGTCCTTTTTGAATGTGACATACACGACATGCATCAATTTTCTAGCGCACAAACAAGCTTTAATCTGTATTAAACTGTGTGGGATATGAATCAATTTATTTTTATGTTTTATGCCAAATTCATAAGTGTTGAATCTGAATTCAAACTTATACCAGTTTCCAAAATGTGATAGGTCTGTCATAAGAGAAAGTTCTTGATCTGTCAGGTTCTGGATCTAGTTCTGATATAGATCGCAATCCTGATTTAAAGTTCTTTAGAGGAATATGAATATATAATACATTTAAAATATTTAATCTCTCTGTGTCACTACTTGACCGTCTGTATAACGTTTGATAAGCCAATACCAAAACAAAGTAATAAATGATACTCACGTCATCTGACTTCGTCAGTAAATTAGTCCAAGGGGGATTTTAGCGAGTAATTGTAGTAATAAGATTTCTTTAAGCATTTTTTACATTTCTTAAGTCATTTGCATGATGAGACTTATATATTTTTGTATATACAATGTACAATGCATATTCGTTTAAAGTACTATTTGATTATGTTTGACTTTTGACATCATCCAAAATGTTGTGCTGTTGAATGAGACGTGGTATTACTTGTCAATCTTCTAATTTCATGATCAAACAGATTCGAATGGTTTCGCTCGTCCTTACACTATGTGATTATTCTAACATGACTAAGGAGCGGATCTGTGGTCTAGTGGTTAACGCACTGGACTGGTGATCCAGGGATCACAAGTTCGATCTCCAGCTCCTCCACTAGCATAACTAATTGTATTTCTGATGAGACGTTACACCGAGGTCCGATGTATCGGTAATGTACACCAGGTAAATAAAAGAACCAGGGTGTGTCTCTGTAACGAGACGCGTTCTGTATCTTGCACTATGCCCTGAAACCCAAATTAATCTAAACTCTTCTGGGGGCATTAGCCATTTGTATAATCCGGTACCAACGATAGAAACACTAAAATACATACATATATGATAATATTACCATATTTCACATGAAGAAAGAAATGCGACAATGAATCTTTTACGCCAACATGCGACATAAAATGGAGTAATCATATAATGGTACATCCTCAATTACGCTGTTTATTGAATAATTTACCGCGATCGATTTAATGTTTTATGAGCCATAAGAAACACTAAAAATGTAAATGAAAGAAATAAACTACGCGTTGCTGCACACCAGACGGATAGAAATACATCTTAAATATTCAAATCGTACAAGAATCCATTCGAATTTACTGCGATTTGAACAGTCCAAATGTATTTCATACCCCAAAGCACGATTCGGAAGACAAATGCAATGTACGAGAAGTTCTAAATATCTGTCGGGCAAATGCAACCATGTTGTTATAAACCTGCCTGATACAAAAGCCTTAATTTCCATATATTTCTTGGTGTTTTAACACCCTTCTTGGGATTCATTTTACACTTCTTGCACACAACTTTCCGGAATTGTGTTAAATGAAATAACAGGACGGGACTCGGGAGAAATAAAATTTCAAGATATTACATATTGCAGTAAATTCTCATCGCAAAATCATTTGTTTCACAATATGATAAGATATCCAATGTTTACAATTCGTTGTATTTCAATGTAATTTTTGTTAAGTTACCAAAGTGCGGAGGAAAAAAGGAAATTGAATAGTTAATCTTTTTCGAGGACAAATTCACAGTTCGCCATGCGGCACGAATTTATGTCATTTTGGTCAGTACATGGAAGTTGGGTCTGAACTTCGTTTACTGCATATTATTTAGCCACGTTTGATTTAAAGTTTGATGGGCAGTAATGATAAAACACTAAAAATGAAAGATGTTTCATAGCAGAGTGATAGAAAGTAATTTAAATTATTTAAACCGCTTATGAAGTTACACAAAGTCCCAAGGCACAATGCAAAATAAAATTGTAATTTATTTCTAAATATCATTGTGGCATCTGCAACCATGTTCTTATGAACCTGCCTTCTGTAAAGACCTTAAATTCTCTGAGTGTTTTGCACAATTAATAGAATGAGAAATATGTAAATTTCGAAAAGAAAAACGTGACAAATAGAACAACGACATCTTGTTTGTCTGTTTTGCACCACTACACACTGATATAATGCCACTCAAAACTTTGAATAGTGACGCGTCAAGTATCCAATCGATAGAATTTGTCAGAGAACAGCGATGACTTAACAGCTCTTGTGTTCGTAAATACCTTACAAGGACATTGCAAAATCGTAATTCCACACGAACCTGTTTTCTTAATGACGAATTTCACACATTAGAAATGTTCGTTTGTAGTGTTATTTTTCCTTCTCTGTGGTACTATTATAATTTTTGTTAAACCAACTTTGTAAAGTGTTTGCTCAATGCACATCATCTAACATATAATGGCCTTTACGATATTCTATCCAGTTTGATCTGGTAATATGTTGACAGTTTTTTTCTTATTAGACACTAGATAACTATAAATACTATACTATACATTTTTGAGACGGTTGTCAAAAGACAGCTGTTCCAGGGGGAATAGAACAGAACAAAATAAAACAGAGCAATATGTATATATACGGATTTTGGCGTTACAACGTTTCTACAAACACGGGCAACTCCGCTGATAGACATAGTTCGAAGCGGAGAAATATCTACAGTATATTTGCCTTTGAAATCCCCAATTAAAGTGCATGTTCGCAGAAATGCAATGACTTACCGACATAAAACCTAAATACCACAAAAATGTTCGACTGCGTATATTTCACCTGAATAAGCATACCGGCAGTATTTAACCTTTTTTCATTATCGGCAATATGTACTACACTGGTAAACACTCGAGAACTGTATAGAACAGTGTGCGCGCGCATTTACTGCTGTAAAATTACTATGTGTAGAAGCGTTCTTCGTGTTTGTTTGATTTGGTTTGTTCGTGCTTTTTTCTAACAAACTTTAAACGTATATAATCAGATTTTGGCCATGTAACAGATTTGTTTGAAACTTTAACATCTGATCGTTAACACTCAATTATGTTCACTTAGCGCTTAATTCAAGTAAGATTTTCACTGGAGGTATTTTTAAAATTTGATTTCCCAACCAAGATAGAGTTATTTTATCATAAGTAAAAATTTGATACACATACTTTGCCAAAGGAAAGATATAAATACAGACCTATTGTATTATATTTGTGAAATAGTTGCATTAAAATGATATATTTAGATGGAATTCATTAGAAATTCAAGTTTGAAAAATTATTATTACCTCCCTTTAGCTATTTTGGGTGCGCACCCAAGAAAGATTGGAAATAAATTAATTCAGAAGCTACACGCAGTTTTAAAACTTGCATTTTGGTTCAGAATGTTAAAATATTTGTATATCTATCCAATTCAAATGTAAAAGTAGAAATTATATTGAAATAAAAAAGAAATACTCAACGTTTTAAATACTTTCATATTAAAGGGGAGTAATAACAAAATTTTATAAAGGTAATAAAATGTAAATTTCTGATAGGGATCTAACTCTTTGTAATGGGTCTTTTTGTTCATTAAATAAATCTCTAACAGAATATACAAAAAGTCAAAATGTCATAAAATGTTGCTTAAAAGTAATTGACCACCTTTAACTTAAAGGAACTATGAGGCATAAGCTACTGTTACGGACCGCATTTTGTAAAATAACTTATATTATTTATGTCATGATTAGATGCAGATACATTATCTAAACTTGATTTGTGAGACTGTGTGTAGACTGCTCTAGTAGATTTTAATTTTGCTTTTAGAAGCTGAGAATTTTTGGAAATATGCTTACAACAACCTGTTTTTCCTAAAATGTAAGTGCACAACTGAGGAGAAATGTACATACGTTGGGCGCGATATTCATCTAAATCGTGAAAGATTAATGTTTCTTATTCTAAAAACCTTAATTAATACAAGCCTTTATGCGTACATCAGCCCAAGCCGTAACAGTTGTTGGTTGCTGGTTAGAACCAGACGAAACAGAGACCAGGCGTATGACATTCTGACGCATTCCTGTCAGTTCAGTTTCATTAACCGAATTAAAGTCACTTTCGTTATGCAACTAACCTCTTTCGAATTGAACTAAACATTAGCACATGTAAAATATTCCATTATCCGAACTGAAATCACCTTTAGTATGCATTGACCACGTCTTTTTACACATTTACTGAAGATTCAACAAGAAAATTGAAATAGAAATTATTTAAGACTATAAAATGCGTGATGGAAACCGAATAATTATTTATGGGAACGTTCAACTCTTAGTTGAATAAATCGTAAACAATTGTACTTAAATTGTTCCTTGGTTTATTAGTGGCATTTTATTTTACCTTGAATTAATTTTGTTCTATACAAATGAATATGTCTTCCTTTTATTGCTATATGTATAACTTAAAATCAATACGTTGTAAGCAAATTAGATACTTTAAATTTTGACAAACATGTAAATCCTTCATTGGACATCGCAATACTCATTTACATGTATACTATGTTTGGAGGTGAAAACAAGCTGAAACTACAATACATAAATATTCTTTTCCTTCTAAGTATTTATGACGTTATGATAATGACGCTTTTGGAACGAACTTTGTTTTATTTTACAGAAGTTAGTTTTGCTTAACGATGTACTAGAAATATTTGAATAAAGTAATTGTACGAATCAAAGGTAGATAACTTTGTTTGCTTTTTACTGTGTGACCTGAGCCCAGACGGTACCTTCGGGAGTACCACCCGTGTTATTGTAACATATCAATATCACACATAAAGTAAAAAATATTGCAGGCACGTTTGACTTCACCAGTAAATGAGTCCTTGGGGTATTCTAGTTTATGAGTTTACTAGAAGAAACTTCATTAAGCAATGTTTACGTTTCTAATGTCATTCTAATGTCATTATTTGGTAAGATGAGTTCTATATTTGTTAATGCTAATCATGACACTTAAATCTCATTCAATAATCAAACGGGAGCCGCACGACTGGTTACGGACTTTATTATAGAATGTTATGATTGATTTAATATTTAATGGAACATAAGAAACACCTATAATGTGAATGAAAGAAACAACATCACACTTTGTTACATTTGAGAGGGATAGGCATACATTTTCACTGTTGAAACTGTATATGTAGTCATTCGAATTTACTCTATTTGAACAGTCCAAATAATATATTTCATACTCTAAGCCATAACAGACAATAGCATTGGAATTTATTGGCATGCGCAACCGAGTTGTTATAGCCCTGCCTTCTGTTTTACCCTTCAATCATTTTACACCGTCTGCATGAAACGTTCAAGAATTTGT
The DNA here is from genome assembly GCA_022818135.1 of Saxidomus purpurata. Lineage (NCBI taxonomy): Eukaryota > Metazoa > Mollusca > Bivalvia > Venerida > Veneridae > Saxidomus > Saxidomus purpurata. The sequence goes on along the minus strand of JAFMSR010000014.1, from coordinate 4,581,641 downwards.
TTGCACAAATAACAGGGCGTTACTTAGGAAAAACATGTCAATTTAGAGATTTCTGGCATACTGCATTAATTTCAAAACAAATATTATTTATTCTTTATTGTAATAAAAAACAATATTATAGCAGTGCAACTTTATTCAATAGAATTAAATATGATACACAGCAATTTAATACAGTGCAATTTAATATTGCATTTTGAGTGACCGAGACGGCAGAAATTTAATTCAAATATTCAGAGTACGGAGGTCTCCGGTTCAAATCCTGTTTTCAGTGTTTCCAGCCCATCTAGAGATGAACTGGTTAGAACCCCGTGGGTAATCTTGCGTGTATCAGTACTTTGCACCAAGAACCAGTGAGTCTATTCATAAAGAGCTAGGGTCTTGTACCTGGATTCCCTTGTTTCTGCTTCTGTCTCTTCAGACTGCGCATGTCAGATTGATTAATGCAATAAATGTACAATTGTATCATCCATCGATCATTTAGAACTATCAATTCTGTAATTTCTTTTCTAAAGTGTTGTAGATTTACGGAACAACTGTAGACAGACCATCTATTAAAGATATATTCCTTACTTTGTACCTGATAAATAATGATTCCTTAGTATAGATCATTAAATCTAAGTTACTTTCTAAAACTCTGCAAACACTTGATAACAAAAGTTCTAGTGTTTACCATAGTTTCATGAATACAAGTGGATTTGTTTTTCTTAAACCGGAATATATTTCAAGCAAAGTCAAAAGAGGTTCGCAATAGTCTTAGAATTAAAAGTTCACAATGCTGAATAACGCATGCGCATTGTGCGGTAGTAAAGCACTCAGTTTACTTATACTTGACAGATCTGTCACGGATATGTTATCTTGAAAGACTGGCAGAACCAGATATTAAAGCTGCATATTTCTGAAAATGCTGTCTTTGATAAAATACCTTGTCTGTCACATTAGGAATAATACAATTGACAAAACTTGAAATGCTGTCGGAATTTTCCCGAGAAAACTACCACAAGGAAGTTTTTTTAAAAACTAACACTGTCAGATAATTAGAAATGAATTGCACGTCATTAGTTTCCTGGTTTAATTCAGATTAGATATCCCTGCCGTGTTTTATTTTTTTCTTTGTATCGGAATGCGCTGTTTCTGGTTGATACAAACAGTACTCGGGCGGCTATAATGAAATCTTTTAGAAGCCGCCTTCTCATTCTGATTTTCAGCATTTTCACAGAATGCAGTCACATATTTCACATTTCCAGTGCAAATTGCAATTTTTCTTGCTAACCCCCTTTGTGGGCAAACACATATGTTACATTCGAATTTCGAAAGCATTTGTATGGGGCATAATTATCGAATGATGTTTCTTAATAATAACACCATAAACACTTTACGGAAATTTACACTTTTCACAGTCCATACTTCAATGCATACATTACAACAATAAAGAACGTAAAAGTTTGTAAAAACCAAAAATCACCCAACTGTTCAACACTTAGAATTGTTAAAAGGATCACCGATTATTTTCGGTGTCATTTACTTAATGGAGAAAATTTTTGAGAAACCTTGCCGCGTCATAAACATCTCATAACCGAGCAAGTAACTAAGGTTTGGTATATATGATGAATAATTAACGACGCTTAATGCTTTACCGACCAACATAATTTGAATAACAAACGTTTATTGCCCTAGTTTATCTGATCCAGAGATTGCCATTGTGATCTCGCTTTCTCGATTTAACAATAAAATATATTATACAGCAGTAAATTGCGAAAATGATGAATATGTTATTTCCAAGATTGAATCGCAATTGTAGGCGATGTGTTTATATAATAAAAATTATGTTTTATAACAAAGTAAACCTCGTAGGAAAACATTTAGATCGTTATTACTACAAAGAAAATTCCGTTCTCTCCCAATGCTTCTGTCAAAAGGGAGCGGTGGTGTAGAGGTAAAGGTGACGGCCGCTCATCCCGGAGGTTGCGGGTTCGAGCCCCACTGAGGTCACGACCGTACTTCCTCATCTGGGACTAGTACTGGTTTTTCCAGGAAGCAGACTCGAGAGTCACTCGATAAGCTACAAGCTTTCTTCACAATCGAGCTAGAAAAAAAAAAAATGGCCAAAAGAAGACTTGACAGATAGAAAGGCCATCAACGAGAGTTCAAAGTAAGGTGCCCAGTTGGCTTCGTTTAAACGCAGTCGATGCTAGTTGAAACGTGTGGTCGGGAGATATATTTATGTTTCTTTTTGGGGCAAAATTTATATAGTTCGAAAGGCCTGTTAACATTTGCTTTCTTTTTGGGGAAAAATGTTTTAATATTTTTTTGTTTTTTTTTTTTGTGTTCTATTTTTATCAAGCATTTATTTTATTAATAATATAGCAAAGTTCAGTAGCCTTCTTGTGAAGCACGAGAAAATGAAATAAGGATACAATTGAAAAAAAATACTGTGCAGGAAAAAGGTTCCGCTGGCAGGTTTCGAACTCGGTACCTTTCGGTTACACCACAGCGCATTTTCCTCTGGGCTACGTTTTCATGCAGGCTATATGTAAGAAAACAGGACATAATCTAATACAATATAAAGGTAAATATTGGAAACATAAACACAATTGGAAAGTGTAAACACAATATGACGTCACTGTCAGGTATCCCTGGTGGATTAGTAAATTGATTTATACTAATGTTTCTATCAGTTTGCTGATATGCAAATTAACCACTTGCAAGTATACACGCACGCTCTTACATTTTCGCTTAGACAATTTAAGCGTGATAAGGTTCCAGTCGTAGTCAATTTATGATTGAAAACTTCGCACTGGAATCACTAGTATTGTCAATAAACACATTGTTGTAGCTGTATCTCCTATCGATTTGTTGAGCAAAGGCTTTACCTAGGGCATGGTCCTTCAATAATGGTCCTATGGTCTGGAAATGAATTATCGTTGCCGTTCTTCAGCATGCATGAACGTGTCATGAATTATGGAATAGTTTCAACTTTAACTATCAAACATAACTCGAAATTCAATATGGCAGATTAGTTTTAACACATTACTGTTTGCACTGCCAATATCTTTGAAACAAACATTGGCTGCTTTCATTTGTTAAATTCAAGTTCAAAATGGTTACCGGCTTTACTGCATGGCTACGTCTGAGCGTTTTATTTACACAAATTTTAACGTTATAACAAACTACTTCCAGGTACACGACGTAGATGTATCGTTTCAAGCCTGTTTTATTGGAAACATCCTGACTCGATGGTTGATTATAAATGTAATGTTTCAATATATAAACAAAGATTTCACTTTCAACCCTCCATATATCAATTTATGGCGGTAATTATTAATGTTCTCTGTTGGTACACGATGTAGACTGCTTTGTGAAAAAATAACTTTCTCTATCTTTCAGTTTCTTTTTACAAAGAAACAAAATCTTCCAAAAGTGAAATCTGGCATGCCTGTCATATCTCATCGTCTGGTTGCCTGAAATACTCACAAGGGTTTTGATTTTCGCAATTTCAATATTTAAATCTGTAATTATTCTAATCAACATCGCTTCGATAGCCTAGTGGTTAGAGCGTCCGCTTCGAGTGCGGGAGGTCGTGGGTTCGATCCCCGGCCGCATCATACCAAAGACGAGAAAACAATGGTAGTGACAGCTCCCTTGCTTGGCGCTCAGCATTATAAAAGGATAGTGTCAGGAAGATAAAGAGAAGCTTCCTGCTTCTGGGAAAAGGTAAGTACTAATGTTACTGGATTGTCGCTTTGTAGCTAATGTTGTCTGTTGATCATATGCGACGTTAATTAAGGCTTCTTTATCTTTATTGTATATAGGTTGTATTTGAATGACCATTGAATAATTAAATATAAAAATTTACGATGACAATTTTACCCTATCAAAAGCTACTAGTTTGTTTAAACCTTAAGATATGGTTACACTATTAAGACATGACAACCCTTATTTAATTTCATTAGTAATTGAAATGTCATTCAGTAAATCAATGATCTTGATGAGGCAAATGTTCTTTGGTCTAGACTCAGCGTTTATAAATTACAGGAATTGTAGCCTGTGGGGCATTAGACGATGGTATTGTCTTGAGTTATTGCATGGTGCGTTAAGAAACACATGAAGTACACAATGTTTTCTGTTGACCGTCGTTGTATAACAATGACACATTTGGTAGACGGAGCCAACGTTTATGTGCCATTATGTACGGTTTTGTGTTTGTCTTCTTTATCTGAAGAAAAAAAGTATCAATTTACTGGGAAAACTGCGACACGAGTTATTTTATAATTTTCTCTTCTTAAACTGATATTACCCTTCAAAACGATCAAAATGAGTGAGTTAGAGAGAGAGAGAGGGGGGGGGGGGTGATCAAACGTTGATTAAACTTTTTTTGAAAAACGGATATATCCTTAGATGTTATAAAGATATATTCATGAGTATAACAGGTTTTCAACTAGATTCTTGATATATTTTCGTGTCTAAGTATAGATAAGACATATACGGGCAACAAGAAAATTACAAAATACAAAGTTCATGATACTAATTGCACGATTCTGTATAGATATACGAGTGTTTTGTAACAGCAAACATTCCTATCGATATATAGATCTGTTGATGTCGAGGGATAAATCAAACACTTCTTATCTTTACGGCGCCAATAAATTTAGTCAATTAATTAGATCATTTCAATTGATTTGGCGACGATCCGCCTTTTGTACATGGTCTGCTACTGTGGTCAATGTCGATGTAAAAAAACATTTTGTGATTTACGTCATCAAATCCACTTGACACAATAATTATTGGTATGATTTACGATTGGGCCGTACATGTGGAGTCTTTTACAAACAACAGACATAGTTTTACTCGCGTTATAGATAAAAGTACAGCGCATTATATTTCATACATGCACTCTGTTGCAAAAGAAGGAGTGTACTTAGTTTTTTTTTAATTAATGTATTATTTTTAACACAAATGTATGTTTTATATATCAACATTTAGAGCAATTTATAATCAATTTCATATTCATTTTTGAATTTGAAAATTTGAGAGAATTTTTCAAACGAAGAATGATATGAGTAAAAATAGAAATTTGCAAAATCCTTAAATACTCAAACTTGTTCGACGTTAAGAATATTTCGTATGTTGTTTGAAATTTTGAGGTTGTTTTAAAAATTAATCACTCAAAACAAACAGACAATCTCAATTATTCCAATCAGGTTGCACACTTGAACATTGACAAATGAATGCATAAGTAACAACATAATGAAAGCTAATATCAAAACTATGAGGAAAATGCATGTTACAATGTATTTGAAAATATTAATCAATATTCGTTCATTTCTTTTACTCGCGACTATAAGCAATAATCCTAACTATTGCGTGACTTAACCCAATAATAACTAAACTAGGAAAGAAAAGTCCTAAAGCTGCGTTCAACCACGCCTTGTAGGAAATATAAATGTTGGTGATAAGAGTCTTATTTTTGTTACAAGAAATTTAGTCGTTAATTGAGACAAGCACGCCGACCATACAAAAAATAATACTTTCTTAACATAATGCAAACGAAATCTATTTCATTAAGTGTCTTTGATAATACTTTATCTGTAGATTCTTGTAAATGAACAAATAGAATTTATGAAAATCATTCAACGATTTAAACAATCATTTGTCTCCTGTTATCTTTTTTGTCAAGTCACCTTTTCCTTCTTTTTTTTAAATTTGAGGCCCTCTTTGGGTAACCCCATTTTGTCACCTTTTCCTTAACCCTCTAATAACGTTTACAAGTTTTCAGATAACTGAAGAGGCGTCATATATATATATAATGTTTTAACTAAATAGAATGGACATTTTCACATGTAATGAATTATTTTACTTTCCGGATGGATAAATGATAACCCAATCAAAGTTACTATTGAAGAAGATTTGTATAGAAAGAACTGTTTATTGGAATGACCCTCCACTGGCAAATACGATAAACCTTCAAGTACTAAGTCCTTGCGTAATTTCACTACTTTACAGTACTTATCCTCGTTGGTAATTTACCTAGACTGGTTACTAGTCTGATAAAAGTTATGTTTTTCTACTATGTTTATAGACCATTTCCAGTCTATTTTACATGATTGTGTCCTATACACTGGTGCAGTATTGTCAGAGCTGGATAGTAGAATAAAAGAGCTATTTCAGGACATGGTGACCCTGGGGCCATATTCCAGTAGCATCTTAAGTCAAATCTTAATATTTGTCATTTAAAAAGGACAGTGTACATTGCATTATGCTGAAAATGTATTAAATTTTCCATAACCATTTTACAGAGTAATGATGAAATTACTCTCAATCATTCACTTTTGAGCAAATTATAATTAAAAATTTTGGACTTAAGTTAAAATACTTAAGAAATCACTTAAAATGCTGCTTGAATACGACCCCAGGCTAGTATTTACCCTACACTTGTAAATAACCGTAAACTGACTTCTGTTCTCCGTGCCTAAATTGCGATATTACGGCATTTTGGAGCAACCACCACGTGGCAAAAGACTGATAATAATTAATGTCAGAATAAATACTTGCGAACACTATTTGATCGACCGAGATTACCAAAGCGAACCCATACATTAACAAAAATGTTACAGTTGGCAAAACACCAATACAGCGGAGCATTTCAAATCCATAAAAGTGACATACTGTCATAAAGTTTTTAATTATTGATAGGTTTATTCTATCATTCTTGTCTCTGGATATTCAGGTTCAATAGTAGTGTGCAAATTTACAGTACACTTTGCCAGACCAACGTCGCCTGAGGTATGGACCATCTGTTCTCAGACTGCCTTAAAACGGCGGGGAAGGTGTATAATTCATTAATTGTAAATAGGGAGTGACTTAGTAATCGAATTCTTTCTCCGTTTGTGCTGCTGTATTAGACAAAAACGTGGAGAAAAAAGTCTGGAGCTAAAGGAGCTAAAACTGGAGAAATGACTCCCTGTGGAAGAAACGATGCTCGGGACTGGCAGTCAACCGTGTTAGTGTAATCTGATACAAAATGATCGCAACCTCTATGCACAAAGTGTATTAAGTTTTGATCAAATTAAACTCATATCTATCAAACGTAAAAACAGCTAATCGAAACACTTTTACTTTTTACGATAGTAACATTTGTAAATAATCACCTCAGTCGTATGCGGTTGACTGTTATGGTTGATGAGCCCCATGTTTATCCTTTTCATTAGATGTCTCTTACGTTTTATGTCCGCAATGTGCTTATGATGATACAAAAATATTTGTCGATACTGAAATCAGATCAAGTGACACATTGGAGCCTTTATTGTTGACGCTCGATCAGTTATGTTTTAGTGTCTGATTTTGCTATCCGCGAATCGAATTATGTCATTTGATATCACCAAACACACAAAATAAAGTGAACGCGGTCTACTGGATTAAAAGGAGAGAATCTATCTTTATATTAGCCAAGTCACAACTGACAATGTTAGCTTACCAAAAAGCTAGTATAGAAGATGGTGAATCAAAAATGGCTTATTGCATAAACAAATTAAATCGAAGTAAAGCAGCGTCGCGTGCGATCTGTTTTGTGTGTTGACAAATTTTGTTTTTTAAATATGATTGAACTATTGGGAGTTTTCTATTTCTGTCATGAAGGTGTTGTCTGTATTGGTCAGTTCATTATCCAATCAGGTCTTTCATTTGGTCATAAACGTTAAGCTTGAGGTTGAAGTTCGATGTTTTATGGGAAATAGTAACCACTAATCCAACTCTGCTCAAAATAGTCTCGACTCCGTTTTTTTGTATTTAAGCTTTCAGACAGGGCATAGTTGCGCTAGGCTCACTCTGATATAATGCTGTACACAAACGTACATTTTGTCGGTTGAAAAATATCAGTGTGTGCACATGTTCGGGGTCTTTTTGGCCTATTGTATCTATCGTCCTATTTCCTGTTTTGTTCAAGCATATAAAGAGATTAATAAAACTTTGAAATAAATGATACTCTAATGAAAACACAGACAATTTTGGTCTGTATCTAGTTACAATCAATTTATTTACCTTACAAATTCGTTTCCTGCTTCTGAAAAATCAATCATTGAAATGAAAGTGGCTGTATCGAGCTATTAAAACATCACTCAAGTTTTCCTACCGTTTGAATTTTTAAATAATAATCAGATGATCTCGGTTATTTTCTTCAAAGAGAATTTTCTCAGAAACTTGCTGGAGATCAGGAGTAGATACTCATAACATCGGTCGGTCCTTCCCGTGATGCCCCAAATTACCAAAACCGTAAGCTAATAATATATACACAGAAAAGTTGAAAAGAAAATTAAGACATAAATCCATGTTTCATAAGTAAAACGTCTGAAATCCTACTATCGTAATTGCATTTTAAGAGACAGGGTTAGTATTACATCGAACTAGCACTTCAGCTTCGTATCATTCCTTCCTTTATAAAGATGTGTGCATCTGAGTATTCAACACACGATACCTAACTGACTGTGTACTATACATCGCATTTAAATGTAAACAAAGGAAATAATGAAAGTGTTGTTGCATAAGGGAGTAGAGGCATTTACTTAAAGTCAATGGTTTACACTCGTACTTAAAAAACGTTTATTTTAGTAATTTATAATGATGCAATAAAGGAGTTGAGTTTATAACAGACGCTACTGGTGCCATCGCCGCTCGAATCATTCTAAGACTTCAGATTTTTCGTTATTATTTTTCAATTCAAATGCCTGCGGTATTGCTTTATTTCTGACAGCTTTCTCTCGATTTGGATGTCACAATTGTAATACGAAAGCCGCAAAAACGAGGTTATACAGAATCCCTAGGCGCATCAAGAGATTGATTGCATGGAAGCAAATACGAAATCCAATAAGCTGCTTAGGGAAACAGACCACTAAACATATGCATGTTTCTGTTTTATTTTAGTAGTTTTGGCAAATCTAGAAGTAACTTTTACTTTTGGTTATATCTAATCGCCAACACGCATAAAGTGGCATTGATTGATTTGCTAATCAAGTGATGTTGGAATTGAAGAGCATTTGTTTTACTCAATTACACAAAAAACTAGATCAATGGTAATACAGTTCTTTCGTTGAACAATTTGTTCGGTTTTATTGGCTCCCTCGCTATTTCTTATGACGCCAGATTAATATTGACTAACGATCAAATAATATCTACACAAGAAAGAAAAGGAAAAGCGAAACATCAAAGGTGTTGAGAATAAGTTGTTTTTTGTGAAAAAGAAAATTGAACTTAACCTATTTAGCTTTTATTCTTTGCTTCAGTGAGCATGATGGTAGCTGGTTAAATCTAACTACACTCTGTTGTGGTACGAGCTGTCCATGATAATACATGTACTTGGTCATTCCTTTTTCCACGAAGCGTAATGAGTATATTTGTGACAAAGGCTACCGTTTAGGATTGGAAGACAGTTTCTGACTTTCTGCAGAGTTTGAGAGTTAAGTCGTGATGGGTTACATTGATTTTCCAAAGTAAGATAAGATAAGATTTATTTTGGTATGGAGTACAAACACGGTTAAAACAACATTTAGTGCAATGAAACAATATCACAGACTTTTTTTTATCCAGTTATGTTCAAGTTTTCTTGTTAAATGTCTAAGCAATCTACAAATTAATAAATTACTCTTGAATGCATTGGTGCAAACTATTTTGTGATTCGTTTCATGTTAATACTCAAAACTGCAGATACCTGAAGTCCAAGAACGTGCACGAACGGCGAGGTTTGGACCGAATTTTAAATAGAATAAAAGGATAGTTAATAATGTTTCCCTGTTTGGTTTCATTTTAATGCTTATGTATATATGTCTTCATGCGTTGCTATAAAAACTAGACTAGGTAAAGATCTGGTGTATAATTTGACAGTCTCTCGGTCAAGATTGTGATAATTACGTTAGTAGTGTTTTGATGGCTCTCTAGAGATTTATGATTAGCATATTGTGTGGTTGTCTTCTCTCAAGTCAGAGAATGTCAATTACATGTACAAGACTGACATAATTATGATATCGTTATAAATTATTAAACCCGTTAAGAACATGCATGTGGACATGCGCATTAAATATTTATGTAATTATGATAAGAAACACGGCCTATTTCTACCTAAAGTGTAATGGTATCTTTCTTTAGACTATGACCGAACTTTGTGTTAATGATTTCTCTTTTCATACTAAAAGGCTTTTGGATTTCAACTGAAAATGATTGAAAACCGAAATAGGATGTTTTAAAGTCTGGTCTAAATATGCGGACTAAAACGCGTATTTTTACCGCATCAAACGGGCACACACAACAATTTGCCCAGACCTGTAGTACTGATAGAATCAAAAGATAGCTTTGTTGTGAAGCATATTTCACAAATTACCATATGACACCACTTTAATACAACAGCAAATATATTAAAAGAAAACTACTTTCTATCGATCAATATAACATTACTAACATTTGCGTGCAAAAAAAATACAACCTTTATTATGTACACACGCCAATGTTGCATGAAAAGTTCTAGTTTATATGCAATAACATATATGTTCTTTCAGAATCCGCTTGAATGGAAAGAAGTATTTATTTATTCTGTGCACGATATGATGTTGTACTTAACTAAACGCACTTCAAAGTATCAGAGCGTGTGGTAGCAAAAGAAACGTGATTTTGTATCACAGTCTACGCTGCAGGTGTAACAGATAAACGTGAAAACGAGTAAATAATTGAGTAATTTTCCTAAGAAGTGTTAATCAGGAATCATCTAGCATCTATCGGAGTTAGATAAAAACTTGTGACAAGTTCAAGAAACACTATCGATCTACATAACTCTTCCATTGTCTTTTTTGAAACAGTTTTATCGGGTTTCCGCAAAGTAAGTTATTGACTGTATAGTTTACATTTCTCTGTTTCGTATTTTAATTGAACAGTGGCAGACTTTGTTGTTTTACCACGTGTCCCTTCAAGGCTTTTCAGGACTATTTGGACTTGTCCTATGATGGAAAAGTCGATTGAAATACGTGTAATATACTGCATTAGGCTTCCAGTATGAGGCATGAGATTTTCCTACAGAGTTAGGCGATACATACGGTTTCATCTTGTAGCAATAGATTTGCTAGCGATTAGTAACCTGTTCCGTACATACCTTAGATAAAAGCAATATGCTTTCTGTTATTAATAATGGGGATATAAAATATTGTTCAGTGTACATGAAATAATGGAGGTATACCGTCAGTGTATCTATGGGTGAATAACTCCGTGTGTGTTTATTCATAAATGATTGGATAATAACAAAACTACGATACCGAAAGGAAATACATTTTCAAATACAGCTTATTAAACGACGACTGCCTTACATAAATAGTGAGTATCTATTCAATTGCAAATTTTTACTGACTGTTGCACAATCGATTTTGAGTCTCAGATACGTCATTCAAGCAGGCAAGCAATTTCCTCAGTGGTAGCAATACATTTATCACACTGAATACATTTATTTTTGTCTGAAAATTGTGTTTGATCAAATTTCGTGATAATTTAATCTGAGATTGGTATATGTTACAGGTTGAATTATCAGCGAATAACCTAAACCAGGGCTGATTTGTAGTTAAGGTTCTATGAAAGTATATAACAATGCACTGACTTATGAGAATTACGACAGAGTTTTACGGGCGGTTAATTAGCGTTAAGTGCCCCTCTCAATTATTTACACATTTAGTCAATTTAATTGTTCTGCTCAAAGCAAAAATTCTACGCATTGCGTGAAAACGGAAGAGAATAGGTTGCAATTGCGAACATTCAGAAAAAAACAAGTGCGCGTTAGTGTTCACAATAATTAAAATATTTGTAATTTTGTACAGTATTTTGCTGAAATATTCAACTTGTATATACTATGTAGTAGCCACGTTATACCTTTGTAGAGAAAGAGTTTACTACAAATGTATATCTGCATTACTTTATTTATGTAATTCCAAATACTTCAATGCTAATTTTATTACCTTTTGTAACAAGGGAGGTAATCAACAAAAGTAGTTATCTCAGAGGCCACATCTACGTGAAACATTTGTTTGTAACTTCAAATTATTCAAAATGTTGCCCTACAATGCTAACCTCAATGATTTAAAAATGGACGAGCAAACAATCAGGCTATTGTTATATACATGATAAAATATAATATCTAAACAGTTTAATGTCAGACGGACCAGTGTAATGAAAATGAAAACAGTACATAAATATGATTTTATAGTGTTATACTATTTTGAGGGACCTCAGGGAATTCAGGAACTCACGTTTCTTTCGATCATCTGGAATTTCGTGTAATTTTATGGAAAGAGTGTATATTGCATTTTGTACAAAATACTTTGTTAAAAAAACATCGTCCAATGTCCGGCTCATCACTGACTGCATTATAAAAGTGAAAATATGACGTATGTACTTAGAAACTTCTCAGAATTTTCAGTTTCCACGTAATTTTAATTAATTTGAAGTTTCTAAGTTTAACACACAGAAATTTAATATAAGATCGGGGAGCAGAATAATGTAAATCCACAGGGATTTGCGTCTGCTGACTTTTTTTTCATTACAGATAACGGTATTGAGTTTAATTTCCTCTGCATGACATACCTTCAGATAACCTACATTTTCATTTCTGTGCTTTATGTGGTGTATGTAGGCGTAAGAAATATTCATTGAAATGATCTTGATATGTTTTGAAATAAAATCTTAATTGTGAATGTCGTCTATTGCGTTGAGATAGACTTAATTTCCTCTTGCTTTCAAAATATACTAGCATATGAATTTATGAATGTATAACGCGTAAAACAGTTTTGAATATGCGAGTTTGTTTTGTTAATAATACTCCAATCTTTCTCGCCCCAAAGCCTTGTCTAGTCGGATCAGAATACCAAGTTTGGTAATAATTTGAAATTTCTTAAACTTTTGGGTCGTTGCTTTGTCTTTGTGTATAACAGGGGAGCAGTCCATACATTAATACTGTACAAAGACACTTTGACCAATACGGTAATGTCTACTGTTCAATATGACAACACTGTTACTTTTGCATCCTATTTTTGCGTCTAAACGAGTAAAACGAAGAAAACTTCTCAAATGTTCTGCATTTTTTGTGGGTACGTTCTAGGTGATCCGGCGAGACTTTGATAATGTTTCTTTTTTAATCTCTCGGTGCTATGGTTTCCTTTAAAACAAACTTTGAACTCTGAAATGTTCCATCTGTATATCAGAAAATGTCAACGTTTTAATGAAAAGTTATTTGTTCAGAGATGTCCTTCTATGTTTTACTTATGACGTCATATTTCTTGAGCTTCATAAAATCAGTTATGTTGGTGCATTAAAACATAAAACGGGAAGCAACGTTATGATTTAATGGGAAAATATGTCCTTGCCTCATCTTTAACATTTGTTACTTTCTGTCGGCGGTCAACAGTAATCAAGTACTCCGAGTCTTAGATGAGATATTGTCAGAATAAAAGTAAACATAAATCACCAAAGAAAAACTATAACTTTCAAGGATAACATCAGTCTAAACCATTGCAACAACACTAGTTTTTGAATCCTTTACCTTGGTCTCTTTTTGGACAATGAGACAATAGGTTTCGGAAACAAGGTGGTAGAAATGTTCACAACATCTGATTTGGAATACGCGTCGTTTACCGTCGTTTTCCGTCAATATTCTGTAGCCATGTAGCTTGGTGACAGATCAGTTTTTACACTAAATAAGTTGTTCTTCCAGAAATGCGAAAAATATAGCATTGTTCCAGAGTTTAAACCTGAACCGATATTTTGCAACGATCTTTTATATACCTATATTATCGTATTGTGTTAAAACACTACACTGACGCACCAATTTCTCCAGATTGAACGAAATATTTCAAAGACAGAAAGGGAAAAAATTAATGCTCTGCAATGAATTATCAATAGTACACTAAACCATGCCTGTTGCAAACGTCTGTATAAAAAGGAATGGAAATATTCACGTGATTACAAGGCAGTTCATTGACATTTCACAATCATTTAATTACGTTCATTTCTGAATAGCGAACCATCAACTAATTATCAGTTTTAATCAAATTTTAACGCTTTACTTCGTTATCTCTTGTATTTGTTTCCCATAGGAATGAGAACATTTATGGGCAATTTTGCACTGTTCTGTAGAAACACAAGCAGATCTGCTACACGTTCTTCAATGTGTACATTTGTCATTGTTCTGTTAAGATAGCAACCGAGTTCGCGTTCCTATGTGTCCTCAATATTGTTAAATTGAAGTAAAAATCTTCCTAAGGAAATGCATAGTATGTTTGAATTTCTTGATATTCATTATTTGTCAATTTGAGTTTGTGCAACAGACGTAAAATAACAGTGCCATTGATTATCTGCGCCCATACATTATTGTTTGGCAGTGAATCAAACGATTTAGAAGTGTTTCTAACGATGTTTGAAAAATGCCTTTCACTTCTTTGAACCTGCCACAGTCAGTGTCACTTGGAGTGTTCTTAAACTGAATATGTAATTCATAGACAAATTCCTCAGGGACGACCTTTCCTCTCTAATCCCAAATGCAGCTCTAGATTTTCCTATATTTCCAACGGGTTTTATTGCTGTTCAGATGGAAGTGACATGTTGCAAGCCCCACTGACTTAACATCATTGATATAAGACTATACACATTTTCTTGTAACTTTAAGGAGAAGAGTCTGTCAGACAAACATGTCCCCTGAGGCACTGTTTTCCATAAATATCAAATTTTAAAACTTGAAGCATTCCTACTACATAATTCCAAAATTTATCAAAACCATCTTAGGAGTATTACGTGTGAAAATATAATGATACCACGTGATATAATGGCTCTTACACACATTACGTTTAAAGTTGTTTATGTCAGCCCGGATAGCTCAATCGGTAGAGCACGAGACTTGTAATCTCGGGGTAGCGGGTTCGATTCCCGGGGCTGACCAACTGAAATTACTAACAGTCTTTCGGATGAGACTAAAACCGAGATTCCATGTATGGGTGCTATACACCTGGCACTATGAGAACCAGGGGTGTCTCTGGAATCGGGACGCTTTCTGTATCTTGCACTATCCTCCGAAACGTAAAATAACTAACCTCTTCTGGGGGCGTTGGTCATACGGGAAACCGCTACCAACGATAAAGCCCAAATATACGATACGTTACGTTTAATGTTACAAGGTTTTTGGCCTGGGGACTGAAAGTCCCCAAGGCCTAAGTTAGTATACCACATTTCAAACCCTGCAAGAATTTTAGCCGTGCTATGTGCGAATAACAACTGTAAACATGCGCTATGCGAAAGTAGTGCAAGACAGACCAGATCAATCTTCTGTTTGAATGCCGCATATGATAAGAACATGTTACAAATAAAAATAGTACATAAAACTTCAAACGACTGCAGGAAGGTATATAGCTTACGGGCTGCATTACACATTTTTTTCTGTTTTAGAAATTAATGCGCTGTTAGCTGATTACGGAAGATAATCATATGCATATCACGGAAAAGTACGGATATTTACGGAAATTTACGAAAACGTACGAAGCTCGATATAAGAGTTTGTAGTTTGATTTTCAAATTTCCGATGTTATTTCATTGACAACTTTGTTATTTACGAACGATTACATATATATTTACCTAAAAATAAATGTCTCTGAAAAAAGATATAATTTACGTACATTCCCGAGAAGGAACTAACGTGATCAAATTCACCCGCCATTTATCGAGGACGCTGCATGTCGAGGCCCAGTGAACGGTTTCACTGATTACAACCACAAGGTAACCCAGAATCATTTTTGGTTTTCTCTGTTATACACATTGTACAGTACTGTATTTATATTTCATTGCTGGTATTGCTTTGTTTATTTCTGTTTCAAGGTCTTGTCATTGGTACACAATAATTTTTGATCCACATCATCAGATCGTATCGCTTGAAGTTGTACAAAGCGCAGATCGAATTATTTGTACTGGCTTAAACATTTTATAATGTTGACTATGTGATTATTTTTCATTTAACGTACATTTCATAATAAAACAAACTTCCCTGTCACCCATATATTTGTGAATCATTCATTCTGTGTCATAATTTGAATTTCGTCCTCTACACATTTCGACCCGCGCTTTAGGTAAGATTCAACGCAGAACACGTAGGTGAAAAGTTGTTTTTCGGGGAGTTAACCTATTGCCCCCAGGCCTTCAGCGCTCACAGCGCTTTGATTATTATACTTTACGTCCGGGCGTCAATATAAAGTGACGATAATTTATTGTAAAGTTTTCATGTTCATGTTTTCATGCATTGTTTTTAAATGGTATTTCTTCATATATCACATTGTACTAACTGTATGCAAGCCCGTGTGAATGCATATACTGACACATTAGCGACCATTTGGACGGATTGAACGTTAAACTATTGAATGCTTATTTGGCAATAGTTGTCTGTCCGTCCATTAAATAGTGATAATTCTAAATTGGCTAATATATGTGTTCATTAAGACAATGGCTGTGCATTTACACAAGAACACTGTTGTTTTCGTTATATCTCACAACAAATTAATTTCATATCAAACAGAATCGTGGTAGATGCATATGGGATCATTTTATTAGACAAGATTCTTGATTTTGTATAGATTATAAGGATGTAACATTGTCACAATACCTGCGAAAGATTATCCTATAACTTATATGAAATTAGACGTTAACATGCAATAAAGTATATTGGAAAGGTTTTAATTGTATCAGAGTTTCATATACATCTAAACTATGTCCTAGTGTGAGACAAATGTGCATCTTGACCGTTTTGAGCCCACGACCCTTCGTTTACAGGGCGAAGGCTCAGCTGCCGCCTACAAACTTTCATCCCCTTTTCATAATTAAGTATGTAACCTTGAAAACTGCATGATGTTCCCTGTCTGTCACAATGAACATGAGAGTGTTTTGAAATGATTGTTTTGAATTGTAAAAACAAAAGATTCGAGAATACATTATGTTATAGCTCTTTCTTGAAAGAGAAGTCAATTCAATAATAATAGAGTATGTTTACTTACAAACTACAGTATCTGTAGCTAACAATGCAAAAATCCATTTCATTCTACCATAAGTCAACAAGAATTGTACTGTTTAACATATCCAGGTATTAAACGGTCACGACATTGCTTTCAAAAACACAGTTACTCGGAATGATAGCATTTTGATAAATAAATAGAGATAACAATGATGTTGAATTTGAAATGAGTTGGGAATTCGATTCAAAACGATCAAAGTGCTAAAAGGTTAAATGTTCATGTTGCGAAATTTTAAATGACTTACATGAAAGCAAAGAATTAAAGAGTTTGAAGTTGCAACCCTTCTTTCAAACTACTGGTTAATTTTGTTCAATATATTTTTATAATTGCGTATGTTATCTTTCTTATCATTCTCAACGTAATATATAATTGTTACCCTGATCTGAAACCTGTTTGTCACGTGACACTTTGTGTCCAATTGAAATATCTCACACGAGACGTTAAGTAATCGTCTAAAACGAAATTTTAAAAAAAAACTTATTGTTTGAAACCCGTGTAAGCGACAGTAATCTGAAGACGTATATCTGTTTATTTAATTAGTTGTTATATTCCATTGCAACATGCCCGGAAAATACAATGGTAACACCGGATACAGCTTCTTTCGAATACAGTTCCCCGGGGAGCTGTATTCGGTGCACATTAACCAAAGCTAAGCACATACGAATAAACTTCATATGTCTGATCAAATAGATGGTTAAACGGATTTAATAACAGAAGTCTAGTACGTGGTGATGTGTCATTTAGCCAAATGAATTTATGCCTCCGCTTTAGGAAGAAGCATGACCGTTCCGAAAAGTTTAAAGTAAAGCTCTGGGCTTATTTATAAACGCTCTCCAAATTGTAGTTCGAAAGCTCGGGTCCATCTGTCCGATCATTTGTCTGTTGTCCTGCCTTGTATGTTATCGTATCAGTCCGTCTGTCGGACCTTAAACCCTGGTGTGAATGTGCTTCATTCCGTCAACAATTTATTTATGAAATGTAGTACAAAACCACTTAAACTGTCACCTTTTTTGCTAGATATATGAAAAAAATGTAGGATTATTGAAAGAAATTAATTCTTCAATATTAACAATACTTCAAAGTTTCGTTTAACCGTCCGTCGAACACATACGGACAAAAAGCAGACATCCTAGGGCTAAGTACTGCATCCTGAATAGCGGGATGGATCCTTATTATTCTGTAATAAATTCCGTGCCGCGTATTTATAAATGAATGATACGCCTTAAATACACGTCTATGTTGCATTGGGTCTCTGGGGAGCTCTATTCGAAAAAAGGTACAGGGACCCCGAATACAGCTCCCATTTGATTAGGGGTGCTGCATTCGTTAATGCGCACCGAATACAGCTCTTCGGGGAGCTGTATTCGTTAATGTGCACTGCATACAGCTCTCCGGGCAGCTGTATTCGAAAGGAGCTTTATTCGGTGTTACATACCATTATGTATTACCTTCTCTGCTTTGTGAATACACGTTCTTACGACCATGCTTTACAGAATATGTGATTGCATTAAGCTAGACTGTGGCAAATCTTTCTCAGCAACTAACTTAATATTATTTTGGTAAAGCCAAAAACGGCACAGAAAACTAGAAAGGATTGAACATTAACTAAAGGTTTTCAAATTGAAATTGTATTTTACTGTTGCTCTCTAAAATGATAAATGTGTTTTTCACTGTTAAATATGATAGTAAAGAAGATAATCTTAGAATTATTGGTATTCATTCCAAGTGCATGAATTTGAATTCTTTATCTAGTGTTGTTATTGAACTTGGATCAGAAAATAATACAATTGCAGTAGTATTTCCTTTAGTTAGCATCCATCTATTTTCTATACCATTTTTCATCTATATTTGAAGTATTTAATTAACTTCTGTCAAACATTTACTGTTTTGATGAATACAGAAATAAGAACATTTTTCATTCTTCGAAATGATTAGGAACTACTTTTTATGCCCCCGAAGGGCGGCATATTAAAATCGCACCGTCTGTCCGTCTGTCCGTCCGTCCGTCCGTGCGTCCCCACTTACAAATTCGTGTCCGGACTGTAACTCTGTCTGCATGAAGGATTTTAAAAAACTTGGCACACGTGTCTAGCACATCAAGACGACGTGTCGCGTCCCTACCTCAAAGGTGAAGGTCACACTTGGAGTATGAAGGTTATGGAATCCTCTATATATGCACACATTCGTGCAAGACCCACGTCCCTAGCTCAAAGGTCAAGGTCATACTTAGAGTTTGAAGGTAATGGATTCCTCTATATATGCATATATGCACACATTCGTGTCCGGACTGTACTGTAAGCATTGAAGGATTTTAAAATAACTTGGCACAAATTTCTAGCACATCAAGACGACGTGTCGCGTGCAAGACCCACGTCCCTACCTCAAAAGTCAAGGTCACACTTAGAGTTGAAGGTAATGGATTCCTCTATATATGCATATAGCACACATTCGTGTCCGGACTGTAACTTTGTCATGCCTTGAAGATTTTAAAATAACTTGGCACAAATGTCTAGCACATCAAGACGACGTGTCGGTGCAAGACCCACATCCCTACCACAAAGGTCAAGGTCACACTTACAGTTTATAGGTAATGGAATCCTGTATAATATGCATACATTTGTGTCCGGACTATAACTTTATTATGCTTTGAAGGATTTTAAAAAACTTGGCACAAAGTCTAGCACATCAAGGGATGTGTCGGTGCAAGACCCAAGTCCCTCCCTCAAAGGTCAAGGTCACACTTAGTGTTTAAAGTAATGGAATACTGTATGCATGATTACTCTGTCAGCATGGAAGGATTTTAAAATTACATAGCACATTTATTGAGCACATGGAGAGGACACAGACTGTGAGGCACCTCTTTCGGGGGCATTCGTCACTTGTGAGGGACAGCTCTTGTTAAAATTAAATTCAACTGCAATTTCTGAAAAGCTAGAAAATATCATAGCATACGCATGTATCAAATAGAGTTCAATACATCAACTGGTCCGTCAGATAATAGCTTCACTGCGGGCCGCGGGACGCTGTTTTTAATACGTGGTGCGTAAAAAGTGCGTGGGGACTTAGCACTAGATCGAAAATTATGCGTCATTCTTCAATGAAAAAATGAAGTGCTTCCGAGATGAATATTGTAGACACAGTCTCTTTATAAATTTGTCGTTATTTATTGTTTTTACTGCAAAAATAGTAGCAATATTTTATACATTGACTTACACCCGAATTAAGACAGAGACGCATACATTTGTTAAAAAATCTTTAATAAATCGATTCATATCTTTCGATAACAGTAAAGCTTTTATACTACACGACAGTCAGTAACTGTGGTGTCGTGTTCAACCAAAAGCTTTTGTGTAGACTCGCACCTAAGTTAACTCGTATCATAGACATCTTGTACCCTAATTGGTCAACTCGTACGGATAAAAAGTCAAATCGTACACTTTATAGTCAACTCGTGAAGTCTACCATCTATTTTAAAACTTCAGTGTTATGTAATGAAGCTACCGCAAGTAAAGGTGGGACCATATGGAATACATCACGACATTATTGAAATCGTGGTAATAATGTAACGTTTATACATTGGCACTGTTGAAATTAATTTTTTTTGTAACAGATTTATTTGAATGTATAAATAGGTGTTTACAGACTAATTTGCGCAAAAAGGATGCGTTTACTTCATGTGAGCACACTGGTGCAGGTGTTCTTTTCTAAAAATACAACTAAAAAATTAAGAGAAGGTGTGACGGTTCCATTTTCGTTATTGATGCCCATAACTCCTAGCAAGAAACAATCCGTAATTGATCCTTATTACACAATTTTTTACCCTATGACAGATGTTTAAACAAAATTTTTAAAAGGCAAAACTTAACATACTTTCAAGTATTCATACTTGTTTCACATCAAGCTTTTGTTTCTATAAAAAAAACAATAACAAGAACATCAAATTATATATATGACAATAACGAAGGAACTCTTTCAACATCGAGAGAACCAAGATGGTTCTGTATTGTATATTGTTCATCTAAATAAATCTACAATACAGACCGGACCAGTGTGATTAATACGTATGAAAAAGATCTCAATAAAATCTTTATCAAGAAAACATTCCATCCAAGATTCATGCTAATTGAGAAGAAAGAAAAAATTTCCTTGATGGTGTTAACAAGGATGTATACAGCAACAACAGTTGTATCGACAGAATCAGACAAACACAGTACTATAACAAAATAAGTTTTATGTTATTTAACCCGGTGACCTAGTTTTAACCTAGCATGACCAAGTTTCAAACTGACAAACATCTATTCTGAATGGGAGCAAAATGTACCCTAAAGAGTGTTCACATGCTTATGACACGGTGACGTAGTTTTAAACCAAGGTGTACCTGTTTCAAACTCGACCTATAGATCATCAAAACGAAAATCCTGATCAATTTCTTGATGTTGCTCATGATGTGTTCACAAGCTAAATTACGACATACAGCTTGCAGGCGACGTGGGATGGGCTGACATTAGGCGATCACAAAAGCTCACCTTCAAAATGAATTTAACAAGAAGCCCTCGGCAATTATACAAAGAACCATGTGCCAGTAATACATTTGCTCGGTAGAAAGGAAACAATGCAATTTAATTATACGAACTTATTACTGTCTTAAGAGCAATGTCAATCGATGCCTTTAAGAAAATTCCACTTTCCGAACTAAATAACTAGAATAATCAAATAAAACTATATTTCCGCCTCGAGATAAAGCAATACGGTAAGCAAAATGCATGCCAGAAACGTTATAGCCTTCTGTTCTTGATATAAAGTGTAATCATTTACGTCTGCATGAAGAAAAGGCGAGGTTGCTCTTGTTTCAAAGACTAACGATGCTAATGTCACACTATAAATTGGGTTATATCGGCGATGATTTAAAGTTGGCTATTTTGGCGTACTTTTCCACTCCGCTAATTACAAATTTCGCACGGTTGTTTCAAATTTTTATAAGCAGTTAACTTACAGTCGATTAAAATTTGGGTTATATCTAAACATTTTGAAACATTTATTAAAATATATGTATTAAGGTCAGTGGAAAACATAACTATCTTTAAAGTAAACTCAAAACAGTACATCAGTTTTTCAAACAGTAAGTAGTGTTTTGAATAAAAAAATCGTCTATCATAATAAATGTTTCCGGTAGATACTTTTCTTAATGTTCGTTAGAATATGTTAAAGGACGTTTTCTGAGAAACTTTAGCCTGTCTTGTTATTGTGTGTGAAATGTGCCTGTTATCGTGTGTGATATGTGCCTTTTCCTTCATTGGGAACTGTCACAGAGCCACATTGCGGTGTTTTACATTGTAGAACATATATCTTGATTTAGAATTTCAAAACGTGCTCCGTAAAAGATCAGCTTCACAGACGCTCTACACTGTCGTGAAATTTGAAAAAAAAATCGTTTTCACTGTGTTGATATTGAGACGTATTGTAAGCTTGCGTGGCTTAATGTTATTGATATCAGACGGTATGAAGCGATTTTTGTGAATTGATTGGAGATAACCTGTCAGACAGACGTGTCCCAAGGGGCAATGTCTATCCTCTCATATGAAAGTTTTGATCTCTTCTAAAATATTCCACAGTTTATCGAAGAATCGAAGAGGTTTGTTGGTTTTTAAAACATGAGACAATTTATCATGATATAATCTACATTAATTTAGTAAACAAATGATAAAGTGCTCCAGGTTTGTTTTTATTTTCTTAAGCATTGAGAGGGTTGGGTGGCAGGGTCTGAGGCGTCAAAGTCACAAATACGTCGATATTATAATTTCCTATTCTCTGTATGTAAGTTATAACTTATGACTTAAATCAACTAAGTTTCCAATGTAAACATGGCATTATTGAACATGCCTGGAGGAAAGCTTTATCCATAGCTTCGAAGTACAGTATTTATCACTTTCGCTTTCAGAAGCTTTCGGAGCTAAAATCGATGAGTTACTGAATACAGCAATATTTCATTTTAAGTCAACAGAACTTGTATTGTTTAACACATTTGATATCCAAAGGTCATAGAAGTGCTTTCAAAACCCAATAACATAGAATGATACTAGTGTAATAAATAATGTATAGATGATATTTACAAATGCAGGGCATATAATTTGAAACATAGAAAATAATTATAAATTCAGTTTACAGTAAAACATAAATTTTTAAGGCAGTTAGCGTTTCGAATAAACGCTGGTTATCGACAAATTGCGAAAAGATTGTTTTGTCGCGTAACTTTCTTTGATGTTTCTGTCCATAAAGGGGTTTTTACTAAGTTATAATAATCTGATTATTTTCTGCGATAGATAAATGTACATGTACAGTAACTTCAAAATATATCTTGACTGGCAAATTCCATGTTCACTTCTGATGTTTAAATTGTTTATAAATAGTTATGCAAAATAAGTTATATTACGGCATATGTCCTTCCTTAAACATCAGCTGTAGCAATGGAAGGTCCCAAGTTAAAATACTGCACGAGAAGGCCAAGGATAATCACGGGTACAAAGGTATAACACCTAAAGTATACTTTATATTATATCGAGTTAAACAAAACAATTACACAAGCGTTGACCGTTTGTCAAATTAATTCTGATCAATTCTTTATTTACACTCATTTCTTGTGAGTACATGACAGAAAAAGATATTCATGCAAGGCTCGTAAGGAGGTGTATCGTCAATATACATGTTCTTACGAGACTTGCATGTTTGTGGCACTTCTAAATGTATAAATGGTCGCAAACTAACCCTAACTCAAATGTGAAACACTTTGACCCTATGTGTAAGACTTTACAACTGTTTATTGCATTTGACGAAAGTTTTTACAAATGTGGTAAAATAACTTCAAAATCGAGATAGAATCAGGGTTTGTATTAGAGTTTGACATTCGTCGAAAGGTTTTACATATGGGGTCACGTTATTGCACATTTTTGACCATTTTCTTGTTTGTGATCTTTTTCCATTAGGGGTCTTCAACTGTTGTTTTGGCCTTTGAATCGACGTAAGTCATTTTTACAAGGTACACATTTTGTCTCAAATGATACAATCTTAACTAGATCTTTTTTATTTTGTAAAATAATATAAAAATGCAGTGACGTTGTGATAAGATAAAGTCAACGTATTTTCGCTTGAATTCAAAATTTTTACCAGTTAAGTCATATTCGAGTCCGAGGTGATACTGGTGTCTCGTGAGAACTTTAAGTCGAACTCCATAATGATGTCATTTGAACCAGCTTAGCTGAAGAAACACGGCTTAAATGATAACATGTTTGACATTTAAAGCGTTGCATAAAATCGTATAAGATCCATGTATTTGAATATGTAAAAAGAAGTATGACAGAATTATGAGCATATAACTTTCGAGAACTCCATGTTAAGATAATCTTACTAATGAAAGACATGGTGTCTATTCTTCATGACACAAAAACTACTCCGTCAGAATCTGGACTACAAATGCACCAAATATATTAGTATACTGTATGTTTGCCGTAACGATGTGGATTATGCTGGTTGTGGGCAGTCTCTTCACGGTGTCTTAAGGTATACCCTCTCTTAAATTACCATTCGAAAATGTCATACAATGGCATGTAAGATGCTAAGAATGCAATGAATGCTTTGAAGACGTACATTTGCAAATTAATGTTAACATTTTCGTATCTCGACTTTGATTCCATTACTTATGAATTATTGATTTATTGGAAATTAGCTTGATTTAGATTGTTTCGGCGCAGTCGTATTTCGCTCCCTTTTGACCGGAAATTGTAACTCTGTCAACCTCCAATGAAATGACAAATAGAATATATACCTTTTTTGGAAGTAAACATTTGTTGTGTAAGGCACCTTTAAATTGGATAATAGTACTTGAAAAAGGTCAATAAAATATTCTTACGTTTTCAGTCTTCCATGTATTATATTTTCAGTACGTAAATAGCTCGTACCTATCAACAGAATGTTGTTACCTCCAAACTAATGTTAATTATGAGTTAACAGTAACTATATTTCAGTGAATAATGGTCAATATGTCAAGTAACATGTTGGGTAAAAATACAAGGGTTACGTGTGGTTTCATAACTTTAACCAGCGGTTTAACTAACTGTCGATTTAAAATTAAGGTTGTATCTAAACCATTTGAAAGACTTTACAATATATTGAATGTATTATGGTCAAGGGAAAACTAAAATCTCTTTAAAGTTAACTCAAAACAGATACTAATATTTCCCGGACGTAATCTTGATTGGGGACAAATTATGTCAGCGACTGATAAGCTCAGCCGGGATAGCATTCGGCATGTTAGTGATATAGGTTCGCGTACTGATCACGGTGCATTTTTTTATCAATCTGTGACGTTTTGAGCCTTCTACATGTAACTGAAAAAGATGAAACTGACACGAATTTTTGCTATAAGACCAATCTTTCCGTATACTCGAAAATGCGCAGGCAATCTTTTTTTTTCTTGTTACAATGCAAATAATGATTTTTGCGTTAAAAACCCCACAACAGAAACCGTGTTCCTTACAAAAAATGTGAACTTTTTAAAAGGATTAAAACCTTTAATTCCGTGTTTGTTACAGAGGTGTATAATACTTATAGTGTAGAGATGAAAGAAATGAATCTATATTAGGTTGTTTTCATTTGCTAGTCATGTAAAGTTACTTATAAAATAACATGACTCACACAAATATATTAAGTATTTTTCATCCCTATATACACAGTTATATAAATTTGTTGCACGCTAGTTTAAATGTTTTAAAGTAGATCTACAGAATAACATTTGCATAAAGAACGTATTTGCATATTTCAGATGCAAAGTTGAATTAGTGACTGCTACGTTACATGTTTGGACTACGCAAATATTTGCTATTTGAATAATACATAAAGTTCGTATTTAAAACGACAGAAAATAAATTGTTATCTGTAAATCTACAAGGCTGATACTTTAAATTCAAGAGTTGGTAATATTTGGCATAATATAACTGTTTAGAATAAATATAACATAATAAATATATATATATATATATATATATATATATAGTTACATGTACACCTGCTGGAACAACAAGAACCTTGGTATTTTCTTATAATCTTTTGCGAATCATTTTATGAACGGCTATATATAATGCGACATGCCATAGATTCTATTTTGGGGGGGGCCGCTTTGTAAATACTTTTGCTTTATGGTGTTGTAAGAAAACAGCAATTTGTTAATATTAAGTTATTGCTTTATATACCAACTACTAAATTACGGGAAGTGAAGATAGCCGGTAGGGAACTATGTATTGCATTACATTTACTTGTTTTTCATGCATGTACAAGCTATAAGTCACAAAGATGACGTTGAAAGAACAGAACGATTGCTGAATATATCAGAAAATAATCGTATTTTATTGTTTCTTTCTTCATTATATTTATTTTACTCGTTTGTTGGATAAGATGAACAAAGATATATATTATAAATTGTCACAGACCAATGACAAATGCGTGCTTATGTTCGTTTTACCGTCTTTAACAAACGTAAACTATCTAAAGTCATTGCGGTATTCCGTCAATACCGTTTCCCTCACAAATTCTGACTTATTTTTGGAGTATTTAATTACTTTTGGTCAAGAAGAAACCGATATTGAATACAAAAGTTGCCTTTGGATATAAATAGAGAGTTAAAAGGTTTACTCAATTGAATTGGAATTTCCGAATATCCAAGGGAAAGCCTATGCAATATCATCTAGTCCATTTAAACACATCAATATCATCTGTTAGATACACGTTTGCAGTGCTTGGCAACGTTACCGGCCAATTCGCGTTCTTTATGTTCACACATTTTGCCAGAAGACGATCCCCTGGTGATCTTTATGATTCCATTAGTTATAGTTTATATGACTCATATAAAAGGCTTATGTTATATTTCTTAGAAAATAGAAGACTTTTGATGAAAAGGATACACACACTAGTAATAAACAATGTACATTGAAGAAAATATTTTAATATGTACATGTATCTCAAAACGTCTGCGTCATTTTAATGTCAGTTGTACAATATATAATCCTGTCTTCTCTGTCCACGACAGTTGCATTTGTGTAACAATAGTTGATTTGTTGATGATGCATTATATGTGTGTACATCTCTTAAACAACTCATACGTAAATATGCATTACGAGTTTGATTCATTTCACAGAAATTATAATTTATGGCCATAGCTTTCTACTTACAGACACAATGTTTTCATTTAATATAGTGATTCATGCACATTCTGTATGGTACAACTGTCATGTCATAAAATATCGGTAAGGAATAACAACAAGAGAACTACAGCTACAGTATGTATGTTACCAATCATCATATACCTTCCCTGCCGTGAACGATACTTGTAGTATGTTAAAGGCAGCAATTTCTCCTTCTGTTGCATACGGATACAGCAGTAATTTAATCTTTAAACTTGATTCAATTTTCGCTTATGTTCTAGAATAAGTCTGCATGCTTTTGAATCGCACACTCTGTAGTAAATTAAATTTTTGTAAACATGACTCACTCAGTAGGTCGTGTTTATTAGGACTTGTTCCGCTTCATTGGTATAGAAGAAATTTCCAAGCTGATTTAAACTTCCATTAATTTAAATAATGATGTTGTGTTTAATCGACTTTACCACTCACATTATTATTCCAATCAAGTTAATATAGATCTAATAGTATTTACCACAAAATGTAAAATTCACAACTAATGACAAATGATTATGAAAATGATAATGTACGACCTTGGTTACCTGTCCCTACCCATACGGTACGGGTCAGGAAAAGCTCGATAATGATATGTCAGTACAACAGAGAACCAAAACTATGGTAATAAATTAACTTTAGCAAAGATTGCAGATTGAATAATCAAAATGATTTATAAGGCAAAGTCAAAGGAAGATAACGTATCAAACATCGCTTCAAACCAGCAAGGATGTCTGTGATTTTATATTGACAAATGTCAGTTTGGAATTCACTTTGTGAATCCGCAATTTAATTTACTTGCTCAAAATTACGACCATCTTTATAGCAATGTCACTGTCGCCGTCTTGCATGGTATTCCACTTTCAGAATTAGAGAACAATAATTAAATAAACTGTATTTCCGCCTCTAAATGAGAATAGATAGTAAGCAAAATAAATGAACCGCAGATGGGATTCTATCTTTTCTCGCTAATAACGTGTAATCAATACAGTTTGCATGGACGTTAGCCGAGGTTAATTTCATGTTCCTCCTTCCACAAACCGGTGCTACAATTACACTGACCTTTCCGAGATGTCACGAAACGCATTCATTCCTGGTCAGTTTGACTAGTGAAAATTGCAATTCAGCAAAAGTATCTGCTATTGCAACATTTCAACACTTTATTGAACAAGTATCATATTGTTTATACAGACATATTGTCATCAGCAGTTAGTCTACAGTTATAATCAAATACAATGTACCTCAACATCATTTTGATTTGCAGCACTGCTCACTAGAAACTTTGAAGAGCTCATTTAATATAAGAATTCATTCAACATTGACTTTTCTACAACTTCAGTAATTGATTGAAATAATTTATTTTCTTACTATCATATGCATTATGTAAGCAGAAGTATTCCATGGAATAACAAAATTAAAGACCCGATAAGCTCAAACAAACGTCTTTATAAAATATTGATAAATAGTATGCCAAAAGAAAGTTTAAAAGCACAAAGTAAACGGAAATATAAAAGCTAAATATATTGCCTTTTTTCAACATAAACGAAATTTGTCTTGGTCTCACATAGAATATAAAATTTTAGAGAAACACATGCTCTTAATTCTAGAAAAGTTCTGTGTGGATATTATAATTTTAAGATGAAAGTTTTGAAGACTACTCTGTATTTGAATCCTTCCTTGGCATTCTTGATGTATGTATGTATGTATTTATTTCAGTACCAAGTACCAAGGATAACACAGTAAAGAGCGAGCTCTTATTTCCATTGTGGTTCTTTATTTTAGAGACAGAAGCAGATACAAGGGAATCCGGGTACTAAGGGAATCCGAGTACTCTTGATGTAGGATTCAGAATCGAAAAAGAAATCGCATTTGTAAAAACATAAAAGTAGATGGTCTTGTTATGATTAACGATCAAAATAACCCCAAATACTAAACAATATGAATAACGTAGCTTTGTAACATAAGTTCATATTCCCATGAAATGGAAACGATAAAATACTCTGTATTATTACATGTGATATACCTTTATCAGGAAACATCAGATTTCCTTTGTTTACGTTTTTTGCAGACCTACATATACTATTATTCTAAACTAGTATTGCTTATTCTAGATGTTTTTATCAACTTTGCATGTGAATTAAATGGAAATCATTATTCTAATAACTGTGTTTAATGATAAAAGTGATAATCCACAGTTTTGAAACAGGGATTACCATTTTATTTTTCACTTGCAACTTTAACCCGGTTTACGTCAAAAGTATACCGAGCGTAATTTGCTGGAAACCATGCGACGATGACGTCGTTAAAAACGCATTTGCGCTATGTTTTTTTTGATGACGTTTCCGCGATTTTCGATATTTTTAGAAACAAACTCAATAAAAGTAGAGTTTTAACCATAAAAAAAAAGAAAAATTGTTGGTATCGGTGTAATGTCACGTTAATTCACTCGTGAACACCAAAAGTTATTTCACTCGTGGCTGCGCCACTCGTGAAAATATCACTTTTGGTGCCCACTCGGTGAAATTATAACGTGATCTTACACCGAAACCAACAATTATCCTCTATATCACTAACATGTATATCGTGTTATTTAGTTCAATACTCGAAGGTTTTATATATTTCTAAAACTGAATATTTGTGCTATTCATTGAATGTTTAAGATATAAAATGTCATATTACATTGAAAAACAATTTCTATTTTACATCATAAATAATTGCAAACAATTGTATTCAGATTAATTTGTATGACTTGGTATCCGTAAATAAACTTAATCGCAGAAAATTCTTCTCAATTATTGTGATTTTTGCTTCGAAATGTGATATCTGCCATGTCAAATTTAGCCTACAGGTTGAAATTGAATCACGCATACATAGAAAGCTTTCAAATTAATAACAATTAATTGAAATGCAATACTGTAACTGACAACTTTGAGCATAACAACATGATATAAGTTAATATTAAATCACAAATTTCTGTGGACGAGAGCCAAATGGTAACTCTAGAGAAGAGTAAGTTGTCTTGCGAATGATGTTTCCATCAGTACAGAAATTGGCATAACATGGTCAATTTAATGATGTAAATCACTTATACTATGCTTTCTTTGCCTAGCAGCTACAATGCACCGTGGTAACAACAGACATCATTTACAACACTTTCCCTCCAAGCAGGGACAACATTTGGTTTTGCAGCATTTGAATTGTTTTATTTATTAGTGTACCAAAAATAAAAGCTTCAAGCGGGAGGAAAAGCTACGAGTTCATGAACTCTGGTCACTTTCAAGCAGTATGTTTCATTAGATTGAAATATGTTTAGTAAATGGACCAAAAGACAAGATGTCTAGGCTTCGATGAAAAAAGAAGTGACGGTTAAATGGTAAATGTATCAGACATAGACATCTAAAAATTCCTTATCGGATCAACTTTTCTAATCAGTGGCAGCCATCTATGACATTAAATCTACGTAACACGATTACAGTCACATAAGATGATGACGTCATGGTGCCAGTTAAGACGGCCGTACTTAGGAACAGACAATAAATAGAACAGATGATATGCAAAAAAAAAGAAAACAGAAAACTCATATTTAAGTGTTGTTTTCTCAGTGTAGTATATAATTTGTTATTGTATTC
Organism: Saxidomus purpurata; assembly: GCA_022818135.1. Classification (NCBI taxonomy): domain Eukaryota; kingdom Metazoa; phylum Mollusca; class Bivalvia; order Venerida; family Veneridae; genus Saxidomus; species Saxidomus purpurata. The sequence continues at coordinate 4,550,732 of JAFMSR010000014.1, read as the reverse complement.
TTTATCTCGTGATTCTTATGTAGCCAGTTATAAGTACAATACTTAAAAAGGTAGCCCGTAGTGGAACCCATGTGAAATCCGTTCTTTTTCATGTTGTTCAGCCCTTTCATACGATTCTGAAGTGAAACAGTCATCGGATAGTGTCCGAACTATTTTGAATACATAGAGTATGCCATACGTGCTGCATCAACTGACCTCATATAAAAGTAATGTTTGACTTGTATTATAGAAACGCTAAATGTCGCTATTTTTAACTACATTTTAGTTCAAAGGTTTATTATTGTGGATTGGGAAAAGGCAGGCAATTATTGCGAATGTTTATCAGAGTGATTACACGACATTACTAAATACATAATTATTTATGATATAAAGGATTAAGTTAAAAATGGATCAGCATCTCCTCTTAAGGAATCGTTTAATAAAAAAATGAGAAACGAATTAAGGACTACGTGAATATTTCGGTAGATGTAACTACTAGTATGATATGTATCGTCAGTGTGGCTTTGCATCAAGGTGTATGTTTTAGTTACGTATTTGTGCATCAACGTCTTTTACTTTGTCAGTTACGCTATTCAATACCTATTTCCTTTTTCCTTTCTATTATGCGTTTATTACCGTTGAAGTGCAATATGCCTATATAAATTATATGTAGTATTCTAGTCAGTAAGGGAGACATTGACATCACTGTCATTAACATATTATATATTAATTATGCAATTACATTGTATCATCGACATCCAGACATGTTCAATATGTATCACATTATATTTTACTTATGCTTCATTTAATGGTTGCAATAACGATTATATTTCTTCTAATTGATATGTTAATTTAAAATCTTCCGATATTTAAAGAAATATTACAATCAGCAAGAAAAATAGCTTTCAACGTTTGAAGGAATGCATTTTTTCTGCCATTCTCAGTTCCAAAGTACATGCATGTATACCGCCATTCTACAAGCGGCATTCATACACTTATCTTACATTATCCACGTGCCTCGCCCAGTATAAATATAGATAAAAAACAGTCAAATTATGTAGTGTTAGAGCTTTTAATCGTCTGGATACTTTATTTCAATGCACCGACACTGTGACTGAACGATTCCTGCACCTGCTTAAAGAAAACGAACATGTCATGGAAAATAATAAAAACCTTGCCGTGAAAACGAATCGGGTAATCTGAATGTGGAACACATACGAACACGATGTGTAAATATTTATCTTCTATATAATGACGTCAACTAGCTTATAATTACGCTGCTTTGTGATAAATCGGCAATAAACTCACCCCAACAGACAGAAAAGCAGTTTATTTATGTGTCTTTTATAACCAGTGTTGGAAAGGTTGAACGGGACATGCAAGTAACGCGCCTTGTGTACGACAGACTGCAAGCTGTAACTTTTACATTGTATAGCTTCGACCGCCAAATCAATTGCTAAATACAGTATAAAGAATACGTACTTTGTCTGTCATATATAATATGTCAGATTTTTAATCAAGTCTGATAGCAATTTCTGTATACGAGTTCATGTACTTTTATACGATTTCATGTACTATACGTTTTGCCATGGTGCAATTTTGCTGAGATCGTAAAGAATGTAAAGTCCACATGAGATACTAATAAAACCTAACACAAAGGTTGTGATTTTGTGGAGATTCGTCGCGCTTAGAAGCAAGACGGTAATTTCCCTTACAAATTCAAGTTTCATAAGAACTTTATCTGGCAAAATTTCAAAGAAGGGCTTTTCTATCTTTAAATTTAGATAGTACTGTAACAGTAAATTGTGTAAAGAGGGGTTAAGTAAACATTTATTGACTGAAAAGGGAACTGTGCAGATCATTATAAAACAAATGTATCAGACTGCAAGCATCAATGTACAAACTGATCATGAACTGCATAAGCTTTATCATTTACCGCTAGACGAGTAAGGGTTACATACCATGCCTTTTGTTTCCTGTTCCCCTGTTTGATATTATTTTTGTTTTTAAAGTAAAGAGGTGAACCATAGAAAAAATTCCGAAGTATACATTTTGCAAAATAAAATTATTTATATGATTTAAATCTTCTCAATACATAGTTTATAGTGCGATCATAATGTCAGTTTTTCGAAACTGTTCCTTTTAATCGTATATTTCGTTTACATGATTATATGCCAAGCAAGAATCATTTCTCTACTAAATTTTGACAACAAAGTATGTAGGATAAATGATTTCTCCACATCAGTTGTATGCTTGCATATATCTATTAAGGTGTAAACAAAGTTAGATTGCGATGGTTTAAATGTTTTAATCAACATGCACGGATTTGTTGTGAATATCGATATATGAATTCTTAAAGCTTTTTGCCGACATTAAATAAGACGAACAGCGAGACAAAAGAGTGAGCAATCTCACGATCTTTTTTACACTAACTAGGAGCGCTTCCAATCGATCCATACATCTAATTAAGAAATGCTAGACCGACTTATTGAGATAGATAATTGCTAAATACACGATGATGGAAGTCTTTCCATCAACAGAGTAAACAGCTTTATCTTCATTTAAAACTCGTCTCAACATAACTGTGTCACAAAAGTATTGCTCTTTCTTTGGGGTGTACACCAAACTAGTGCCCTTCTCAGACAATTTCAAATCAATACAAAACTATAATGAAATCAACACAAAACTATAATGAAATTTATCACATCATCGTGCTGTCTGACGGACGACTCCGCGGCTAAGTCTGCATCAGACAAAGAAGCATCTAGAGTTCCTAAAAGAAGTTTCAAATACTTTTGTGTTAAATCAGTTTTGGACAACTATTGGCTTCTCAGAACTATAGAGTATTTAGTGTGCATTTCTTCCGTATATCTGTCTGTACGTGTTTTTGGACTTGTCTGCATAAGCAAATTTGCAAACAGCACTTCGTCCACCGTGTTAATGTAAAGTTAGTCATTTTTCTTTGCAGAATTGACTGTACTTTTGTATATATAAATTTGAAGTTTGATTGTCTGAAAACATACCCATTTTGAATGTTTTGAGGAGTGCTCAAACGATTTAATATGTTATAAAACAAGATACAAATGAAAATATTTAATCCATAGCGATTCCAGTTTAATCGTTCCATCTATATTTGGTAGGTTTCTATATAATTATATTGTAGCTTTGATAGCGCTTCTTTTCCAACTTTTATTTTCACAAATGCCATCTCCTTAACCTTTCTATTACGAAATTATATTTTCCTTTCCGTTGGCCGATCACTTTAATAATCTATTTAAGGACCAATATGTTTTAGTGTCATTACTGAGTAATCGACATTCTGTTTGTTCAAGCGTTTGTGCTATGATACTTACCAAGGGAAATCATGTAACATGTTTTGTGAAAACGGCTAGGACAAAATGGGTGTAAAAACATTTAAATTGATATCTTATTCTCCGTTCGATTTGATGCACATAAAAACTTTTGGTATTATAATTAAACTGTAGTTCAGTGATTACGATCGCTGGCTTGACACCACATAATCTCTTATTTGGGGTTTCTTAGAAAGATTTAGTTTCTTGTAGTCCAAGAGACAATGTTAAGGTAAATTTGCTTGCCTGTGATAATCTTAAAAATGTTTAAATTTCTGTTACATTTCAATGAAAATGCATGCATGTATGTTAGCATTGTGAAAATATGGTTATTCGCGCTCTTTTGTTTAATCACCGTGAGTAGCTCACAAGAAAACTATGGCTTTCTTCGTTTACAGTTATACATATCTGTCTCGACTTAATTCATAAAAGCACAACGACACAGTTAAATGGTACATCAGGACCAATTGGTAAATGTAAGATGGCCATAATAAATCAACGGCTGAACAAGGCGATATCTGCCTTATTATTCTAGTTTACATTTCTAAACGTTCTACTTTACTGATGTAAACATTGTTTAATAGAGATACCATGCACACCGTCTACACGACAGACAACCAGCTGTTTACATTAATCTGTTATTTATCTGTTATTCATTAAAGGCTTCATTGCATGAACACAATTGTTTTGTCATAAATCTATCAAATATGTCAAACTAGTAATGGCTGCGAGCATTTTCTATAGATAAGAATAAAATTGCTGTCTTAAATGTATTGAGGCATCTTGTTTGCTGGCTGTCTCAGAATATATAGGTCACTTGACATTCTAAGAATTTCAGGAATGTTTATGTAACCACTTTGTAATTTATAAGGAGACTTATCGCTTGAAGCAGACCTCTTAAACAGAATTTACATATTAACTTATTCGATTCATGTTTGCCAGGTTAGTCGGGGAACACAAGAAACAACTATTAAAGGCAAATAAAACGAACTCGTTGGTTTATTCAAGAACAAACTGACCTCGTACATTGTATAGTAAGTTTGAAATTTGTTTCTTGCCATGGTTTATGTCTCAAAAACAGACCAATAAGCGTCTAATGCTTTTGGTTACAATATGGAATTGTGACACCAGCAAAATATTTGTTAACGCTCTTTGGATTCTTTATAGGTACATTTCCTTGACATAAACACATGCAATGTTGGAAGCAACGTTTTTGTTTAGATTTGTACAGCGAAACTTTGTTCAAAATGATTCATAGACTTTCCCTAGTATTTAGATGATAAGGTATAAAAATCATGATAGCATATTTTGTAGATAATGCACGTAGATAAAATTGCATCAGATATTTCTTAATTTAATACATCGATGAAAAGAGAGATAGTCGAATGATTTATGTGTTTGTAAGACATACATGTATATATCTGAAGATCCTATATTGTGAGAAACTTTCTTGCAATACTGTTTGTTCTGTATAGTGTATACAAGTAATTTAGTATTGCATTCCTTATTCCATGATATACACGTTGCAATTTATGAGTATAAATCTTTAAACGGGAGCCATTGACTGATCCCAAAATGAGTTCCTAGTTTCATATGATTCTGAAGTGAAACTGTCAAATTGTTCAAAGTTTTGAATGCATGGAGTATGTCATAGGAACTGCATCAGCTGACTTTAACTTAAAGTAATGCGTAATTGGTATGACACAAACATGAATTGTCATTATTCCTTTTAACATCCTTACACTGCCACTAACATTTTCCCATATCCTTTGAACGCCTGTAACGTAATAAACCGTATACGCGGGTTAAGACAGGTTTGGCCTTCCATAGAAGTGACAGTTACCGTATGGAACACGTTTTGTCTGTATGAATTTAAAGGCTATGCCGACAGCTCCTGAATGTTGAAAACTCAGACGTCCGAGGCAAATGCTGACACTTTAAGACGACCTTGAAAATGACCTTGGACACAATTTTACCAGCTTTGAAAATTTTCATTTTACCAACGTTCGCGTACAGGCCCCTGTGGGATAGTGTTTTGAGCGCTTGCAAATATTTTTCACAGACATAAAGCAGACATGTCGTACTCAAACCTAGGTATATTGACATCTTATGAGAACGCTTGAAATTGACCCTTAGCAAAAACAAAAAGTCCATGCGCAGGTTAGCAGACAGGGTGACCCCTGCGCGTGACCTCTGTAGGTGGGCCAATGGAAATTTTACTTTCATGTTACAGCTCAATCTATTTGCTGACGTATACAACACGCGCAGTAAACCGAAAGTAGCCATAACGTGATGTACAGTGTTTACAAAAACACATGCATGTCTGTCGAGTGTGTAACAAAATATGCCGGTGTGCAAAGGATATCTGCGTTAAGAAAACTAATAAGCAAGACAGACCTCACTGGAAATCAAGAAAAGCACCAGTCAGGTAAATTCTGTTGTTTTCTAGGAAAAACTGACCTACGATGGAACAAATACGATCAAGATGTGCAAATATTGATCTTCTATATATTGACGTCAGTCAGCTAAAACAGCAATTAAATCACTGTAACAGACAGACAAACACTTTGTGTACGTGTTGAACGAGACAGTCGACGTTTAGTACTCGGTTATGTGTTAGTCTTTCAGTCAACAAAGCCAATTACTTTGTCTTTGTTAAAATCTTGTGACACATTAACATTTCTTATTGCTCTTTCTTTAAGGCGTACAGCGAAAGAAATATTCTTCACAGACAATTTCAAATCAATGTAAAGCAAGAATGAAATTGATCACATTATCGCTTGCTTTATGCTGTTGTCTAACGACTATGGTTCAGCCTTCATCTGACAAGAAAACATGTAGAGTTCTTAAACGAGGACTTTGTAAGCACATATTGTTTTCAGGTTTTAGCTATTAGAATCGATTGTCTGTCGTCCTCCCTTCGTCCTTCGTCCGTTAATATTTTGACATCATCCCTGAAACCACTGGGTCAATGCTGATGAAACTTAGGAGGGATGTCCATTGCATAAAGTTCTACCAATTTTTTAAAACATATTCCATTTTATTCAGAGCTTTGGTTGATTTTGCAACAAATATAACCACAAGGCCTAGAGCTTAGATATTTTGCATGTAGCATTGCCTAGTTGACGTCTAGCAAGATAGCTCAGATCATGACCCACGGATCAAAATTGACCCCACCAAGAGGGTCACTTGATATTACATAGGCTAAAATAGGGAAACAAAATAAGGGTCTTCTCTGAAAGGCCTTGAGCTTAGATATTTAGTCTACAACATTGTCTATTGGACCTCTACTAAGTTGGTTCAAACATTGCCCCGTGGTCTAATTTGACAAGCGAATATAACACATTTATTCGTCCATCATATTCATTAATCAATATGTGCATACAACATTGGTTGTATATGTAAAGTCACAACTTTGATCACTGTTATTCATTTGTCTGAAAACAGCCTCTATTTAACTGACACAGAGAGTGTTGAAATTTAATATGTCACGTGCTATTTTATATGTTATTAAGCAATACGAAATGCACAGCCATCTTAATTATAACATGGTATTGTTTGGTATAGTGTAGCTTTGATTGCACTTCTGTTCCAATTTAAACTGGAACATGGTTTAGATACAAAGTTATGAATCGCCTTCAGTACTAGGTTTTATTTGTATAACTAAAAACTCTCATGCCCTACATAAATACATTGACTTTTCTATAAAACCCAGTGCGTTTAAGTTAATTACTAAGTAATCAACAAATTTTAGTTCATGCGGTTCGTGCAATGTAACGTGCCAAGGTAAACCATTTTAGATGCAATATGAAATCAGCTAGGACACAATTATTGACATTATTTTGTTATTCATACTTTTTTTTAAATGTTCTTCGCATTAATTCGTTTCACAACTTTTGGAAATGCTATTAAACTGTAGTTTTGTGGTAAGGGCGGCTGACTTGAATAACATAAATAGTAACTGACTAGGGCCCATGACTACGTTCCAACCACTTTATATGTGAGAAAAAAATCTTGTATTTCCATGACACGATGATTAGGTAAAGTGATCGTGCGTAATCATATAAAGTAGCGTTTAACAGGATATTAAACATAAAAAAACACGCGTGTACATTTCCTGTATTAAATTGTTTCGTTAGCTCTCTTGTTAAAGTAATCAATGTGAGTAGCTGTTTAGATCAATATAGCTTCAAATAAACTCAAAACGTAATAACATGTATACATTTAAACTGTCACAGTACTAAAGTATGTCTTGCTGGAGTTAATTCACAGTCACATGTCGAGAACTCAGAAAACCAGGACCATTTGATTAATCTCTTAGACACTCAGACTTAAAGAAGTGTTCAGGAATATATTTGCCTTTCTATATACAGATATAATGCGTTATTTTTGTAACGATATGTTACTTAAACTGCAGCTGAACACCTCCTCAAAACAACCGACCAGCTGTTAACAATAATCTTTTATCTATATCCTCCCAACAATCAATGGCTTGATTGCATGAAAACTATTTTGTGTCATAAATCTATCAAATATGACATACTGGCTGCGAGCAAGTTGTGAGTTTATGACTCCTTAAATTATAACTGTAATCAATGTACATAGGAATCGTGTTTGCTACAGTTCTAAGAATATATAGGTCGTTTGACATGAAGAGAACAACTGGATAGTTTAATGTAAGAGTTTGTGAGACTTGTCGCATATAGAAGCAGATCACTTAAACAGAATTGTCTTATTATGCACCACATAGAAGATGGATGGGTATATTGGTTATCACATGTCGGTCGTCGGTAGACAAAGCCTTGTCCGGTCAATAACTAGAGAATAATTTGGCCGATGTTTCCCAAACTGTGGTAGGTTCGCTGTAATTACGAAAGGATGCCCCTATTGATTTTGAGAAAACAGGTCATGTTCACAGTGACCTTCATTAGGAGCAAACTTGTCCGATCAATAATCAGGGATTGTATGTAGCTTAGTCATGACAATTAGATTACCCTTATTGATGTTGAGGTCAGCAGATCAAAGGACAAGGTCACAGAAACCTTTAATACAATACACATGGAATCAGTAAATAGAGAACGCTTTGATCTAGTACCCTAAACGTTTGTAGGTAGGTTGGTCGTGGAGATCACCAAATCGGTTCTGAGGGCAACAAGTCAAATGTCAAAGTCACAGAGACCTTTAAAACAGAAATTTGTTCTGATCAACACATAGAGAAGGCTTTAGCCTAGTGTCTTCAATCTTTGTAAGTATGTTGGTAATGACGAATCTATGATCCCTATTGATTTTGTGGTCAAAAGGTCAAGGTCATGTGACTTTAATTGCAAAATAACTGATTGACTAAGTGGCCGCCGTCTCAGGGCATACAAGCTTTAACAGCTTAATTTGTTGCTTTATCATATTGATACGTTTTTCAGGTTTAGTCAGGAAATTAAAAAAAACAACAAATATTGAAGGCTAACAGAAGGAAATTTAATGTTGAAACAAGAACAAAATAACCTTGTGTTGAAAAAGAACTAACCTATAAGGCAAATTTAATGTTGTAAATTTTCAAGAAATTTGCCGAAAATTTGAACTAAAGAGTTGTTTTAAATAGAAAAAAGATAACTATTATCCTAGATTGAAAGATTATTAAATGTTAGTTTATTTCTTGCAATTTATACAGTACTTTGGTTCTTGTGTCTCAAAATAATACATAAATAATTGATGAATGTCACAAAATTTGAACTGTGAAACCACAATCATTTATTTGATAAAGCTTTTGGATTCTTCATTTGCAGATGTCCATAATGCCATTGTACGAGCAGTGTTTGTCCTAGATTTTTACAGCGAAAACTACTGTTAAACTTGATTTAAATAATAGAGCATAATTTTTATTAGAATTAATATGGTAAGATGTACAGTACCCATAAGCATATTATGTTGTACATGTAGATGAAAGGAAAAATTGTGATCGTTAACAAGATTAATAAGAATAAAATAAGTTTTTACATCATTCATATGCGATCAGTTCCAAACTGTAAATACAGTTTGATCATTTACAAACACTCGATTTCAGAGCAAATCTTGTAGCTTTATGTTTATTTAAGACCTTTACCAACAGAGCGTAGGTGCAATTATAGTGCTTTTGAGAAATGTACAAAAAGATGATAAAATACATTAAAACTTACTAATTAATACAATGCACTTCGAAACTTTATAAAATGTATGTGTTCAATACAGATTATAATTCTTGCAAATAGTTTTCCATTATAAAAGTGGACTTTTCTACTTCATTGTACATCTCTGTCAAATTATCAGAAAGCTACTTTAAGTAAAGCATTACTATATCAGCTTCTGTTTGTGATAAACCTGCACGCACGTGTCTTAGCTTCAAAGTTGAATGCTCTCTTGTTGTAGATTTTATTTTCACAGTTGGTGTAATATACCCCCATTGAAGTGTTATACATGTGTAAGTAATTATGTATTTTAAGAGTTATTTCCGATGATAAACTTTTATCGAAACTGTTTTGAGAAACCAATACCTTTGCGTGATCTAAAACGGTTCTGCTAGATGTAGTTCGTGTAATGTTTCGTAATGTAGAGTTGTGCATAATTGTGCATAACATGCACTATCAAAACAACTCTGGCATAGTTTTGACAATCATCTTTGATCTATTATTTTTCTTCTCTCTTTTTTCGGGCTCTCCGTTTTCTAAACGACATCAGTTATGGCATCTACTATTCCCTAAAATACAAGAATGTATATATTATATGCATTAACGATTTACTAGTCAAGAAAGAGCCTTAGAACAGTTTTGAAAAAGAAACGTCTTCCATTATTGTAACTAGCAATTTATAAGAACAGTTACACGTGTGTTTTTTAAATAAAAATTCTAAATGATGGTTCTTAAAATAATGAAATTAATAAAATTTACTCGAGCTGTGAAATGCAACACGTATATGATTATTTAGTTACAACCATACAAACGGTATTGAATGGTCGGAATTCACAGAAAACAACAGATCAAGCACTGTACTAACCCAAAGAAAGATTGCGAGTTCAGAAGTAATCGATATTAACGTTTCTTCACTTTAATCAAATCGACTACATTTGGCAGTTCTGGGTCAATGACGATATAGCAGCAAATCTCTTCGTACTTAGTACAGGCACGTGTCTAAGTTTTGCAATTTTAAGTCTACTACTAAACATGATACACAGTTTGGTATCCATTCCAAAAGGACCAAGCTCTGCATTAAATCTTGTTAAGGACCAATATTATTATGAGGGGTGAATTATTGTGTGGTAGATAACGTTTTTCGGTTTATGCATCTTGTGTAAGTTGTTATGGAAAATGTTTCTCATCATTACGCAAAAGCATTTTGCAGACTGTGTGAGAATAAAAACCTAGTAAACTTCTTGTTATGGTAAGCGCGGAGTGAAATAGACTTCATCTCTATGCTTTCTAGAGCTTGTTGTTTGACTCTATAAACAATGATTATTTTCAATCATGCAATATATTTTCTAAACAAAACATGACTAAGTGTAGGCAATTAGAGCTCCATGCGAACCAACATTAACATTGGGTATCTCTTACAATATTTGAGTTATATTTAGAGTTATTCCTATAGTGTTTGTAAAAACAATGCGTTTGATATATACTGTAAACGTTGACTTAACTGCAAAGGATAAATATTGGAGGATCTTGCTTTGATTGCAACTTGGAGATAAACGAAGGAGTGGTGTGCACTTCTGGGTGCTATGGGGCTCGTTTTGGGGAGGCTGCGTTTTTGGTATGTGGCATTCCCTGTTTGATATTATTTTTGTTTTTATTTAATATCTTATTTATCGATTCCTTTACCGCAGTACACTGCCTCTTCTGCTTTATTTTAAATTTTGCCTGTTTCCATATCATCATTGTAACATTAATGTTTGTACATTTTAATTTGTACATGTAGTATAATGTTGTACTTAATTGTCTTACACTTGAACACATTCCGGCAACCCGTGAACAATTTGGACATATGAATGGTTTTAATTAATTAGCAAGAGACTGATATTTTACAAAGTTTAAGTTCAAATAGTCAATTGTGAGATCAAATGAGAAAATAAAAGGTCCTATTCAAATTACATGCATCAGTAATAACCACGTCTTGGCCTCATAACAAACTGAAAATGAGTAGTGATGTGCTACAGAATGTACAGTTGCACTGAAAACGTTGGCTAAACTTGGCTATTCTGGTCACTACACAAACCCGTGTGCATTTTGTTTCATTCAAGGCTTGAAAGTTTGTATTTAATTTATTAAAAGGACATACCCTATAACTGACGTTTAACCAAGACAGTTCAACATGTAATAGATTTTTGCAAATTTCGACCTTTGTTTTTACTTTCGTTGTTGATTAATTTTACATTTTGTACTTGAATATATCATTTTGGAGTTGTTGGGTTTTTTCACCTGAAACTGTGAGCGAGTAGCTTTAAACATATTTAAGGTTTAATAGGATTCATCATGCCTTCAAACTGCCTATAGGACATCTATATAATGCCTGCCTGGTCGATATTAGCTTTTACACTATTTAAACTCTCTCACAAAAATAGTTCAATATAAACAACATGGTCTAGACTATATGTAAGATGGTCATAATCAGTTAAAAGCTGCAGGCTCAAAGGCAACATCTTTGCACGTATAAAATAAACAGTAACAATATTTTCTTTTGTTCGCTAAGACGGGTTGTGCTCAAATAGTATCATAGTTGCCGTATTTCAGGTCTTGTGTATGGAGGTTGCTATTTTCAAACGGCAACCAAAACAAACACAATCTTTACTCATATTGAATCCTTTCTAGTATATACATTAAACTCCGTATATATCAAACCTGGATATAGTAAAATTCCGGATATAAAGAACGACTTCATGTTCTTGAAATGTCTTCGTAAGTGTGCGAGTGTCACTTGATCAAAACATCTAAGTTACAATTGTTTCATATACTTTTTAAGTCATTAATATTGCGACATGTTTAGATTTGATATATTAGATAATATAAGAAATACTTCATATACTAGTGTGTTGACATACTGTCATATCTTTCAAATTCAAAATAGCTCACTTCAACGCAGACTCAAGCATGCAAAAATACAAAAGATTTATGGTGTACAAACCGTGATAGATCAGGAAAAGTAAAAGTTTGTTGAGACAAAAACATACTCGAAAGTACAATATCTTTGTCTTTTATTTTATTTGTTACTGTGTTCGACTTCCCGACAACATTTTTGGAGTAATACAGGAACATTCAAAGAATGTATGGATGTCTGCAAAGTCTGAATCTATGTAAAATATCTAGTAAAAAAAGGATAAAAAGACCTCTTAGAAGAGATTGATATGAAAACATACATATTTACGGACAACAGACACACAAATTCGTCGTTTTTGAACTGTAATGCATAAATAAGACAATCATGGGAGAGGATTGGAAGCGGACACGGTTTGCTTGATAATCTTTGTCAATGTCAACAATATATTCTTCTTGTACAACTTTATCCTATCTTCTGTAGTTGCCTGTAGAAACAATTGGCATGATAAACGATTCGACAGGGTTTTATAGTGCGTGCACTGCCTCTAAAAGACTTACTGAATATATCCGTGAGAGCCACTCGAAACCTTGTACCGTTTCTGTACACTCAAACTTTAAATGTAGATAAATAAAATGGATAAATAAAATTATATAACATATGGGTCTTCAGCAACAATTCTTTGGAAGGAGTATAGTAAATCATTGTTAAGCATTTTATATACATATGTGAAATGTTCTTTTTTAATGAAGTTTAATCGTTTTAAGTTACATACCATCTGCACGATAGAAATTAGCTGTTAACGTTAAAATATCATTTATCTTCCACAGACAATCAATGACTTGACTACATGAAAAACAAATTTCTGTGTCATTAATTTAATATGATTCATATCTGAAAGCGATTTTATGTTTTAAACTGCATTTACTGTTATTAATGTTCTTAGGAGTTTTTCTCTATTGGTCTTTGGGAAAATGTAGGTCACTTGAGAATCTGAGACTCTCTATAATGTTGCGAAACTTGCCGCATACAGAAGCAGATCTCAAATTTGGTAGGCGAACCCCAGAAAATTTTGAATTTATAACAAACGTCTTAAGATACATTTATTTTAGCGCGAACAAACTTATATTTCGTTGTTAAAGTCCAGCCGAATTTTCAACACATCAAGACGAAGTGTCGCGCGCAAGACTCTGGTCCCTAGCTCAAAGGTCAGTGTCACACTTGGAAGAAATATTCTATTAAATATGATTGTAATGTACAAGTGGTCGTCAAGAAGACTTGTCGCGCGCAAGACCAAGTACCTAGCCCAAGGGTCAAGGTCATACTTAATGCTAAAAGTCGTGAGATGCTATGATGTCCTAGAAATATGCTTGAAGTTTACAGATGAACGCGTCGGGCTGTTACATGAATGGAGCGATTTTGAAATGTCCACCATATCAGGATAAAGTGTCGTGTGCAAGAACTAGCTATCTAGCCCTAAGGTCACGGTCATACTTGGGGATCAATCTGTATGGGATGGTTGACAAAAGGTCATTGTGTAAAATATGTATACCACACTTTGATTATTATCCATTTTGGCAATAAATAGTTAAGCAGTACACAAGAACATATTCAAGTGTCACTATATCGGGGGCATTCGTAACTTACAAGTAACAGCTCATGTTTTTTTTAAAAAAAATTTTAATTCTTTTTGTTTTATAAATTCAGGTTTAAGTGATGAAAACACTGAATGAGTTATGGTACTAGTCTGACTGTTATACATACAAGAATAGATATGTGTACAAAGGTTTCTGTGAAGTAGGGAAGCCTCAAACTGTAATATAGCAGAATCAATTATTTAAGCGATTTGTTTCGGTTTTCAATTTTTGGTTTCAATGGTATGTTCACAGCACAAGTTCATGCATGTTGATTAAAACAATCAAATAAGGCACAGTGGAGTTTTTAACTTGGCTAGATATAATGTATACGTAGAAACATATGTTTTTTTTATTTTTCAGCTTTCTACCAAAGTTACTAAGATAAACAGCAAACTAGATAAGTCTGTTTCCATGAGATATCACATACAGAGCTACCATTTTGAAATTAACCAGAATTGCTTACTATCGATCTATAAATCTAATTAAGGAATCCTAGAACTGCTTATAGATAGATAATTGCCAAATACACAATTATAGGTACGTCTTCCATCAACAGAGCTGATAGCTTTATCTTTATTTGAGACTCGTCTCAGCAGAACTGTCTCACATTTGAAATGCCTTTTGACAATATATAAAACATACGACCATTCGTTTTCAAAAACTTCAATTAAGGCAGTTAAATTCGAAACTCTTTCACAGTGTTGTAAAACGTGATTTAATTATACTACTTCAGGCTTTAGTCATGTATTGAATTGTATCGTTTTTATAGGTCAACGTTTGCATGCAAATTGGCTATGAACAACTTTTATTCGTCTTTACTTTTGATCTAAAACCTTTGTCCATCTGACTGTCATAAAAAGATATGTAATTATATATGTTCGCAAACAAGATAAAAGAAAAATGGGAACGTCATCCACGACCAGTTCTATTTAATCTATTTTATTTAGTAGCTTTAGGACATTGTATCTTTGATACTTTTTTCTTTTACTACTAAATGTATAACAACACTGGCACATGTCTTAGCTCAAAAACTGTATGGTTAGCTCTATTATAGATTTTACTGTCTGAGCTAGACACTTATACCCTAGTGAATTTCTTTTTTAGTTGAAAGATTGCTGTCATAACACGAATGTCCTTTCTGCAAGAAACATTTCTGGAACCAATGCATGTTAAGTGAAGAGATGGATGTCCAAACTTTTTTCTGTACATGTAGTTCTGAAAGAGTTGCAACAGAAATTTGTTTTGCATTTTATATTTAAACATTTGGTGAAAATCTGCTTTATGTCAATATATCACATTCCCTGGCTCTTTTTTAAGCATTATAAATGTAGGTATAATGTTTTCGTTTTCTCTTTTACCATATAAAGCTTGAACATTTATTCGTTAGATTATTATTATTAAATGCTTGTCTTGATATATTGGCTATAACTAAAAACTCTAAAATGCAAAACAAATTTCTTCACGATAACTAGATCCGCCATCCACACACAATAGCAACATTACCCTGAAGGGAAAGTTACTGACTGAAACAGCTTGTGCAAAAAACATTTTAGAAGAATATGTTGAAATAGAGACTTAATTGAAAACGGGACAATAATCCTGTCCTCGATGGTATTGTATGTCTGCGTTTTACATCAACATGTATGAAATAACAACAAATAAAAAGGAGCTACTTTTAGTGCATCAGTATCTACATAGCTATATTTATTCATCACGATTCTTTGGGATTGTATTTTGACGACATCTGTATAGATAAACTTGATGAAAAGACTGTCTGAGAATGGTGTTGTGAAAAGAAACACGTTTGTAGACATTGCGTTGATCTATAATACATCATTATAGAAAATGTCTGCAATATTAAATGTGATGGCAAAGAAGATTTTGTAACACAATTTTGTAAATTGTAGCTTTGTAGGCATCTATAGGTACTGTTTTAGTGTTTACTTAATCTGACATCTTGTACTTATTTGTAAAACATTTATATATCTGCTAACTCCATACTAATACAAAAGACTTTTAAGATATAAGTTAGTGTTGATATGTGTTATTAGACCACACGATATTAATACTTAAAGCGTTTATAGTAAATATATTATAAAATAATTGATTTAAAAGGCTGACCTGGGCCTAGGTAAAACGCCAATTAAAATTGTCCAAAGCTTTCTGCCTGAACAATACAGATTCTTTTTAAGTTGATATTAGATAGCAATCATTCCTCTCACTGCATTTACAATTTATCCTTGTTATAAGATAAAACAGTTGTTTGTATTAACCGTGACTCCTGTGCAATGCTATGTGAACATTGTTCACAAAGAAAATCTAGATAAAAACAATGACCTAACTGTAAGTAATATGAGTAGTGTTTCAGTTATTTACAGGCAGGTTTAACCTTACAATTGTTCCTTGGAGAGACAAGCACTTGACTGCCGACTCTCTTATATTAAGAATCATATTGGTATAAGGGCTTGTGCCATAGTCATTGAGATGTTTAATGATAGGTAAAAGTAACTTTATATGAAGTGAAATGCATATAAAATTCGTTAGCTTTGAATGTATATTGTGATGATAAAAATTAGGACAACTCTTGTTTGCATGGCTTGTAGTCTTTCCACATTACCCTGTCCACTCTTCTTCATACTGGAAAGTGCACACAAAATACACGCCTTTATATTTATGATTTTTAGAGTTACTGCTCTAAGTATAGTTTAAGTTAATCTGATAAATACTTCTACGATAATTTACATCAGAGGAAAAGGGAAATCAGGTTGTTTTTTTTTTTTTGTAAGTAATGAAAAAAGTGTTGCTATTTTCAATCAAAGCTGCCATTCGGGGAAGAGTGGTGTGTTATTTTATAATAGCAGCTCTTGATGTATCTTCAGACCGCGAAGTAAATCGTTGGTGATATTGTTTAACTTTGCCGTTGAGTTCAGATGACTATGTTACATCACACAAGAAATTGTTGCTTGAAAAATGTGTTGTATGTCATATCCTGTCGAAAAGTCAAGTATCGGTTCTCCTTAAAAGAACATTATTAAGCAAGGAAATAAGTGTCTGAAAATAATTCCTTTTAATATTACATTCAACCAAGAGAGAATCATTGAGTGTGTTAACAAACATATCATTACGTAACCACCTTTACATTTTGTTTTAAAGATTTGACCAACTAGAGTGCCAAACTGTGACATAATACGCCCTTCAGGGATATTTCGTATAATTCAAAAAGTAACGATCAAAAAGTACCCACGGCGATTTGGCTAGTTATCAAACTTAGAATGGACATTATGATGAAAGACATTTTCACTTGATTTATTGAAGATCGGATAAAGCCAATTTTGGAAAAATTTAAGGGCCATTTTCCGAAAGAACCTACGGCGATTTGGCTGGGTATCGCAGATGATCCAGGCATTATGCCTACACTCGTGTTCAGCAAGTTTGGTGAATATCAGATGAAAACTGTTAGACTTAGAGAGCATAGAACGCGTTTTATCCCGCCGACCCGCCCGCTCTCCGCAGTATTCATAGTACACGTCCCTATAGGCGTATAAAAAGTAGAAAATTACTAGTAACTTGACTTTTTTGGATTATCTGATTGCCAGATATGATTGGAATGCACATAAACGCTGTATTTTCTGAGCACACGACATAGTTTCTCAGATTTCTATTTCACATTACCTATCAAGACGCTGTTTTACTTGGACCGGCTACATCTTGCTTTTTCAGTTGCGGTTTTGTTTTCGTGCCGCTTTTGGACATTCATACTTTCCTATCCGTTTAATCAAATACATGTAAGTGAAATTGTGTAAGGGCGATTATTTGTGTGGGCCTCGGTAGCTCAGTGGTCAGGGCAATGACGCCGGAACGGGTAGTCCCGGGTTCGAATTTCAGCCTGAGCACGAGGTGGGTCTTTGGGCAAAGACAAAGACACTGAAGCAACACGTGCCTCAGTCCACCAAACTGTAAATGGGTAGCAGTGATTAAAAACTCGCTGCCTCTCTCTCGCGAGGTGATGTCTGAGCGCTTTTCAATAAGCGACAGAGAGTTCTCCCAAATCGAACTAAGGGCGATTATCACGCGTTCTTACTCCTGTGTTATGTCTTCCGTAATTACTCTCGCGCGTTAATGTGAAGTTCTTAATACATCAAGTTTGTGTTCCACTCGATGGTGCGGCTAAAGTTCCAAATGCAATGTCCCTGTCTCTTTGTAAGTTTTCAAGTACAAAGTGCTCTTCAAATTTCCATCTTTGACAAAGATGTCTAGATAGTCTAGCACTCTATTTATTTTCTCTCTTTGCAGTAGTGATCGTCAAGTCAGGATATTCGCTGTTGATGTGCCCGGTGAATTCCTACAAAAACATAGTCTGAAGCATTATAGCCGCCTAGCGTATCACAATAAATAAACAAGAAAACAACCGAATTAATACAAAATATTTCGAACTTGATTTATAACAAATGGCACAGCTCTGAAACTGTGCCAGGAACCAATTTATATCATACAGCGTTGTATTGGTGGAAAATTGATGGGAAAGAATCATTGCACATGTAATGGGTATTATTCCAGAACGAATTATGACAAAAAGACAGCATGAAATTATTGGAGAAGAAATTTTATTGAAATACGAGCTACAGATACAAGTCTGTATACACATTCATCTATATTTTAGTTGTTTTTATGTGATTCTATTTGTCTAATTGATTTATTTGCGAATGTTTAATTATTGTGAGTTAGTCCTTGTGAGCCAAATAGGAAAAGTTTCCTAAGTTAATATAATCCTTTTAGCAATTTACCAAAGCATTATTATTTCTAACAAAAACTAGAAGCTATCTGTTTTATATATGAGGTAATGTGGTTCGTACATAACCAGAAAAACATGTTATATGATTATCAGTAAAGAACTGACAACAGACGCCAGGCATAGAACATGACAAATAAATGTCATTTTCAAGAGTCAAGCGTGTATGATTTGAGGAAAGCAGTCCTCGGAAAAGTGCGGACTTGGCTAGTGAAACTCTCAAGGGCAACACATATCTTGTTAGTTCAAAATTCAGTTTCTGCCGCACTTGTTCCATTTAATCAAGCTGACGAAATGCTTTTAGTTTCAATATGATTATTGCAAAACATAAAATCCAGTAATAACGGTTAATCAAGGAGAGGATGAAATTCGTCTCCCCGATGTCTAAATGTTCTATAACTGTGAATATTTCGCCTAAATTCCATTCGTGACGTGTGCCTGTCTCTCTGTATTAATTATTGCCCAAGTTTGTCCAAGAGAATTGTTAAAAAATAGAAAATGCTTCCCAACTTTGATAGAAAACACGATGTAATATCTATATTTATGTATACGAAAGGCATTATTATATATATATTATATATTTGCTCGTACGCACGATCAAGTTTACATGGGTATTCCCTAAATTAAGCAGATTATTTTCTCCAAACCTCAACAATGAGCTAAATGTATGCAAGTCATTAAAGAATAACATATATTGTGAAAAGTCTCGTTTACGCACGGTATGTCAATGTAGCGTCGTTTAATATAAATAGCTTATAATGTTTCGAAGATATTAATCACTGATTTATACTTTTAAAAACAATATCATTGTTATAACCACAATATCGAAGGCTTAGGGCGAAACGGTTGTAACTCTAGATAACTTCTCTGGAGTTACGACCGTTTCGCGCTCAGTCTTCAATAAATGAATCTCTATAAGAGCAAAGAAGAATTGAAATACCACCATTTTTGTTAAGAATATTTTCATTTAATCTAAGACTCAGTCGATCTTGTGATAAAATCTACTATGTTTTAAGTTTCATTTTTAAACACAATTCAACATGGCCATTTTGAAGGGTGATATAAATTTACGTGATATAATTGTATTACACATGCTTGAACTATGTTACATGTAACTATGTTCTTGTCTAAAAACAGTAGAATACGCATTTCCCTAGCACAATTTTAATGTCAACTGAGTATATTAATACACAGTAATTATTATTGTTGCCATCATGCCATGATTTATATGCAGTAGGGTTAATATCAATATGCTGTTCATTGTATTTACATACGACTGAATAAATCATCTGTTCTGTTCGGTTCGGTTCAGTAAATCTAACACAAACGATGGAATTGGATAAGTAACTGGGTTAATTAATCGCATATGTTTAGTATGACATGAACCTTGCACCTGTATGTTAAGTTTAGAGTATTGTTACATGTATATACATTTTGTTTGTACTTTTGTAGGTAATAGTATCCAATGAGCATTCTTCGTCAGTTGGTCCAATAAGGTTTAAAAATCTACAGTTCTCGTGGTCATATGACAAGCTATTACTTTAGTTGTCTGTCCTTGCTTTTGCCATATCATTACATACTTTACATATTTTTTGTTTATTTTGTATACAGTTTGCTAATTAATCTATGTGATGTGAACTTTCGCATCTCAACTAGAATTAACACCTGTTTTCTCACTTGATTCTGCAATACACAGTGTTTATAAATTTAAATTGATATTAACATATTGTCACAGACAATTGGAACATGTCATTTACTTAAGACATCTTGACTTTAGGCTTTTGAGCGAATTGTAAAACAGCTATAGGCATCAACATGCTATTTTAACCAGCCTTTACTATAAACTTGACAAAAGTAACCACAACTGGTTCAATTAAAGGTTTTACAGCTCAACGATACTTTCAAATTAAACCTTATTTATAGTTTGTTTAATGAACGTAAGGAGTGTCTGTAAGAATCTTAAAGAAATTAAAATCCCATTCTGTAAAAGCACGAAAGCAAAATATTGCCAATTTTACATTCATTAAAAACAAATGATGAGTGACAAATTGCCTCATTAACGCATTCAGAGTCTGATGTGATCATTATACTAACGATTTGAACTTCTCTTTAACACCGATTGCATTTGTACAATTTGCATTTAAAGTTATAAATCATTAAGACTGGTTTTACATGCCGACGTTGTATTGTGGTAGGCCATTCGAAGAAGCACCATTAACTGCGTTGCTTTTATTTGTCGTGACATCTTGGTAATAAGTGATAACTTTATAATGCTATACTTGTTTATCTTTACTCTTTTCATGTGTCATTTTATTAGTAATTGCACGCCAACTAGACTCACAACATATACAAGCACGCACGTACGCACGCACGCACACACACACATACGATAGCAAAATTTTCCTTAAGGGATAGCTGTTGACTGAAACAGCTTGTGCAAGAAAATATATAGACATCTGTTGAAATGAGTATATTGAAAACAAGATAATATTCTTGTCGTTGATTGCATTGTTAGCCTGTGTTCGATTTTTGCAACATGTTTGAATAATACAAAATAAAAAGGAGCAACTTTTAGTGCATCAGTATCTACAAAGCTTTATCTTGAAATAGCGATTCTTTCGGAGAGATGTCTGACAACATCTGTGTAGATAACAAATGATGAAAAGGCTGTCTGAGAATAGAATGATGTGAAAAGAAACACATTTATAGACATAACACACGCAAATGCGTCGTTCCCTAGAATGTCATCAGTGTAATATGCAAAAGTTTGATACAATCATGGAGAGGTACGACCGAGTAATCGGACTAAGGTTTGTACCCTATTACCCTTGTGAAATACTAGCATATATAACAGTTGTTATGTGTTGGTGAACAATTAGTATTGTGTTATTGACCATACTTGGCATTTTGTCTTGTGTGTAAGAGTATTTTAGTTATATCCAGGCGGGGATTTACCTTACAATTGTTCTTTGGAGAAACAAGCACTCTACTCTTGAGGACTGTCCTTGATTAAAATTGGAGAAAGGTCAGTCATAAAAATGCATTGCTAGTGTGTCAGTGCTTTGATGGTTTGAAGATACTTTTATACCCCTTCACAGTTTTCGGAGTGTACTGGATTTACCATGTATGTCGATCGCGTGTCCGGTCTGGCTTATGGTCGGTCTACATTTATATAAAACGTAGTTTGTGGAGCGAACTCCTTCATAATTATTTCAAATGGTTGCAATGAATAGTAGATGTACAAGATATGTTTATGCCCTTTTAACACAATTCTTTGTAGCATAGGAATATTGTTGAGCAATGTCCCCCTTTAATTTTGAAAGGATTGTAGTGAATAATTGGTACACATTATAAACATTGATAGTATATTTACAAGACATGATGTTAGTTTGTATCCATCAAGATGTTGCAGAGTTATGACCATTCAAACTCTGACAGTTCTATTGTTAAGATTTCATGTGACAGATCGTTTGTAGAGGGATGTACACATAATTAACACCAATAGTAGATATGCAAGACACACTGTTTGTGTATATCCAGTAGGTGTTGCGGAGTAATGCCCTTTTAAACTTCGATATTTGTATTGCATAAGTTTCATGTATCGTAGGTAGTTAAGGGAGCTATCTCTTAGAAAGCGACAAAGCGACAAAGCGCCAGTGCGAGGCTATTTAATCAAAACAGTGATAGCTCTAGTTTTCAAACTTTTCGTACATGTATATGTCCGATCTAGGCAAGACATTATTGCTTCAAAATGAAGTTCTGTATCGCATTAAAACTATGAAAATACTTGGTTATTTATAGTAAGTGAAATGTCATATCATGGAAACGAATGTATGCCATTAGGTCCTGGTCAAATCCAGTCAAGAAAAAGATACTTGTGTCACACAGAGTCAAGTACTTAGCTTTTATTGTCTTATTCAATCAAAATATTAATGTTTGAGTGTGTATTTAAATGTAAAAAACAGTGTTTGAAAGTGATGCATCATGTAACAATTTAGCATGAAACTAATGCCAAAAGGTGTTTATGCACCCGCTTAGAGGCAGCGGCATACAGAGATCGTAACGTCCGTCCGTCATGCTTCATGTATTTATATACAATAATGAGAGGAAATGTAGTGCAAAAGAACTATAACTCTAGCTTAATTAATTTTGGAGTTACACTTGCTTGTACAGATAATGAAGGGAGTCATTTGATACTTCATACTTTGGTAGAGGGCAATGAGAAGACGTGCATTGCATAAAATAAAAATGACTTAAGATTTATTATCTTAAGAGTTACCGCGCTTACTCTTGTTTCACTTATTTAAAGAAAAGGGCTCTACATTGTTTAGAGTAAATCAGAGAAAAATAAGAAATCATATTTTATTTCTATGCATTGAAATAAGTCCTGCTAAGTCATCGTAATCATACTGGTGTGACAGCTCTGTTACTTTTATTTTCTGTTGCATGACTATGTTACACCACACAAGAAACTATTGCCTGACAGATGCGCTGTGTGTAACATCCTGTCGAGTGACGAGTGCTTTTTCTGCCACTCGCTTCTCCTTATAGGAACTCCTACCGAGCAAGAAAATTAGCGTTTGAACAGGATACCTTTTTATGTTACATTCAATCATCGTGTGAGTTTACTAACATATCATTACCATATTTCGATCCTACAAACACTTGTACAAAAAATATAATCAAGAAGTAGATAACTAGTTCATGGTCTATCTCAGATTATCTGATTTCCAGATTTGGTTTGAATGCACATATAAGTTTTCTTGCATATCGGATTTACAGTTCCGGTGATTTTATAAAGGCGGTAAAAATCGGCCTAGCCCCCTCCTGTGCAAGACGACTCTCGTGAATTACTTGTGAAAACTTTAAAGTGCAAGACAGAAAAAAGGTTATATTATGAAACATTTGGTTCGGATGGAAATATCTGTCACCTCGGAAAACTGTTTTGTGGGAACTCGGCTGAGCCTCTATACCACCAAAATAGTGTTATTTCGATCTGAACCTAGTGTTTATGACAGAAACTGTTAGCCTGTACGGAGTACACGCCAGGGACACTCATAGTTACTCTAGTTTCAGTTATTTAATTACTTGGACATTTTGCTTTTCCACTTTGTTTTTTCCTTAAGCTTTTGGACATTCATGCTTTTCGATTAGTTAATCAATAAGACCATTATTGTTAGAGCGAATATCAAGCTTCCCTATTCCTGTGTAATGTACCACTCGACTATGTGGCCAAAATACAGATACAATGTAGTTGTCCGTTGACACAGTCGTACTAAAATTGCCATTTGCTTGTCTTTAACATAGGTGTCTAGATAGTCAAACAATCTTAAATGGTGATCGTCAAGTTTGGATTGCCGCTGTTGATGTGCCTAGTGTTTTCCTTTATAAACATGATCTGAATCACTATTAACGCCTAGCGTATCTCAGTAAATAACAAAAAAAGCAAAACCTTTCGTAGTAGATTTATATCAGCACGCTAGGTAACACTATCGATAACTATGGCACAGCTCTGAAACAGTGCCAGGAAACAATTTATATCTGAGATTAAATCAATGCAGTGTCGTATAGTGGGGAATTTGACGGGAAAGTATCATTGCACATTTTATAGATGATATTCCAGCACGAAATATGAAACAAGACAGCATGGCATTATTGGAGAAGAAATTTTCCTGAAAAATAAGAGCTACAGATACAAGACCGTATACACTTATGCTTAAAGTTCACTAACAAATCGGCATATCAAGTGAACTCTCCAAAGAAAAGGTTGAAATATTTTTTCAAAACTGCAAGTATAAAAGAACCAGAAACTCGAATCTTTTATTAGGGTTTAAGCTCCCCAGTGGTGTTTTTGCCACTGACCGTTCCAAGGCGGTGCCCCACTGTGTTCCTTTAATTGTTCGTTTTGTCCTCGTGTGTTTTTTTTTTTTGTGTGTGTGTGGTGGGTGTGTGTGTGTGTGTGTGTGGGTGTGTGTGGTGTGTGTGTGTGTGTGTGTGTGTGTTGGTGGTGTGGGGCACTTCTGGGGCTGGGGGGTGGGGTCTTTTGGGGAGGCGCGTTTTTGGTACGTGGCATTCCCTGTTTGATATTATTTTTGTTTTTATCTTTTTCTAATCGGTTTGCGAGTGTTTAATTATTGTGAGTTAGTCTTTGTGAGCAAAATAAGCAGAGTGTCAAGTTTTAGAATTTCCTTTCGGCAAAAGTCAGGATTTCACGAGGCAGGCTGTTTATAACAAGTTGCGGAAAAAAATATTTTGCTTACCTGCCTTAAATCTGACAGTGTAATATGCCGACAGGGGTATGCTGTATGTTTTACGAGTCGAAATAAAGAATAAAGATCTACTGTATATCAAATTAACATTTTACAATTAAAATTTTCATTCAAATTGCAAGAGCAAATTTGCATACATCGATTGACAGGATACAAAATTAAAATGAAACATAGAATATCAGTTTTAGATTACTGGAAATATTGCATCAGTGCATCGATTTTTAATATCATAAGAATGCATACATTACAAAGAGATTATCACTAGTGTCAAAAAGTGTTCAATTTTGTCATCAACCATAATCAAAGTAAGTTACTTTGCTCTATAATTAATTCGTTAGATCTAGAAGTGGCTTCAAATAGAAACGTCGATTTGTAAAAAAGAATAAAAACATACCTTGCAATTTTACATATACCGTTTAAACTGTCAATTTTTTGTGTAACAAATGTCTTGATAAACATGACAGTATTTCATATATGTATACATATTTAAATTTCAAAGTGTATGTTTTCGTTTGAGAGTTTGTCATTATTTAATCATGTACATTATAATGGCTATACCTGTAAAAGAAATAGAACAAGACAAGAAAAATATCTAATGTACAAGTTATTTATGTTCATCGCAGTTGTCGTTTATATCTGTGGGGACTGAAAATTGGGATTCGCAGCTGTAAAATATTCCCTGACCCAATCATAACTTTTGGCATGAAAAAGCTTTTCGACTCGTTATATAGACCTACTCAGATGTCATTAATAAATAAAGTTTCATTCTCCTGCGCCATTTGGCCAAATATCATATTTCACTAAATCACTTGAACATTTTCAAATGTGTACACGTATTACATTGCACATAATATTAGAGTCTAGGTTTAACCTTTTCATGAAAATGTTACTAACATATATTCATTCTACTCCATATCTGCTTATTGTTGCATACCAACTGACAAAGACATGGTATATTTCAAACAAAAGCAAGATGCCATTATGTTTTGTTCGAGATTATGTATCCATACACTAACAGAAAAGCATGTTTCATTGTTATTAGTAAAGAACTGACAAGAGAAGCCAAACAAATTGTAGCAGGCATAGAACAGAACAAATAAATGTCATTTTCAAGAGTCAAAGGAGTTTTATGTCAGGGCAACACATACTTTGCCAGTTCCAAAATCAATACTATTGCTCTGTTTGAAACTCTCAGGGGCAACACATAGCTTGGCAGTTCAAAAAATCAGTTACTGCCATACTTGTTCCATTTAATGAAGCTGACAAAATGCTTTTAGTTACAATATGATTATTGTAAAACATAATCAGGGTATTGAAATAATGACAGAAGGCGATTTCTAGAGATTTCAGCTTGTGAAATCGGAAGTAGGACAAGGCGCTATGTAAACAGTGTTACAGCCTGCACTTCTCTGAAAAAGTAAGTGTAAGTCATAAATATTCAGGTAAAATTAAGTGAATACAGACGTTTCAAAACGTTTTCCTCGTTTTCTATATTTACTTTCAACTTGTTTATATGCAGTAAATACTGAGTGTACTTGTCGTCCAAATTTTTTTGAACAAATTATTTAATTACGACAAAACCGTATTTCTTATAAAACGTATATTTGTACTATTTTTTTACTGTTTTGATTTTCGATTAACTTGAATTTCATCGGTCCATATTAAACGACGTATAAATGAGGTCAAATGGATGTAATAGTACTCATTCCGCTATTGAACTTGGGTGGTTGCATGGGAAGGCGCTTACAGAAAGTAAAAAAAAGTTGAAACGGTGAATGAAGCCACAGGTGAGGTACATCTCTCCGAAGAAATGCAATGCAGTCTAAATATTTCTTTCATTGTGAGTGTTTTGCCAAAATTTCTATCGAACGTTTGCGTGTCTGTCTTAATCAATTATGGCCAGGAATTATTCCAAGACTAGCTGAAAATTGGGAAAGGCATCACTACTTTGCTTCAGAAGCTCGATGTGATATTTGTATTTATTTCTTCAAAAGGCATTCATTTTGATATGTTTTACAACATACGTAGGATCAATCTTATCTTCAGTATTTGATATTGTTTGATATTCTGACGATCAGAGAATAGTTAATGCACCTTGGGTGCTGTTTTATGTACAAGTTTGTCAAAATGTTTGCTAATATTATCGTTCAAACGGATTTCATAATTTTTCAAAAGACATTAATCACTGATTTATATTTATACCGATTGAATGTATAGAACATCTATGAAAATGTCTTTAATTTTCCTAATCTACATTTGAGTCCACACCATTCCTTTAGGAATAATTTCATTTCTAGAATGTTTTCAAAGCATCTCCGGCATTTTAAACATCGCTGTTAAACACAGTCTTATGTTAAATATAAAATAAACTGCAAAACGACGGTTCGAACTAACTTACTTTTATACTTTGAATGACAGGCTGTATTATACACTTGCTTGGCATGACAGTTGTTGAATGGATACATATTATGATGCTATTATTATTTTATTGTACTAACTATGAACGCTTAGGGGAGCTGTTTATGATATCGACTGATGATAATATTGGGTAGGGAAAAGAATATTGATTACGTTAAAGACAAAAAGACAACAAGTCTTATAGGGCAAATCTCCTTACTCAGCTAGGACATTACTATCCGTGAAAAAAAGTAATGCAGACAGCTTATTTGGAAATCATATAACACTTTTAATATTTTCGCAGACGATTTGAACATGTCATTGACCTAAGCGGATTGACTAGGGGCTTTTGTGCGAGTGGATATCATAGTATTGGAAAGCAGCTTTAAGCAACTAATAGCACAACCCTCGACAAATTAAACATTAAGGAAAGCGCACCCAGATACGAATGCTATGTTTAGCTCATGTTGTTCGCTTTGTCATGCTCAGTAATGCATCTTTCTGTAACTAAATACATTGGAGTTAAACCTATAACCATTAAAAACTAGCTACAACAACAAATAAATGTCGATCATTTGACATGATTTGCAAAATAAATGAATTATGTCTTTCGAATCCTAGATATTTGAACATGTATTAAACTTGAATGACATGATCTGATTATTTTGCAATGTACAGACTGGTTTGATGGTTGAAGCACTGGAACCAATACACTTAAATGCAATAATAGCTTCGTTTGGTATTATGGTCAGTTGATCCTATTGCAGTCCGGCTCAGGGATTGGCTGAAAAAAGTACAGGGAAAACCGTAAGATTAAATGAGGCATATTACCTGATTGGTAGAAAAGGTCGTGTTTACAAATGAAAAATACTTATTTGAAAAATAAAATACAATGTCTTCTGCACGCGAATGAATATTTTAGGACTGGTTATCATAATAAATAACACTGAAATCGCCATATGAATAGAAGGTGTACACATGCGGTTTAGACCCCTAAATCTCACCTGACTGAGTGGGGTGGTTGTCTCCCTTGCCAAATTGTAAAAAAACTGGATTGGTTAAGGCCATATAAAAACAGCATTTTCTGGTGTCTGAGAGACCAATCTGTTCGAAAAAAGCAATTTCATTGGTCAACACTATAGGTGGGTATGATACAGGGTCACCTTTTGACTAGATTTATAATGTAAGTCAATGGGGAAAACAATAGGAGTATCTGACCTCATATTAAGTGTGTGTGCGTTACTTGAGATAATCGTGTGTGCAGGTTATACCAGATATGAGATGCTGGCGGTTCAAAAGTGATTAACTCTATCTGTTTGAAGAGGTTTTTTCTGCCGCGATCTTTACGTTCTCCATTTTACTTTGACTCCATACTATATGCTCTTAATATTCATAATATCCTTGATTAGACAACCTGCGTTATAACCTTTGTTCAAGGTAAGCAGGACATTTTAATTTGTTTTTCAAGGACCGGAAAAATTGTGTATATGTTCCATCCGCTGAAACTATAGATGTGAAAGCCTGTCATGCGTTCTTTTCATTGCAAATCTTATTTTTAAACATGTTTCTGAGTCAATGACTTGACCTTTGTTTTCAACGTCATATTAGGAATATTCAAATGCCTTTGCATATGTAAGTATATAATGTATACTATGCAATGTATTAAAAATTCTAAAGAAGTTCTTTTCAATTATCTTTTTCTGTGTTTTATTGGACCCTGCAGGGCATTTTAGTTATCGAAAATAAGCCAACAACTGTATATGTCTGGATATTGAGGAGTTAAGTCATACGAGACAAAACAATGCTTCGGGCGGCCATTATTTCCCTTGTTTCTACATATCTATTGATCACATTTAACAGTAGATTGATAATAATAGGAACTAACATTACATACATATTAATAAAATAAACGTTGTGATGTGTATTGCATTTTTGTACACCTGTCTACAATGTCAATGTTTAACTTGTATAATATTCTGTAATAGTCATCACTTAAAAATTATGAAATAATAAGATTTTGTCATAAGGGACGTTTTTTCAAGATGCAAATGATATATCCCATTAGACTAGTGTTAACGGTACTGTTTATGCAAATACAATGTTTTGTGTGGTACATACTACATAATCATTTATATACGGAAGCGTAAATGTAATATAAGCATTAAAGAGACGGGGGATATTTCCTGTATGTGTTTTTATTCAATAACGGTATGACTTAGGTGTAAGATATATATATAATTATATATAGTCACGTATTGATTGGTGAACGGATGGGGGTGTTAGTCGGGGCGATATATAATGTTCACAAGAAAAGAAAGAAGTATAGAAATGTAAGGTATTCCCTACGTATATATACATTAAAACAAGTTCCTAAGGCAAACAAAGATGTGGTCACGGAGTCCGTTAGGGCGTTTGACCAGTAATCACCTAACTAATAAACAAATGACGCTATTGTTCATATGCAGAACTACTATGTCAAGATGATTCGTCCAAAGATCAGTCATAGGTAGAATTACAATGATGTGCACCCACGTTGTCATTTCCTCTAAAACATCAGAAACTAGTATCTGTTTGTTCGCTCGAATCATATGCTTTGCATCTGCAAGTACAAGTCGGGAAAGTGAGCTAAAACCAATCATTTAAGAACATTGAAACAGCTATAAATAGTTATCGCATAGTGGGCAATACGCTTTTAATATGTGAGCAATCATTTTCGCATCATTAATCAAAACATTGCAGCACATTCTCTTCCGTTTTAACGTCCTAATTGAATCGATGTTTCGATCAATAAGTAATGAGTTATTCACTTAAAACGATAAAAGTTGTTTCTACATCATAAACTGTTAAATCCATAAATATTTTACGATGCAACCATTTGCAGTGGGGCAACTCTTGGGGCGTGTCCGTGGTCTATGGAACGTCCGGGATAAGAAATTGCATTTACGGAGAGGTTCGTCACGCCGACGGCTGCAATCATCTACCTCTACTGGCTCAGCAAGTACGTTTTTTTATGTTTTCTTAAATATTTCATGTAGATACTTATACTATTTAGTTATACTTGTTTTAACGTATCGTAACTGCTGTACATGTGTATGAAATATTTATTAGCAACAGACAATGAACAGCTTTTGAACGCTAAGTATATTGAAATGTTGTCATTATCGTACACTATATATCTTACTACAATTGAGTTGTAAAGCCATAAAAGAACCAATCACGTTTATGAATAATTTTCAAAAAGAGAGTAGATTTTTTGTGACATGAAGGATCAGTATCCTCTGAATTGTGGGGCACCGTAAAGGTTTTAGCATTCCTTTTGAAATTTGCTTCAATGATGCGGACATGGTGCTACATGCATTTGGGTTGGAAGACATTTGAGTATTTTACACAAAACATGGAGTTCTGAACGGAATGGTTTTCCATCTTTATAACTAGTATGCAAATAGCTTTAAGTACAATTACTAACAGCTCAGCGTACTGCAATCCGATTGACCTGACTTGTGACTAGAACAAAAAACATCAGCATGTAACTGCGTGGTAATAGGACAATGCGTTGTAGAATCGTAAACGATTATAATATATATTTAGTATTTCTGCATATTTCATCACAGTATAAGCCAAAAAGTATTCTAAAAACTACCTGAAATACTGAGGTTCAAGAAATGGAAGATCTGCTAACATCATGAAGGTCTCCAAAATCATGCTATAAGACCTTTCGTGGGACTGATATGGGCCATGTCGTTAGAAATTCATGAATGTTTTGAACACCTTGGTAACGGCTCAACCTTCGGATCCTTTAAGTCTAAACTTGACCCATATTGTCCACTTATTCATCACATTGAAATTACCAGAGGAGTATTTTGGCTATTTCGACAGAGATAAAACAAATTGATGTGTAGTAACAAGGACTGCAGAAGAAGATGTGTGTTGGCTTTCCAACAGCACTACTGAGATTATGATCTCGTATATTATCACAGTAAATTACATTATTTACATAGAAAGATTGGTTTTTATCATTCCTCCAATGACTGACGATTTTAACCGGTGATGTATAAATGGGCAGCGGTTCGCAAAGGGTTTTTATACACCCGCAAAACGATTTTTTTGGATGGGGGATAGAATGGAATCACCCAATCCTTGGTCGGCCGGCCTGTTGTCTTATGTAACCAAATCCTGTTTTTCATGTGACATACCTACTATAGCCCAGCTATGACCATTAATTCGGTTACAAAGGCAATGGAGACTCTTCACTTTGGAAAAATGCATTCGGGGATATTTAATCACAACAGTGATATCTCTAGTTTGCTGGACTTAATGTTTTAATTGATCGAATGGGTATTTCTATAGAGTACCAGTAACAACGATGTGCTATGTGTAATTAATTGCACTAACTCTTCTAAACACAGAAAAGGCCGGACAAAACATTTGTCGCTTCAATTGATAATAAAAAAGTAAAAAGACAAAATTGTCGTGAAAAATATAAAGTCGATAGACGGTTAGCAACACCTGATGCTTTCACAGTACCATTGATATTCCAACAAGCGTTGGCTACTATTACTGCCTGGTTATTCTCCGGAGACGAACGTAACATTTCAAAACGATATTACATAAAAATTTTATCATTTTGTCTTAATGATTTATCGTTTTCACAGATCGTTATTCCCTCAACCATTTCAATTCATGATGTTGCGCAAACTATTTTTGTTTCAATTACTTTACTGACCTTTGCAGACAGTAAAATATTTTAGATTTATCGTCGTTTCATATTGTTTATAAAAGTTATATAAGTCTTCGAAGTGGCCAGTTCACAGAACGTAACAAATTATTTCTCTTATTGGTATATATAAATGAAATAATACGTAACAGAAATGTTAGATTTTCAATTTTTGATTGGGAGAGTCAGAACAGATTTTTACTGTTACACAGTTTCAAATGTTTTGTGTTTGTAACTATGGCAATGTTTATTATTTTACAAGATGTAGAAGTGAAACTCAACGGTAATATCACTTTAAACCTGAAGCCGGTAATAAATTCGGAAACATCCGGTTAAGAAATTAAAAGTATGTGAGACGTCCTGTTCACGAACATGCTGATAGAGACACAAACAGCATATATGAAAGTTTAGCTAATACACTGTTCGACAGTAACTGTGATTGGTTATTTGTGCCTGTTGTCTCATTAATATACCAACCCTGTTCGTTATGTACATGATAACAAGTAATTTTACCAAAGTATTTTCCTGTTATTACGCATATACTGTATACCAACTTACTGTGCTAAAATACCAATACTTTTTGAAGATACCAAGACGTGGTAAAATACCAGCTTACTTTGTTAATATACCAACATACTTTTAGTCTGTTAATATAAAGAGTGACATGATTCATGACCTTTCCAACCTTCACCGTAAATTAACCGAATTACTTTGCGAGTATTCCGTGAATATACTTATTAACATTAGATAATATCCAACGTATTTTGTTAGTACACATATGTTATATACCAACTAAATTCGTAATATTCTTCGTCTGACGAATCTATTGAGTATTCTAACACGATCCGCAACTTTTCGTATATAGATATAGAGGGAAAGAAGCTATACTTTATTTTACGATAAAATACAGATCACGTTTCCCACGGGCAAAACGTGGGGTAAATATCGCACGCGTCCAATCACATTTCGTGCTTGTAAGTTACATATGGAATATTTACGGTCAAACATAGTTCGTGGTATTTTTTAAAGACTATTTCGTGTTAGAATCGAAATAATTTAAATGCAGACTGTATTTATCGTTTAATAACAATACAGTCTTTAATAAATGACATTCGGACTGTAACCTCACCGTAAATTAACCAATTACTCTGCTACGTATTCGTGGATTAATTACTAAGCATCCGAATTCCAACTGTATTTTTAGTAAACATAAAATATACCAGGGACAAATTTATTCTTCGTCTAATCTACTTAGATTCACCGCAGCTTTTTCATGTAAATGAGATTATTTAAAGTTCAATTAATATTCAAATTACTCATGCATGGAATACAGAGGAATTATACATGTAGAACTGTAAATATTTAGAACTTTTAGAATTTACTTATAATACATATCTTTCTTTCATATTTTTTGTCGCTTCTTCGCGAAAAAGCGATTCCAGACAGCGTATCATTAAAGTCCAAGGATCACATTTACAAGTAACATTCATTTTATCAAGAACGATGTCTTACTTACAGAGATGACCTTTATTTTTACGAAAAATATTCCTAACTTTGCTTTTTAAATTGACAAGTACATATTAGAAACATAGAGCAGTATTTTTTTTTTTCAATGATATTGCAAAAAGTAGGAAAGGATTATTTCTGGTAACTCTTTTTCATGAAGAATTGACTTGAATATGAAAGAAAGGCATATGTCAACATTGTTTAAGAGTGAATGGAGCATGGTTCTTTTATCATCCTATGAATTAATTTATGTTACTATATCAGTATATCCAAAGTGATTCTGAGACTTTAAATGAATTACTGCCCTATATTTATTGCATGCGATTAAAAACAGCCATCTAATGATATTTTTCGTACAAATAGTGGTCAGTTTCGCCGAGGAGACATATTTCCTGGACTTTAAGTGTGTTTGAAAGCTACATAAGAATAAATGTGTGTTTGATTTGGAACCTAGTGGTATTGAAGCTTTAAGCCGACCTCCATACAAAGCGCTCAATGTGAGATTTTGTGATCACCCGTCTTCGGTTGTCAACGTTATGATTCAAACGACATATTTCTGACAAATACTTAGTTTGGAGCCATATTGTGTAATATCTTATAAACGAGCAGTGTGGCATGATATTTGCATCTGTCAGGAAAAGGACAACCAATCCAATTATTCAAGCTAGTGTGTAAACATTCGACCCAACTCAGATAAGCGATATAGGATAATTATGGACCTCTAGTTTCTAATTGTAGCGTATGAGTGGTTCCTGCCTGGGTCCTCTGAGCAAAACGAGCATATTAAATGTCGAAAGATTTCAGAAAGAGTTCGGTTTGTGTATATGGAAAAAAAATAATATTCTACTTTTATTTTCTACAAATTGGCATTGTTTTATCATTTCGGACACAAGTGGTGGTTTACAATGAAAAACGCTTATCTGGTAACTAATTATCGATATTTTATACATTCTATTCTTGAACGTTTTTTCTTTGTCCCGTAGATACAAGATACGGGCGTCAATTCTCCGTTAAAAAGACCGTCCTATACCTTATCTTTATTTCTGATTCCTTTTTTATTGATATTATTTCAATAAAATAATATTATACTGTTTTTGTCTGCTGAAGATATTTTGCAATTCTCTTATCAAAACGGCAGATACCTCTTCATGGCAACAATAATAAAGTAAGCAAGCGTTTAATTGTTTTTCGTGTTTTCCCGTTGTCTGTCATTCCAAATTTCTTGAAAACAGTAAGCGACACATTCCTTTAGCAGTTTTATTTCCGATCAATAAGGTAACGCGTTGAGAGCACAGGTTTCCATGTAAATAATGCATATATGTCACCAAAATGTAGTACGTACTCTCTCCCGTCTGTCAGACAAATTAGAGTTGATGTACTAGTAATAGGAACACAGTTATTGATTGGCAAAGCGAGAGCTATTTATATCTACGCCAAACATGCTTAAGGGAAGACAGAAAAATAGAAGAAACTGTAAAAGCAATAAATAATAAGGCTTTAGATGACGGTTCTCAAAATGTTATCAATATCATATATAACTAAAGAGCTCGGGATGTTTGAATGGTAACATCGTGATCTGGCTGTGCGTCACTGCTTGGTCAGAAGAATAACTGCCAAGTATGCCTCGACGGGGCGTGACGCCGTAAATAGGGGAAATCCGTAGATTTCATTTGTGTTGTAGAAATTTCTAGATAATCAGTTTTTCAACTGATACTATTTTTGCGACTGTCTGTTTGTGTTTTCATCATATATTCTTGTTTGTATAGTTCATAAGCGATATAAGTTTGGCTAATGACATTACGAACAGTCTTGACTAGCAGACGACATTCCTTTGTGACCAGGGAACGCCCGACCTTCAAGCTAGGAGTTATGATATCCCTACAGCAGGATGCCTTGTATTCTTTCTGTAGACACAACAAGCGTTTCTAAACATTTACTAAACATTTAAAGAAGGAAGGAATAGTTGTAAAATAAAATAAATGTCTGTTGCCAGGCTATACGCCACTCTGGAATCCCCATAATGTTATCAATACCTTGCTTTTGCTTTATTGATTTTGTCAGATAGCATTCAACCATCTTAGAACTTCTAGGCATTTAATTAAAAATCAGAACAGATAAAAACCGAAATAATCTTCATTAATGATTGTACGATAGTGCATTTTTTGTTTTAAAGACCTTAAATGTGGCAGTGAAGAATGTGGTCTCGACCCGATCTTTGTTAATGTTTTGCAGGAAAATTGAGAAATATTTCCAAGAAGCTTCAGTGTGACAAACTCTGGTTACAAAATGTTGATTGGAAGAACTGAAATTACTTAAATTGATTTAAAAAATGCAAGTCCGTTATAACACAGATAACTTAACTGATGATTCCATGATATTGAACATGACGATATTATGTTTTGTTTCTCTTTTACAGAAATCTAAAGCGTTTAAATTTATATCCATCGCAAAAAAGGATATATTTTGAACTCTACAAAAAGTGCAGGTGTAATAATTGGTACTGAATCGTAGGGCAGATTAATGTCTTCAACGTATTTTTCTTTTAATAAAATAATATCCAAATACGACATGGTTTATAAAGATTGGTCTGTCACGTGAAAAGCTCTGAAACTATTTTGGCATATTTAATTTTCTGGTCATTTTCATGAACAACCAATCAATGTTTAAGGTGATTTCAATTATTAATAAGTGTTTTTTTATCGGCTTTAGATTATGCCTAGTATAACGTTTACACTATACGTTTCATATACGTCATGTACATGACATCATTACTACAATCTGTGTTCATCTTTTAAATAACGCGCTGCAAATATCCTAAGAGTAAAGAACACATAAAAATATATAGACCTTCGTCGGGGTGGCGGGAGTTTTCTTTTTAAACCATCTTTACTGATTCAGTTCTGACAGGACAAATTTTATAAATGACAGTGCACGAAAGGACAATGTATTATTTGCAAAAACAGTTGCTATCATTATTCACGTGTTAAGTAATGATGGTGAGGGATGTCCACATTTTAAAAACTTTTTATAGAGAACCCCCTTGTGTATTATAGATGTAAATATAAATAATTTTTGTAATGTAGACAATTGAATGTGCGAACGGGCGGTGGTCGCGTTGCTGCAGGGGGGGAAAAGGGGCGAAAATTTGAGAGTACAGGCGGGTACCTCGCGTTCGCAGTTTTCGCCCAGTTCGTCTGTACTCATGGTAACAAATATTTTTGTTTAAACAGTGGGACAAATATCTGAAACAATGTATATAGAGTTTTTAAAAAGCTACTGACTTACTTTTGTTTGAATGAAGTAAGTAGCAACAGTTCTTAAAGCCCAATTCCACATCGATTTTCAACAGAAATCAAGACGTGTATGTATGTTACAACGCTAATGTTTCAATGATAATCAATTTAAACCGAAATTACAAATCAAATATGGCAACGGCATCAAATAACCACTTGACTTAATCAAGTAGCTACTCTGATACGACCCGACTTGTCTGACTTAATGAAACAACTCACACATACAAAATTACAAAATAAAATTTAAATACAACTATAAATAAAATTATAAATCGGTAGTGAAAAAAATATTACAAGCGCATTTACGTAAATTCATTTTGGTCAGGGGTAACGGACCCTATCATTTGCTATGATGCCATCAAATTTATTCATTTAATGAAAAACACCAAAAGAATGACTTTTGAATCTCATGAAATAGCAGATATTTTAGTGGCTGGAAAGGCCAGCCTTAAGTGCATATACAATGTATAGTTTTAAAATTTTACAATGAAAATACAAAGTATTACAGACAAGGAATTCATGAGTAGCTAGCAAATTGGCTAAGATAATTATTGAGAACTATTTTTAGAAGTTTTGATATCATAATTTGTTCTACTTTTACGACTATTTATTTTCCCAGGTTTGACTAGTAGTGAAACATAAATCTTCTTATTACATGTATTATGTGTATACTTCCTGGTGCAAAGAAAATAAACGGACTTTTGTTGGTGCAGGAAACTGCGCGGGTATAATACGTATACACGGGCTTACTTTTACATATCTGTAACAAAAAGGTGATACGAAATTGATTTTTACTCATCTTCTCATAAAATGCCAATTTTATGTTAGTATATTGTTCTATGCCATGGAGATTAATTGAAATTCACTTACAATTTGAAATAAAAAAAAAACCAACTGAATGCCTTTATCATAAAAATACACGGCAAAAGCACCTTCCCTGACAGGTGGCATTTATCATCGTAAAAAACGAGTGGTAGTGTACTTTCTCATGATGGTACTAACTGTTTGAGCAAGGTATGGTTGTAATTATCTAAGTCACTCTAGGACACGTCCCAAGCTTCTCAGAGTGTAGAATCGGCATCAATAATCAACTGCACGTAATTGCATTTGCTCGAGATATATTACCCTGCCTGTGCCAAAAATAACTTAAGCCACTTGTTATATAATTATTCCAGTTATGTGATAGAGCAGTGTAAGATCTGTCCTGGCATGATCATGTGTACACCTTATACATGTCCTATGTGCTTGTTTCATTGTTTCGCGATAGTGATTATTTATAATTCTTCAAAAGAGTAGCGATATTTCGAATTGTTGTATCTGGATATTATTAGATTATTCGCCAGAGAGCTGCGGTAAGAGTTTTCTATGTTTCTTGTTCAAACGTACAACTGTAACAAATGCTTCTTTATCGTTTATTTACCATTAATATTATGCACTTTTTTGCCGAAGCGTTCATTAAGTGGTTAGAAATCGCAGTGTTCTGAAAGTAAGATGGTGTATTTGTTGCAATTATCTAGCTTTCAAGAGATTCATCACCAACAAGTTTCCATGTTTTTGCTTACCGATATACGTCACTTCTTGAAATCTGGTTGCACTGATCAAATTAAGATAATCAGGTACATGTAGTTTATTTAAATTGGTTTTCAGCGTGTAACGTATCTATCGGAAACACATGACCAGTTGTAAATAATGTCTTTCTATTTCCATTTTCTAGATCAGAATTAGGAAATATATGTCTTATATGTCTA
Source organism: Saxidomus purpurata (assembly GCA_022818135.1). Taxonomy (NCBI): domain Eukaryota; kingdom Metazoa; phylum Mollusca; class Bivalvia; order Venerida; family Veneridae; genus Saxidomus; species Saxidomus purpurata. The sequence goes on along the minus strand of JAFMSR010000014.1, from coordinate 4,511,999 downwards.
TGTGTAATAATGACTTGTTTGCAGTTATGAAAAACATAAATACATCAAAGTGTGAATATATAACATATGTAAGGTATACACGACTGCGTGTACAATGTAGATAGTGTACCTGACTGTGTGGCATAGGTACGTAAAAGCTTTCTTTTTTCAGTGACATGCACGTCTAGATAATTCTATCATAATAGTGTATGTGCAAAAGTAGGATACAAAATAAAATCTTGTTTTGAATGGTTTAGCTGCTTGTTTTCAAAATAGCTTTATTTTCGTATTGTCAGTTCAGTTTTAAGTGGCTTAAATTTATCTTAGAACTGTGACAAGGCCGCGATCGTAGTAGCTTTTCTCACAATTACCTCTATGGATGCGAATCGGTTGCACTGACTTAACGCTTAACGACATGCTGAAGTGCAATTTGGAGCATTTCGAGGGATGTCTGCACCAACAGCTTAATACAATCCAAGGTATACGCAGTCGGTAACCGTGGGTAACAGTCGGTAACAATTAGTCTGACTATTTTAGTACTCATTCTCTTGAATGCACACATTTGTTTTTAAAAATATTTTAAACTGTAGAAATATATGACTTAAAATTAGCCAATAAAAATTTCGAACAACTGGGTCCAAATTGCTATTATACATTAATTTATAACATGTACATGTATTATCTATTTCATTTGTCCGCATATTTCCACTGTGAAATAGATTTCCGTCTTACTAAGTTATTTTTGCTACTCATATCACACTTACACAATATACTTATTTACAAAATAAGAGCATATATGTACACATAGATCAGTTCTTAAAATAAACACAATTTAAATGTCAAACATTTATTTTATACAAAACAAATTTCATTGATTCGATTGCCACATTCAAGATCAATGGTGTTTTGTTTAATAGGAGAACTTAAATAACTTTTCTGTAAAAGATTCTAGCCTACATGTTTCTATCTTCATATTACTCAACAGTTGTTAAGGAAGCATGTACACAGCGTGGTTCTGATCTGGAGAGCTCCACAATCATTCGGCAACATTACATTAGATCGGACATAAACGAGTTTTCTTGTGTTAATCAGACATAAGGGTGTTACATGTGATCACCTAACGCAATGTAATCTCGACCATCTTGGCATTAGAGAAGAAAACTCTTGTTTTAGAATCTTAGATACGTCAGTCACCTATATAAAGGAGTAAATTTTACACTTACAGTGTTTTCTATTTGTTTTGTTAATTATACTAAACCGGGTGTGTGTCCTGCTTAAGTCTGCGTTTATCTACTTCACCACACTTCTGAATATTGATATATCTCGGTAAATCCGATAACCAGCCAAATTCCTTTGCACTTTTGGCTCTGTGAAAAAAAGCTCCAAACGGGCATATTTTGTAACTGTTTGGCACTCTTGTTGTGTCTTGTGCCAGTTTATTTCTGACTTTAGTACTATTATACCATGTGAAGAGGTCACGGAGTAAATTTATTTCCTGCCAATTCATGTGATTTAACTTTAGTATTGATGTCTTTAATTCGGATCGGCAGCGCACTGAATCACAGCAAATAAATGGTTATGAAGAATTGATGAAAGCAGTAAGTAAATTGGTACAGTATTAAGATGCTTTTAACAAATTGCGGTACATGTAAATGATATACCGAAGCGTTTTTCACTGGCGTTTGTCAGATTCACATTGAAACAACGCACGTTTACACTTTGTTTGTTAATGTATGTGGATCTCCAAAAATAATTTCTTTATAATTGAAGGACTTGTTGGTATAACTCACTCGTTTACCATTAGAAAGGCCAATAGCTTGCACGTACTTCTACTAGTTAACCGGCACCCATTACATTTATAACTAAAATTATGTGGGGAGGGGGCGTACTTTATAGGGTAAAGACAATGCCATAGCAAATATACAAAACCTCCACTGGTACAGTGTTTATTATTGCGAAAACACGTGCCACGTGCTCATATGTTTCTAATAACAAAGTAATATCTGGGACATAACTGTTACTTCGCGTTCATACTTTTTACATGAGGTTTGTTGACTAATCTTGTAAACATGTAGATGTTACTGAGATGTTAAGTAGACAACTAATTCGTAATTTCCAATTTCGACTAATATACTTATTAATGTCGGAGTTTTGCTTGCTTTGTGTAAATAATTTAGTTAGAGACGTCACTTTTTAACGACTGTTTCCTTGGGGATATTGATATGATAATAAGACATAATGTCTAGTTGAAAGTGTGTGCACTTCATGCGACTTAGCACAAAGGTAGAGATTCTACACCAGTACGTAATAGTTGTTTACCTGACCAACTAGACCACGCGTTTTCATATGTGTACAGTTATACGGTTCTTGTTACGTGGAAAATAAGTGTTCATTTTTGTCACCCATTTTATAAAAGTAAGTGAAGAAATATTTCTAAAGGAAAAAAATGTAATTTTTACACTACAATACATTATGTACATGATTTTTGCTATAGTTCCTAAAGATGCACAAATAAGGGGTAAATAGTAATAGTGCTTTAAATAATAGTAACAATCTTTTATATAGATAAGTCGTCTAGAGTAGTGAGTTGCCCCTACTAAATAGTCCAAAGCATAATTCACACACACCAGCCAGCTTAATACTGTGCTTATGACACAGGTTCTATGATAAAAAAAATGTAGGATATCTTTAACGCTTCACATTCAAGCTGGTCGTCTTTCAAACTATAAAGCTTAAATCTCTACGATTTGAAAGTTCGCTAAAAGGTTTCTCACTAGCTTTTCAAAATTTCGTTATATATGTTACTTATCGTAAGCCGTATGTCTGACAATCTTTTACATTTCAGAGATTTATATTTCACATTTAAAACTGACTTCGATTATATTGAAGTGAACTGCAAATTTTTTATGCAAAAACCGAACAGCACAGCACATTTCCTTGCATTTATTTATAGACTGGTTGGGAGAGTTAAATGTCAATATTATTCTCTGCCGGAAATGTTTCATCATTGGCGGGCAAGAGAAGGAAATAATTCCGCGTGAAAAAGGAAATAAAGAGTCATAAAATATATTTGCCTGGACAAATATTCATTAGAGGGTCAGTTAACAACTTCTTGGCTATCTTACCTATAGCAGAGACAGCTGCAACAATGTGTCTGTTAAACGCCCCAAGTGTTTTAAAGAACAGTAAGATAGTGTGCTCTGTGGATTAAGAATACCGGTTTATGCAATATACCCCTTCACGGTAAAAATATAATACATTCACTATGCAAAAGTCAAGTTTATAAATGCAATATAACATTTTTATGTGTAGTTTCGTATATTTACAATGTACCATTGTTTGTTTGTACAATTCCGTATTAAACTTTAAGGAAGCTTCATAAAATGTTTAAACAGGATTTTTATAGTCTTTATTCTTTCACTTGCTTACAGGCAAATGTTTCTGCCTTTGTGACCAGTGCATATCATGACCTGTACAGTTGGCTTCTCGGGCAAGTGTGAACCCCATTGAATTATTAATACAAGAAAAACTGTGATATTGCGCATCACAGCGGACCTATAAACAAAGCTTTCATATAATTATTTTGAAACGGGAGGTGCAAATTAACTTTACAGACTATATAACAGAGACAGAATAAATTTATACGCTAGGTTCGTGTAAAGCAAATACTTGACTATCTTGTTTGTGCATTTACAACTGTTTCTTATTTTTAGTGTATCATTTATGACTTAAAAAGAAAGAAACATATTCATGAAAAACTTTTAATAATCTTTACGCTCTATCCGTTGTTTTTTTGTTTTTTTTTCATCATGATGTATTAGTTTGTAAATACGATCCCTGTTTTCATTCAGCGTTAATTAAAACATTTAGTTAAGGTAGGTATCGATGCTAATTTGCTTTAAAATCGCAAATTTCTGTTTTTATGCATTATTTTATGTTCAATTTAACTTCTACATATAAGCGAAATCAAAGATGCTGAAAAAATAATTAAAACGTGCTTTATGAACAGCAGTATTATAATATGTTCTACGCTATGTTCCATAAAAGTGATTATTGGCATATACAATTATAGTGTTCCTACCTCTATCCTCACAAAATCGTTTGCAGTCAAAATGTTTGTAAATAAAATAACTAGTGTTACTCTCAAACGTTAAGGATCACATAATAACTTTACCTCAGATAAGCTAATATGTTTTTGACTGTTTCAGCGGTATTCCAACCTGACTAGTTCTTAAATTTCAACAAATTTGAAGGGGGAAACCGCTTTAAAGTAATATGGTTTCAAAGAAACTGAGCATCCTATTTTTCCAGAAACAGTAATGGTATTGGTGCAGTATTCAGATCTCTTTAAATTTTCAAAAAATATTTGGCTTATGATCCACATAAGGAACATGTTTATACTATACTGAAAAGTTTTTCAGTGGTGCATGGTTTGCTAAACACACATGGGTCCTTTGTTGATAATGGATGGGATCTCCATTTCACTTACAAGTTGTTGACTACTCATCTTAAGTTTGCCATAGGTCCCACTATCTTCTACAAGTGAAGATAGCACCCGTTATATATATGACGGAATACAGGATTAGGAGACGTTCTTTAGAGAGAGAAAACAACGCCACATTAAACATTCTAGCATAAAATGTGCTGTTTTTACCCATTTTGCCGGTGTTTTAACAGGAGAAAAAACGTGTGTTAACGGGGAGATTAGCGTATAACCCGTTTATTTATGCGATACAGGCCATTGTAAACAATGGACCTTCCAGGCTTACATCATTACGGGACATTGCCGGTAAAACCGCTGGTGATATAAATATGACGGAATACAACACGGAATTGTCCCCGATTATTGAACGTCGTACCAGTAAGAGCGTTTCTTTTTTTTTTTTATTTTTATAGCAGAAGAGTAACGAACGTTTACGTGTTATAACACCTCAAAACCCTCGGAATGTTGGTGCCCTCCGCCCTGACCACCGTCCTCGGGTTTGCAGATGTTATTGACGAAAAAGGGGTTAACCCTACATACACAACCTCCGCTGATACGTTGTGCATTATTGAGAAAAACACATATTCATATGTTTTTAATAACAAAGTAATGTCTGGGACATACCTGTTACTTTGTGCTGTTACTTTTTACCTTCTCTTGTAAACAAGTATGTGTTACTTTGATGTTAAGTAGACAGTTAATTCGTAAATTCCGATTTCACCAACTGATACACTTATTTATTGTTCGGGTATTACTTGCTTTGTGTTAGGAATTTAGTTAGGGACGTCACGTTTTATGCGCCCTTCAAAGAAGTAGGGGTTTATTGCTTTGCAGCTGTTAGTCGGTCGGTCGGTCGATCTTTGGTTTCCGCACAATATGAACGCTTTGACCTGGAGGTTTCAAGCATTGTAAAGACATAAGTCATGGACAGAAGAAACTTTTTTATTTTTAGGTCACTGTAAAAGGTCAAGGTCACAGTGAGCTGGCTTAAAATAGTTCCAGCTCAATAAATTCAAACTGGTTTTAGCTATGGTATTCGCACTGGATAAAAGTAAAGTTTATGATACGCAGATGACCCCTACTTACTTTAGGGTCAACATGTCAAAGTTCAATGTCACATAGAACTTGCATTTGAAACATGTTCTGTACAATTCAACTAAGCTTTGAAATTTAGTCTTCAAACTTTCTTCTTAGATAGTATTGTTTATGAGAATTTGATGACTCCTATTGACCTCTAATGACTTTATGGTCACTAGATCATCAGCAATTTCTTGTGTTGCAGTTACCTCGGGGAGGGGTTGAAGAAGGAAGGCCTGTCTTTTACAAACATGTTTTTAACGGCTGTTTCATATGGGTTATTGGCATGCTAATTAATCATGTGTCTATTTAAACTGTTGAAAGTCTATGTACGTCATGTGACTTACATTCAAAATAACCGTCACAGCACACAAATAGTGGCTTTACACCAGTACATGTATATGATACTTGTTCAATTGACTATAAGTGGTTATGTACCTTGACTGTCTGTATACGGTCTTCTGTAGCTTAAAATTAATTTTTAAAAGCGTGTTTTATTTCAAAATAATCAACTGCGTTACCGTATTATAAAGATGGTCAAGTGATGTCTATAAAGGCATGTTACTAAATGGAAATAAAGTAGATAAAGTAATAAAAGTAAAAAGGAAGATGCTGGTCCTTGCTATGTACAGTTTAATTGTTTGTCCTACGTATAACATGTTGAAAGGTTCGGTGAGAAGGATTCCTGGAAGAAGCAAGGTCTCTTCAATGCACAGCAGTCAGTATGATAATGTTTCAAATTCTAAAGCTGAAAGTATCTATGTTGAGATAGTTTGCTCATCAGTTACACGTCAAAATTTCGTTTTACTCATAAGCCATATCCAATAAAATTTGTGTTGAAGACCAGTCTGCGAATATAAAGACCGAGAGGGGCATCACAGTGCACTTTTCATATACAGTAGAAATATGTGTGAATAAAGACCACCTGCAAACAAAGACCAACAGTTTTCTTTGCTCACAGGTTTGACTGTATGTCTAACGATCCTCTACAATTTTAATGAATTAAATTTTATATTTGAAATAAATTGCGATTATATTGATCACTGAAAAATGTTGATACAAAAATGAACAGCACAGCACATTTTCCCTGCATGTATTTATAGACTGGTTGGGAGAGTTAAATGTCAATATTATTCTCTGCCGGAAATGTTTCAGCATTGGCGGGGGAGAGAGGGAAATAATTCTGCGTGAAATAGGAAATAAAGAGTCATAAAATATATATGCTTGGAGAGCTATTCATTAGAGGATCAGCTAATAAATTCTTGGCTATCAGCATTAACAATTTTGTCCGTTAGAAGCCCCAAGTGTGTATAAAAGAATAGTCTGATAGCGTGTTAGATGAATATATCAAATATGCATATCTCTGCGTAAAATATATGCAGAAAAATGTACACTATGCAAAACGTTGAGATTACCAACTAAAAGTGAAGGTTTCAATGTGATATAAATTCTTAGCCTTTACTGACAAAAAAATTTGATATGCAAATGTATTATCATTTCCTGATTGATCAAATGACAAATGTTCATGTACAATTCTCTCTGGAAACCTTTCCGTTGTTAGCGTCAAATGACCAGTTAAGAAGTATACTTCCTTCACCTTTTACACAGATCCATGTAAATTATTCACACAGATCGATGTAAATTATTCACACAGTTCCATGTAAGTTATTCACACAGATCCCTGTAAATTATTCAAATGCAAATGGAAGTTTTAAGAACCAATTATCCAAATGAATTTTAAATGAATTAAGTTTTTTGCACCCACTTTCTCAGACATCAATGATGCTAAGATCACCAAAAACAAATGACACGCGTTACAAAGCTTTACTGAAAAACTTCAAAGTGTAGTTCGTCATGAAACTTAAAACTTAAAATTAATATTTCGCCGTTATATTGCTTCAGGATTCCTTGGTGCATTTACAAGAAGAAAACTGTAGAGTACGTTAATACTACGTCAGTGCATCTATTCATTACTTGCGTTTAAAGGATAGCATTCGCATGTTATCAATATATCCTGAAACACAAAGGTGTAAGTTTCAGCATGTACGTGAAATTGGCAGTAGCAGTAGTTGGCAGTGGCAGTAGCGAAATCTTGAATTTGGCAGTAGCAGTAGCTGGCAGTAGCAGTTACAAAAACTTGAAGTTGGCAGTAGCAGTAGCTGGCAGTAGCAGTTACAAAAACGAGAAGTTGGCAGTAGCAGTAGCTGGCAGTAGCAAAAACGTGAAGTTGGCAGTAGCAGTAGTTGGCAGTAGCAGTAGCAAAATCGTGAAGTTGGCAGTAGCAGTAGCTGGCAGTAGCAGTAGCAAAATCTTGAATTTGGCAGTAGCAGTAGCTGGCAGTAGCAGTTACAAAAACGTGAAGTTGGCAGTAGCAGTAGCTGGCAGTAGCAGTAGCAAAAACGTGAAGTTGGCAGTAGCAGTAGCTGGCAGTAGCAAAAACGTGAAGTTGGCAGTAGCAGTAGCTGGCAGTAGCAGTAGCAAAAACGTGAAGTTGGCAGTAGCAGTAGCTAGCAGTAGCAGTAGCAAAAACGTGAAGTTGGCAGTAGCAGTAGCAGGCAGTAGCAGTAGCAAATAATAACTCAAGAACGCTTGGGCCTAGAAACATTTTTTTCGAAAGGGCTCAGGGGAGGGAGTGGGGGGATCAAGGTCATTGTTACTAAAAATAGATTTTTTTCAAAAAAAAAATTTCGAGTTTTAAATTAATTTAGGCAAAAAGAAAATTTCGGGGTCAAGTGGGGGGAGGGGGGGAATCAAGGTCATTGTTACTAAAAATAGATTTAAAATAAATATTTTTTTTGATTTTTGAATTGTTTCAGCAAAAAAAAAAAATTGGGGGGTCAAGGTCGTTGTTACTAAAATAGATTTTTTTACCTTGACTTTTTTCCCCAATTTTTTTTTTTACTTTAACAATTGAAAACTCAAAAAAAATATTTTGAAAAAAAAATTATTTTTAGTAACAATGACCTTGACATTGACCGCAATTGCTGAAAGAATTCAAAAATCAAAAAAAAGATTTTGAAAAAAAAATCTATTTTTAGTAACTGCTACTGCCAGCTACTGCTACTGCCAACTTCACGTTTTTGCTACTGCTACTGCCAGCTACTGCTACTGCCAACTTTACGATTTTGCTACTGCTACTGCAAGTGCTACTGCAAGCTACTGCTACTGCCAACTTCACGATTTTGCTACTGCTACTGCCAACTACTGCTACTGCCAACTTCACGTTTTTGCTACTGCTACTGCCAGCTACTGCTACTGCCAACTTCACGATTTTGCTACTGCTACTGCCAGCTACTGCTACTGCCAACTTCACGTTTTTGCTACTGCTACTGCCAGCTACTGCTACTGCGAACTTCCTACTCATAGTTTTCGATCTGATTAAAAACTAACTTTATCTCTACTGTACATTTAGCAAATCTAAATAGTTGACTCTGGTTTTATATTGAAACTAGAATATGAAAAGACATGATATATAACTTGCACAAATGTAAACACGGTAAGTATAATTGATATGGAACACAACAGATGTTCAGCTAGCAGGTGGTCTATATGTGAGGGGCATACAAACGTTACAAACATGTCTCTACGTCTTGGTGGTAATTTGTTTATATCAACGGTTAAAGTTGAATATATGTGATCTATGTGAGAAGGAAGCAACGACAGGCTTGTTTACGACATATACTAAATAAAGTCGTATAGGACACGAATAGAAACCTTAAAGCAATCGTCGCACTACTTACTGATCGATCCGCCATTACAATGTTTCCTCAAATTGGCAGACATTCTATATTTCTTTCCTAGTATGAAATATACGGTTACTGCATGCTACTTACTGATTCATTACGGACTTACGTCATATCCGATAATGTTTTGATGTCTCCATGGACGCATTTACCAGGAAAAAAACAAAATATGATAAGCATTTAAAGATTATCAACGAAATAGGAATGATAATAATAAGAAACCTCGTTGTGTTTACCTACTGACATAGAAACCTGATCAAACCTGTGTAGATTTGGTTTGACATAATCATGACTTTGTGTACTCGGTATACTGTTAATCTACATGTTTACGCTGTTCTTGGTATATTTGAAGTTATGGCAGTCTGTGGGTACTTTAATATAATCCTCATATCACATATTACAGGGAGCGGTGGAGGTTGGTGCTTCTGCCGCTCATCCCGGAGGTTGCTGGTTTGAGCTTCACTAAGGTCACGACCGTAATATGACACCAGTACTGGTTTCTCCAGGAAGCGGACTCGAGAGTGACTCAGTAAGCTTCAAGCTTTCATCACGATCGAACTAAAGAATGTCGGTATCCTCTTATATTTTTTCTGACATCATTTAATCGTTATATAGGACAATGACACGGTTCTTAAGCCCAGACAGATCAGTTTTAACTATATATGATAACAGATCCTAAATCGATAAGATAGAAATTTTGTGTGTTTTAGAGCTACCTCGTAGCGAAACCTTCGCCATCACCAAGAAAGTTATTCGAATACAATTATGTGTTCAGTGTTCTGTGCTTGTCTACATTATGTATGCGTTATTCTTTACTTCTCTGCACGTTGCCTTTTTACTTTTTTATGGAATATCATTGGTTCAATAATATTAAGGATACAGTGTGTACCTTTTCTGTTGCATTTTCTCACAGCATGAGTGATGGTTTGTGTTGTATTTACCTTTCACCATGTACATATCTGTTTTGACATATTATTTGTATATTTGTATTCTATATATAATATTTAACTAAATGAATACACAATCGTACTTTCTTTTTATTAGGTATTCAAAGTTTTGGCAACCTGCATGTGCATTGTACTTTACTATCGTCTTTAAATCACATTTTAACACTGTCAATATTCTCTGATATTGTTTTTACGTCATGTAACCATTATACAGGACACTTATCAGCTTATTTATAAATGATAACGGATCCTAAATCAATAAAAAGTCGTTTAAGTCGGCTACAGTTGTGTGGCAACAAACAGGCTATAAATATTATATCCATAGACACTTCCTTTTATAGTCATTAAACGTAACTATCGTGACCACGAGCGTCAAAGGTGAAAGTCAAGGTATCTTATTTTTACAGTAGTTTTGCTACATTTGCGTAGAAGACTGTCCGGTACAGTACCTGTACATAATGTCTTGGTAATAATTTTGAGATAAATTTATATCAGATTAACCAGTGATTCTGTAACGCCTTTGCCAAGAGATGTACACTTCATCTGTCATTTTAGTTCAAGTATTAACCTGAGTCAAAACAGTGTCTCATAAGAATACCACGATTGTCCTTGTGGTCAAATGTATTATTATCTTTTCATTTTTGTAGTATTTAAGTCCTAGTTTCTGGTAAGAAGCTAACACGGATAGGTACAAAACACAGGCCCTGGTCCAGTTCTATATTAATCTTGTATTGGCATTTTTTATATTCAAAACAGGTTCCGTTAATTGTTCGTTTTTTGTGTGTTTTTTTGTTTTTTTTTGTTTTTTTTGTTTTTGGTATGTTTGGTGTTACATGATTTGTGTGTGTGTTGCTGGTGTGTGTGTGTGTTGGTGGTGTGCCTTCTGGGTGCTGTGGGGCTCGTTTTGGGGGGGGGGGGGGGGGGGGGGGGGGTTTTTTTTTTTTTTTTTTTTTTTTTTTTTCCTTTATTTTACTAGGGGGGGTTTTGGTGTTGGGTTTTTTTTTTTTTTTTTTTTTTTTTTTTTTTACCTATATTTTATATTTATACGTTATTGTGTTAAAAAAATAAAACATTGTTTTTCACTGGTTCATATAATATTAATAATTTCTGTCATGAGCACGAGGTTCAGATCGAAATATCCGTCACCGAGGGTAACTGTTTTGGCGGGAACGAGGCTCTGCCGAGTTCCCGCTAAACAGTTACCCGAGGTGATGGATATTTCAATCTGAGCCAAGTGTCTCATGATGGAAACTTTTTCTTGCATACCGTCTTGCACGTTAAAGTAGATTTCTTAATGCAAACTTATCAAAAATGATGAATTATCATGAAATACAAACGATTTTCCGACGTTGTGTTGGGGAAATCGACGTCACAGTGTTAATAACGTTACGTCATAAGTGATTCACGAGAGTCGTCTGGCATAGGAGGGGTGCCAGACCGGTTTTTCCGGCATGGGCAAAATCACTGGAAATGCCGATCAGATATGCAAGAAATAAAGGTATACGACGCGAGCGTAACGTTATGGGAGCGTACTCATCAAACTTGTAGAACATTTGAAAATCGGAGTTTATACGTTTGCAGCCTTTACACAAACGATCGAACATAGTGGGCATTTAAAATCTTCCATTAACAGTACATTGACCACATAAATACCTTTGAAATACGCAGCACAAGTCTCTGCGAACGATTTGTTTCATTTTACACTGACGATGTCCACATTTGAAGACATTTTGACACGAGAGGTGATAAAAACGAGGAGCACGTTCGCTTACCGGACTTGGGGTAGGCAATTCACTTGATTGGTCCATGTGGTAATGCGCAGTCCGGCTCAGGGATTGCCTGATAAATCAGGATAATAAGATTAAATGAGACATTGCCTGTTTTGAGAAAAGCTTGTGTATCAAATACAAAAAAAAAACAATATCACGGGTCCATGTGGTCAAAAGCAGCCTCAATACAGTCCCGCTGCACCAGGGATTGGCTGACCACAACACAACAAGGAAAACACCCCGACAATGTAAACACAGATTAAATGAGACATTACCATTAAGACACTGGGGTACTTGAAAAACACGGTTGTGTTTACAACCGGTTATGGCACCCAACCTACCCCCCCACTCATTTGAAAAATAAAATGCAATGTCTTCTGCACGCGAATGAATATTTTAGGACTGGTTATCATAATAAATAACACTGAAATCGCCATATGAATAGAAGGTGTACACATGCGGTTTAGACCCCTAAATCTCACCTGACTGAGTGGGGTGGTTGTCTCCCTTGCCAAATTGTAAAAAACTGGGTTGGTCAACCCCATATAAAAACAGCATTTTCTGGTGCCTGAGAGACTAATCTGTTCGAAAAATGTAATTTCATTGGTCAACACCCTATAGGTGGGTATGATACAGGGTCCCCTTTTGACTAGAGTTATAATGTAAGTCAATGGGGAAAACAATAGGAGTATCTGACCATGTAGTGTCGAGCTATGCTGTAGGTTGCTTTACATATCAAAATTACAGCTAAAAGGTAGTAATCACTGTTATTCGGTAATTGTATCATACGGTAAATCATGAATTATGAACTTCGACGTTTATGTAGTAGTATACACCCAGTAGATATAGTTTTCACTATTATTTCCTCATCTAGATGACACTGTAATTTCTACCCAGGTGAACTTTTCAAAACTTTGGACTGGCGCAGCTTTGTTAAATAGACCCCTTGGTTCTTTTACGTGCACATTGTACAGCACCAAAACACGTGACACTACAGTTAACCACTCGACCACCGCGCCGGCCTTCACTCTTATTAACCAGTCGACCTGGTTTAGATTGGGGATGGCGGGCGGATGGGCGGATGGGCGGATGGGCGGGCGTCAAACGAAATGTGTCCGCTCTGAACTCTTCAACCCTTTAAAATTTTGATGAAACTTCAGACAAATGTTTACCACATCAAGATGACGTGCAGAACGCATGTTCCGCATGGCTGGCTCCAAGGTCAAGGTCACAGTGACATTAACATGAAAACCGTCCGCTCTGTAACTCTTCAACCTTTGAAGAATTTTGTGAAACTTCAGACAAATGTTTACCACATCAAGATGACGTGCAGAACGCATGTTCCGCATGGCTGGCTCCAAGGTCAAGGTCACAGGACATTGCCGGCCCCAGGAAACACAGAAAAACTTAAACATTGCACTCAAACTCCACTCAACGGATGTTCCAACTTTAATAGTTGGAGATATAATATAATCATCTAGACCTTACAAAGTGTACTAAACTCGTAGATGGTAGTGTACGCAATTTAGAGCAAAACCTGTGATCCATGAGGAAACAACAGATTATCACTCATCTTGGATCAGATATACAGTCGCCCTCGCAACCAGAGGTGGAACCTTGAGACCTATTGGAGTGATCACAAAATGGTGTGGGCTGCATATAGAGTCGGGAAAACATTGATTAACAAGTGCCCATTTTAACAATAAATCTATTGCTTTCTTTTTCAGCAGTTAGTCTCAATGATTGTACTAAAACATCATAGAACCCTCTCAAACTTGCTTTCATTTAACTCAAATGTTGTCTCATATTAAGTATACTCCTTGCAGACAGTATTGTTGCCGAAATTTACATCCTACTCATTATCAGTATTCTCTGAATATTATCTTTTCCTTCATGTCATGTTATAATCTTTTGAATATTGGGGCATAGCACTCTTCATTCCAAAATTCATACTATAGTATAGAATCAGAACAACATTTTTGAAAACCTGGTTTCGTGGCATTGCCATGTTTCTTGTTTCCTATTCATTTGAAACCACAACTTACTGTACTGTTAATATATGTGTACATTCCACGTAGTAATTAAAAAGAACGCATTGTGTACAACCTTTTGAATTGTAATCGAATCGAGAGAAAACTGACCGCCATAGAGTGGTAAGCATTTAATTTACTGAAATATGCAATAGCAGTATCCATGTGACATCTGTTTTCTTATGACACACTAGTTAATCATTTAAATTTACTTTGTGATAACACCAATATAACAGGAGATATATCACCAATTCAAAAATAAGCAGGGAGAAATCACCTATTTCGCTAAGGAATACACAGAGTTAGCGGAATCATCTATTCGAATGGGTTATATTACCAATTCCAAAAGGTCATACCATGTTTTTCTCTTTTCAAAATTGTGAAATCACTCATTCAAAGGGAATAGTTGACATCACCTATTTCAAAACAGTGCATGTGATTCCAATAAATGATACCACATATTTAAAGGGGTACTCCCTACATCTAGCAGATTATATTCTTGAAATATAGATTATGTGTTCAATGAACGTATAATGATAAATAAATACAATTTCAAAGAAGAAACTATGGCGAAAAATGCCTCATTTTACCACAATTAATCAAATGAGATGTTTTACGTAATAAATCGCATCCACCCATTCATTGTACAACAACAACTTTACATAGATTATTGAATGGTTTACGGTACTGCAGTATATTTTAAACCGGTGATTTTATCGATAATGACTGGGAACGCATAACTTTTAGGTTAAGTTATAATACTTTCAAAGATTCTGTTATTTATGTTTTGGAGGTTATTTAGTTTGCCATCAGTTATAGGGAATGTCTCTTTAAAGCTGCTCGCTCTCAGATTTTGGTCGATAATGACTGGGACTGCATGGCTGAAACTTCCAAAGATTCTATTATTTATGTTTTGGAGGTTATTTAGTTTGATATCAGTATAGGGTATGTCCCTTTAAAGGGACTAGTTGACATCATGTTTGCACTTTGAACAGATGATATCAACTATTCAAATCGGCGATATGACCTTTTCCCTTTTAAAAGGGGATTACACCTATTGCAAAGCTGATATTACCAATTCGAATGGTTGAGCAGGTTATATCACACATAACTCTGTCAGATATGACCTTGACCTACACAATTTGGTGGCATTCCGATCCTTTTGTCACACGCAATACAATTTGAAGTACAAAACGGGGTGTAACTCTGTCAAATGTGACTTAGACCTACATAATTTGGAAGCATTACGACCCTTTTGTAATAAGCAATACGCTATATTTTCTTTATGTTTTTTTTCTTTTATTTTCATAAAGTTCAACTAGGGTAATGATGTTGATAATTCAATATATAAATTTTTTATTGTTGTAGAAGGCTACATTGAAATATACATATTAGGTATGTGTATTGTTTATATGTATCTAAATGTGCATCCTTCAATAAGGATATTATTATTATTATTATTATTATATAATTCAAAAGTTTGATTAAGAAATCTTAAGAAACGGCAAAGTTAGCCTAAGGTAAGTTTTTGTGACGGACCGACGGACTAACGGACACAGCGAACCGTATGTTTCGCCTTTTGTCCGAAAAGGCGACACAAAAAAGTTGTATCACCTATTTCAATAAATGATATCATACATTCGCATAGGTGATAACAGCTTTTGAAGTTGGTGATATTCATTTTTAAAGGGGAAAAGTTACCTATTCAAATAGCTTAACAAAAAGGGCCATGATTCGTTCGCTAAGGATTCGACCTCCTTCGTTATAAGACCAAGTAAAACAAGAGCTGTCCTTCACAAGTGACGAATGCCCCCGAAAGAGGTGTCTCACAGTCTTTGTCCTCTCCATGTGCTCAGTAATTGTGGTATGTAATTTTAAAATTTTAAAATTCTTGCGACACATCGGCTTGATGTGCTAGACATTTGTGCGAAGTTATTTTTAAATCAATCAATGCATGACAAAGTTACAGTCCGGACATGAATGTGTGCATATATACAGGATTCCATTTCCTTCAAACTCTAAGTGTGACCTTGACCTTTGAGGTAGGGACATGGGTCTTGCACGCCACACATTGTCTTGATGTGCTAGACATTTGTGCCAAGTTATTTAAAAAAACCTTCAATGCATGATAAAGTTACAGTATATACGAATGTGAGCATATATAGAGGATTCCATAACCTCCAAACTCCAAGTGTGACCTTAATCTTTGAGGTAGGGACGTGGGTCTTGCACGCGACACGTCGTCTTGATGTGCTAGACATTTGTGCCAAGTTATTTAAAAATCCTTCAATGCATGACAGAGTTATATTCCGGACACAAATTTGTAAGTGGGGACCACAGACGGACGGACAGACGGTTACACGGACGTTCTTACCAGGCGGACTTTGTGAGGTTATCCCTTTGATCTTCCTTTGATCTTTTGTAGCCCTACAATGAAAGTATTTGACCCCACAATGCCATTTTTAACCCCATTATGACGGAATGAACTCAAAGAACCTCACAATGCTAAGTTGTACTCAAACCCTAACCCCGTAATGTCTACTGGGCATGTACGGACAGACGGACAGTGCGATTTTAATATGCCAACCTTCGGGGGCATAAACACCACAAGGCAAATTGGTTAATGCACCAAAGTACTGGAGCAACGAGTGCATACACCAAACTTTGGCTATTGGCATTACTCACAATTTGGCTTTGTAATCATAATGTTTTGACAAAAGTGACTGGGTATTGCAGTTAGGTAAACCAAACTTCCTAACGTTTCAAAAACGTAATAGACATAAGTATGCATGGCTGTCCTACTGGGGTCTTGACAGTTAACCTACGGACGGCCGGTATTATAAACAATTTAATAATACATAATAGGTGGTATCATCAATTCATATAAGCGTTATAATATATTCCCTTTAAAAAAGTGATAACACAATTTGGAATAGGTGATATCACCCATTGGAATAATTTATATCAGCTTTTTAAAGGAAAACTTTGTATCACCTATTTGAATGGATAAATACCCATAGTTGATATCGCCTATTTAAAAGGAAAACATGATATCAGCTATTCCAATGTGTGATATAACTCATCCAAATGGATGATACAACCCAGTCTATATTTTCATATATTTAGGAATGTGTGGAGTAATCTATCCAAAGGGAAAATGTGATATCAATTCGAATGGTTGATATCACCTTTTGAAGAGACAATATGATATAATCTATTCGAATGAGTTCTATACTATACTATATTTGAAGAGGTGATAACACCTTGTCTGCATGTATTCATAGACGAAAAAGGTGATGTCACCAATCCGGAGGTCCCGTGATCGAATCATGATCGGGAAATAACAATTTCAGTAACGCTTTTCATAGTTTCCAACCTGTAACCATGAGGTAGTGTCGCGTGTTATGGTGCTGAACATTGTGCACGTAAAAGAACCAATGGGTCTATTTATAACAGAGCTATTGTCCTGTATCCGTATTCCCTTGATTCTACATCTGTTTCTTCAATCTGCGCCAGTCCAAAGTTTTGGCAAGTTCACCTGGGTTGAAAATCCAGGGTCGGCCGGGACTTTAAACAATCTCAATGAAGAAATAATTGTGAAAACTATATCTACTGGGTGTATACTACTACTTAAACGTCGAAGATCATAATTCATTGGTTACCCTATGATACATTTATGTTATAACAGTGATCATCACATTTTTGCTGTTATTTTGATATGTATAGCAACCTACAGCATAGCTTAACAATACATGGAGCGATCTAGCGAATTGATACCTATCTATAGTCCGGTAAGCGAACGTGCTCATCTCGTGTCAAAATCTCTTCAAATGTGGACATCGTCAGTGTGAAATGAAACAAATCGTTCGCAGAGACTTGTGCTGCGTATTTCAAAGGTATTTATGTGGTCAATGTACTTTTTATGGAAGACTTTGGATGTCCACTCTGTACGATCGTTTGTGTAAAGGCTGCAAACGTATAAACTCCGATTTTCAAATGTTCTACAAGTTTACCGAGTAAGCTCCCATAGCGTTACGCTCGCGTTGTATACCTTTATATATTATATGAACCAGTGAAAAACTATTTTTCAATGTTTTATTTTTTTTAACACAATAACGTATAAATAGAAGGTAAAACCTGTTTTGAATATAAAGTATGCCAATAAAAGATTAAAATAGAACTGAACCAGGGCCTGTGGTACAAAATTGAGACTTTCAGTATAATCGCTGTGAAATTTTATCCCTGAAACAGTTTTGTAAAAAGGTATTGGTCCAATTAGCAGATGGAATGAATTGAATCTATAGCGATAGAAAATGGCTAGATGTGTTTTCCTGCAACGTGTCCCAATTGTTTGTGTACTTGACATTTAGATTTTTTGTATCAGCCGAGTTCTCGCCGTTTAGATATTTTAAGACCGTATGAAAGTAAGCTGCGAATAAGTTATCTCTAATGTTATTAGACCTGGGCCAATTTAATAAAGGCTGTGCATCATTGATCAAGCCTCATGCAATATGTATTAGGATGATTGAAAATACTACACTTTATAGTTAACGATGCATTTATCTTCCACTACAACTAATTATATTTTCTGTGACGGAGAGATACCTAAATTGTTGCAATGCTGGAGGGAAAAACTCGTTTTTGAACTGTGTTCCATCGGATGAACACTCTCAAGACAGGAGGGGAAAATAATCTACATTTGAGTATACATGTATCAGATTTAGACGAAACAAAAGCAATTAGCAATTAGCAATTAGCTCCTTAAATCCTACAAAATGGTATTAACACACTGAAGGATGTCCTTTTGTGTATAGGGGATCTAAATTTGTAATTGACAGAACAGAATCATACCTCAATCAGGTGGTAGAAAGAGTGTATACATGCGTAGCAAGGGTTTAAGGTTATATTTAATGTTGATTTGAGTATAAAATATGTTACAACCAAGACGCAGTCCTGTTGTTTTAGACGCAAGAGCTGTACATATGAACATAAGAGCATAAAACAAGTTTCCATGTCAAAAACCGCATTGTCATCGCAAAAGATAGCAAAAGATTTATAAAAATCCTTATTTTGAAACAAAGTATATAGTGCAAGTAAAGGTAGTGTTCTTTCTCGTAAGTCGTGTAAAACAGGTGATTAATTTGTCTCAACATGCCGACGTAATAAAACATAAACGGGAGATATTTAAGATTGAATTTGAAATTAGTTATGTAATTATATAAATAATGTCTGCAATTGCTGTTCCCGAAGTGTTACACGTACTAATTTGTTGAACAGAAGCAGTGAACAAAGACATGATGAACAGATCTTTTGCCCTTCCCTGATCATTTTCAGGATTCTTAAACATTAGTGTCTAGTCAAAATACATTATCATTCTGTTAAGCTGGCCGTAGAGACAAAGATAACTTTCATAAGTCTACATATCTGTAACTTTTCAATAGTTTTAGACAGACGTTAATCAATATGCTGATTATGATAGCTTACTTCACCGACAACATTTCTAAAATATTTTTGAGAATTAGCCGTGAACTTGTGTTAACTATTGTATACCTGATATTGATACATATACACAAATGTATATTATCCGCCAGAAAAAAACATTTGTCATTTTGGATCAGCTAACACACATTATAGGAAAGTATCACCAAAGTACCAAATGTATGTCTCAAACACTTATAACGTCGATATTGATTGTTATCTTTTGATGTCACTAATGACGTCGCATAAAACGCCAACAATGCACGTATTACAGTGGTATTTGTACCAACTTTTACAGTAAAAATATCTTTTTTAGTAATATGATGCAGATATATAACTGTTTTGCTGTCATGGTAAGATCAGATAAACGACGACTTCTTGGTCACAATACTATGTTATTAGTACGGTTACCAAGTACATGTATATGGAGCAATATATTGTCCAATTAATACATCAGAAAAAGTCTGTAGGAATTTCATAGGGAGATAGGAAACAAATCGTGAGTTTAGATAAGCTGTCTAAGGTGGGCTTTTGTAGTTTGTTGGACCAACCTGCTGTAGATAAAGCGCGGTTTCTTTTTTTTATTTTACACCGACTGCTTTCAACATTTGTGTTTTTGTAAGAAAAAGTGGGGTTTTCAACATATTTATGCCGGATAATTTTTTGCAGATGAAAATACTTGCGAAATTGAATTCTGAATGGACTTTAAAGTAATTTCATCCTAAAAAACTTGATAACCTTACACATATAAATATTGCAACAAAACAACAAATATACAGTTCCAAGGGGTTTTTCATCGACTATTCTTTTCTGAAAGCCATGTATTTGGTACCATTGAGATCTGTTTACGTATAATATGGCGAACATTTTAGATTTTGAGTTGCGCTCGTTTTAAGTGGTTGTTTTTAAACGAGAAAGGACGGGGTGTTAAAATATTTTAAATTAAGAAGTGCACACTTTCTTTTGGAACTGAGTGTATGAACACATTTCCTTTTATTAAAGTGTTGATGCGCTCTCTTTTGTCCCAAAAACTAGGCTTTTAGTTTTAGTTAGCTCCCTTATTAGTCAACATTTATTATACAAATCCGTTTAACAATAAATAAGACATTGTACCTAAACTCTACCTAAACTCTAAGTGGCATTTTATGTTAGAGTTATAAACAAGTGAATAAATGGCATATGATAACCTATTATCAGTACTTTGTAAGCAAATTGGATGCAAGAACATTGAGCGATGTCGCTGCACGGCCCATTTTCAAATCCTTGTCTCAGCCATAAAAACTTGGTCAGAGAACATGCAGTTCAATGTTCTGTAGCTTTCGTTGAATCATTTAAGTTTATACGTAAATATGTTAACAAATAGAATCATGGAATGGCATTATGTCTTTTCAATGAGGTGAAAATTATGCTGAAACTGTTTTCAAGTGGTGAATGCGAACATTAAAAGAAACAGTTTAGCTTTTAAGCTGCATATTCTAGCAATGTAAGCTACGAGTAATTATATTTTCAGCACAGATTATTGGTAACGGCGTAGCCTATTTAACTCTCATCACAGACTGAGCTAAATCTTTGGCAAGAAGGCTATAGAGAAAAATAAGACAATAGAAGATCTTTGTGTCCCAACATTCAATAAACTAAAAGCATGGATTTTTATAAAGCCCGCTGCAGAGACAGTTTGTCTCCCTGCTAGATAATAACAAATATGTGATTTAATAATATTTCGTAATTTTGTGATAAAATTTAGTGACATGAAATATAATGGAATCTTTGGAAGTTTTCAAGAAGTTGTTTGAAGCCGGTAGAAGTAAGTTTTACTACAGTACCATATTGTATATTTTCATATTCCGGGCAGACATACCATAATTTGAAATAGCTTTTTATAGTTCAAATCTTACTTTAATTCTTTCATAATTATGTAGAAAAGAATTCGCTCTAGTGATAATTTTACTGTTGAAAGTTTCAGTTAATTTTTAATGCATATAAGCACGAACAGAGTAAAAACAATACATATTTCTCAAAATAACAATGTTTTTTGTCCTGAAGAAAATTGAGCCGCTGTGTAAAAGCCACCATCTAGGATACACGATGTTGTTCAGCTTTCTTTTCTAAATGATATATCATATCCCAGATGAAGACCTAAGATAAGTCTAAAAGTTGGACGATAAAAAACATAGTTTAACTTAACCCGTGGTGATCATGCGTTCACTTTGGGTTTAATTTTCTACTGTTCTTCACTAAATAATGCTTACATGAAATTCAGATATTGACTATACATGTTATTTGTTTACCAGATTTAAAATCGAATAAGTATTTCTGCCGCGTGCTCTTAATACAGTAATGAGACACTTTTCAAGTTCAAAGGTCTCGACTTTGTTGATGACGCTACTATTATAAATGACTTTGAAGTGATATCTCGTAATGTTCTACAAAATAAAGGCGAAACCTACAACGTTAACGGTTCTGTAGGCATCAACACAACCTTAGTTTACAAAACTGGATTTCTCTGCATATCATCCCTATCATGCTAAAGTCTTCAAAACAAAGGGGTCGTTCCCGTCCAGCTGAAAGGCAATAGCTACAGTTTCATAATTTAATTTTAATGACATTCTTCATTTTGTGAAATTAGGTAAATGTAAGTTTATAAAATAAAAAAGGCCACTGATTCTTATTTATATGTAATGAACACCTTCGAAAGCAGCGAAAATGACCACTTTCTCATGACTACAAAGTTTGTTACTTTTTCCTAATTCCTTATTCCTTTTTCGAATAAAGAATAAGTAATTGGTTACTTATTCCTTATTCAAATCCGAATAAGTAACAGAAGTGATACTGCCGGTGACACGAAAAATGTCGTCGTCATTCTTTCACATTACGAATATCTAACTGTTTTAATGCCAAACAAACTTAATTTAAGCTATTACTAACAGAATTTTTTTTAAAAATGAACAAAGTCGAATAAGGAATATGTAAATTGAAATAAGTTACAGAAGTGATACCGCCGGCGACACCAACAATGTCGTCGTCATTCTTTCACATTACTAATATCTAACTGTTTAAAGGCCAATCAAACCTAATTTAGGCTATTACAAAGAGCCTCTTTGAAAAAAACTTAACAAAGTCGAATAAGGAATAAGTAACTGATTATCATATAGCCGGTGGTATCACTTCTGTTACTTATTCGGATTTGAATAGGGAATAAGTAACCAGTTCCTTATTCCTTATTTGAAAAAGGAATAAGGAATAAGTAACCAACTTTGTAGTCATCACTATCTCTAGTTCATCAATAAGTAATCCTTTTAATTTGGCCATTCACCATTGTGTTTTATTTCGCACTTAATCGACATGAATTGAGATTTCGAAATGTATTCACCTGAAAAAAATACCATACTGAACAGAAACTATTTTCTGTAAAAGACAAAAATCCGTAAAATTTGTTGTCATTTATCAATGTGTTTTTTTCTCTAATGTTTAAGCATTCAGAATTTCTTAATTTATTGCAAAAGAAATGTTAAAACATCACTTTGGTGAAAAAACTGATATAAAAATTTTTGATTTGAAGCAAATTTTATAAAGGTCCGTCCATAAGAGCAAATATGTTAGCTTGTATTTGTGGATGAGACCTAATGATAATATAGGTCACCGACTTTATACTTGAGAAAAATGAGCTTTTGTTTTCGTTTGGAAAGTAGTTGCGAGGGAGGCTATGTGTATAATGCCACTGAAATAAGACAGATAACCTTCAGCATAATATGTACATAGTAAAACACATATGCAAAACATCTAACGAAAACATATTCTTCTAAAAGCATTTAAGAGAAAGCCTAGGTTAAATGATGACATTTTGTGCTTATTAAAGAGACGTAATAGATTTTCTTAATTATTGTATTGATTTTAGATATAAACTATGTAACATTGATATAACTGCTTTATTTCCATTATGATTGAAAAAAAGAATTGTTTATTTTTTTTCGTTTTTTACGAGGGAAAACATACGTGAGCTGGTTAAACTGCAGTGCTGTACCTGATTATAATTTTCACTTACATGTACCAAATGCTATTTTTAGATATTTACGTCATAAGGTTTGCCGCATGACACAATACGGTGAAATAATATAATACTTTCTAATACTTTTGTTTGCTTATTTCTTTAAAAAACGAGAAAAAATGCTCAACAGAATACAAAATATATTTTTAACTTACCACGTAAAATACAAAGGAATGACATGTATATTCTACAGACGATATTAATTTTAAATTTCCACAGACGACCACAATTTTCTTTACGATTGATTTTTAGTTTTAACCGCAGTTTCAAGAAGGAAAATTGACGGATCACGTGGGGTGGGTAACTGCGTATTGGTCTTGGCAACCAGGAATATGATGGCTTACATCTCGTGTAAGACCTTAACCTCCAGGTAGCAATTCATTCTGACTTTGCGACCAGTGCGATCGTGGTCAGCCTGTACATCGATTCAGACTGAGCATGACCTGTCTGGTTCAGTAATTTTTACTGAGCATCCCTTCGGACAATAAATCTTACCATACAATCGTAAAACGGACAAGTCTATTTTGTAAGTTTAGTAGGGTCAGAGTTAAAAAGCTGGTGTTAATAGAAACAAGAAGTAAACTTTATCTTTAGTCACTTCTACTGCATATCAAAATCACGAACTGTCGTCCGAGCTTCAAGTCCGAGCCTCTCAGCAAAATGGTGTAATTTGTCATAAACAAACAAAATACAATTGTTACCTCTAAAGTTAGTGCATTTACCATTAACATTTTAGATTATTTTGAGTTTTAAACATAGTTTGTTGTAAACAACTAATTTCTCAGGGAATCCTAACAATCGACGAAAAAGGAGTATTTTCATTGACGGTAATACTAAAAGACTTTATATATCATAACGAACGATATTCAGGCAACCTGGTCGAAAGCTATATTTTCTTCAGTGGTAGATGTAAATTCGCCTGATATGAAAGATCATAAGATACGAACACATTTAGAAGTCCCAGTTTGCAGAAATGCTAGTGTTGATTAACAGTCTCCAAAATCACAAGGGGAGCGGTGGTGTAGTGGTTAAGGTGTCGGCCTCTCATCCCGGAGGTTGCGGGTTCGAGCCCCACTAGGGTCACGACCGTACTTCCTCATATGACAACAGTACAGTTTTTTCCAGGAAGCGGACTCGAGAGTGACTCGCAATTCTTCACAATCGAACTAAAATAAATTAGTATAAAAATCACAATCGATACTCGGAACATAAGAATACATTGTCTATTGATACACCAACTGGTTTGTAGAATTTACCTTTTACAATCTAAGGTTTATACTTGAAACTCTCAGTTGTATTAATATTATGTACAATGCATAAAAGCAGCAAGAATGCTAACATTTAACAGCTAAAATATGGCGAATTACAGAATCGCTATCGATAGTCAAACATAATAGTTTCGATTAATCAAAACAGCACTTAGAAATGGTATACTTTTCCATCTTTTTTATTTTTAAACGGCCGATTAATTATGTAATAACTTATTTAATAGGCATATCTAATGTACTACTATAAAGCTAGCTATTTCGATATGAAACACTTTGTGAATTATTTTCGTTATGTCAATTCTCAAAGCTCATGCAGTATTACTACATATCAAGCATTTGGATTGGTAAAGTCTTCAACATAAAACAGTAGATCAAGAAAACTTGAATGACTAAACCCTTATACAAAAACTTTCAATTTACCGCCAGCCGCTCCCAGAGGTCTCATCCACAAATTCAAGCTGACATATTTGCTCTTATGGACGGACCTTTATAAAATTTGATTCAACTCAAAGCCAGCAGCTCCCTCTACCGGTGTGATAATGTTGTAGTGATAGGTTAAATCAGAGGTTACAGCATTAGAAGGGCATCGGTTACTGTGGCTTTAAGTATTTTGTATTGTTATAATGAACCCCAAAGTAATATCATTCACCGGGAAGTAAACTTCTTTATTTTTGACATTTAATAAAGCACAATATGCCATGTTACCTTTTGTTTTGACAACCTATTGTAAGAGATAGAAGGACACGCTAGTGTGTCCTCAATTGTACTGTAAACTGCATTTGAAAAACAAACGCTTTCGATGTACCCTACGCAATGTCATTGACACTTAAAATGATTTGTTTTTCTTACAAAATTTAGTTGTATGCTTTACCTAACGTGCTATGTTTTAATTAAACAAGCATCTGAACAGGATATAATTTCATTTATAAGCCATCTACATTTGGCAATCTCATTTGTGAAACTCCGTATCAAATTTTATGTAAAGGGACGAGACTTATTTTTGGTACGTTAATTATCCGCAATTAGACAAGCATGTTTCTCCAGCTGTTATCCTTACCCACACGCTTTGTAAGGATTGACGTTGTCACAATTAAGATCTATGTAAAAACATATAATTATACTGAAGCTAATGCAGCAATTGTCAAGGTTCACGACATAATACTGACCTAGATCATAAACTAAAAATCGAAAATCCGATAATTATTGAAACAGATATAATCTATAATTTATAGACTGAAAGGATTATTAACGCAATCTTTCGACAAGCATCACATGGTGATGCCGTTTTAATTCAGAATGAATAGATATTTCCGAGTTTGTCGTATATTTATGTGTTAGAGCGTGTCATGGTTTGTGATTTGTCAGAATAGGGAACGGCAACTTGGGAGGAAAAAAAGAAGAAAAGTCATTGCAAGCGTAAATGTCAAAAGAAAACTTATTGTTTTGTAAATTCCTCATTCAAAGAAGATTGTACGTGTACAATGGTTTCTGCACAACTTTATGTTTTACGAAACATTCTTGCGTGTATACAGACTTATATGTAAAATAAATACATATACGAGGTTATCTAGACGAAGAAATGCGAGTACCTTCTGTGTGGAACAAACGAGAGTATGGGTCTCCTCGTTGCATCCTTTAAACTACAGTTTAAGTTGAAGAACTTTTTGGCCAATTTATTTCTCAATATTTTGGTCCTCAGACAATGTAACAATCGAACTTAAATAAAAACTGAAATAGTCTATAACTGCACTTAGAACTTATACAATTTGTACAGTATGCATTTTACTTCGTTGGTTTGACAATAAGACAGTAAATACTGAAAAGGTCGCCATAAACGAAGCAATTCAATAACGAGGTATCAATATTTGTGAAATCACTGCTTTTAGACTGTCTGTCATCACGACTTGTTATAGGTTGTTGGACATACTCCGCCCACTTATGGAATGTGGTTTTCAAGTCTCTCAAATAACCCATTTAAAGGATCCGTCTTTCTCTCTCACTCTCTCTCTCTCTCTCTCTCTCTCTCTCTCTCTTGTCTGTCTAACAATCATACGGGAGTACTTGCCCTTTGATATTATCCTAAATCGGGTCAACTAAATCCTATACATGTAAAGACCAAAAATATCAAGTTGATCGTACACACCTTATTCTCTATTGCGTTTTATTCATCTTTGCCTCCCTGTAACTTCTATTTTCGTGTTACATGTTTTTTGCGTTAAATTTGTACTATTATGCAATATCATTCTCTTGCAATATCAATAGAAAACTAATATTACCGTTTCTAAAGGGAGCAATAAAAAATGAGAAAGATTATCGTTCATCCTTACTGGCTGCAGTTCTAACGAAGAATCAACATTTTATGCATTCTTATATCCTTATATTATAATATAGATAGAGTGTATCTTGTTTTTTTATTTGCCTTTAAGATATTATCATCTACTTTTTGGCAAGCAAATGTTTTATTCTCGTTATACATAATTATGTTCCGAAAGTCAGTTATCAAAACTGTAAACAAAACTTTCAAATATTTCAATTTCTGAAATGTGATTTACACATTATTTCAACAAAAAATTGTGAAAGTGTTAAGATTTTACAGGCCTTTAACAGCATTTTGCATTATAATTTGACACGAAGGCAAATTGAGTCTTAAAGCAGATATTACTCATGTTTCTAAACCTTTATTTTCCCTTAAAGGGATCGCTCTTTCCCCGGGTACATCTTTTACGATGTACATTTAATGCATTTTAAAAACAGTGCAATTTTAAACAAAAATATTCACAAATATTAAAAAAGCATACAACTACTTAATAGCATACTAAGTCATATTTACACATTAGCTCTGTGTATGCCAGTACTAAGAAATACATAGTATTTGCATTCACTAACACAAATTGAGATATATTTAGGATTAAGACACATGATATATGCTAACATAAATCAAACCACACAATGAAGTAACATATCCGCTCAATCGATGCTAATACAGCTTTTTACATAATTAGAAATAATGTTTAGATGTTACCTTTGCTTTTGCTGATAGAATCATAAGAAAGAATATCTAATACATTACGTAAATTAATATATGCTAAAACAACACATGAAATGTTATAAATAATGTTCACAAATAAGCATTGTCTATGTTCACACTGCACTCGACAGAATAACCCATAAACCAAATATTAAAACTATCGACATTTTTATTGTCTACTTGACCTTGATCCTAATCTGAAAAGAAGGTCTGAAGACAGGATCATATGTCCATGGTTCGACCATGAAAGATTAAGGGTCATGGATCCGAGTCCTACTACCGTCTCTTTATGTGAGAATATTGGCAGTTTCCTACGGAGGGTATGAGTCTAATAGAGGTTCTTCTCATGAACAGTGGTTAAGTATACTGCCCGTCTGTTAAAATATCCAAAAATACTGTTGTTATTTTGAAACATTTCTGTCTCACAACAATAAAATATAAAAATGCTCCAAAATTAGATCTTGAACAACGGAGTTTCACACGCCATGTGTATAGTTAAGTGGAAAAAGGTGTATCTAAGCTCTGACAGCTTTCCTTTCTATAATTGTATTTGTTTTTTCTGACCATTAATTGATCAAATAGTAGATCTAGTTACATGTTACATAAAATGCATACTTTAATTTGTTTTCATTCGGTTTTAAGATTTCGAAGTGCCTTCTTGAGTTTAGGGAAAAACTATTAAGTTTATTTTAGTATATCTTGTAACACGTCTTACAAACTGGGATGAAAAACACCAAAGTTTAATCGACAATCAGTTTGGATAAAAGTCCAAAAGAATAAATCTACTATTAGTATTTATTTTACATGCCCTCATATCTAGAGTAAAGTAAAAAGAATTGTATTGTATGTAGCCTTCTTGTTATGGAAAAATGTTTGATAAAATAGATAGAGCTTATTTGTGGCAAAAACTACAGCGAATGTAAGCATAAAGTTTATTCTCCCAATTAATCAAGTATTCATCAGTTAAGCGTTTTACGCTACAATCAGCAAACTCAAATTTTATAAACTCGAACATGGGGGTAAAACAAGGTGATCCGGCCAGTAGCATTTTATGTCTCCTTTTTAAACGATATAATTGATAACATTAATTCAAATATCGAGGGTATTCGAACATTGATGCTTACAGCATTTCTTCATTATTTGCCGATGACTGCAGTTTATTTGCGCAGCCAAAAACCTTGCACTCTATATGTTAAATACATAGAAGAAATAGTAACCTATGGGGTTCAGGGTCTTAATACAAACAAGACCAAGGTAATGATATTTGAAAAGGGTCGCCATACTCGTTTTGATTTTTACTTGTATAACAATCGCATTGCACTTGTAGACACATTTAAATACTTAGGTGTATATTTATATAAAAACGGTAATTGGAATCGTACACAAAAGAGAATTGCTCAACACGGTTCGTATTCCTTACACAATCTTTATGTAGTATGTAACCAGCTGGATCTACCAATATCGCAGAAGTGTAGACTATTATTCATTGGTTGCTTCTACGTTAAATTATGCCGCAGAAATCTGGGGTAATCATTCAGGACCGGACGTTGAACTTATACACACAAAATTTTGTAGAAAAGTTTTAGGTGTTAAGCGTTCTACGAATTTAAATGCACTTTATGGTGAACTTGGTAGAGTTCCGATGAGTATAAATAGAAAACTTATAATGCTTAAATACTGGGTTAAGTTGTTAACATATAAAAGAAGACTCAATACTTTCGAACTTATAAGTGTTAAAAACTGAGCCGACCAAAACAATACATATAGTAAATGCAACTGGGCGTTCCAGATCAATTATATTGAGTGCGGCTTGTCTATTTTGGCAAAATCAATTTAATATGCTGATTAATTATAACGTTATAAATCAAAAGAATACTTTTATGTTTTATCAAAGTTGGTATGGATCTATTAATAACTCTCGACGTTTGGAAACATATAGTATTTTAAAACATAGTTTTGAGTTTGAAAATATCTAGATTTTATAAAAGATAAAAAATTTAGAGTTGCTTTAACAAGGATTTCGAACGTCTCTCATAACTTGGCGATTGAAAAGGGTAGATATACCGATATGCCAAGGAATAAAGAATTTGTAAAACTGCAACACTGGACAAATAGAAAATGCGCACTTGCTTACATGTACTAAATACAAGGATTTAAGAAAGACACATTTGAACGCTACTATTATACGTGGCCTACAGTACAAAAATTTACCAATTTATTAATGTCAAATTCAAAAACAGTTGTTAAAAATTTATCCGAAATATTTCATATTTTGCTAACTATGAAGAGAATGAAACCTACTGTCAATTCCGTAGTATGAATTAATTCAGTCCAACCTGTATTTCACCATTACTGTGTAGTTTATACTCTTTGTAAATTCATGTCGTATGTACATATGCAAACATGTGTTTTTGCTATAAGCATATAATTGTATGTTTAATGCAATAAACTAGTTGCAGTTGAAGTTGAAGTTGAATAAAATATCAGAGAAGTAATGTTTCAGTGTCGAGCTATCAAACTGGCTTTATTCTCCCAATTTCAGATCAAAAGCTTTGTAATTCATTTGCATATAGATTCACTGTCTGCTGTAGGCAACATGGTTTCAGTGGGATTTACTGCTCATTCCATATATAAATTAGTAATCCGCCGCTGTACATTGTTTGCACGGGGAACATAATCAGTTATACATGTATAGTCATGCAAGATATAAGACCAGACAAGAGCACAAGTTGTAAGTTCTACTGTAGATCGGTCAGCACGGTTTGCACTACCATTGCCTTTCGGGTGTCCGTTCCCTGAAAAAAAGTAACATTGCACTAATAGAAATTTATTATTTTGAAGTGACGTTAAACTTTGAAAATCACATACTTAAGAAACGTTGAAGGGTTTTTTTCACGCAATCTTTAAGGTGTCTACTGCAGTCATCAACCATGTTCCTATCCAGTAAAAATAGTTTCAGAGAAACTGTTATACATAAAAACATTTGCTCCAAATGAATTTTAAGATTGCAGCAATCACTATTTAATTCCCTTGCAAGACAAAAAGTCATTTCATTGAGAACTGTGATATTCAGTAAGATATAAGTTTGATACAATATTATTTTATGTTTTTCGGTGGTTTATCGAAATATAACGGTGAATTTTATCCCGATAAACTCACTAGCCACACAGTGAAAATTATCAAAATCTGTTACCAGGATTAACGTCAAAAAGTATATCGAGCGGGCTGGACGCCGTAAACTATATGACTATGACGTCGTTAAAATGACGTCATCTTTGCGATGCTTTCTGATGACATTTCCCGCAATTTTTGACATTTTATTGAAATAAACCCAACGAAAGTAGAGTTTAAGACATAAAATAAACAGAAACATTGTTGGTATTGATTTAATACCGCGATAATTACACTCGTGAACACCAAAAGTTGTTATTTTCACTCGTGGCTGCGCCGCTCGTGAAAATATCACTTTCGGTGCCCACTCGGTGAAATTATAACGTTATATTACACCGAAACCAACAATTATCCTCTATATATTATGTATCATTAACTAACAAAATGAATTTATAAATGAATTATTTCCAAGATGCCACAAAATGATGAATTTCAGATATATTCTTGTTTCATTTTTTAATAATTTTTATTATATATTAACTGTAAATGTAGGTTTGTCAGTATTAAGTTTTGTTTCAAAGGATAGTATCTACGACTTTTTTTAGATAAAAATCTAATTTGATACGAATTCTTTAGAAAGCTTTCTAAAACACAATAACCATCAGACATTAAGCGATTAGTGTTGTTGTGCAACTTAACATTCAGATGTTTGCTTTAGTTGGTTCATCCATTATGAAGGGTTTAAATTGTATTATGTAGTTAAAATATAATCAGGTTCAAGAGATCAAAGAACGTCCAAGCTTACATGAACTTTGTTCAAAATATTTCTTAAAAAAACTCTTCAGTGAATTGACTTCAAACTTGAAATATAAACAGAGAATGAAAAGAAAAAGTACAACGAGTAAAAAACCATAAGTCTAACACGAGTCAATATCTTACTGATTCCGCTTTATCCCTTTTTCTCGCTACGAAGCATAACTTATAGATATTAGTCACGTGATCCACTTTAAACTTTGATGACAGATATGTGGAGGTCGGATTTAGTTATAGTTTCCATTTGACACATTGAAGTGTAAGCTGCAAAACCATTTCTTCTCACCAATATTCGCAAAGTGCGAAGACAGTCTCTTGCATACAATCACAAAATTCACAATTTTTAGAATTTAGAAACAGTACTGCTTAATCAAAAGAAAACAAAAGCTTAAAGGCTTGATAAATATAACACTTAATTCTCCATGGGACTATCATCTTGAACTTTTATTTGTCTTAACTTCTATAGTATGGTAATAATGTTATCAAAGAATATCTAGGAGAGAAAACAAATTTTACATATACATGTCAAAATAAAAAAAAATCTGAAATATCGGCCTTTATCAC
Organism: Saxidomus purpurata; assembly: GCA_022818135.1. NCBI lineage: Eukaryota > Metazoa > Mollusca > Bivalvia > Venerida > Veneridae > Saxidomus > Saxidomus purpurata. Next base: position 4,479,664 of record JAFMSR010000014.1, on the reverse strand, counting down.
AATTTTTGCGACAGCTGTAATCTATACTTTTTTTGCAATTTTAAAAATTGGTTCGGCTCGCTATACGTTAATGCGCGTTGAATAAGCTGCCAGTTGCATGCTGCACGTAAAATCGAAACCCGACAACCTACGTTACCATTTGGCTGCCAGTTTTTGGAACAGCTCGCTATTCCAGATATGTTGTAATTTGGCAAACGGCAACTTGAAGCTTGAGATCATTTTGATTTTATGTTGCAAAGTCGTGTTTAAAATGGACGCTGGCAACTGACAGTCAGCTGCCAATCCGATTCATCTTTTGAACTGACAGCTAACTGCCAATTCGATGTTTTGCACCGAGAAATGGCAGCTAAATTCTCGCATCAACTGTTGGCATTGTCAAAGCTATTTTCACAATACGCCTGTAAACTTTGAATGTGCTCCTATTAGTGTGCATTCTAGAGTTTCCATGCAAATTAATATTTTTCACATTTTGAAAAATGTAGATGGTATTAGCCTTGTCAAATAAACGCAAAAACGTACCCGACTGCTACTGATGATATGGCAGAACGTGTCTATATCCTCGCAACATGTTTAAAGGCTTAACAATGCGCTGAACATGCCTACAATAAGCTTTAAGAGTCCTATAAGACTTTAGTTTTACAGTTATTAATGCACCGGCAAATGTTTACTTCAAAGAATCATGGTATTTCAGCTGTCTCTTACCTTTATTTCATTAATACCCTTGCGTTTTTACAACCAGGTACCAGGCAAGTCTTTTCTCAAGAGCTCAAGCGAAAGAATTTACTTGTAAAACACGTCTAGAGTGCCTACACTTCTTGTCTGAGACAAAACAGCAGTTTAATTCCGACACAGAAAACTAAAGCATGTGATAATATGGAGAGTTTATTGATTAAGAAGCCTTTCCGATGGAAATTTATTGTAGGGAGATGAACGTGTATTGCCAAACCTGTCATTATAGAATATCTGATGAGATATTTCCCGTTTTCTTCGTAATTTAGCACCATCCATTACTTGAATCGGCCTTCTTTAAACGATCGTAACATCTCAAATAAATGAGATAGTAGCACTAATTAGTTCACCGCTTAAATATCTCCTAGCAGCATTTAAATATCGATTTCATTATAAAAGTATTTGTTCTACGCCAAATAAAACATAAGTTATACTTAATTTTGTCAGCGTAAGCCGATATTGCTGAATTATTTACCTCTAAATAATGAATACATATAAGGCGCTTGCAAATTGCACAGGAATTACTTTCTTAAGTGATCTACTGCAGAATTCAATACAAGCGCTGTAAGCTGTCTGGTTAAAGTTTATAGGAAATGGCTTCAAAATATTGTAGTGTTATATTCGTATTAGAAGTGTCCAGTGGATGCAGACGCTCATTGTGTTTGTTCCGCATGATATGTAAAGGTTGATATATCAGTATAATTATTAGTTATGTTCTCAGAATTGCAGCATATAATTTTGAAGCATAACAGTGACATTTGTAGTGACTAGTAGGCCTCATAAAACGAAAGCACATAATTTTATGGAATGGCTTGTGTACAAAAAAAGTTAAAAAACGCTTTTCTCGCGTTGCTTTTTCAATCGAAATTACACGTTGTAAGGATAGTGCAATATTTTTCAATGACATTACCAAAACATAAGACACGCTTTCTGACTGAAAGCTTAGTTGACAAAGGATTCTGTTTATTTTAGTAATATCTTTTGTCATTTGTTGCTTCATATATAACCACATTTAGTTGCTTTGATGCTATTAAGGTATTGTTTACCAATTTGTATTGCCATTATCGACATAGTATGCACGTTGCCAATGTTTTGGATGAAGGATCTACCTATTAACTACCTTTTGTCAATGCTGGGGAGACTGGGACTACGTCATCTACTTCTTTATCTGAAAGTTGGAGTATCTGAAATAATATTTAAGTAATTCAACGTCGTGCTTCGTTGCAATATATCTATATAATGATGGTCTGATATATAGACCCTTACATTCACCATGAAATAAACATGACTTAAGGTGTGACCTTAGACATGGGTTTTGATACCACACATGTTTCAGTCAGCCCATCTTAAAATAGGTGTAAGTACTAGTAATGAAGATTGCTTTCTCTTCAGTTTGTATTGGTGTCTAGAGAGCAATTAGTAAAAGAAAACGATTACTTGTTTCACTATTGAGGCAAAACGAACTAAAGGACGTTTCAAATTACGCGACGGTAAAACGCAATTACAAGACGACAGTTAAAGTAGATTGTTTACAACCATCTCGGCCGAAATGTAGCCATTATAATACGTTTAAAATAATCTTAGAACACAGTTTTAATGTTTAAATGGATCAGTTGCCAAGTTTTGTTTGATTTACAAACGTTATGAAAGTGTTTTGAAAGCATTATAGCATGACAATAAAGACTAAAGTTAGAAAGAGAGTTTATAACGGTCCCTCTATCTCCGAGGTTTTGTTTTTACAAATATTCATACATAAGATTTCTTCAGACTTTTCAGCTTATATTTTACTAGACTAATTACTAAAGATACAGTAAGAAAACACTTATTAAACGGAAGCATAGAAATGTCACATGAGTGGGTTGCAATAAGTGTTATGTCCTTGGCCGCGGGTCCCGAAATAATTCAGTCGTGGCCAACAGGTACTATGCCTTTGCCATAATTTGACAAGTTGTCGCCAAGATGTAATTTATGTCGTTGCCCTTTGTAATTTGTGGCGTTAACATAATAAATCCACTCATATGTCGCTTTTGCAACTACACTTTATTTACAATGTCACATATATTTATGACTTTTAGCTAAGTTCTACAGCCCCTTCTCCGATATTATTACTTATATGTGAGAACTGAAATCAGGCTTATTTATTGTTTCAAACAATACATAGAACTACACTACATAAATATTTCCAATTGTTACTAATATATTTAATCGTATAGACAAGCAAGAAAGTTCCACATATATTCCAAAAATGACTAGTAATAATGCATAGAAATCGACAGAATCAAGTTATTTGAACAAAAACTATTATTGATATGCATTGTTAAAATCTTAACCCCATTGTGCGATAACCAACGTTTTAACGTAATACCTTTTGTGTAAAGTGTTGGTACATATCCGGCTATGTTCCTTGTGTGTACTGTTCGTTTATCCATATTAGAGAACATGTGTAACATTAAAGTAAATACAAGAAAACTGGTGTCTTAAATAAGTCATTTCCAAGTCCCCATTCATTTTTTTTTATTTTGGGTTTCGAGAGTCAGCTTCCTAGTGTTGTCTTTGTAATTCATATAAAAGATATATACATGTTTCACATGTTACAAATTTTATCTAAAAGAAACTTTATTTTTTTAACGTATACAAAAGTAATGAATATAATTGATGATTCCAACACTTAACTTTCTTGTTTTAAAAAGAAAATGTAGTAAACTGGTATTGTAGTTAGTAAATGCATTTACAGTACATGTATATGCAACATCTGCAACGATTCACACTACACTCAGCAAACTAATACATTATATTGATTGTACAATGATAATTCCATTCAAAACCACTATAATGTGCAGTAGCGTGAGTGTGTACTCTTCTTAAGCGATGTTCACTCATTACATAATAATTGTGCAAAGAACTATTCACTGCTGCATTTCCATGTAACATTTTCCAAGCCGTTTTTAATATAGAAGCGTCAATAATACTACAGTTTGTTCCATTCATGCTCAGGTTATGACATCGCTGGTGCATGGTAGCGTCAATAACGTAGCTGTCAGGATGTCAATCTCGACAATACGATATGGCGTATATCAGAAAAACTGTAACATATATATATATACATAATTGTTTCTTTAGGTTGCTCAGTTATCTTGATGAAAGGTATCTAACAGATGTTAAAATAGTTTAGTATTAAGACGTTACGTTATTTGTGTTTACAAAAACGTTGTTCAGTGCGCAGCGGAGCTCATCATTTTAACGTTGATCTGAGGCAGGCTAGTTACTATACTCTTATATTCTTTATTTATATTCTTGTTTCTCATTTCTATATTAAACGGCCTAGACCGGCTGCATACTTGCTTAATATCTCATTTGTTTTCAGGTAAGGCTCTATAAGACTATATATACAGTATATTATTTTGTCTATTTTCAGGTAAGGCCCAGACAGGTACGATGGGTAAGTCCAGTATTTATCAAAATTATAGATGATAAGACGTAGTAGTTATTTTAGAACCAATATTTGGATTGCCTAATTGTGTAGTTTTACATATCGTAAGTTAGGGTGTATTTTCATATTAGTCAAAAAGTGCCTGACGGACCTGTTACTCGTGCATTTGAACTCTGGTTTTTTGTATTGTAAAAATGTTGAAATTCATTAATGAAGACGAGTTCAGTCGGATGTAGCTTCAAAGATAACAGGTTCGATCTAAAGGTTAATTAAAAAAGCCACGAAAATCAGATTTCAACGGACTTTTGTGCAAAAACCCACACTGATTACATTCAATTCTTTGCCAGAAGATATAAATCTTATAGGGGAATTTTTTTAACATTGAAACAATGAAATCAGCTTAAATTTTGTAGGAAGCAGCAAAGGAGATCACGGTCGGGATTGCACTTGTTTCATTTTTTTTTTTTGTCTTTATAAATCGACATAAAAAGCTTATTGAAATTAACGTTATTTTCATGGATATTTAATTTTATATATCTTACTACCATAGTACCCGACTCATCTTTAAGTCTACCCGACACTTCGTTGGTAAAAAAAAAATGTAAATAAAGCTTCGTAAAAAAAACTCATATTTCTTATGTATTTATACCATTTTATTTATTCTCATTTGCGAAACAATTTCTTACAACTTGAATTTATCGCATTTGAGATTCTAGATGTAATTAGCCTTGAAGGGAAAGGCAATGTGGAACTATCTGTGTCTTACCTAAGGACACTACTGCCGTGCCATTAAGGCGGGAGTCGAGCCCGGAACCCTCCGATCCTGAATGAACGCGCCTCCACTGCACCTCCACTGAGGTATTAATACAAATCAAAGTTGAAATAAGGGCAATACTGACCGTGACATCCAATAAGAGGTAGCACATGTCAGGGAAAATGTCCTACGCCTAGGTATGTGTTGTCTTGTCAGAGACTTTTTAAATCATTATATGATACTGTCAGAGCACACAATTTCAATTTAAACATTAAAGACGTCTTTACAGACTATGTAACCCGTGTAAATGACACACTTTTACACGCATTTTGATGAAACAATTATCCGCGCAGACAGAAATTAAACCATATGTTTTTCATGAATTGTATGATAATAGGAGACACATTTACCTACCATCACATTCGAGATATTGACTGTTGTATTAAACGGTACTTGCAGGACTTTTTATAAGCGAGATATACTGTTCAGGTTTGGTGCGAGTTAAATCCCTTGTTTTAGTATGCATAATCTAATTAAAGATCAGGAATTTGTGTTGAATCCTTGTTACTGATCAGAATCAATCTTAACCTTCGTTCCGTACAGCACAGCTCACTTTTTATTTGTTTGTTCTATTGCATCTCGCATATTATACCAGAACGGCAAATTTTTTGTCAGTACGTCTAGTGTTTGAACAGTTTTTAACAAAAACCCGTTTTAACTGGGGTTTTTTTATTTGGAATTAAAATAAAAATTTGAACCAGTGTAAAAATGTGTTATAAGCTATAAATTCATTAGGTACGACTAATTTGTGAAGAAATAATGATTCTGAAAATTGCATCGGACAACACGCGAGGAGAAAACTGCTCAAAGGGATGTAATGCTGTACAATACTTTTTCTTTGGAACGCATACGAGTAGCTTCCCTTCAGATATATTTTCTACAGACTAAATACTGAACCGTTGTTTTGCATCAATATACAGGATAGAGAGAGAGTTTGAACAGACCATTTGTCGAAAGAACATTTTGTTGGATTAACGTCTAACGTGTTTTATAACATACTGGTACAGGACTGTGTGCTGCAGTATATGTATGCAAGGGCGTCTGGGTAAAATGGTGAATATTTAAATCAACATATTTTTTGTGTTCCTTATGCTTGATGGACTATTGTCGTTGTTGCTGTTCTACATTTATCTTTGTTTTATATGAGAGCTTTTCATACTTTAATATTATCAGTCATTAATGTTTAAATCATTCAAAATTTTATAATATGTTATGTAAAAATACATAAATTTCAGGATCATAATTATACGATTAATTTTACTTTTTACTCTGAAATTTAAAATAAATCTCTTACTCTTTTCTGTTTCAAAGCTTTCGAAAGTATTGTATGCTATTTGCTAGACTAGCAACGTATGCTGAAACTGAGGCTTAATTAAACCACTACAAATAAAACTATTTCATTACCCGAAAAACCCTTTCTACTAAAGAAAATGTTTCTATTCAAGTTCATCTCATTCCGATTAGAGTCAAGAGGTAGAAGTTGTTGTGAACATTTCAATGAAACTGCAGGGAATATGTTGTTCGATTATTGCAAAAACATTCTAACCTAGCTTTTTACCACCTACAGGGCTTCAAAATAAGACAAGTAAAAGATGACGTGTGCAATTTTCAAAGGCCATTGATTACTAAGGATGTAACAATTACTTGTTGCGGTTCTAGAACCTAGACATATTAAACAATAAAGAGATTTGCAGGAAAAATGGTATTTGAAAATGGTAAAGCTTTAAAAGAAATATGTACTCTAAGGTATGAACTAAATCTAACTTGCAGCGACAAGACGGGCACACCTGAATATAACAGCAATGTTGTATGTTCTCCTCGGCTATACATGTTACACAGCTGATAACACACCATGAGGCCGTATAGCTGTATTGACAAGTATACTAATTATATTGTTTCAGCTTTCGTGAATGCAGTGTCATTAATCAGATAGTTACATGTCAATGACGTCACTACAAAGCGCATTATCTCATGTCCTACCTTTACAGTGCCTTATCTCGTCAGCTAGCTCCTCAAATTATTTCTGATTTGTCACGATTTTCTAAGTGTGGTATTTTTCACTTATTGACGCTTTCCTCTAAACAGAGAGCATTAAATTGTTATTATTAGATAAAATGATAAACTCCACGCTAACCTGAATGGAATACCGAAGTCAAAAGCATGGCTAACTACTTGTTTTGCTACACAGAATTAAACCATTTTTCTATCACATATATTATGTCATGTATATAAAGGCTAATGCCAAACATGAGTTGCCATAGAAACAGATATTGATCGAAGCACTTTAAATCATAAAGAAAATTGATCTTTTTAGCTTTTAAAACTACTGAAGAGCTTTATATAACCCTTCGAGTTTAAGGCCTTTAAGACATTTTGGTTTTGTGTATATTGGTCTTATTGTTTGTAATAAATCGTGTCTGTTTACTGAAACGAGAGATTTTGATATAACTTGACATGTCGAGTCCATGCATCAAGCAAATTTTAAGAGCACATGATTTGTTTAGTTTGGTCAAAGATTTAGGCCAAATATTTTGGGTCAAAGGTTATTATATTGCCAGAACCTATTCGGGATTTTGAAATTGTTCACTATACCAAGCCAATGTACAGCAAGCATCTTTCAAACGGTTTGGTGTAATGTGAAAGTCACACGTATAGGATCAAATGCTATTCAGTCAGATATTTTGTAGTAACTCTGTATATTAATAAAAAAAGAGAAAATAATATCACACAAAAAGTACCCTTTCAACGGTCAAGACCAAACACACGACGGCAAGTGTGTGGTGGAATATATGATAACAGTGTAATAACCGTCTAGCTCTGAAAACCTCGGTTGTCATCCATTTTATTCGATAACTCACAAAGATGACGGTAATATAACCGTCACATCTACAATAATGGATAATTAAGATGTAACGGGAACATGAAATGGGCAATGTTTACAAGAGAGAATTTTTTGTTCTCCTGGGAAAGAATAAATTGCCTTTACCCCACTACGTCTGATGTTGAGATAAAATGCATGAACCACTAATACGCAGTGTAGACAATTTAATTCCAGAGGATTTAGACTATCTCCCAATAACATTGTTTTTACCGTGTAATTGTACTCTACAGTAAGTGGTCATTTATGCCGCAATCTTGTGTGTGGAAAGAATCGGAGTAAAAAAAAGACGGCATTTGAATCTAGAACGGGAAACGCAACAAGCTATATGCCAGTGCAAATAGGATGTTATGGTAAATCCATATAAATTAATAGCATGGCTAGGTTTCTGATCAGGCATCTCGAATATAAAAAAGCAGAAACTAAGAAAAATAAATTTACCTTCAAGACTTGAAGCTGTTCAAAGTTACGAAATTTAGGTGAAAGAAGATCTTAATAAACATCATTTATTGTTGCAATAAAATTGTCATAATTCATGTCGAAACTGTGCAGTACACATTTTATAAACGTAGAACACATTTATTTTCTTTAAATTCCAACAGCATACATTGTATGCTACACAGACTTTCTGAAAGATAGATTTTTCTTTGTTATTATAATTAGTGGAAACTCGGCCAGAGCGTATCGCCAATGTTAGCTGAAAAAGTGCAGTTGCACAGTCATAAAGGAAATTTACCACTAAATTGGGTGATGTTGTCTAAGAAGCAGGAATAACATTTTTGATTATCATCCGGCCGGTAAAATGCTTGTCGAAACACGTTATCTATTTGTTACCACCACCTTCATGGTTACACTGGTTTGTTTCGATGTGCATGTCGTTCTAATGACTGCGATACTTTCCACACACAAGATTGCCGCATAAATGACCACTTACTGTAGAGTACAATTACAAGGTAAATACAATGCTATTGGGAGATAGTCTAAATCATCTGGAATAAAATTGTCTACTCTGCGTATTAGTGGTTCATGCATTTTATCTCAACATCAGACGTAGTGGGGTTAAGGCAATTTATTCTTCCCAGGAGAACAAAAAATTCTCTCTTGTAAACATTGCCCATTTCATGTTCCCGTTACATCTTAATTATCCATTATTGTAGATGTGACGGCTATATTACCGTCTTCTTTGTGAGTTATCGAATAAAATGGATGACAACCGAGGTTTTCAGAGCTAGACGGTTATTACACTGTTATCATATATTCCACCACACACTTGCCGTCGTGGGTTTGGTCTTGACCGTTGAAAGGGTACTTTTTGTGTGATATTATTTTCTCTTTTTCATTAATATACAGAGTTACTACAAAATATCTGACTGAATAGCATTTGGTCCTATACGTGTGACTTTCACATTACACCAAACCGTTTGAAAGATGCTTGCTGTACATTGGCTTGGTATGGTGAACATATGCAACACATTATTTCAAAATTCCGAATAGGTTCTGGCAATATAATGACCTTTGACCCAAAATATTTGGCCTAAATCTTTGACCAAACTAAACAAATCATGTGCTCTTAAAATTTTCTTGATGCCAAGTTTTCACCGCATGGACTCGACATGTCAAGTTATATCAAAATCTCTCGTTTCAGTAAACAGACACGATTTATTACAAACAATAAGACCAATATACACAAAACCAAAATGTCTTAAAGGCCTTAAACTCGAAGGGTTATATAAAGCTCTTCAGTAGTTTTAAAAGCTAAAAAGATCAATTTTCTTTATGATTTAAAGTGCTTCGATCAATATCTGTTTCTATGGCAACTCATGTTTGACATTAGTCTTTATATACATGACATAATATATGTAATAGAAAAATGATTTAATTCTGTGTAGCAAAACAAGTAGTTAGCCATGCTTTTGACTTCGGTATTCCATTCAGGTTAGGGTGGAGTTTATCATTTTATCTAATAACGACATTTTAATGCTCTCTGTTTAGAGGAAAGCGTCAATAAGTGAAAAATACTACACTTAGAAGAAAATCTTGACAAATCAGAAATAATTTGAGGAGCTAGCTGACGAGATAAGGCACTGAAGAGGTAGGACATGAGATAATGCGCTTTGTAGTGATGTCATTGACATGTAACTATCTGATTAATGACACTGCAGTCACGAAAGCTGAAACAATATAATTAGTATATTTGTCAATACAGCTATACGGCCTCATGGTGTGTTATCAGCTGTGTCACATGTTTACCATATAGTCGAGGAGAACATATAACATTGTTGTTATATTCAGGTGTGCCCGTCTTGTTGCTGCAAGTTAGATTTAGTTCATATCTTAGAGAACATATTTAAACAACGTAGAAGATGTTTCGGTCATTGTCACCGTCACTTTCGATGCTCGATGTCATTTCGAAAACTTCTGTTCTAATGCAAAAACAGTGAACCAAGAGTTGTCGCTCCTTCTTAATTCGTATATGACAAGATTCGTGGCCAAAGTACTAGCATGTATATAATATTGAAGTATTTGTTTCAATATTATAAAGAATTTTTTACAATGTTTAAGGGTGTTATTTAGGATTTGGTACGGATAAACTCAAACGCATACTTTGCATAGAGATGCAAGTTGCAGATGGTGAATCTAGTATAGGAAGGACTGCTCATTGCGCGTTACATGGGCTTTGTTACTCGTATTATGAACGACTTGAAGTAACTTGTATTGGTAATGAGAGCAAATATCTAGCATTACGCAAACTCTCAGGTGAATATTTACAATCACTTTGCAGTGAAAGTTTGAACAAACTTCAAGGTGATAGTTCTATACGTTTTGTTGTGTGTGGGGAGGGTATATCAACACTCTTGACTTGACATTTTTGAACAGTTTTGAGGAGTCAAAGATAAACTGTTATAAGTGTATATAAAAATAGAAGCAGATAGGATATTTGTATGTAATTTTAACTTGAACTTAGTTTTATTCTTATTTGACTAAAGAGTTCTTTATCTTTCTACTGGGCATTTTAAATTTTCATTTGATAAAAACGGGTCCTGGTCATTATTTTGGTCCACAGAAATCTATGACTTTAGATATAAATACTGGAATTTGTCACGCATTAGCAATTAAGTGTCATCATTACTTAAATTATGCAGATGATTTTTAACATGAATCAGATTAACCTCGCCAGATCCGTAACGAGAAGTGGGATTTGGAACCAGAACAGAACAGAACTGTTCTGTTCTATTCAGTTAGTATTTGTGTGCTGTACCCGCTGAAATCCGCCATAACCCATCGATCTATTCTATATATCTTTGTGATTAACAACTGTTGAAGAGTCAACTACCATTGTTATAGCCATTAACACAAAGACGAGATTGAGCGATAATTCCAGGCGATTTTCCCTGCTCACCGCGTAGGACAGCGTATTATTTGTAGTGATTGCTTTGCTCTAATGGCTGTGCGTTTCCAAGGAAATAACTCAGTGGGCTAATGCTTCGCTAAAATGAGATTCAATTAAGCGTAATCCTCTCTTTTGTAAACATTACTATAAATCTATTACGAAACATTTTTACACTTTCTTAATACAAACAGATAAAAAGAAAGAAAGAACACTTTTGCTAGAAAGTATAAATAAAGAAAAGAATCGTTTTTCCTGCATTGAAGGTTCGACTGAACAACTTTGATTTACTTACAGTGCAGTAATAATTAACTATTTGCTTGGCATTGGTCCTAGCGTTTATAGTGGGAAATGGTTTAGTTAACTATTTACAGGAGCTAAAGTGTGTGTGATTAATGTGATGATATAGGAAGTAGTTGTACAGTGTGAACATCAATACTTCAATTGATAAATAGGAAATGACGTGTTGCTGGGCAGTTTTCTATAACTCTGTATTACAGAGACCGTTATCAGAATACATTACCTATTTGTAAGTCAAAAATGTCCCACGGCGACTCTTTGATTCGCAGAAATCGATACGGATACCCGTGAAAATTGAGTTTCTTGATAGATCGAGACTTGTTTGACCAGAAAAAATTTCCCAGCATCTATGCATTTTGACGTCAAACGGTTTTAAGAAAGGTGTCGGACATTGGACATTCATTTGTTATAATAATTGTTTACAGACTGGATTATTCGTGATTTACTTCCAGCTAGTCTGAAATCAAACGGCGTTTATTGAGTACAAAGACAAGACTGAAAGAGAAATAACAGTGTCTCTTTTTCTTAAGAAAGTATAGGGAATTTACTTGTAATATCGTTTTTAGGTTTGGTTTACTTTGGTCTGAGGTCATGAAAGTGTTAATTAGAAGTTTCTTTTACACATGATACAAGGTTGGGTTATGTGAAGAATACTAAATAATTAAAAGGAAACGGTTGCGCCTAGATAAAACCTGACACCTTCAAACACTCCTTCTCCTAAATAGGATAGTTTAAATATACATTGTCGTACTAATAAACCATGTACGACGAAATTCCGAATTCCGACGAAGAGGAGCCGGTGGTTGAAATGTCGTTGTTTGAAAGGATACAAGCAAGGTGTTTGAAATGTTATTTAATAGAATGGATAATTTTATATTTCTTTTCAAGAGGTAAGTGATGAAAAACCTAATTATCTGTAAAGTTGTAGTCACCATGGTTACACCAGTAAATACTTGCAGTGATCTAGTCATACAATCATGCAGTGAAATAATATATCTTCCAGTTTATTAGTTAGATCATACGGGCTTTCACATTTGTGTAATGGCAGGACTGTTTAAATACTTTGAAAATGGATTTCATTTTGTAACATTACCATTTGACAGTGACGGTATGTCATGCAATAAAGGCCATTAATGTCGGTTCCACAGCTCGTACCTTTTTAAACTAGTAATTGAGCACAAATTAAATTACAGTCTGTTCCATATTGCACCTGCATTCTTCTACTTTTCATTTCATAACACATCTCATATCAACCTCACATTGGATTTACAGTAAATGTTTTTATAAGATGCGTAAAACTTCCGATTTCAATGGGTTTTACAGAATACTAACGTTGCTGTTACAGGGGTGATGTTCGTGGTGGTGGTATGTGTGTTGGGGCAGGACGGGGGTGGAGTTGACGTGAACGTTCTGGCAACAGTCTTATTTTCAAGATAATGGGCAGACAGAAAGCTTCCTATTTGTCGAAACATTAGACTTTACAAAAGAGTTTCTTAATACATTGTCCCTTAACAGACTACAGTGATATTTCTGATTCAATATCATACACAGCTGGCGTAGTTTACTTGATTGCAATTCAGTTTTTCTGTTTAAAATGACAATCATACACTGCTTTAATTAACTGCCATGACATTTCAATTTACTTATTAAACGACGGAAAAGTGCGTAGCTATCTGACACAACTGTGCTTACTTCCATAACAGTTCTGCTTTAAAGACAAAAATATGCTTTATTTACCATTATAACAACATTTAAAAAATGTAAGAAAAGTGCATTTTAAGCTCAGACTGCTTAACACACTACCATGGCTAAATGTTTTCAAATGAAACGTGCGTATAAAAAAAACAGAGACCAGTTGTTCGATACTTTAGCCGGATGTTAAACTAATCAAAGGTAAATTTTGATCCACAGTATGGTTGGTAATTGAAATCTCTTGAAGGATATTTGTTTTTTTGTTTGAATAGCTCACCTTAAAATTAATTAAATGCTTCTTTAACGGTCAGTTAAAGTTTGGAACAACTGGGTCAAGGAAGAACGTAACATCTCGAACTTACTGTGAACATTAAAGGAAGAGTTGATAAATTTGTGCCCCAAAGATCCGTCACTGAATGAAAATGAAATGGTGTCAACATTTATAACTGTATCAACTGCCGATATCAACATGCAAGTTACGGTTCAATGGTCGATATCACTTTTCTGAGATACCCTTACACCGTGTCTGTATACCAGTAGCAGTTTATACATTTATGGATTGATCGCACAGGTGAGTGTAGCGTACCAGGGACCCATACAGTGATTTTTAGTTCAAAATAGCCTACTTACTAACCCTATATCAATAAGAAGGTAAACAACACCGTTTACACATCGACCCACTTTCAGCCTTAATTACTTCATCTAGAATAATGCATATTTATTAAAACCTATTGCATATATAGCATAAGTGTTTATCATTTCCGTAAAAGTTTACTTCAAGGCCCAAAAGCAAACCGTTTTGAAATAGCGACTGATAATTTCCGATTTTTTTACATTTTTCGTCAACCCGAATAAATGTCACACATTTCTAACACTGAATACTTCCCTTTTAACAAGCTTTTAAACAATCTCGCCTTGTGTCATCCAAATATTACACAACCGACGCTCGTAGAAATTGATTTGATAAATATTTCCACAAGCTTTCCAGTTTTAATACAATCCGTTAATACAGTATTCATTTTATTTCGTTGATATATTTTGTAAACATATACATGCAGCCATACTGATAATGGGAAAAACCAGTTTCCATACTGTATCGATCGGCCAGGTCTTACCAAGTCTAGGTTACACATCACTAATACATGTCTATGGAATACTGAGCTCTAGTAGCGTGTTGTGCCGTTCTTGCGTATGTCCACAGTGACGGTTGCACACTGGAAAATAGACGTACCCGAAATGTGTGAGATTTATTCGAGTTGGCGAAAAATGGTAAAAATTTCGGAAACTATCAGTCGCTGTTACAAAAAGGTTTGCATTTGTTTGACCTTGAAGTAAACGTTTACGGAAAATATAATTACGTTAGGTATATATGCAATAGGTTTTGATAAATATGCACTATTCTGTATGAAGTAATTGAAGCTGAAACTGGGTCTATGTGCGAACTGTGTTGTTTACCTTCTTATTGATATAGGGTTAGTAAGTAGGCTATTTTGAACTAAAAATCACTGTATGGGTCCCTGGTACGCTACACTCACCTGTGATTGATCGTACTTTTTCCGGTACGAAAATATTTTTACAGTGAAACTTGTACATTTAGAATGCCCTATTGTATTTGCATGACTTCATATATTGACGAAACATGCGTATGTCTGTTTTCTGGTCGGGCAATTTTCAGCAGCATTACTATAACAGTTGAAGAATTTTGGACAATAACAATGTTATTACTGTCTGTTTAAAGGTTGCTATATTTTAGTGCAATGTATAACAACTGATTACATAAATTATACAACAGTTACAGTAACTGTGAAATTTGGCAGTCTGTCAGACTGCCTTAAAATAATTCATCTTGACTTTTTGCAGTTTCGTCCATAATTAGACTATTTTTGTAATGTTTAGAATACTTTGCGTAAGCATAATCTAATTAAAGAAACACTTTAAAAACGAAAAAAGTGTCAGGTTCTTGGCGCAAAGTTGTGCAACTGTATAATTGAGAGAATAAGCTGAAGGTCGATACTATTTGCATACGAAAATTTTCAATTTACCCAGAGATAGTAATTCACACTGTCTTGATAATTTCCTTAGTGTTAATATGCTTGCATTTAAATGAGCATTGAAACATACCGTTGCTTGTCTCTCTATTCTCCAGGGGATAAAAAGGAAATTTAATGAAACTTTGTCATACTATCTCGTGCATATTGCAAATTTTAGTTTTATGTTTCTTTCTCAATCTTTTAATCGATGCTGATGCCTTAGAATATAAATCATCAGCAGTGCGCGTTTACAAAATCACTCCTGACAATTACATCATTATATAAAAGCAGATCATATCAGAAATTTATTTACACATGTACAAATGACTTGAACATTGTTGTTAATAGTCATTAGAAAACAAAATGATAAGATTAAAATACTAAAGGCGATTTCCTATCAAGTTCAAATTGTTCTGGAATGACAAGTTTTTAGTGAAATGACAAGTTTTGATTGCTATAACAATTTATGAGTGATAATGACAATTTTTGAGTGATATATTCATTCACAAACGTGTCTTTTAAGCTGCTCAGTGCTAATAGGTAATTAGTGATGCTTCACTTCAATCTTTGGCATTAACTTGTATAACTAAATCTATTGTTCAGGTTACTTAATTCCCTTCGGAGTAACTAGCTCTGGTAAAATGTAATGAACAGAGGAATCCGTCTAAGTAGTAATATTAATATATTATTTCACATTCCAAACATTTGATTTGCGTTTTCTGTATACAAGTTGTAAAGGAAGGTTTCTAGATGGGATAGGAAAGTGGCGAAAGACGGCGAAATGGTCAATGATTAGTTTTCAGTGCCTAAGTCAAGTTTCAGGACTGTGAAATACTAAAAAGATGTGCATGTATAAAGATGAGCTTATCATACCTTTTTATTGAAACGAAGGACCATCGCTTGAAGAATCAGTACTAAGTTGGTGTTTCTCGAGATGATAATTTGCATATAGATTTTCCTGTGAATTCTAATTTCTAGTAAAGTTGTCAATTAAAAAGCATGGAAAATTCATGAATTTTAAAAAAATTACAGTCCAGCCTCTCTAAACAACAACTCCGAAGAGCAAAAACCTCTCTATAAAGACAGACTTTTATTTCCCGAAGCAGTGATATATGAACAAATTAACCTCCCTAGAGAAACAACCTCTCATCAACAAACAAAAATTGATGTTCCCTTTGGTGTTGTTGAAGTTCGTATTTAAATGTTACGTCCTACACTTAAACTTTAGTTAGCTATGCACTATCGCCTAGAACTTTCATAACTTACCATTAATAACAGTTCATCCTCTTAGAAATATGTTGCTGTATTGAATATTGCCATTGTGACCTTGTACATGTATGTACTTGTAACATTATGTATGTTTATGTGATGATGTAATTATTATACAAGTCGTGAATCGGGTCGCACCGATTATAGCCTCTTTAGAGGATGGTGGGCCCAATAAGCACAATTACAAACAAATACAAGTCGTGAATACAATTCTGTTCTGTTCTATTCTGTTAAACTTTGTATTAATTGAATATTTAATAAGCCACTAGTTTGTACATTTGAATGCAAACATATGAGAACAATTACAAACTCAAAACAATCATCTGCACAATCAGATTTCTCGAAATAAAATTACACTCGCACCGAGCAAATTTCGCACATATGCGATACAAAAAACAATAAGGGATATTTTAGTCCACGTTAATGCTTTTGATATTTTTTAAAGTATTTAAAGGTATTACGGGACATACAAAAACACAAAACTACCTCTACAAAAATATATTATTACTCATACGCAAAAAGAAAGAGTCTCCAGTTACTAGTTGATGCGTAAACTTATTGCCAGATGTACTCAATGAACAGTGGCACAGACTAGGTGTGTGTCAGAAAAATCATTCCATTTTGCAACCCAATTCTTATCATTCGTATGCAGAACGGATTAACCCGACGTCAGACGACTTAGCAGTGGTATGCAAGTGATATGTTACAACTATTGTTGATTCTACAGGTAGGCTGGCTGTAAATACGATCATAGCAATCAGGCAGTCTCTTGTCGAATTGTTGTAATAACAAAAACTAAAACATTCTCACCTTCTCTATAGCTTGCTCTGGAGTGTTTGAGTTCATTTGATATAGGATTCTTACTCACCATCTGCATGTTCAGCGAAGGAAAACCACATAACTATACGCTCTTTTTAACATTTTATAAATAAAGAACTACGAGTTCGTTTTCTTCAATAGGCTGAGTCACGTGACTAGCAAAAAGTGATAATCTTTTTCCGTTACCGGAAATCCGGAAATTTTGTTACAGTATCAACTAGTGTAATCAAGTCAGAAATGATTTTTATGATTTATAAAATATCTGACTTCTCACTGAAACATAACATTCTCGACAAAACTTATGTTCAAATAAGTTCTAATCATATCTCTTCTTTGGCTTTTTTCGCCCAGTGGTGAAACTCCCCTTTTCTATATTGTTTATGCATGTATAAGTGCATTAAGAATTAAAGTTTAACAACGGCAAATGGAAGCGGTGTCATAAACGGTCTCTGAAATATTTACTTTTGTATTCTTATATTCTTAAAATGCACCGATAGCTCCCTTACCATGACTGATCAGCAATGAAACAATAAGACGAGTTACTTTTGTATTTTAGCTGTAGGTCTAAGGAGTACTTGTGAAAATTTCATCTGAAGTCAAGATTAGCGATTCATGTCTTACCAGTCAATATACAATGTGTAAGTAAAAAACGCACAGTATTCATAACCACTCATACAGAAATAAATATACTAGAAAAAACAATTATGTAAAGCACTTAAAGCGCCGTGGAAAATCAACTTACATGTACTTGGAAACAGAAACATTGCAGAAAAAAAAGTTGTCAAGGAATGGGACAGTACGGAGAGGGTTTGTATTAAATTCAAGCAAAGATGCGGCACCAGGTCTTTGAGTAGATCTGTCACTGTTTTTAGTCCGATTTGCTTTTTGTCAATATAAAGTTTACCTTTCGAAAGTGCATGTATGACATTGTAATAGCATAATGATAATCATGATAAAAATGTTTCCTGATTTCTATGAGAAGAAAACAATTCCTGATAAAAATTGTATCTGTTAGCTTCAGCCTTGTACACAACTCTGAACACTTTCGCTAAAAAGCATTTCACATAAGGCCCGCTCAGTAAATATTTACATTACTTAATCGTGACAGATCAAGCTCCTGGGAATTATTGTTTTACAAAACTCTTCTGTTCTAATAAACTAAGAAAAGTCCTAAGCTTTTACTGTTCACTGGCGCTTTTCTCAGATCTTTATTGTCACTTTAATATGGATATTTTTGTAACAGGAATGTTTAACGGATGATAAACGACAGTTTTCTCTTACTCCGTGGAATCTGGCATCGCAGTTAATTAGTGTACTTTTAATGATTGTCTACCACTCTGCTACCTGTTTACCCTACAGCATGTTACTCGAGATGTGTATTTCTTTCATTATTGTTTTATAACTATTTTCATTATCAATATCATGATTAGTTTTGTAGGCGTTATTGTAATAATGCTGAAATTATTGTTACTAATATTGTCATTATTATTATTGTTATTAATATTATTATTTATTATTGTTTATTATTCTTATTATTACAACGCATACATTACAAGAAGTGTACAGGTTATATACATGTTCGACGTTTTAAACAATAATCATGTACATTGTTTATAAACATGTCATGAACGTATCATAGATTGAAGTTTTTAATTTTACTAAGTTATGCATCGAACAGGAAACTTCGTGTTAATAGTTACCTGCTAAAATGCTTGTTGAAATTAGCATGCAAGTCATTGGCGTATTGTCGTTAATACGAATTTCTTTTGATATGAACACATTTGCAAAGGCCCAATTAGTTCAAACTGTGTGTGACAATCCAATCTTCTCGTCGAAAATTTATGTAAATAATACCATAGAATATTTGGAATATAGTCATGTTGGCCTCTTAAAGAAATTCTAGTATAAGTTCGTTGCTTCTAGATTCATCGTGTATGTATTCCAATATACCAATTAGAATATTTCGCCCATTACTGCGAACGTTTATCTTGATGATCTCACCGCTTATTTGCATTATTTTGATACTATATGAATCAAAGCAACCTGCATCGCTGTGGTAACTCAAGAATTATCAACGATAAAATGCGGAAATGTTTCTTCGGCACAAACAAACAGATGGTGGACTAACGCTCAAATCAAATCAACGATAAAATCCATGGTATTTAGAGTAGCTAAAGAGGGTATAAGAAACGGTATTGATCTTTGTGAGACACATGTCTACAAACATCTTTCTTGTCGTTGTTACAGGAGAATAACGAGACTTTTTAGTTAAATGGCATTAAATTTTTTTGTACTTCTTTGAATGTACGTTTTAATTATTTCACCCGGCTTTGCCAGGGTGAGCTTTTCTATTGGATTATTGTCCGTCATCTTCAAACGACATCTCCTCTGAACTCACTAGGCCAATGTTTATAAAACTATGCAGGGATGTTCCTTACATGAAGCTCTACAAAACTTGTTCAAAGAATTCCATTCCATGCAGAACTCTGGTTGCTATGGAATAATATAAGAAAAACTAATACTTCTACTGAAAATAACCGTTCATGGTAATAAAACAGTTTTGTCGTGTGCAGAAATTACCTTAAAGTTTATAAACGTGACATTTGTAGTCAAGTATAGAGACCTATATATATGTGTGTATTTAAAACTGTATGTTTTGTAAATTAAAAACTGATTTGATCTTTGTACTCTTTGTACATGTATGTTATGACGAGAAACTGTATAGTTTAAGTCAACATAAAATCTTCTTCTTCTTCTTCTTCTTCTTCTTCTTCTTCTTCTATACTTATGAAATATGTTTGGAACTCATTTGATATAGCAAAGAAAATTATTTGTTTGGGCATTTGTCCTCGGTTATAGAAAGCACACGACTGCTGAAAGGCAAATGTTTGTAAACATTTACTGAAATCTGTAATGAACAGTCTTTGCCATCTATCAATAAAGAAGTACTTACCTGCCCTTGCATTTAGTTATAACAAACTTACGAAAATACCATGTACAACAGCATATTGTACTTTATTAACAAGATCATATAGTGTCCTTTTGCAACAAATTGCGCTTTGAACTTAGCAGACTGAAGTTAATTATGTAACGAGATCTGTAACTATTTATCTTAGTGCAACTCTTGTATCCGAAGCCAAGATAACTTTTTTACGAACCATCCATTTCCCTAGTCTTCTGTCATTCGAAACCAGTAAATCATTGTTAAGTGTAAATGCGATGCCAGAATAATTTACTGAAAGACAAGTAAAAGTGCAGGATGCGAAAGAATAAAATACAGCACGTCTGGTTCAACTGAATTATGTAACACACTTTGAGGTTGAGAGATACCAGGTTAAAGGTATGATTAATATATGTTCACATTGTCTGCACTGTCAATAAATGATCTATATTGTGTCTAGGGTTAGTAAGTGATAGACCAACTTAGGAAAGGGTTTTGGTTTGCTTTAACCTATGATGTAGTTGGTCTCGTCTAACTTCTGCATTAAACAAATATGTAATGGAATTGGTTCTTACAATGTTTTCCAACTTTTTACAACTTCAGCAATAGAAAGAATACACAGAAATAACTTTATGTGAGATTTCAAAATATTCAAGCTCTTCGTTTCATGTGTGTAGATGTGCGTGAGGCAGAAATGTCGCTGACAGTTTCTTGATGAGCTACTTAATGATGTATTTTAAAATGCATCTTTTTTATGAGAGAGTATTTAATTATGTAAGAATTACTCCCGTGTAAACGTTCTTTGTGAGTATTATTTTAAGGAATCACTCGAAATACGTGATTTTAGAATTTGAAATACAGTTTCTTTCTGTTAAAAACGAGTAGAATGACTTCCTAAAAACTTAATAATTGAAAACATGTTTCCATCAAAACTAGAGCTGATTTCCATAATTAAACATAATTTCAGTTTTATATCACACTATTTCCCGAACTTCTATTCAACAATAACAATGACAGCATTATTTGATTATGACGTCATCAATTCAGGCATAAAAGGATGTTATTATTATCTGCAACTCGTTTCGGACGGTTTTTGTTTTGTTTGTGCATAACAGAAAAAAAACAACGTTGTCTTGGCTCAGTCTAAGAGAAAGGAAGATGGATGAATATCATTCCATTGGCTATGTCTTTGTGTACTTGGTCTTTATTATGGTCATTTCGTGTCACTCATAACGACCCACTGTATCATAGTCGCACCTTACCGCCCCATGGCATAAAGGAATTGTCTTGCAAGTAATTTTGACATATCGTTAGGAAGTTTGGCGTAGAAAACCAATTCAGAAAATCTTTGTAGCTTATCTGGTATCAGCATCTTCATATCTAGTTCCCAGACCGACTTGGCCACAACGCATTAAATGGTTACTGTCCGTATGGGAAATTCGTGCTTTGCAACGCTAAAGTAACATGTTTTGTGTTGTTCTATCTAACTAGCTAAAATAAACAAGGAAAGCTTGTATATTTCTATGTCATCTGACGAAAAGGTGTCAACGTTAAGTCATATTAATTTTGTAAGTTTCCTCACTGCATGGCGCTGCACCGTTATCATCCAGTCTTTGAAGCTATAAAAGGGTATTTGGTTTAGTCCTTATTAGACGATCACGCTACTGAGAGATAATAAAAATGTTGAGATAGTAATGAATTAGTCTCTTGTCATGCAAAGGCTGTTATAGCTCGGGCAGTTTTAAGGAAACTAAATAGCATAATGTCTTTGTCAATTTTAAGTTCAGTGATTTAAGGGTTAATGAAATAAACGGGCAGTTTTTTCACTCTAAAGGTATATAACTACTGTAGTCCGGTTTGTTATTGTCGTGTTTGTCTTTCTATGCGTGAAGGAGTTTAACTCTGACTGTTTTTGTAACAAGTAACAATGCATGCGTGCTTATATGGATATAGTGCAACTACATTGGAAACTGCTTTTATAAGCCTTTGTTTCAAAGCATGGTCATTTGGTTGTGTTCAGTGTGTGTAATGCCCTGGCAAATTTGTTTTTACTTTATTCTTCGATAGTTGATATATATCGTGCATTTTGTCTAATAGACGAGGTGCCATGGTGTAGTATTAGGGGTTCAAATCACTTCAGGGACCGCCGCATTGAGTACTGGCCGAACCATGGGAAGTAGTCACCGAGAGTTCCTACAACAAGTTGCCAACAACTTCAGCCAGCCATCGATGTATAAGAAATGAGCTACATTATATAAGCTATAAAATTAGATTCTAATATTTTTTAGTTTTGTGTGGATTTGGCATTTTGTGTTGTTGTAATTTCTTCAAACGAATACTACTATTTTCATTCAGGACATTAAATGCCGACAATCGTTCAATATCAGCAGATCAGTAACCTTTCGTCTATGTTGTCACAACAAAACACCCTTTACTGACTTCTAATATGTGACAATAAAGATTTATTTATCTGTGATACGAACTCCCGGCGGGATACTTTTTCGCTGAACAGAATCCATTACTCGTGTTTATTTCAGAAAATTTATGTCTCAATATATTAAGATGTGTAATGGATTGTGAAAGCATAATTTTGTAGATCAAAACGGCGGAAATCTGTTTGGAAGAAGTAATGGTTAAGGGAGCAGAAATTTATGTAAATTCTCTTCAAGGTTGCCAACAAGCTTCAGGTTGCATAGATAGAAAATATACGGATACATCTGCTTTTCATTGACACAGGAAGGCGGGAACTTGCAGCTTGTTAACCTACTTTATGTAAAATAGATAAAGCGGAAGGATATTCTTACCTGAAATTTGATATTTATGTTAACAATATATCATACATACAACTGAGGACCAACTGAATATTCATGCTGTTATGAAGAGGAAAAGCTATTAATTTAGATACATGTAAGTTAAGTGCAATGGATTCATGTCTAAGCACATGCATTGCAACCTAACATTTTTTCGACATAAATAGGAAACTCTCCAGTTTGTAACTTGTTATGTATGAAAGATATGCTAAATGTCAAAATGGAAAGGTCTCAAACTTCTTCATTACGCGATATATTTGGTATTAATGTGCTCAACAAATGCCTGTGTTCTCTGCAGACGATATTCTGTATATCATCTTTTCACAGCCACTAGCGGAAACATATTATGAAAAGAACTCTTTATTCATGTTTTTTCCTTGGGAAAATTGTCTCCTGTTATATAATGATTCAATAAAATAAGCAGTCTGCCACCGAGCTTACGCAAGTGTTTATGCGGGCACTCTCTGACGTTATGCGCAAGCATAGACATTCGAAAAATGTGTTTTGTTTTTGTTATTCTGTCGCCTATGAATTAGTTTCGAGAAAGCAGAAAAATATGACAGATTTAGTAACTACTATTCATTTTAGACACTCCCTTTTATATATGTCTGACACTCCCTTTTATTATGTTAAAATACTAAACATAAAGTAATTAAATGATACATGAATTTGGTGTCCAGCCAATGCCATAAGTATATGGAAAAGAACACCTTTCGTACTCGAAAAAGGAAATCCTCTATTAGAAGTAACTTTTCAAAGCCGTCATCGCATAGAACAACTGCTGTTTTGACTTCCTGATGAGAAGCAATAATGTCATCTTCGACAATTAAACAGCGTAATGTTTTTACTCTTATTTCCAGCCTCGCCATCAGACTAGATGATATATATTCAATTAAAACTCTGTATTTTCAGCATTGTTTTATTACAGGGCTCGGTCATCTTATTTTTTGGTGACAAAGGGAGGTTATTTGTAAGAAACAGGTTGGCAGACAATCACAAAAAAGAAGTAATGCCAGCTTATCTTCTTTCTATCAGTCGATTAATTTCCTTTTGTGGCCTGTTTCAACATCTGAAATGTTCTCCCTAGTTTCTATAGCATATCCCCTTGTCCGGAACTGTTCTTTGGTACATGTTATTTATGTTGATATATCTGAAGACGTTGAATGGATAGTAAAGACATATTTACAGTAAGAACCCTATTGAGATATTGTTGCAAGAATGATTCCTTTGGAACGCTTGTTTCAAAGATAGTGCCAACAATACAGCACGGAAAAATCTTATTATTTAAATAATTCGCGTTAGAAACACTTGTAACAGCTGAAAGATTTTAAAATTCATTAAACAACAACTGAACTATGTCATTTACGTGGAGAATCAATCTTATATACGACTGCAGCCTAATTGGATTTTCTTACCAACATTTCTCAGCGTCATATTTATGCGTCAGCTGAGTTGTAAAGTATGCAATAGAGAATTTATTTAATAGACAAATGTACAACAGGTCTATATTCCATTATTTGTGCAAAGTCGGTCAAGTTAATTATTTA
Source organism: Saxidomus purpurata (assembly GCA_022818135.1). Classification (NCBI taxonomy): domain Eukaryota; kingdom Metazoa; phylum Mollusca; class Bivalvia; order Venerida; family Veneridae; genus Saxidomus; species Saxidomus purpurata. The sequence continues at coordinate 4,455,017 of JAFMSR010000014.1, read as the reverse complement.
GTTAAGTTTTTACTGTAGTACCTCACGATTTGTATAATTTAGAAATGAAAATAAATTTACTGAATGTTGAGAGAATACTAATCTAAGTTGTTGTAAAACCCGAATTTTATAGTATTAGAGTTACTAATTATTGTTGTGAATTCGTGTCATGAACATGTATTTAACTGAACGTATCTTAATATCAGTCTTATGGAGAAATAGTTATGCCGCAGAAAAAAATCTTCCTTAGTCATTTGTTTTCCTGGCTTGTAATCAGACTTCAGCAAGTTTTCCTTTTGCAGAATTTTATAATTAAATAATTTTTTTGCGCATTTTCTTCGTTAGAAAACCTTCGACTGCTGCAGTGAATCGAGCAAATTCATCGCACCAATTTAATCCTGGCTTCTAAGGAATATTAACCAAGGGCGTTCATATCCTTTATTTGCTCTCTTTTTTCGACAAGTGTATCGGTGTTCTAACTTTTTAAATTATACCATGTCGTTTATAGTGATGTGTTTGGATTTCTGACATTGTTGGCTTTATTCTCGTTGTGTGCATTTGTTTTGTCGTTTACATTTTGGTGTTCCTCGTTTGCATTTGTTTCGTCAAGTAGTATTTCATGATCTATCATTATTGACTCTGTTTGTATTTTAATCAGCAGAGGTCATGTATTGGCTGACATTTGATGCAAGTGCAAAATTGACTGCGTCAATACACGACAATACCTTGCAGATAACGTCAATACACGACAATACCGTGCATTAAGCGTAAATACACGAAAATACCGTGCAGATAAAGTCAATACACGATAATTCCCTGTCGATAGGGTAAAAATACGACAGTACCGTGTATATAGCAGCTATAAAGAACCATGCAGTTAGCGCCAATTCACTAAAAATAACGTGTAGACGTAGCATTGTTTCTTTATGAGGGGAGACTATTTCTGGCGTCCTCGCCTCTAAGAACATTATTTTGCTTTAGATTTGTTACAAAAAATAGTAATGTCATCTTTGAAAATTAATGTGCACCTTACGTACGGAGTCTAATGTTTTAGGCATTATTGATATCAAAGGCTTTATAATTGTAAAACAAAATGTCATAACTTATTTAAATATGTGACAAGAGCTCCCTGCAGGGGGCCTTATTAAATGTTAGAGAACCATAACTGGAGTTTCTATCAGAAAATCCATATAAAGATAATGACAATAGGATCGGATTTATGCATAAGTTCAGGAGTTTTAACAGTTCCCATCTGTTACAGAAAGTAAAGTTTGTAATTTAAATAGTGTTCGTAGAGAAGTGAAGTAATTTCATAATTCCTCGAACATCAGCTGAATTTTGTCAGTTATGTTGGGATTCTTTATATCTTTTTTTTCACGACTGCATTCTTATTGTGTGTCCTTGCAAAGCTTTCACATCATGGGTTTTTATACATTTAGATTATTTGTTCCCACGGATACAGAACTTGAGCAATGATTATCACAGCCGTCATGATTTTCATTCGATACAAAGTTATAACTCATTTGTTTATAGATTACATGTACACGTAGTTTGTTTTCTGTATAAATGTAATACACAGATTATGAATAAAGGATACACTTGTTAAAATGATGGCTTGAAAGAAGTGAAGTCAGTATATTGTCAGAGCCTAGCACTGAGAACATCTTAGTACTCAAACATGTGATTTGTTGTACTGTAACATCTGATAGCTCAATTGCAAACACGACATAGTTATCGAATTAGTATCATTAAGTCGGTATTATTTGCGTGCATATTTTAGTAAAAATAATCTCGCAAAATGAATAACATCTTCAGTTTCTCCTCTTTGCAGACGAAATTCTGTATTTCATCCTTCTACAAGAACCACCGGAAACTCTCTCATAAAATAACGTTTTTATGTATTTTCTTCATAGGAAGATCTTTGTCTGTCTTGACGATCCGAGAAGAATAGCCCTATAAATATTGATGTATGGTAATAACCCATTTGTGAAGAAGTTGTCAAGTGCGTCTTTTTGCAGTATTGCACAATTATCAATTAACCATTTGTTATTTTCCCATTACATTGGATATTTTAGATAGAACTTGTAGGTTAGCAATGTATATAAACAGAGGGCAAAAATGGAGCATTCAGAATGTCTGAGACAATGCTCTAACTCAACTGTGAACTCTTTGCTTCAATTTTGTAGCTAAGGATAACAGGAGCAATGAGAAGTATATATTTTGCAAATAACTAATTTATTGAATTGTCTTTTATAGGTTTATTTTAATAAGCGATTGGATATACCTCTTGGTTGTCCTCAAGGTGTTGTACTGACTCCCAGTCTTTGGTCCTGCTCCAGGAGTAGAATCCGCATCGCACAATTATAACGAAAAGATCATATCATTTACCAAAGGCAGACGACATTTATCGTAATCATATTAATTATCCATCAACAAATTCGAGGCCCCCGAAATTCCTTTATGACGTAAATATTTCTTTATAACAGCTACATTAGCACTCTTAGGAAACCTTCAAGCAACTGGCATACTGTCAGCTATGAGGGGTGTGCGAAATGTATTGTGAATTGTGCTTTGTCACCTTAAAATCTGACTGAAACGTGTATTTCCCCATGTCATACCCTCAAAGTACTCCCCATGGCTAGAAAATCACAATGTTCGGCTGAACAGCGTCACGATAGGCTGATTTATGTGCAGTGCGAAAGTACTGGGTGAACAACAGAATCGCTAGCATGTCGCAACCGGTATCAAAGAGGTGGATTTCAATTTTGGAAAGATATAGAAGGTCTGGAGAATATGGAGGGGATGGTAGCACAATGATTTTCTCCGACTTCAATGTTGACAAAATGTTGTTACTATGTCAGAGGTGCGCGCTGAAGTAGCAACTGTTTGAAGTATGTTACTGTGCGACGTTTCTTGTAGTATTTCTCATTTTTTGCAATACCGCATAACGGTAGAACGACCAAGTCACATTTTTATCCCTTTTCACTGACACACATTGCCATGTCTACACCAGAGATGAATATGGAATATAAAACATTCTTTGCACTTAAAGTGCGATTGGCAATTATTGTCCTTTGCCATGTTTGGTGGTTCATACTTTATTCCCAACCTTTTGCATGAATTAAAAATAATGTACCCATGTTTCATCACGAGTGAAAACATTTGCTAGTTGCTTTTCGTCATATGCTGACAACATCTTAAGCATTGTTTGGCGGTTTCAATATGCACCTTTTTGTCGTCAGTCAAAAGGTTGGGCACTCACCCTAACCTCCAAGAGTGTCTTTAGAATTAAATGAATTATTGATACTGAAACACAAGCAATGCATGCAATATCACGCATTGTATATCCAGCATCACATTGAAGAATTCCTCTTATTTCTGACACGATTTCTTCACCCGTTACTGTCTGAATTTTCAACAGACTCCAAATTCAAATTTCTTTTCTCGTAAGACACCTTATTTGACCCATAAACACGAGTAATTTCAGGGAAAACTCTTTCAGAAAATAACCGAGCTTACTGCGAACTTTAATGAAAGCCCGAAACTCGTTATTATTTACTATTTGTTACCCAACCATATTTACAATGGTCAACGAATGCCTATTCTGAAATGACAAAAACTCTACAAAAAGGTTATTCTAAACCATATTGTAGATATTTAATACAGGTATTTAGGTGTAAAAATATCGATGTAAAATTCATTCTAGATATTGCATGACAGCACAATAAGCAATACATTTCGTACCTCGTATATAAATATAATCAAAATTTGATGTTTGATACTTCTAAATTAATTATAGTATATGGTAGAGATACTTCAGAGCAATATTTGTGTTTTGGACAATCTTACTAGCACACACATCTATATACTCCCAAGTTTTACAGCAAGTAAATGGTGTCCACAAAAGAGTTTCAATTAAAGCAAATTGATGTTAGCCAACCAGAGCCGATAGCTAAGTTACTGCCATGGTGTAATATCCAGCAACATTAAGGTGTCTACTGAAGATAATTTCAAAACAATTTACGCTTAAACTAGCAATTGTCGATTTGCAATTTTACTGCTAAAAATACATAAAACCCGAGCTTATCTTTCCAGGAATTAAATGATGTCTACCAAAGATAATTTAAGACAAATGGGAGTACAGTTATTTAGCATTGCTGTCAATTAAAAAATACAAGTTTATAGTTCCAGAGACTGAATAGATAGGAGGTACAATAGTTGCAATATAATGCTGTAACGATTGGTAATCGAAAGCCTCCTATTTCCGTCTATGTGTTGTTCGATTTTTCTCCCCTTTGCCGAAACAACACCAATCTATCATAATTATGTGGAGTGCCGTAAAGTATAATAACTGCATTACAAATGTTAAGTCTTACCGGTTTTTGAACTTTTCTTGTTGGTTCTTAGCCAATGTCAGACACTTAAGTTGCTAGAATTATAAATCTAGTTTTTATAAAAAGAAGTCACATGACACAAAAATGGCTTGTCTAAATGTTGATCTTCAAAACAATACAATTACATGAAAACAAGGAATAAGTATATGTGTATGCATTATTTTCAATCTTTACATTGAGCAATTTTCTTTTTTGCATTTCGCACGATTGTAGTCTAAAAAGGCATTATCGTGTAAACGTAATTATATAAACCAAATAATTATATAAACAAACATGCATTATACACACAATATTTGAACACGGATATCAATTTCATTTCTAATTTGTTTCGTATGTATTTACTGTATGCAGCAGATGTTGACACAGCGTAAAGTCTGTATCAAAGAACGCTTACCTTTAATTAGAGCAACTATTTAGGAGACAAGTGATATCAGCTCAACTGTAGTAGCTTAAACGTCAGCTTAGAACACTTGAGTCTATAGATTTTCAATAACATGATCAGTACAGTAGGAGGCAATATTTTGCTCGTAATGGACTGAAAATGAGCCGCTGTTTGATATCTGTAATCGTATTAATTTCCATTACTAATTACTATTACATTGATTGGTGTAACATGTTATACAGCAATCAAGAGCATTTCGATTTTACCCCACTTAAGTTTCCGCAAAATGGGTAAAAAGCACGACAAGAGACCGGCACATTTGACAAATTGGCCAATTAAATCTTGGCTGGGAATACGTTTATGCTACTATAAACATGACGAGTGTTGTTGATGATAAATTACAGACTGTTGGTCTAAAGTTATATGTATATAACTGTCCAGGGGATTCATAGAATGATTAAGAAGCTTAAAGGGGCACTCCCTACATCTAGCAGATTATATTCTCGAAACATAGATTATGTGTTCAATGAACGTAAAATGATAAATAAATACAATTTCAAAGAAGAACCTATGGCGTAAATGCCTCATTTTACCACAATTAATACATATAGACGCTTTCTGTAATACATTAATGCATCCACCCATTAATTTTGTGTACAACAACAACTCTACATAATTATTGAATGGTTTACGGTACTGCAGTATATTTTAAACCGCTGATTTTGTCGATAATGACTGGGAATGCATAGCTGAATCTTTAAGGTTAAGTTTTAATACTTCCAAAGACTCTGTTATTTATGTTTTGGAGGTTATTTAGTTTGCCATCAGTTATAGGGTATGTCCCTTTAAAGTCCCAGGAGTACAATTGCAGGTAGCTTTTATTTTACCAAGACTTATGTCTTTCCTCTGAAAATGACTTTTAATTGTACCCAAAACATTCATTCTTTTAAAATCGTAAAGTACATATTAGAAATAAAGCGCTATATTGCAAAAAATAGGAACGGATTTCTGACAACTCTTTTTCGTGAAGAAACGACTTAAATCATAAGTTAACATTGTTTTAGAGTCAATAGAACATCGTTCATGTTTGGATATTAAACTTAAACTTACATTGACATTTAAATTAAAGGAACGTTTTTAGCTTAGCATAGTTGTTAAATGTATAAATTTCGCATAAAAGAAATTATTCTCTAGAAATCACTATAACAGTAGAATTTATGTCTCCGCTTATTACATATAAATCATAATTCACCTATCAGTTCAACTTGCGTTTTTGTTATTATCTTTAGAATAACTAGAGTTTCTCCTCGCGCATGTGTGAAATAAAGATGGAGTAAACAACACTACAACAAGATGACGTACGACGCTGCTACAAGGTTGTAATCTACAAAACGTAAGCTCTCCATCCTCTCAAATTGGTATATTATATCTACATTGAACTATAATAGGTTACTGAATCTGTATGGCGAACTATTTTTTTGAGGAGAGCTAATTTGGTGGGATTTTGCGAGTTTCTACAAACAAAGTAAATATTGACACGTTAAATTCGTGCATGTACCTCAGTAGGGCTCAATCCTCTGCAGATACTGAAAATTCCAGACACGATAAACGCGCAAACATGAAAAAGGGAGCTTTGAATCTTTTTTGGTGGGATCTTATAAACCTATCAAAAACAAGACAAAGGCCATACTCGTGCCAGACTCAGTCAAAGGAAACCAAACCTGGCCTATAGCATACATGTTCAAGTCCTAGATATGAGACGAAATTAGGAAATTTCTAACAAAATAAACACTACAATGCACATCATTGTAAGTACTGAGTTTACCCAACATACGAATGAATTTTATTTTACTCTTCTTAAAAGCGTAAAATGATAACAAGATTAAAATAACCCAAAAAGTTAAGTTATTTTCTTATATAGGCCAATTGAGACTATTTTCCTGGCGCTGGAAATTTTAAGTTCCCTTAGGTTGATACTGCTGTCGAAATTGAAAGTAGTGCGATGCAATCACAGAAACGATGTTTAATTGAATCACATAACAATTTATCAGCATTCTCGTAGGTTCTATATAGAGTTGTAATTCTTTAATTATGTACCAGGTTTTCGGCTTGATAGAAGTGTGGTACATGTATCACAAGAAATATTTACACGTCAAGCATCTTTGGTGAACTTCTAGAGAGAAAAGGAGAATAAAATTTTCTTTAAGAGAGACAGGAATTTAACCGGAAAATGAAGATTCTTAGGAAAGGTACACTATTTTTTGCCTATTTCATAAATTAGATCTTCCTGAAATGAAACTTAAGTTTTGCTGTGTCTCTATGTTATATTTCAATAAGTTGTTAAGCTGCTGTATGTTTGTTTTTCTCTCCACTCCTTTTAATTGTTCATACATGAATATCTCCGATATGAACGTTATTGATGTGTAAAACAAACAACATGCAGACTGAAAATAGTTTCAATATTCGTCAATTTTCAAAATCGCACATATTTTAGGTGGCTTTCTTTGATTTCGTTTAAGAATTTGCTGAAAAATTGAGTCTCTTCAAATACGTCTGTAACGTCCATAAATTTGAGAGAGACACCTATGTAAACTGACGAATGGATAAACATAACAGAAATATAGTTGTTACATGAAAGTATGCATAACAAACCTACAAAAAGTGTTGTAAAAGTTTTTTAATTGAGTACAATTTCAAAGTATGTTTAGTAAAAATTGGTCCAATTTCTTTTGAAGTGAAATTTCTTTTAGTTTTTTAAATTTTAAACTTCAACGTGATATTTTAGATCTGAATTCGTTGTTGGAAGATATTTATTTTTTCTTTATTTTTGCCTAAATTGTAAATGGGCAATTTGTCATTATATGCATTATGCCATGTGCTTAGCAAAAACTGTGTAACATTCCCGGTTAGCATCAAGTATTATTCCACGCGTCTTAAACACGGATCTACTCTATCTTAGCGTAGCGAGGACAACAGCATGTTGCCAGAAGAGAAATGTGTGCTTAAACTGGAATCAAATATTTACTTAAACCAATTTCTACTGCCACTAGTAAACAGAGAAAATCCATTATATTATCTGACTGTTTCAATAGCGATGAATACCTTTAATGTGATTCCCGAAGAAAATGCTTTTGTGATGTTGAAGATTTTTCGAGTTTCGTATTTCTGTGATACAATACGCTAAATAAATGTCATGACATATATATTTGAAGTTTCAGTATGATCAAATTTCCATCTAGTTTTAGTTTCAAATACTAGAAGAAACTAAGCTTAAATTAAAATATTTGAATGAATGTTCACTAAGCAAACTATAGAACTTGATGCTCACAGAACACGCCCTACGATTTCTTGACTGGCAATTTCTTTTCGATACTGGTTGCTGTACCAACATTCGCTCTAGAGGTTTGTACTCGAGATCATGTCTGATTTAACTAATCATTCTTTTTTTCAATCGATTGAAAGGTATCTATGGAAACAATTATAGTATCATGTTGAGAGTCTTTTTATCTGTATATACAATGTGACATAAGTATTCCCTGTTTGAGACTACAACGACAGCCGAGGTCAACACTGATAAGGTGAATGCTATTTTTAGTATTTATTGCTTTGCCTCACAGAACTTTTATAAGAGAAAACAACGCTATATTTGTAATGAAACTCAGTAATAAATGAATATTATTTCATTAGCAATTGTATATACTCAGTAGCTTTACGTCTATATGTTTCCTAGAGTAATGCAGTGCAGGAGGGGCGGTCGAAAAGTATGTGGGCTTTCGGTTGCTGTAAGTCTGCAAGCTATGAGACATGTGTCTAATTTTGTTTGTTATATGTGCTTTTGGTCTACCATCCTCGTTCAAGGTAGCTGTGGTACGACCTAACACATTTCAAGCTACAAAATGTACTATATAGCAGCTGTAATCGAAGAGGACCGAGACTCGTATTTGGTGCCAGCAAGCATCACTTTAATATTCTGGAAACATTGCACTTTAAGTTAAATAACAAAACAGTACGATGATAATGTGGGGGATAATCAATGATAAATTAATGGAAAATGTAAATACTTATACGAAACACTCAAACAGTAATAAAAAATAATTATCCAGTCTCAGTAGACCTGGCAAAGTCTGACTGCATTGCATTTGCACCATCAGGACGTTTATTTAGTCACTCGTATTTTGGATACTAATTAATGCCACTGTATATTGTGTTGCATGTTAGCTTATCTATGTAATGTATTTTTAATGTGTACTAAACAGACTTATATGAATAAATAAATATGTACAAAATATACAGAAACTGTATAATGTAACATAATGTTAATATTTTCTGCCCAATCAAGTAGAATATCAAGGCATCAATCAATGTTCTCTTTATTGACGGTAAGATTACATCTGTTTCACGAGATGAAATTTCTCTGTAAATTACTTGAAGGAAATAACCCTGTATTGATGCTGTAAATATAACCAACAAATAATAAAGTATGCTACTAAATGCGTTGATATAACAACGGTAATATCAATCAATTGTCATGATATTATTTCAGGGAAAAGAGAGCTTAAAGTGCAATATGTTGGCCACTTTGAAGGTTAGCATTACTGTTTGTGTTAGCAGGCGTTATAGTACATAACAAAAACGTAATATTACCCTTTAAAGTGACCATCGCATTTTCTGGAAATGTATTGCTCCTAACATTGAGCATCCATACTTTCTGTTGGATATATTTTAACTTATATCTTTCAATAACAGAAATTACTCGGCTTAACGCATTATTTGCATGTTATCAAAGTATTTGTTGTCAGTTGACCATAACCATATGTTGAAAGTTCAACGGGTAATGTAAAAGTTAGAATCGATCGATTTCTGTTTCAGTGATAATGTATTAATTGAAATAAAAAATATTCACTCCAGCGGAAATCGATTGTTCTCATATCCTCAGGGTATTTTGTACTTTATATCTGTTACTTTGCGCAATGATGTCCAAAGCCTGTTTTATGAGGTCACCGTACTACAAATGAATAAATGGTAGCTTAATACAGACAAAGATGGAGTCTAAGGTCTGAATTTTGAAGCACGCGATTTTCGTTCCACTGGAAACTTGAATGCAAAGCAATTAACTTGTCTATAAAGCTTCATTATTTCATTATACATTACTGTTTCTATGGTGACTGTACGTATTTTAAAGAAAGATGAACTTTAATCAAGCTTTATTTGATAGAATTTCCTCAATTGATCCAAAATATATGTATATATACAAACAAAATATAAGGATGTATTGATTTCTTTCCATTTTCATTCTTCGATATGAGTGAATAATAATGATATGTAATAAATCATTTCTGGCCAGGGTTACAAGCTAAATTTAAGAGTAGAGAAAAAAATGTTTCTACCTCACAAAGTACGTCGGGAAACCCGTATAACTATTGCGAAATCGTAGTAAGATTAACGACGTGAACAATAACTTTAAAATACGCTGCCTTGCAACACACTGTACATGTATGTATTTTACTAATTGCAATAGGGTTTTTGCAGGCAATAGGGAAGTTGATGCCTATTAACAAAAGTATCTTTCTCATCCTCTATAAATCTTATATAATTACATAGTCTTAACTTCCAGAGAGCAATCAGTAGGACGAATCAATACTAACTATACCATTGTCAACTTATATTTTCCACTATTTTCTTAAATTATTCTGTAATACTACAAAAACCAGTTTTATGCTTCCCCTGTCACACTTTATGAGTACACAATTTCTCATAAAATAAACTAGAATATATCTAAGCTGTGCCACTAAATCGTTAACATTAACTATCGTATTCAAGTGATTATTATTATTTATGAATTGTGACCTGTGGAGTATACGAAATGCGAATAATTTAAGTTAAAGATGTTAAAATTGCTATGGCAAAATGCAAAACATGTTCCTTCTGTTTTCGAATTAGTAATGGATGGAGAATTAAATATAACTTTTAGTAAACCATACTTGAAATATATGTTTTCAGGAATTCTGTTAAAAGCAATAAGGGTACCGACGTGTCAAATTATTATGAAAGATGTAGCAAAAAACACCTTTTATATTTGTTAACAAACAGGTACGTTTGCGACAGTTGCAATATATTAACTAGATGGGTGTTCAGTAGAACACTTGTGTCGCCCTCTTACGCTTTGTCAGAATGACAAGTAATTTTGTGACAAAATTTAAGTACAAAAAGGGGCATAACTCTGTCAAATATGACCTTGACCTTCAAAATTGGCGGTTCAAACTATTATGAAAGATGTAGCAAAAAACACCTTTTATATTTGTTAACAAACAGGTACGTTTGCGACAGTTGCAATATATTAACTAGATGGGTGTTCAGTAGAACACTTGTGTCGCCCTCTTACGCTTTGTCAGAATGACAAGTAATTTTGTGACAAAATTTAAGTACAAAAAGGGGCATAACTCTGTCAAATATGACCTTGACCTTCAAAATTGGCGGTTCAAACTATTATGAAAGATGTAGCAAAAAACACCTTTTATATTTGTTAACAAACAGGTACGTTTGCGACAGTTGCAATATATTAACTAGATTGGTGTTCAGTAGAACACATGTGTCGCCCTCTTACGTTTTGTCAGAATGACAAGTAATTTTGTGACAAAATTTAAGTACAAAAAGGGGCATAACTCTGTCAAATATGACCTTGACCTTCAAAATTGGCGGTTCACGACCCTTTTGTCATAAGCAATGCAATTTGGAAACAAGTGACAGGAAATTGTCACAAAACCAGGTTTTCATTTTCCAGTCTGCTGGCCGAGCGCAAACGTGTTTTTAGTCAAAAGATATACATAATGTGAAAAAGAAACAAAGGTCTTCTTCTATATATTACATGTGTAAAACAAGAGCTGTCCCTCACAAGTGACGAATGCCCCCGAAAGAGGTGCCTCACAGTCTGTGTCCTCTCCATGTGCTCAATAAATGTGCTATGTAATTTTAAAATCCTTCCATGCATGACAGAGTAACCATGCATACAGTTTTCCATTACTTTAAACACTAAATGTGACCTTGACCTTTGAGGTAGGGACTTGGGTCTTGCACGCGACACATCCGCTTGATGTGCTAGACATTTGTGCCAAGTTATTTTAAAATCCTTCAAAGCATGATAAAGTTATAGTCCGGACACAAATGTATGCATATATACAGGATTCCATTACCTATAAACTCTAAGTGTGACCTTGACCTTTGAGCTAGGGACGTGGGTCTTGCACGCGACACGTCATCTTGATGTGCTAGACATTTGTGCCAAGTTATTTTAAAATCCTTCAATGCATGACAAAGTTACAGTCCGGACACGAATGTTTGCATATATGCATATATAGAGGAATCCGTTACCTTCAAACTCAAAGTTTGACCTTGACCTTTGAGCTAGGGACGTGGGTCTTGTACGCGACACGTCGTCTTGATGTGCTAGACATTTGTGCCAAATTATTTTAAAATCCTTCAATGCATGACAAAGCTACAGTCCGGACACGAATGTGTGCATATATGCATATATAGAGGAATCCATTACCTTCAAACTCTAAGTGTGACCTTGACCTTTGAGCTAGGGACGTGGGTCTTGTACGCGACACGTCGTCTTGATGTGCTTGACATTGTGCCAAGTTATTTTGAAAATCCTTCAATGCATGACAAAGTTACAGTCCGGACACGAATGTGTGCATATATAGAGGATTCCATAACCTTCATACTCCAAGTGTGACCTTGACCTTTGAGGTAAGGATGTGGGTCTTGCACGCGACACGTCGTCTTGATGTGCTAGACATGTGTACCAAGTTATTTTAAAATCCTTCAATGCATGACAGAGTTACAGTCCGGACACGAGTTGTAAGTGGGGACGCACAGACGGACGGACGGACGGACGGACAGACGGACGGTGCGATTTTAATATGCCTCCCTTCGGGGGCATAAAAAAGCAAAGGGCCATAATTTAGGCACAATTGATCCAAACACAAAACCCGGACAATATGCCCAAGGGCACTTGATAACAATACTTCTGTGAGAGTTTGGTTGAAATCCCTTGAGAAATGTAAGAGGAGTTGTGCACAGAAGGAATTGTTTACACCGGCCCACCACCGACGTACCTCAATCTAATCACCAGGATTTTGTTTTCAGAAAACCTGGTTAGTAAGTTTTTTTTTCCATATCAAGGAAATATAGAGGATAATTGTTTGCTTCTGTGTAATATGGAATACGACGTCACAATGTCAAAAACGCCTGGAGACACAAAATTGCTAACGGACGGACGGACGGACGACCAGGGGCATAACATTATATATTCAAAATTCTTTAGTTCACAGTTATAGTTCTGTGAAAGTTTGGTTGAAATCCCTTGAGAAATGTAGGAGTTGCACACAGAAGAGTATTTCTCTATATATATTACATTATGTGGAAAAAAATGACCAAATCACAAAACCCCGACAATATGCGCCAGGGCACTTCATGACAATACTTCTGTGAAAGTTTGGTTGAAATCCGTTGAGAAATGTAGGAGGAGTTGCGCACAGAAGAAATTGTTTACGCCCGCCCGCCGACGTACCTCAATCTAATAACCAGGATTTTTCCTTCGGAAAACCTGGTTAATAAGATGAAGAAATCTTTAGAAATGGCATAGTTATAGCCAACGTTAAGTTCATGTGACGGACGGATGGACCGACGGACAAAGCGATCTCTATTTATCGCCTTTTCTCCGAAAGGGCGACACAAAACGTCCCTAAATTAAACAGGTACTGTGATATGGACATTGTATTAGGCATCCGCGAGAATTGTTTTATAGAAAGACAATATTTCGATTGAAAATTGACACGTTTTATTTGGATAATACGCATAAAAGATACATGTTTAATTGAAGTCAGAGAGACTGTTTCGTTAAACGAAATACTTTTTTAAAAACAAATCAAGACCTTAAAGTTACAAAATATCCCCAGACGTCATGTTTTGTGGTTTGAAAGTCCTGACAAAATGCTCATACAAATTTGACAAGACTTAAGTTAATTCTATGAAAAACACTTTGGAACAAAAGTAACATTTTGCTTAACTTAACTAAAGTTCAAATGGAGAGACAAACATAGGAACGGTTCATAGTGATTGAAAGTATCCATATTAACCAATTTTAAGGAGAATGTAGAGACTATGGAAACACTGCTACAGTCATGAAACGTTACATTTGTAATTATTGAAACAATTTGAAGCACTAAAAATAATTTTATCAATGATATATAATATAATGAATATATCTTAATAGTAAATAAAAGAAATAAGTAAACATCTTTATCATTTCAATTAACCATGCATTATGTATAAACTTACTTTATCATTTCAATCAATTAACCATGCGTTATGTATAAACTTACATTATCATTCCAATTCACCATGCGTTATGTATAAACTTACATTATCATTCCAATTAACCATGCGTTATGTATAAACTTACGTTATCATTTCAATTAACCATGCGTTATGTATACACTTACGTTATCATTCCAATTAACCATGCGTTATGCATAAACTTACATTATCATTTCAATCAATTAACCATGCGTTATGTATAAACTTACATTATCATTCCAATTAACCATGCGTTATGTATAAAATTACGTTATCATTCCAATTAACCATGCGTTATGTATAAACTTACATTATCATTCCAATTAACCATGCGTTATGTACAATAGTACCAATATTTAGCGTTACAATTCAGAATGGTCAAATATGAGGGATGATACAAAGTGCTTTTAAAGACGAATGCGAGGTTTTGCTATTCTATTTTTACCTTCCAGACAATCATTACACAGTCTTAACTAAACCCAGTCAATACTGAAATTTGAGTCCGTTTCAGAATAGTGTGTCTTCCTTGTGAAAGTATTGCTTAGAAATCCATCAAGTGCATGGCGAATGTTTGTATTTGAATAATGTTTTCATTGGAAACACAACACAAGAACCTTGCACGATGCTTTTAAAAGCACAAATAAATTGAATAGTTTAATTGTTCATGAAAAAAAAACCGATGTGCAAGCTTATAATGTCAGCATAGCGCACGCTTACGTTTTTAACATGTTATTGTTCTTGGCATTTAAAGAGCACATTAAGTTAATTGACAATTGCAATCGATTGGAAGTTATATCCTGGTAGCAACTGGTCTTAACAGATGACTGTCTACTGAAATTATAACTCTGATTGCGAAGTATAAATACAATAGTCAGCTATGGTTTCGACCTTTTAATGATGTTAAACGCTGCTGGTTAGATGTTTCATTTGAATTAATACTTCATCTGGAATCCTGCTTCATTACTGATAGCGGAAAAATTGACTTTAATGTACACATTCCATTGTTTTGTGAAAATATACTGTTGTTATTGCATTAGCAGCTCAGTTAACCTTGTGGTTGTGTTCCTAGTCATGAGATATTAGGAATAGTATTCTGAAAATAATGATGAGCATTAACGGATCATTTCAGAAGAAAGACACATTGTCGTTACCTTGACTACATTGCTATTTAAGATTGATATAGGAATAGGAAATGTTAATGCAACATACAAAGGTATAATGTTGGTGAAGATATCTGTACGTGTTCTAGTTTCTCAGTGTTGAAGAAATGGACAGAATTTATGTTGTTTTAAAAGGTTGGATTTCTAAAGTAGTTGACAGATACGTGTTCGACATAGGTGAGGCTTTCACATTATTGTACTTTTAACGGCATACTTAGATTATATTCTCTATTCGCATAAACAAGCATAGCTTTATTCAATATTGTCTTAAATATTGACCTTTGCTTGGAGATAACATAAATTTACTTTATGGTTCACTATATAACGAACATACAGAATCTTTCCAACTTATTTTACGTTTGAAAAACTGAATTGAAAGAGAAATACCAGGTCAATTTCTCAGTTAAGGTAGGAACAGTTGGAGCAAAGACTTGGTATATTGTGTGATAAAGCCCAGGTCGTAATGTGAGACCCACTTTAGCTACACGAGACCTTTATTCTATCGCGACTTTTTAATTTCTTATGGATATAGAAGTAAATCTGGCACATAAAGACTAGTCAATTTAATAGGGAATCGACTCTCCATATTTCCAACAACCCGCTAAATATGTAGTCTTCCGGTTTAACGAAAATCCTAGTTTTCAAAGTAGTTGTTCTTTGATAACACAAACTTAAAGCTAGAGTTCTGCATTATAATCGTTTTGAAATAACATTTCGCAATTACAAAAACACTACGTCTAACTCTAGTTTTCGGAAACCTTTATCTTTATTCCATCACCAGTTACTAAGGCGACAAAAAAGCTTAAAGAGGAACTCCCTACATCTAGCAGATTATATGTTCGGAACATAGATTATGTGTTCAATAAACGAAAATGATAAATAAATACAATTTCAAAGAACCTATGGTGAAAAATGTCTCATTTTACCACAATTGATCAATATAGAGGCTTTCTGTAATAAATCGCATCCACCCATAATTGTACAACAACACAGATAATTGAATGGTTTACGCTATCGTGGCACTGCAGTTTTACGGTAGGTACTGCAGTGTATTTCAAACCGCTGATTTTATCGGTAATGACAGGGAATGCATAGCTGAAACTTTTAGGTTAAGTCATGATACTTCCAAAGATTATATTATTTATGTTTTGGAGGTTATTTAGTCTGCCATCAGTTATAGGGTTATCCCTTTAAAGAGGTATACCGTAAATCTTGGACCAATTCAAATAACCGCAAAACAATTTTTATTCAAATAGTTGAAAGGACTGCCACCAAACCTGAAAAATTACAACAAACTAAAACAGCAACATTAGCATAAGCATACGTGTTGTAGTTCCGTAAAACCTTAATAAACTCTGGTTCGATAGCGATTTATTTTAAATGTCGCTATACTAGCACACCGTGCGTAAACGAGACATTTCTCGATATGATGTTCTTCTTAGAAAACTTCTTTATTTGTTTAGTGTTTCATATACATTAAACTCATTGTTAATGTTTTGAAAACATAATCTACTCGTTGTAGGGAATGCCCCTTTAAACTTGAAATAATCCTAAACTTGGTTTTAACATGTCTTTATGTTTGAAACAGTATTATTTCTCGGAATCTTATTAGACAGCATCCATAAGTTAAATGGATTTTGTTATCTTCTAGCAATATAGTACTGTCAAACTGTATACGTAAAAACCAATACGTTTTTCACAAACCGTTTTCCATGATACGCGTATTTTCAGTGAAAATCATATTAATGGTGATATTTTCTTTTACTTTTAATATCATTTAAATGTCAAGGAAACGCAGTTGTGACATTACACGCATCATGTTAAAACCTCCCGGGTAAGAGATACAGTATCACAACATATTTCCTGTTAACGTCTTCTTAAAATTACCATGGGTACTTGTGTATTCATTCCATAAATCAAGTCAAACATTTCCAGTTCTTTGAATGTAATCACGATATTATTTGAAAGTGTGAACTTGAAAAGAGTCTTTTAACTTGTGTCGCATTTATAATAATTCACCAATTTAGTCACACGTTCTGACCGTAATAATCTATATCTGTGCAAATATTAATAGGCACGTAAAAAAACCATGGTAACCAGTATATATTTACTCGAATTCATTAGCTCATGATAAGAACGATTTCTTGTAATTGAAAAGGCTTAGGTCATTATTCATGACGGCATAGTTGGCTTTTTAGGATTATATGTTAAGAAGAGACATTCATGAGTTTAAATCCTGGTTATTTGAATGTCAGGTCTCAATCAGTTGTGAAGTGTTCCTTTTGGTATACGTTTCAATAGAACAACAGTTACATGTAATATCATATAGCTTATCTATTATCAAATTAGACTTTTCTGATTGACCGAGAGCGGTCACGTGCCGAGTAGCAAAAGTACATTTTGCATGCGCTCTATTCTCTAAGTTAACGCATACTTTTTTAAAGGTTTTTTTCGCGTAGTCGTTACTTTGATTTGAACTTCCGTTGGTATGGCGGTTGCTAACCAACTTGTTAGGACCAATCAGAATCTGCAAATTGGCTAGCGTTTCGGTACCGGAATAAGCAGTGTACTGCCCGAGAGCCTTCTGAAACACAAAATGTGGGTATTTTTTTATTTTGTTTTTTTAAATCATGGCAAAAAAGAAAAACAGAACACGTTTGTCAAGGTTTCTGGACAGTACGAAGACAACTTTGATTCAACGAGGTGTGTTCGGGGCCGACATCTAGCGTCTTGATTATATGCTGGCTGCGTTTCGGTACCGGAATAAGCAGTGGACTGCCCGGGAGCCTTCTGAAACACAAAATGTGTTTATTACGTCACCTACGTCGACCATCTTTTTTTTTAAAGTATTACTTGTTTAAATAGTTTTCATTTAATTGAAGTATACTATATGATGTGCGATATAATAGCCGTAGAATAGTCACTGTACATTTGGTCAAAGAACGGATCTTAGCCTCAAGGGGCTTCTTCGATATGTCAACTATGTTGAGGAGTATTTACATATCTTAATTAAACTATCTGTTAAAATTTTAACAAAAATCACGTAAATCTGTTTCAATTTCTGACTTAGATAACACAGCTAAATAGAAAAGTCAATATGTTCATGGAGAGTCATTGATTTGTTTTTAGATAATTGTATGCACGTGTTCGTACGTGTCCTACATTTAATTTGGCAATTTAAGTATACAAAAAATATCTGAGGCGTGAAAACATTTCGTATTTATTTTGAAAACGCCCTACATTGCCTTCAATCCCTACTGAGCAGAACATTCATAATAGTCTTTTTCTGCCAAATGCACATTAATTTAAACCGAGTTCTGTAACAGCAAAACTTGATGCATTTTAAATCAAATACGAAACACCACTTTTCATCTGTTCAAGTAAATGGTCTTAAGAATAGTGCTGTACTGCAATACGCAAAACAAACTTTATTTCAGAAAACATTAAGTGGTAGAGAGATTATACATACAGTGGACTGTTACGTCATCATACTAGACACCGAGATACGAGGTCTAAGGACTGCAATTGCACTTTTTAAAAATTGACGGAAATTAGATAAGGCAAACACCGTTCTGTTAATTGTGGAATCTGAGTAATCTGGTGTTAAATTTCTCTGCTTTTTGTTCTTTTTTCTTTAAGTAACATGTTTTAAATTGAGAAATGTCTATGAGGAAAAGTAATGGCATCAAAATTCACATTCCCTGTCAGTTTTTAGGGTATATGCACGGAGAATTTTCATTTAATTGACAAATGACCACTGCGAAATTTCTTGATGTTTCTTAGCTTATATAAAATCGTTTCAAGATAATGACTGACTTTTATTCTATTATGATGGTAATTATAGCTTTTAATCAGGAATGTTGACTGTGTCCAACTGATACAGCGTTGATACTGATGTTTTAACTAAAGGGTATTACATAAAAATCTCAAAGCTCAATGCCTATAGATCTTTTAATTGGTCCGAAATAATTTCACTGAACTGTTTATTTGGTGACATCTACCTAGATTTTTAGATTCAAATCAGAAGATTTAATTTAGATGCCTTGTAAGTATAAATACATTTTGTGACTCTCACAGAAGACTTCGGGCGAAAAGCTAAAATCTATTAAATATTTCCTGACACTTAAAGTAGTTGTTTAACTTATGCATGGCTTCGACACGCGTGAGAGCCATGTCTATCGTGTTCTCATGTTTTCGTAGAGGATGTGATTGGATTCTTTTATTTAGAAAGAAGCATTTAAAGACCTATTTATTTGTATAAGGAATGATCTGATAATTAAAATGTTTCCAAATTCTTATAGCGATACTTATATTTCTGAACTCATGTTTTCCATGGTTTTGATAAATTAACATCGTATGTGTATAGAAAGTCCCGTAAAATGCTTTTTTTGACAAAACACGGATGAAAAAAATGGTAACTATTGTCCTATCAAAACATTACGACCTTTAAAAACGTTTTTGAAATTATTGGCCAATTGGGCTCAAGTGAGCAATAAAGAACAACCACGGTCCTCTTGCTCAATATTCGAAGGAAAACAGGGTTTTTGTTTAATGACATGTTATTGTTGAAATAAGATTACTCAGTCAACAATCAGATATAATTATGTTATCATTCATTTTATGTCTGTATCAAAAGCAATTCAAACAGTACTGTTCAACTTGTGCTTCGTTTATCAATTAATTGTTGTTTCCATGGGAGCCATTGCAGCAAAACCACTAGCAAATTGGTTTCGAATATATACATTCCATCTACATTTTATATAAGTAAGCATCTGTAATAATGGACTACAGAGTCTTGGACAAAACTACGTCTTTAATTAAATTTTTATTATAGATCTGTATATAGCAAAATAATTTGCGTTACCTGAGACACGCTATCTTCTGTCTCATACTTACCATTACTTTTATGCGTATAATTGAGGCTTTCTACAGACAGAAAGATGCAAGCATCTTCTCAGAAGAGATTACATAATATTTAAACAAAATGAATAGAACGATTGTTATGATCAAAAGCTGGATTTCTAAGTTTATCGGGCGATACGTGTTCGATATAGGTAGGTGGTTATATTTTGTTACATTACATGACTTTTTGAAATACTATGTAATATCATTTCACATTGCGAATAATTTATCAAATTAGGTGGTTCATAAAATATAATTCATGAAATAATTTATCATTAGGATGAAATGACGTCAGTAACAAATCAGGTACTAAAAACGGTAAATGTTATTATCTTGTAAAATATTGAATTAAAAAGTCATGGAAAATCAATAACAAAAAATAACCTATGGCAAAATTACACATTAATAATACAGTTTACCGAAAGAACGTCTATACTAAGTATTATTGTCCACAAGAGAATAAACTCTTATTTCATTCTTTGAAATAGCACTTCTTAAGTAACTGTAGACAGATGTCAGTTATAATCTCGTCTGCCTACGTTTCCTCTATAAGTACTGTTCTTTAAAGTTCAATTTAATGTGCAAAATAGTTATCGAGATTGTAGCTCTCTCTCTCTCTCTCTCTCTCTCTCTCTCTCTCTCTTAATAAATGTATGTTTATGTCTTAATATGAGGAACTGTCAACAACACTTCCTAGACAGTCTTACTAATGTTGTTGTCCCATGAGACATTTGGGTTTTACGGCATTGCTTTTTGCATTAAGATAAAGGGAACAACTGTTGCAGGCAAACTGTTAAATAATGTACTGTAATTCGGTTTGTTCTCTGCATTGTCTAAGTCATCAAGTCTGTAATTTTAAAGCTAATATATTAGTTAAAGCGAAAGTCAATGTATTCAAGTGAAAACAAAAATGAAATAGTAATTACAAAGTTTGAGATGTGGTATTTTCATTTCTTGTTTTTAATTTTAACTATGAATTACCACAATATCATCATGAAATGTAAACTATTTTACGATACACAAACTTGAAACTATTGCAAGGAAATTCCAAAGCTGCAGTTTAAGCAAAATAATTATCACATTACCATTGCAAGTATCCACCTATCTAATATCTTTCACTTGTTGCAAGTGTGGGTGGGAATATCTGGTTCCATGGTAACTGTTAAAGTTACCCGAGAGCTTATAATTCCCATCCGCACAATGCAGCCAATAATGTATTCTCTTTCTAGGGGATGTAAGCTGATATTTTCCAGCACTTGTAAAAACTGCAGATATCCCGATCTGGTATACAAGAACAAAGGGATCTCTTGGTTGTTTATTATAACCAGCCTGAAATGTCCTCGAACAGAATCATTTCTAGGCAACAAGCGAAAATGCAATATATTTGTGAATCCACTAGTATCAAATTACTGTCAATATGTAATGATTTTACGTGAAAAGCAATATGTTTTGATAACAAAGTTATCAAGTTAAGCATAATACCATTGGAAAAAAAACGTACCGTAAATATAATTCATTTTATATATGTGTAACAGTTCTTTACAACTTGTGCATCATTCAATAATTAACTGTTGCTGTTTCCATGGGAGCCATTGCAGCGAAACCACTAGCGAATAATTTAACAAACTATGGTTTCGAATGTACATATTCTATCTACATTTCATATAAGTAAAAACATCTGTAATTGTGGACCAGAGAGTCTCGGACAAAAATAATCTACGTCATTAATTATTTTTTTATTATAGATCTGTATATAGCAAAATAATTTGCGTTACCTGAGACACGCTATCTTCTGTCTCTTACTTATTATTACTTGATGCGTATAATTGAGTCTTTCTACAGACAGAAAGATGCAAGCATCTGCTAAGAAGATTACATAACAATACTTGAAAAGAAATGAATCGTCAACAGCGGGATTTCTAAGTTTATCGTATGTGATATATATTGGTGGTTATATTTTACTACATCACATTTCCTTTTGAAATACGATATTATGTCCTTTCACATTGCGAATAATTTATCATTTTATGTGGCTCATAAAATATAAATTATGAAATAATGCATCATTAGGTTGAAATGACGTCAGACAACAACAAGAAATCAGGTATTGTTCTTTAATGTTCAACTTAAGATATACGTGTTAAACCAAGTAAACATCTCTCACATGAAAACTTTTCAGTTACATGGAAATCTTAAGTAAAGGAAAACAGTGATAACATTTAGAGTATAGAATGTACATTTATGCCGTAATATGAGGAACTGTCCGTTTAAATTTCAAAACGAAACGTCCTTAAGTACACAATCTTATTAATATTTTTGTTCCCTGAGATCTGGATTGTGTGGCATATTTCTTCGCATTAAGATAAAGATGAATTGATCAAATAATGTATTGTTGTTTGCTTTGTTCTCCGTATTGTCTACGTCATCAAGCCTGTAGTTTTAAAGTTTATATAATGAGTTAGACAGACCAGAACAGTAGGCGGACAATTTTTTTCCGGCGACTTACTTGTTGTTCAAAATCTTCCAAGAGTCGTATCATCTAATCATGACCCCGGGTCTAAATTGACCCCGCCTGGGCTGTCACTTGATTTCACATTGGCTCATATAGGGGAAAACACGAAAATATCTTGGTATAAAACCACAAGTCCCAAGAGCTTATATGATATTTGGCATAAAGCAATGTGTGATGGACCTATACGAATTGTGATAAAATCAAGACCCCCAATCCCAATTCTGATGCGATTTTTGACCTTGTATTTTAGCAATGATACCCATGGGAGCGATAAAGGGCCAAATTGGCCCTCTTCTAATATATTACTTAATTCAAATATGAATATCATTTGAACGTAACCTACATATACATTTACAACTGAATTATAAACAGACACTTGGGATTAACCGTTAGTATTTTGTTTTGAAAATCAACTCGATTGCTTCGAAGTCCCGCAGGATAGAACATACGTAATGGCTTTTCACTTCCATTTGCATTACGATACATTAATTGAAACTGTGCATAACAGTAGTGAAACGTGATGCTTTTTTTAATAAATAATTCAGGCCCATGTTATATTGTTCATTTAACTGTCAGGAATAGTTTTGATACAAAACAAAATCAAGTGTTTAAAAATATTTCAGAAATATTGTCTAATGTGTAGTAGTGATAATGTTGAACGAAGATGTTCAAATTGACTATTACTTTCGTGTAACAGTATCCGTTTCTCTTTTAAACATCATATAAGGCAAAAAGTGTTCGGCTAATTGTCGAATTCGAAGCATTTTTAAGAATCATTTTTTATGAAAAATGTTTTTGCCTTTCTTCTTTGTTCATGTATCAATATTTTGTTAAAGTAAGAAACACCTTTGGGGAAATATATGCGTTTTATCCGATCACGACCTCGGCCATATTTCGTTTTGAACACATGCAAAGACAAACTTATCTCGGGTGACTAATAATCATATTTGTCGTAATCTGTAAAACTATTGTTTCAAATGTGAATGTTTAAATATAAAAATTGTGACGTCACTTTCCCAAACACAACATCTAAACATAGTTAGTTTTTATATGATCATTTCTATAAGTTTGCATTAAACAGCAGGAATGCAAGAAAAGGTTTCCATCATGACACTTTTTGTTCAGATGGATTATCCGTCACCTCGGTTAACTGTTTTGGCGGGAACGAGTTTCTCTGTTTTGCAGGAACTCGGTGAGACCTCGTAACCGCCAAAACAGATACCCTCGACGAATATTTCGATCTGAACCGAAATTTATACTCAATATGAAAACTGACGATAAAGGCAACGTAACACGTAAAACTTTCTCCCGATTTTACCAACAAGTCCATGTTAAAATATCAAAATTGATTTAGACAACTTCCAAAACTATCGGATGTAATAATTCAATTTATGACTGTGTCAAACACAAGTTAAAACATTTTTTGCAGCTGATGCATTATTCAACACGCGCTTTCTTAAGCATATAGGGAAAAGCCGTATTTTATTTAACGATAAAATACAGCACGTTTTTCCAAGGACGACGTGCCTTAAATGACGAACGACGTGACGTATGTAAACAAGCGCGTCCAATCGTATCTCGCGTTTTAAGGTTACAATGATATGCTACACGCGTTAAATAAAGTTCGGCTAGTTTTCATAGAAAATAACGTGTTAGAACGAAATAATAAATGTTCCCTATATTTTATCGTTGAATAAAATATAGTCAGTCATTTGGATGCGAAAAATAAATCACTCGTGCTACGCACTCGTGATTGAATTACTACGCATCCAAATTCCTGACTATATTTTATTCAACGATAAAATACAGGGAGGCATTTATTATTTCTTAATTCACTGATTTGTTTTGGTTTCTATTTGAGTCAGTATAGCAAATCAATTATTGATTAATTTTGACTACTATTGTTAACATTGTCGTGCTATGTATATAAATACAACTGTAGTCGTAATAACAAACATACGTTAATATCGTAGCCAAAGTGCTATTAGAGGTCTATGTATAAAGCGAACAAAATTACCTGAGATTTTGTATCTTCGATCTTGGCCCTGCCATCACTTTATTGGAGAATAATTGAATCATTCTACAAAGAGAAAGATATAGATATTGCGTTATAAAAGATTGTGTGATTTTTGTCATATTATGAAGAATCGAATTCCTCGTGTTACCACAATTAATCAATATAGAGGCTTTTTGTAATAAATCGCATCCACCCATTAATTGTACAACAACTCTACATAGATTATTGAATGGTTTTCGGTACTGCAGTACATTTTAAACCGCTGATTTTATCGATAGTGACTAGGAATGCATAGCTGAAGCTTTAAAGTTAAGTTATAATACTATCAAAGATTCTATTATTTATGTTTTGGAGGTTATTTAGTCGACATCAGTTATGGGGTATGTCCCTTTGTCGTTTTAAAGAGAATACAATAAGCATCACTGCTTGGAGACTTTTTCGCAAGGGTATAAACAACAAAATTTTAAAATATGTAAAGGGATGGAAACTCTTGGTATTTTTTGTATTTTGACCATTGACCTACACATTTTATTTACACACCAGTAAAGGTTGGACTCAAAGATGAACAAAGGGCGCGACTATCGAACCACTAACATTATGCTATATTGAACATTATAAATGGTACATGTATATAAACTACCACATTAGTACCTTATGTGTAATTTGAATATACTTAACATTCATTTAAATGCTGTCATTAGATTCACAAGCTGCAGTATTATTGAAATAATTGATACAGTATCAGCACAATTATGGTGAAATGGAAAAATTATAAATGATTACCGCCCATTTGAATATTTTTCTTAAGTGCACAATGGTCAAATTGGAGCAGTGATATAATTTCTAATTTATATGTTCTATAGTCTCCGTTAACCGTTATTTCGTGAAAGTATTGCATAGAAACATTATAAATGAAAAACTTTGAATTGCTGGAAAAAGAGAACAACCTGATGAACAAATGGGTCAATTATTCATGAATTCCATTACAGTAGCTGTAATGTTAACATGATGCTGAATTATTATATGCATTGTCAACAAAGTCACATGCATATATGCATACATTTCACATAATTTGAGAGAGTATTCCCAAAAATATAGTTATTCATAATTAATAAAAAAGACTCATAGTTTACTGTGTTGCGCTGTAGCAATCCATCATACTAAATTTTAAAATATATGGTCTTTTATAATACTTTGGTGTAAGCGCTGCATGAAAAAGAAGAAGATTTAAGTAAATAATGATACCCATCTACTATCGATCTTTTACATAAAGTACATACTCTTTCTCTAGTTCAAATCTGTTCTAGTTTCCGGTTTCAATATGTAACCTAAAATTTCTTCTCGTGAATTTAATTATGGAGATCAGTTGCTAATAGATTCAAATTGGTGTTTATATAGTTTAAAAATTCAACGTTTACTTGAGTTTTTGATTGAAGAGTACCACTCATTCATAAACAGATATTTTGTTGTATAGAACACGTTATCCATGTCACGTAAATCCTTACGTTATGTATACCACAATCTACTTAGTACATCTTATCTTTCTCAGCCATTCAAACAGATTTATATTTATACAGCTGTTAAACTCATTGAACAATGTTTTATAAATTTCTGATTATTGCTGTTGATTTGGCATAGCCAGCTTAGACCAAAATGAGACCATTCTTGTTCTACCTAAAAAAGACATAAAAAATATGAAGACCAAGAGAAAATTATAGCCCTTTTGGGTGAAAAAAAAAAAGCAAACTGTCAAAATACGTTAAAGAACTCTGAAACTGAGAATATCTCTTTCTTAGTTCAATATCTCTATGACAGCTCACCCACAGTTCCCGTATATTCAAAAACAACTGATTTTTTTTTTTATTTATAATTAACTTACATTTGACACACTTAACAGATATGTATTGTAATATATAAATTGATAAGACTATGACAGTTGGTACACGTCGAATAAAGTTCTGTTCTGTTCTGTTCTGTTCTGTTCTAAGGCACGACGCCAGTTTCATCATAGATTATAATATGTGTAAAGATTTATAGATTTAATATGTGTTTCAAAAATTTAAGTTGTACTAATTCAATTGCATTCCAAATTCCGATTCCCCAAATTTCACACCCGTACAAAAGAATTGCTTTATCTACTTTGGAAAATAGTTTATCCTTAAGTCTATTGGTAAACACAATTCGTACGATCCCTTACAAGACTGTACATAGCCTTTGTTACCTGCTTTGCTATACATTAAATTTTGCCTTGTAAAATGAACCACCCCTGTTAAAAGTATACCTATATATTTATATTCTGAAACAACTCTCAATTTACCTGTTTTATAAAAACAATTGTATGTTCTCTGTCTACCTTGACTAAAACTAGTATTTCTGTTTTAGATGCATTAAGAGTCAAGTGCCATTCATTACAATGAGGTTGATATACATTTAATGCTGATTGAGACAATGGCCGTACAATACAGCAATACAAACAATTTTACAAAATTAATAATATCATTTTTAATGTATATACTGTTGAATGAGGTACTCAATGCATTTCCCTCTAAATTGTGTCAAAGGCACTTTTAGGATCAATAAAGAAACAAGAGAGCGTCTTATTATTATGTAATATATCAGTAAGTGCAGATAATATAAACATATTGTCCGCAGTCATATAACCTTGTACATGACCTGCTTGCAATTGATTTATAATATCGTTTCCTGTAGTATATTTTTGCAGTCTATTACAAATGTATTCAAATTTCCTGTAAATAATTTTCCTAAGCAATTGAGTAAAGTAATAGTGCAACACTTGTTGGTTGTCGGCCTGCGGGTTTATAATCAAGCTCTGCAAAGTCAGTATAGCTGTGATAGCACACGCTAAACTTTCTATCGTGCTGATAGTTCTTGGCACTCTAGATGCACATTAACTAAACTGACAGTTGTAATCGATTTGATGTTATATCTTGGTAACAACTAGTATCAACATATTACTGTCTACTGAAAATAATATTTTGATTGCGAAGTATAAATACAAGAGTCAACTGTGATAACTCACTGCGTGTTGCGACCTTCTAATGGTCTTAAACGCTGTTGGTTAGATGTTTTATTGGAATTAATACTTCATCTGGAATACTGCTTGATTATAAACAATGGCAAGTAATAGAAGACAATTAAATGTACTATTTGCCGTTTGTTGCGAAAAAAAATAATGCTGGTGTACATTAGCGACACAATTTAGGCTATAGCTGTGTTCGATACAGTAGAAATGGGATTCTGAAAATAATGATTAGCATTAATGGATCATTTAAAAAGAAAACCAAATTGTCGTTACATTGACTACATTGCTATTTAAGGTTGATATAGGAATGGGAAATGTTAATACAACATACAAAGGTTTTATGTTGGAAATGAAATTTGTTCTAGTGTCTCAGTGCTGAAGAAATGGACAGAATTTATAATGTTTTAAAAGGCTGGATTTCTAAAGTTGTTGACAGATATGTGTTCGATATAGGTGAGGCTTTTGAATGTATTCTTTTATTTGTAAAGTATTAATTAACATAATTGTTTTGCCAGTCTGTTTTTTTTAAACAGTGCATGGTATATGGCTTTAAACCAGTTTACGTGTTTCTTTGCCCGTTTGCAAATTAGGACAAATAGAACACGAAACAGGGCTATTTGATGCGAAGCCTGTTACAAAACAACCGAAATATTACTTAGAATGAGACCAAAGGAAGTTCAAGCATATTTCAATCTCAAATAAAAAACTAATTTAAAGTATTCTGAAAATATGCATACAGTTTTCAGCCAGGGTAACTTTCTCATGTAACACATAGCCGCGGTGAAAAACGAAAAGAAGACATTTTGTATTACTCTAAAATTAATTACAGTTTGTTAAAAGCATGCACAAATGTGAATGTATTCATTCTGTTAAAACATGTACTTTTGGCAAGCTGGATATTGTCGCTGTTCTATTTTAAAATGCTCCAGGGTATTGAATCCGTTCAACATCTCGAAGAAAATATGTTCTTGTTCTTTTTTTTTCAATAAAAACCAACGTGTGATGAAAGGTGTGGATTTCAAACAAGTTGAGTCTATATAGCTTCCCATTAAATATTTTCGTAGAGCCGCTGTATGATAAGCATATACCTGGATTATTGATATTATCATATACTTTGACCATTTAGTTTACATTCAGTCATCAGCGCAAAATCTGAAGCGCTCATTACAATTTTACCATGGTAACAAACTGCCCGAACAACCATCTACTTGCGCACGATAATATGAATAAATTTCTCGTAACTAAAGGCATGCTTTGAGTGTCAGGTTTTCTGTGTGTCTTATAAGGGAAAATCCAACAGTTTTAATTTCAATAAAAATGTAGTATGATTTTTACAAATATTTGCACGAATTTATTGCAGTACCATATTAACATATTAGTATGCAAGTGCAATTATTATACACCAAATACTCTATTTATGCTTAATTTTGCAAACGCCCTCGGTTGTTGCTTTCGCCTGCCAATTGCATTACAAAACAGTCATTGAAATAGAGTTCTATAACAGCAAAACTTTATGCATTTTAAATCAAATAATAAAGACCTCTGTTTTGTGTTCATGTAATTGCTCTCGGGAAAAACGCTGTGCAGCAGCCTGTAGAGAAAGTAAACAAAACGAAAGATGTAACGGAAAGGGGGCAGGTTACATTAATAACGTACACATTTTATTGTTGTGTCACTTTTCCAGACATCAAGTTATTACATTTTACGACAATAAATCTCTGCTTTGCGATCGAATATCAACACACATTTAAACAAGGCCGATGCTCTAATATGTAGCATTGACAAGGCTTATCTAAATTAAATGTCAGAGTATAATTGCCTTTGATACCTTCTTGTAATATTTTGCGTATGAGGACACAATAAACGTTTGTAGTTATTGCAATGAACTGCATCATATTCTTAACAGTCGGTAGCAAAATATCACCACTGTTCATCTAATAGGAAGTTTTTAATACGTTTGTAGTTATTGCAATGAACTGCATCATATTCTTAACAGTCGGTAGCAAAATATCACCACTGTTCATCTAATAGGAAGTTTTTAATACATTGCATGCTGTGAATGTTACACTCGTTTTTGAAATATCACTGCCAAGTGTGTCAAACTGTAATGATATTAACTATAAGGGTTATAGTTGAAACAATCCATCAAATATTGAGAAATTGTACTTTTCCTGTAGTAGACTTGACATCGTGATTTTTGGGGAAAATAAAAAGCACATTGCATACCGGTATATTGTATTGAAGCTCTTCAAGTTACTGCTTCAATGACTAATTGTCATGCATCTACAAATCTATAAAGTAATACAATGTATAAATGTTCAAAGAAATGATTTAAATCTTAATTAATACATTCATGACTACTTTATAATATCCGTGAAAATGAATAGCAATAAAGCTACGACAAATATATTAAACTGTGCAGAAGTTTATGTTCTAAAGCGAAAGTCAATCTTTTAGAATGTATTTTGACTAGCAATGCCAAAAACTGAAATTCCGTCCCTTAAATCATATATATTTTCATAAGTGATAACACCTAAATTAAAAACGACTTATTTCTTAATGAATAATGTTTAGGCATCTTTCTCGACCTAGCAAGCCCTAACCATTTCAAGCGATAGAGTAACTAGCTTAAATGCATGTGCAAATAATAATAATGTTTCACACAGACACGTCGAAACTTCAGACATTAATGTTTAATTGAAACTTGCGCCTGTTGAAAACTATATGCTTAACTTTTCCCATAGGTATTCGTTAAAATGTTTAGAAAAGGATTATTTTCTCAATTATCAGATACAGTTATGTTATAATTCATTTTATGCCCGTGTTTCTACACAATTCAAAACAATCTATGCCACGTGTGCATTATTCAATAATTAATTATTGTTGCCATGGAAGCATTTGCAGGAAATCCATTATCGAATCATTTTAGTGAAAGTAAAAATTGTGGCTTCAAATTTTTGTTTTCTCTTTTTATATTTCAAATCCACTATTGTAATTGCGGTTCTATTGAACGAAGGACAACAATATGCGACGTCTTTAATCATTATTTTATTTATAATAGGTCTGTTTATAGAGAAATAATGTGTGTTTCCCAATATACAGTGTTTTCTTTCTACGTCTTAACAAAGCTCTGATTGATAATAATTAAGTCTTTCCTCAAGCGGCATGTCTAGAATAGCAAGGTTGATGCATCAAGTTATAACAAATTGAATTACATTTGAAAAGAAATGAGTAGAACGATTGCTGTACTTAAAGGTTGGATTTCTAAGTTAATCGACAGATACGTGTTTGATGTAATAGGTAAGGGTTTATATATTATATAGTTCAATTAATACAATTTAGTATATATTTACATAGCGTTAAATGTATCTTTGTAGGTTACCTGTATAACATGTGTTTGTGAATACTCCAAAAGCTTAAAATGTCGTCAGCTTGAAATGAAATTAGGTTTATGGTGCACGTTTTTGGCTGATTATTGAAACAGTTTTAAAGGAAAGGGTCGCCCTCAATAAACATACTTTTACCAGATATGAATAAAAATTACATTTCAAATAATGAGTATTTACAAATTTTAATATTTATATAACATGATTAATTCACTGTTTTTGTTATTGTTTAACTTTTTGAATTTTGTATCGCTAACTATAGGAAGGATATAATGTCATCGGACTCGTCAGCATGTTAGTAATATTTCTTTGATAAATCTTTAACGATATCTTATGTTAGCATTGCACATGCATGTGTTAGTTAAACTGATCGAGCAAACGAATCATGTCAAACACTGAAGGTCTGCATTATTGAAACTCTCTTTGAAATCATTCTATGATGGAGTCGAAAAACTAGATTCGTTGTTCTTTGTCTAATTGGCAACCATTAATTGAATAAGTCCGCCTTTCTCCGGATATTTCTTTAGCAAGATTAAGTTCTCATTTACATACATACACTTGTCACACTTTATATTACCACACTGTTCGTGGAACAACTGACAACAAGTACGTTGTCTTCTTTCGCACGGTTAAAACAACTGTATAAAGCAAGATGGTTTTGAAAGTATTGCGACATGATAAGGAATCATCACAAGGGCCTAAATCGAAAATATGTGTAAAAGGCTTTGTCCTTTGAAAGTCAAAGGAAAGTTATCTTGATGTGCCAATGACTGTCAATGTATACAACTGTCTGAATGTTTCTGGCTAGAGCAACATTGTTTTGCACAACGGTATGCTCGGGCACCACTTCTTCATATTAAACAGTGGTCGAGAACGAATAATTTTGTTCATGTTGTTATGAATTATAGTTACTTTTCCAGATAGTCGAAAGCATTTCGTTCTTTGTTTAATGCTCTGAAACCAGTCTGGACCTTGTTAGCTTCATCAGATTTTCACTTCTAGCTCCGCACATTATACGCCAAATGTACGAAACAAAATGGCATTAATATTAAAGTAGTTTTAAATGTTTACGGAAAACTTGTCTGACACATTTTTATATGAAAAAACAACTTTGATCCAAAAGCTGAGCACGAAAACATTCATAAGCACAGGGCCAGAACTAGAAAAATGTATAAATAAAATACCTGCTGGACCTTTCTTTATCAAGTTATAGTCTCCTGACCGTCATTTAAAACAACACCAAATATGCTGCATCGTGAATATTCTTAAAAGATATCTCATTATCGTGTTGTTATGCAGTGCCTTATTGACATGAAATGTTTGGTTGCCAAGAAAAATGGAAGGTTTCCGTGCAATATCTTGTCTGCGTCTGTCCACATGCTAGTTATTGTGTCTATATTGCATCTCTTATTGGTTTGAATATGGATAATATTTGATGAAGTAGGCCTGTGAAGTTGGCGCATACATCGAAGATCGCAGTTTCAGTTGTTGATTGGAAAATAAACATCTATCTGGCGATCTAAGAGCTAGATGTTCATTTCCAATTTACAGTGTATCTGTGACTTATGATATGAGACACCTTTATTTATAAAAAAATGTTGAAGCTGCTGAAAAACAGCAATCGTTTGTTGTTATAATTCATATTTATATCTCACCAGTGTGTTCGAGGAGATTACAGAAGTGTCTTCCCGGGTTTCCTTTGCCAGCACTTTCTTAGATTCGAGATTTACAAAAGCACAGGTCGACCATCATTTTTGCCGATAACGTGCCAATAAGAACATCAAAGCTGATATGTTGCCAGACTTTGCAACTATTGTATTAGCTTATTTGAGAGCCAGACAGGGAATTGAAATAAATCTGTAATATTAAGTATTTGACAAAGCCCCGCTGACCAATATAGCTCAAGGTCTGCGAGATTTGTTCCGATTTATAGACCACCTTTAGTAATATTGAAGCATATTATGATAAGAGTTGTGTCTAACAATGATACGGCCTGTTGCGCTTTAAAATGGACTACAAACAGGAAAAAGTAAAATCCGTATTGCAAATCAATATAATAATGATAATAATACCTGATGAATAATCTAATGTGACCTTTGACCGTTGACGTTTGAGACATACAGTAATCGGTAGAGGCTGCTACACTCGTGGGCTGATAATGAGTTTTCAATATTTTTAAATCAATCGGCAAAGTTTTTTATAAACCATCTTTGTTTAATTTTGATATCCTTCTAAACACCATTTATCGAGAAATGATAAATCACAATTGCAAAGCGGTTAGTTTCATGCAGTTGTTGGAAATATTGCGTAATATTTGCATATTTTTGTAACCAATACGAAGAATGGCGTCATATTTTACATAGATTAACTTGAATAACTTGAGAATTTATAAATCGGGGTTACGACAATTAACAACTCATACGTTAAAAGACTATTCAAACGATTTTCTTCCAACCTCGCGGTATCAGGCGAAAGTATGCAACATTCTTTGGTTAGAAAATGCACAAAATTGTTATCGGCACACTTATTAGTTTCGTAGAAGTTAGTAGTTCATGCTCTTATTTAATGTATGTACTAAGTTAGTGTACATAGCAGTTTTAGTAGATTATCCCAGAGCAGTTTTCAGTGCTACTTCATTATTATTTTTCCGTAGCCACCAACATAATCATAAACATAACAGAAACGTATCCCTAATGCAACTTAATGCATATATTTTTGAAAAGCTGTTACTTGCTTTTGTAGGGTTACCGAACTATTACAGTAAGAATTTTTGTCTGTCAATATTAAAATTGGTGTCAAGAATACTCTAGAAATTCTGGTGTTTTGGCTCTAGTCATTCGGACTGGTTCTGTCTAGAAATGATCTTTGAGTAATGTGATCGCGTTTGAATAGCCCGGTTGGTGCTGAAGCAAATTGCATTCAACCAGATAATCACCAACAAAAATGCTGCCATAATATTATCAGGACATGCAATCAGTGACACTTATATTTGTTTTTAAGGCTTTTAAGTCGGCAGGTAAATAATCCTCTTATGGTACATGTAATAGCGTTTTTAGCTAACACGTTCAATACCAAATCAATATGATTTTACAAGCTTATCGTAGAATTGTTTTTAATTTTCCAGGCAAGTAATGCATCGGCTACAACGATCAATACTTTTGCTATGTGCACTAAACGTTTAATGAAACAATCGTTCGCCAAATAAAACGTAATACTATGCAATCAATTATCAATAATAAGATGTTTTTACAATTATTATATGAATTGAAGACAAAATGTCACAAGGTGTTTGTATATGTTTTAAAATTTATAGAGATAAGATAAGGGGTTTTTGACTTAACTTTTTTTAAGTTTTTGATAAAAAACAATATCGATATTATACATTCCCTCATTTTTGAAACAGTCTTTTGACAACCCTTTTAAAGTAACAAATGAAAAATGGTCCAGGTTTATACCATGCAGATTCTGTATTGTTTTGTTATAATCTATAATCAATGGCTTCACTTCTGTTTTAAAATTTATAGAGATAAGATAAGGGGTTTTTGACTTAGCCCATAAAATGTTTTTAACTTTATTTTAAGTCATATAATATTATTTCATCTTACTTATTTTTACATGTTAATCCTTTCCAAAAAAGAAACACAAACTTCGTAATGCATTCCGTTTTCGACTGTTTTTTCCCGTTTAGATACAATATAAAATCAATGAATTACTTAACGTGACTCGAACCCTCGTATGTCCATGGTTTCTAGCCAATGAATTTGCACTTCTGCGCGCTAACCACTTGCCTACGGCCTAACAATACCTCTGTAGTCGTTTATTAACAGTACATTTACAATTGTAAACCGGCGAGAATTTCTTACTTAGTACGAAAACAACCGTTAACACACGAAATGCTCACGGAAATTGATTTATTCAGCGCAATCAATGAATAATATATTCATGCATAAAGGTCAGTATCAGATTAATTTATCTTAACAATAACATAGTTTTTGTTTAGGTAAATTGTTCAACATTCTAAGTAGAACAGACAATTATGAATATCGGTCGGTTAAGAGTAAATATCTTTACTCCTATAATGTCATTATTTTAAAGAAATTTACGGCTGTAAATATTATTTAAATTCGAACACTCTAAAAAGGACGTAATTATATACTGTCATTTTTTACTTACAGATATATTCAGAACCGCTTATCATCATTATCATAGTTTTTAGTTTTTATTCTTTATTTACGTCTCATCCATGTAAATATCATACAATACATACAATTTTCTAAAAATCACATAAAAATTACATGGCCACTCTATAATAGAGTTACAAGAGACTGACACATATTATTCTCATTATAACATGACAACTATATATTATAGTGTTTAACACTATACAATATTTTGATTAAAAATCATATGATATAATATTCTTAAGCATTTACAATTATTTGTAAAAATACTATCAAAATCTTTCAGAGACATATGAAGTTCTGCTTCAACGATTACAATATCTTAACACTTCTGGAATACTTAAAGCCAACATTAATCTCAAAAACATATCTGAGAAACAAATTTCATTCCCTAGTTATAAATGTCACACACGTAATTAGAAGTTGTACAACCATACACAATTTTGACGATTGATAAAATAAATACCCGTTTCTTTACATCATTAATTGATGTTGCGATACCGTTAAATTTGATCTCGCTAAATTTCATTGGTTAACGGAGACATATTTGTAAACATATGCTTATGTATGGTGTTTATGAGCTCTACTTATGAATTAGCCTTTCATTATTAATGGTTAAGTTTATTATGTACAGCTATGCAAATATTTGACAGAATGGATGTCCTTTGTTCTCGAGAAAAGATACCATTTCGTGCGTTTATTGTGCCTGTATTTTACCTATGATATAACAAACTTATAATTGACTATCAACCTGATATGACAACAGTACTGGGTTTTTTTTCAGGAAGCGAACTTGAGATTGACTCAATAAGCTTCAAGCTTTCTTCACAATCGAGCTTAAGTAAATTGGTATAAACTAACCTAAATTGGACAGTTGTTTAATTACCGTAACACACATTCAATACTTAATTGAAAAACATTTTCTTTTTGTTCAACAAGTTAACAAGTTTACAGGTTTATTTCATTTAACTCAGTTCAAGCAATACATGACAACATGAGCAAACACACACGTATTGAAACAGAACGAGGCATATAAGTGTATATTTACACCTTTTAGGTAAACTGGAAACCAAAACATCGAAACATCAAAGTATTATGAATCTTTCTGCTTTCACAAAACAGATAATAATTAATTAAATATAATTAATATTCTTTTACAAACAAACAAAGTTTCCTTTATCTTTATTTCATATTTGGCTTTAATTTCATAATCTGTTTAAATGAGAAAGTATTGGGATGTCTACGAAAGTTTTTTTAGATAGATAAGTTGTCTTCTTTTTTCAGCCAGGGCTGAGCATTCTAGTAAATAATGATATTTGTCGCCAATACTACTAGTACTTTCAACATTACATTTTGGGTGGGATTTGAACTCATTCGTAAAAGTACGCCTGTACAAATACATACAGGTGAAGACGCCTTTACCAATTACACCACGGAGACAGACTACAATGATGAAGAAAAAAATAAAATAATATAATACTGCATATAATTAAAAGGCAATCGAAGGCTGTGCTTCGTTACTTTAATGTCAAAAGCTGTATAAGAAGGAAAAGAAATAATATTTCCATTTTTCTAAGCGTAGATGGCGCATGAAACGTGAAACGCGCTTTTCTCTATGAAACGAATGACAACTCAATAACAAACGACAACTCTTGCATTTTCAAAAATCTAGACTGTGTCTACAATTTTCATCCCAGAAGTACCTCAAATTTTTCAATGAAGAAAGACGCATATATTCGATCTAGTGCTTAGGTCTCCATACATCTTTGATTCACCATGTATTAAATATTGTGGGCCGCAATGAGGATATTTGAGGCTCAAAAGGTAACTAGACTGACAGTATTTACTTTGTTATTTGTATTTCAGCGAATTATTGTTTATACTTTCGCTCCTGGTTAACGGCAGATGGAGAGTCACCAAAGTAAAAGATAATTCTCTGTTAAAGTCTTTGTTAGAGGGGTAAAAGTTGAGCACAGAATCTATCAGGGTTGGAGGATTATCCGGTTTACAGGGGGATGGAGGGGTTACACTGCATTAACGTAAAATAGTTGCACATATAATTGATAACCCTAGGTAAAAAAAATGTCAGTTTAACGTGGATTTTACGAGTGACACTTGATTGACCGACTTTTTTTAGAAAGAAAAAATACTGTAGTAGACCAATCGTAGCCTATATGAGTTTCTTAGTAGTTGTGCCTATAAATAGGTTCAAATCGCAACATGTTAAACCATTACTTACTATGTTTCATCTTACAAAACAGAATTTCAAGAGACTGCTACATTATCAAGCTGACATTTGTTCATCCCTCAAGGGTGATAACTTACTCAGCAAACAATCTTGAAAACAGAAATCGCTTCACATCCCTTGTATGCTAGGAACATGAAGTATTGATATTTTCCGCCATTGATTGGCGGCTTCCTTTCAGTTGGAAAACAATGTACAATGTCAAACATGGAAATGGTGAGAAAGTAGGCCAGGTTCGTCTGTCCGTCTGTCTATCGTCATAAATTCCTGTCAGACAAACCCTTTCTACATCTTTTAAAACTTTGCGCAAAAACGTTTTATCATACTAAAGGTACGAAGTGTAGATTTTCTGTACAAAATCATCAGACACAACGAAAACTTAGAACTTTAGTTCTTGTGTCAGAAATGATATGTGTTTTGTTATATATGTACAGTTGTTTGTATCCATGTCTATTCCCTGCAGCAATCTTATAAAATTGCTGCATCTAATGTTTCATTTGAGATCTGGTTTAAACACATGGCCTGCATTTCAGATGCAGAAACGTTTTTCAATATCGCATTTCTGGTCTTTAAACAGACACCATTATTGAGATAAGGGTTTAAATACAGCATTACAAAGCCTGGTTTTTAGTTGATAGATAATAAGTGTATGTAGTTACTTCGTGACATTTGCAATGTTCTTCGCCACCTCTCTAACAATTAACTTCCTGACCTCTGAATCACTATGGATATATTAATTTGGTCGAGTCGCATATGAATACCCAAGTCATTAATTTATGAAGGTCACTCAATTATTAACCTTTTCGTGCGTTTTTTCGTTCCCACATGCTAAACAACATAACATACTATAGATGAAATGTATTTAACTTTCGAATGATTTCAGTTCTGGCCTTATTTTGGCCTTCACTTTTAATGTTTGGCCTTGAATCAGAATCATGCTATAGATATTCTATATACCATAACCGTGTTTAAGATAAGCAATTTTTCACTCTGTATTATTGTGACCTTGACTTTTTATGTACGGTTTGTTACAGCTAAGCTGTGCATGCTCCTCGTATGATAATTGGCCTATCAAGCCAGAAGTATCATGTCCAAGAAATATGAACTGGTATTATATTTATTTTGTTGTGTTTGTAATGGATTGGTGATGGTCTTATGGTTCCACTAATATGAAACATCATTTTGCCTGGACTACAAAAAAAGATAATTGACCTATTGATATTTGACGTTGTCATTATATTTCTAAGTGTAATGTGGTTCTACGCATTCAAATGATCTCTAAATTACCACGCCTACCTGTCCATCCTTCCTTCGTCAATTACCTTACGTTTTATTCGCCCTCTTAATGTTCTCGGGGGACCTTCACTAATTGAGCTGAGTCTTAAACTATAAATCTTCATGGCCGAAAAAGAAACGAAAATTACGTCTGACCTGATAATTAGATAAAACGAGGCTCTCATTCACGTCGTCATGTTTCATGAGTCGACTGTCGTTGCATTGGCCAGTGCTGAAGACCTTGTGGTGAAAAATATAGCGGTTACCAGCAGGAGCATAGCTGACTATCTTAACAAATCATATTACAGCTGTGTAATTCATGTTACAAATACGACTTCTAGTTATACTTTGCGTGTTACTTTGTGATAAATGTCATAAACAATCAAGTCCCTGTGTCTGGTCTCTTCTATGTTATTCACTGTAACAATGTCTTTAAATATTCATAGAGAAATCGATTGGCCAAGAAGAATAAAACTTCGTTCGATTTTGGACTAGAGAAGACAGCCGCATAAGTTAGATTGTGATATATTATTTACATCTGCTTTGAGATGTTTATAGTCGGGAAATCTTCGTGTCAAGTCCAAAGCATATTTACTATAGTATGCTTAACATATTCTGTGACTGAGTTTTTTATTAAACATTCTTATTATTTTATAGGTCCATTAAACCGACACTCCAAATCAATTTTTTTGAGTTTCCAAAATGTTCAATAAAGCTACATAAAATAGTCCGCATGGAAGTTTTGTTTTCTTCAAAAATCTGAAAGAATATTTTTAAAAAGCTGAAATATTCAAAAATATTCATTTATTTAAGCAATTGAAGCATATTTATTAAATTTGGTAAGATTTATCTTAACAAGAGACCGTGTCGTTAATCATTATAAACTATTTCATGCTGAATTCATGCGGATTTAGGATCAAGATAAATATTATAAAATTGTATCAATTCTTTATAAAAGTGTTTCAAACAAGTTTTTCGCAAATATTCTAAATGACTCCTATGTTTCCTGTAATGTAATGCGCTAGAAGTAAATGTCGTTTTCTGCTCAAACTTAGACGAAACATCGCGAAACCAGAGTGGCCGTATATAAGCAACGCTGTGCTGGGTTGATAAACATGTTCCTCGATTTATATTTTGGTCTCCAACATTTACCTACTTGAGAGTTCTATCTCATATTAACTTCGAATTTGTAGAAGTAAAACAAAAATACAACAGTAAAGTGGAAAATCAAAAGTAATGACTGAATTTCAATCCTAAATACCAGATAAATGTTCACTGTTTTTAGTTTTTGCTTAACTTATGTCTTGTTTGCTTGCTCTCTACTGCGAAATTTTCGAATGTTTCGACTTCTAGATTCATTTATATTTTGATTTTCCATGAACATTCCAAGAATACATAAACAGTTAACTCTCGAATTGTCACTGGTTTTTTAAATTTGAAGGCAGATTCTGTTAAATTATTCAGTTTCTGTAATGGTAAACGAGATATTTTCTACTTGTATCTCGCTTGATAAAAGCATTCTATCAATATTTAAGTAACTTTTTAAATGCCCACCTTCCTTTTGTGTTTGCCATTTAAATTTGAAATTTTAAAACGAAGCAGCTTTGTGTTTTAAATTGTTGCATATCGGCCGTTTAAACATCAGTCAATATAGTTTCAAATAAAACGCATTATTTCATAGATTTACCTATGATCTAGATTTATGTCGTGTACAATGTATTCGGAAATGAAATACAAAGTACACTCATTCGGAGTAAATATTGTGTTTAAATGATGTCAAAATAGTATGATAAGCAGAATAACTTTATTGTCTACTTTTAAACTAACATGAGCACAAAGTGATCGTGTGGAACTACGGTAAGCCCTGTGTCGTTCGTCCGCCATCATTATTGCTTTAAACAACGTCTGCTCTCTAACCACTAAACAAATTGCAATTAAACTTTAAAGAAACGTTCCTTTGATGGTAATCTGTTTCAACATGTAAGTGTTACAATAATAATATCCAATGCAATGCAATTCAAAAGTAATAAAATCATATCTGTTCTCATTTGAAACCGCTGAGATATTTGGTGTGTTACATTCTTAATAAT
Source organism: Saxidomus purpurata (assembly GCA_022818135.1). Taxonomy (NCBI): domain Eukaryota; kingdom Metazoa; phylum Mollusca; class Bivalvia; order Venerida; family Veneridae; genus Saxidomus; species Saxidomus purpurata. The sequence continues at coordinate 4,414,091 of JAFMSR010000014.1, read as the reverse complement.
TCAAATCTTTCCCCTGTGGGTCATAAAAGGACAAGTCCAGAGATCACTTGTTCTTCTTAAGGCTTAAAAAACGTTTGTCAGAAATTATTAATTAATTTCAAAATAATTTCGCAAACAAAATGCATCCGGTGACTACTAAGATTGTTCATGTTCATCAAAGAACAGCGGCGCTAGGTTTCTTTTTATAAAATTTTAAAAACTTTTGCTCTTTAACCTATAGAAAAATACTTTATATAAAGTTGCAGATTTATAAGTCCTGTATAAACATCTTCCAAAATCATTGATGTTAAAGGGCGAATTTCGCATTCTGTTTAAATTTAAAGGTTTCAGTCATATGTATGTGATATTCTACCAAGTTTGTTCGCCTGTCATAGCAGCTTAAGGGCATGATCGACTTCCCTATATCTATAGGACTTGAGTTTTTCATTTGCATTTGCTGTGCTTAAATAAGCAATACATGGCAATGCTGTACTGTTTGCTTGTTTCTTTCGATTTCTGGACGAGGTTTTGATCTGACAGTTTTAGATAGAAAAGAATAAAAAGCTATGTGCAAAATAATTTTAATAAATATTAAACATTAACAGAAATGACAAATGCAAAGAAATATTTGAATGTTCTGTATCAATTCCGTTTTTTTTCAGTATTACAAAATGAGTAAAATATTAACCAGGAAAGGAAAAACTACTTTACCAGTAGTGATTAAAAAGCGTTCAGTTTGCTTAACATTGTGCTTGCTGGTAAAGGCCTAATATTCAAAATCACCTTCCACCAATGCACCAAAAGTCCCAATGTTTATGTTCATGTGTCCATGTTTAAAGAAATATTATTATTATAAATGTATATCTGAAGATAACATCATGACTTCTAAGAACTGGCTTTACTGTAGCTCTGTAGTACTGTTTGGGTGTTAAATGATGGGAGCAGAGAAGAACAAAAAACCTATTCACTAAGTAGCACCTACAAATACCTTCATTTTACTCCGATATCAAAGTCATTAGACTAAGCACCTACAAATGCCTTCATTTTACTCCGGTATCAAAGTCATTAGACTAAGCACCTACAAATGCCTTCATTTTACTCCGGTATCAAAGTCATTAGACTAAGCACCTACAAATGCCTTCATTTTACACCGATATCAAAGTCATTAGAGTAAGCACCTACAAATGCCTTCATTTTACTCCGATACCAAAGTCATTAGACTAAGCACCTACAAATGCCTTCAATTTACTCCGATATCATAGGCATTAGACTAAGCACTTAGAAATGCCTTCATTTTACTCCGATATCATAGGCATTAGACTAAGCACTTAGAAATGCCTTCATTTTACTCCGATATCATAGGCATTAGATTAAGCACCTATAAATGCCTTCATTTTTCTCCGATATCATAGGCATTAGACTAAGCACCTACAAATGCCTTCATTTTACTCCGATATCATAGGCATTAGAGTGAGCACCTATAAATTCCTTCATTTTTCTCCGATATTATAGGCATTAGACTAAGCACCTACAAATGCCTTCATTTTACTCTGATATCATAGGCATTTGACTAAGCACTTAGAAATGCCTTCATTTTACTCCGATATCATAGGCATTAGACTAAGCACTTACAAATACCTTCATTTTAATACTCCGATATCAAAGGCATTAGATTCAGTGTCAAAGATGAATCTAAGAACAAAAAATACTTTTTTCTAGGCCGCTTAAGCTTTCAACTTAGATAAAAGAAATCCTTATTTTAAAAGTTATTTGACAAATGCCTATAGTTACGACTTACTGATATCACAAAATATTAGGTAAGTATAGAGGAACCGTAATAAACAGTGGCACGGCATTTGTGGCATACTAGAAAACAAAAATATGTTTCATTGATTGGGAAACAAAACACTTTGAACTAGATTTACATATGTATATAGACTAAATGGAAATGGTTTTATAAATCATTTATTGCAAACATTAATTATGGCTAAAATATTATTCGTGTTGAGTATATATAACCTTTTTATTAGATGAGACATTTTATTATGTTAACTTGATTATTGTGTGTATCACATTGATCGGCACTGTTTCTCTAAACAAATACATGTGGGCACCTGATGAGCACCTATATGTGAGTAACCTGTTTATCGCACTACAAGCAGTTCTTTACTCCCCCGACATCATATCAAGACAAACAATGTACATAACTAATAACTAATTAGTCAGTTATGTTTAGCAAATATACTTCGGCTTAACTCGACAGTATCGGAACAAAATGCGTACATCCATACATCATCAATATTGTCATTTCACATGCAAAATGTCGATAAACAATCTCACCTTGCCTTGCAGATGTAACATCGGAATGTATAGCATCATAATAACGTTGAGATCAAAAGAGCCAAAGGTATTCTCGCCATGCTTGTAAATATACACTGTAATTAACTCTAGTACACCGTCGGGCTGTCCAGTCTGATTCATAAAGAACGAGATAAAAATAATTTTGGTTCCATGTAGTTTATTAGTTTATAATAATTATACATCCGAACGGTTGGGCATTTAGAATTAAGAGTTAGTGTTGTCCATGCATCCGTACGAGCGCACTTCCCTACATCAGGAAAATGATGTCCCCCCCCCCCCACTTGCACATTACATTTGTAGTTAAATAAATTACTTCGAACTTACAAGCTAGGATTATGTGGATACATTTGCAGTGGAAACATTTTGGCTTTGAAGTCATTTTTCCAATTTGACTCAACGTCGTGCAGTCACAAATTGTGGCTCTAGCCATTTGACTTGTATTATGGTGGTTACTTATTTTTCACTGAGAAGAATACAGTGGATAGTTTGAAACAAATCATAATGTTTACATTTAAGGAGTCATTAATATGCGGACTTATTTCAAGGCTTAAAAAGTAGCACGGACTGGACCAACATTTTTGTCAAAGTAATTTTTCGCTTTGAATTAAAACGTTTGAAAAATTACATTGTTTATTTTTTCAGAAATATGTGACAACATTCAAGTTTTCACATATCGGGACTTTGAAACCGTATTTTATGTTATTGATTAAGTTTTCGACAAAAGTACCACCAGATAAGCGTGTCAGACTGCAGTTAAACACCAGTTTACACTTTCAAAGGATTTGACAAATTTTCTTGACAAAGTTAAGATGGCTTCTTTGGCCGTCTTATCTGACTGGAAGATTTTTGTTCAAGTTCTTTTGAAGGACTTTGATGAAATAAAAAGTCAACGTACAATCTTGTAAAATGTGTCAGCACATTTCTGTCTGTTGTCTGTATTAGAAATACTAAAATCTATTAAATATCATTGTAAGCATTTAATGACAGATCACTCTGTATGTCTATTAAATATCGTTGTAAGCGTTAAACGACTCTTTACTCTTTACTTTTTATGTCTATTAGATATCGTTGTAAGCGTTTAACAACATAGTACTCTTTATGTCTATTAAACATCGTTGTAAGCGTTTAACGACATGTTACTCTTTATGTCTATTAAACATCGTTGTAAGCGTTTAACGACATATTACTCTTTATGTCTATTAAAGATCGTTGTAAGCGTTTAACGACACTTATCTCTAAATGTCTGTCAAAATATCATTGTAAGCGTTTAACGAGAGTTGATTCTTTATATGTATTAAATATCGTTGTAAGTGTTTAACGACATATTACTCTTTAACTTCAAAGGAGATGTGCGCTGATTAACAGTACATTGTTCAATTGTCATTGAGATGGTAGTTCCTCTTAACAGGATTAAATCTGGAGTTCTACCAAATGGAAATGTCAATACATTGTTCATGGTAAATCAATTATTAACACGATGTCATTTGTTAGAAATAAAACAGGAATGAAAACTGGCCCCGCTCGACGAATTAGGTAATTTATTGTTTCTCCGTGGATATATGTACGGCTCTGGGCCCACTTTAACGATACCTCAGAGTAGAATTCAATTATTTGTACTAAATGGCGAAATAAGTTCTACGTATTTTTCTCTTCATAATTAATGACATAATTACCCACAGCAAAAAGTAGTTTCTTTGTTATTTCTTTCATATGTGTTAGTGGTAGCGAACATACTGCTTGAAACTTTCTGGATAAATCTCTTCCTGATGCGCAGGTAATTTTTACGTGTTTGTTCTTGATAATTCTTTATAAAACAATGCCGATCACTGCCATTGGTGTACGTACTAGTCCATTATATTTTTTGATACGCTTAATTGCTATGTTGAGATATTTTTTTGTAAAATAACAAATATTACTTTTCACTGGTGACATATGATTGTCCAACCCTGAAAGTTTATGTTATCAATGATGAAAACGTCCCCAAGTTAATGCATTGTGATTCAGCGAAATTTTTAGTTTTTAGACTGGATAGATTTATATTAATTTGTTTTTAAGTTGTCTGCCGGCTGACTGCAAAGGGAGCGGAGATCTGTCTGCACGGAATATCGTAATGTTAAACAATTTGCATGACTGTATCGTTGATTTCGTCAGAGAAGTTGTTAATGGTGCTCTTAACCGCTGTATTTAGTCCAAGAAAAGCAACTTTAGTATTTATACATTTGTTTACGTTTGAAATGTAAGCAAAAGACTTCAAAGGTTCACGATCTTAGATAGTAGGCATGTGGCATTGCCTTGTGGACTTCGGGCCAAAAATAGAAGCTGCAGTGTATCGGATTTTCGTGAAACTGAGTCGGAATGAAGCAATTCTAAAGTTTACTCTTTACTAAATATTTCGGCCTACTGGCCTTCTTCATTAGATGAAATACACAAATCGTTATACATGTTCACATATAACGGTCAGTAGGCCGAAATATTTAGTTACGAGTGAACTTTTGAATTGTTTCATAATTATTCTCCCTTCGGAGTTATTTTAAGTGTATATGTCAGAATGATAATCTAGGTCGGTTTAGAATATTGGTCATATCGGATCAAAGACTTGGTCACCTGGTCAAATTGTAGAAAACCCATATATATGTAATATGGGCTGTATTTTTCACTGAATTTGCATTAAATTTATTTTAGATTGTAATCTTAGGTCAGAATGATTATCCTTATACACTGAAACAAGCGTAGTTGGTAAATGTTGAAATAGACCAACTGTACTTTTACATCGGGTAGGGGGCCCTGTCTGAAGTGTTCCAGACATAACCTTAGTCATAACCTATTTTATACACAGCTTTTTATACGACTTAGGCCAAACTATGTACTCAAGTTTGCCGACGAGGTTCAGATTGATTCCAGCTAACTTTAACTGATGGCAAATCTATTTATGCGCGGAACCAAGGAAACAAATACCATTGCATACAGATTCAATCTTATCCACGACAGTATAAATTGTGTGTATTGATTTTTGCGTATTTGCATCCAGAGTCATGAACTGGCGACAACAGGTAATGCATACTTGTATCTGTTTTGTTCGATGAGTAACAAGTTTGTTTATCATGTTTTTATACAATTCGGTCGCGTAGTCAAGAATGATTTTGCTTTTGTTAAAAAACTAGAGTTTATTTTTCAAAATAGAAGAGCTGAAAGTATCAGAAGCCAGCTAAACACTAAATGTCTGATTTTCTTTTCCTGATAAAGTCATTAAAGTAGATAGTATCATATGCATCTTGTTCTTACAACTATGAACACAACCTTCGATCATGTACCAACAGTTACCTGGTGCTATGTGGTCACAAAAGCTTATGTCCTTCAGAGCACCACATGTCAGAGCACCACATGACAGTGTATTTATGCACTTCCAGTACTACAGTAGTATGTTATTTTTCAGTTGGACATGTTCGTATGTTTCTGCGTACAATGATACACGATAATGTTCAAGTAGTTCCAAGATGTTTAATGCCTATGGATATCGTGAAGTCTAATTTTCCCTTATAATAAGAAATACGTTGCTTTACTTCCTTTTGATGCAATATAAATTGACAGTGATGTAATTTAAATTAACTTTTGAGAGTATGTAAACGCAGATGTCGGCAAATCATGTCTTGAACGACAGAATTATCGATATATTCCTTCTCGATCTACAGACATTGCTTCTCCGTTTAATTAAGAAAATAAATAATGAAAATAATGCACATCAGTGAAATATCTCGGTGCATTTATCTTAGCTCTGATCGCAAAAACAGACAACCTATCACAGTCAGAAAATTGTGAGAAGCTGCTGCCTGTTGAAATTTGTTTTACTTAAGATGGCAAGATAAATCTAGCGTCAGTGATAGCTAGTAAAACAAACAAATCTCTGTAGAACATATTGTTTGAAGTTTTGTGTATTTGAGCTGATGCTTTAGTAGTGTCATCTTAGTATTAACATTGATTTTCACTTTAACTTGTTTTAAGGCTAATTTACACTTAACTGTACAGCTGTTGTTTGCAATAGTGGCAAAAAGGAGTTTTGTCCCTTGCGTTTTCACTGAACAGATCATTCAATGTTTCTGGTATTTCAGTCTTACTTTGAAAGAACGAAATTCCACAAGGCTGTAGAAAAATAAGCATTAATCATTCCGCCCAGTCTTAAAGCCAACGAATTAATTTTCGTTCCACATGCGGACACGACTTCGATGTGTCTGTAGACTCATTCCATATGCGGAACGATAAACGCTGACTGACCAATTCTTGAAATAAATATTTACACTCGATGTAACCCTTTAATTAACAAAAATGAGCATTGGAAACTTTTGTCGCGGAAATTTTAAAGAGATGTTTACTACTTGAACATCGAGGGAATGTTCACCAGCATATGATGTTGTGTTTCTATGGTAGGATTACATATCTTAGTAAAACAGTTAACTACCCTAATCTTGCAGTTTTTAAATAGAGCTTAAGTCATTAATTGTAGTTTACTAGCTAAAAACTAACGTTCCTTTTGGAATACAGGGACTGGTTGATAAGTTTAAGTATGTGTCTTCAATTTTTCGTTTAACTTTCAATAACTACGGGGCTACTTTAGGTCTCATGTTGTTCAAACAAATACATAAAACGATATTGACCGTTACATGTTTCAGTAGGAACATTGCCAATCATATAATAATGACCCAACTCATTTGGCAAACACGATTAGGTAATGATAACATACATAATCATCTTGGAACCGATGTGAATGTTGGCGCTGTTTTCCCACTATCCCTCATTTGCTAGTTGCAAGTAGTACTTGAAATAGCTTTATGCGTTTTAACTCTGTGACACTGGTCAGGCGACAATCGCCAAAAAATGGCACAAATCGAACACTACTTTAAAATCTACTTAAAACGCTTAAAGTTCTAAGAGTGTACTTTACTAGTATATGACCTGACATGCATAAAATGTAGGATGTTACTTAATTTTGACTCCAACACATATATGCATCTAAAGCAACCTTCAGAGATGATTGAATTTTGTTCTGTGTAATGTTAAGTATACTTCTTGCAAACCTCAAAAGACCTTTGCAAAACAATGCAACCACTTTTCTGGATCAGTATAGTCAATATAAGCACACATTTGGCAGACATGCATTTTATAGCAACAAACAAATGACGGTATTGAATGGTTTTAATGATGAAGAATCCCCCATGGTACCGTCAGAATGTCGATGTACTTCATGTCTATTACATTAGCAACATAGACATAGCTATTACTGTAATTTATGTTATCATGTATAAATTGGCGGGGAAAAAGGGTTTACTCTAGAACTGTTCGGAGACATAAAACATTTAGGTACCCTGTTAACATCACCAGTACAGCGTCTGTATCGCCTCTGATAACGTTGATTAAATTAATTAAATATATAAAGTGGCGTTCACATAATAAATAGTCTACCGCATGTTGACATTAAGGCTATGACGTAATTGTCTATATTGTCTAACCGACAGCTGCTTTAGTATTATATGCCAATACAACATAAACACACACATACGCTAAAACTTTAGCACATGTATCTGCGCTTTCTAAAATGAGTTATATTTCCCATTGGTTTCGTATACACATTTGAGCAGTAAGATGCATTAAAACCTTGCTTATAAGATTTCAATAGACACTCACTTGCAATCCGTCTGTATGATACACATGCACTTTAAGATACGAGTTCACTTTCAGTTTTATGACTAAAATGAATAATTGCTCTCATAAATCCTGATACTACAAAATACGGTTTCAATTAGAGAAAATGAATATCCCCTGTACAGAAGGCATTTATTGATCAATCAATTCTAAGCTAACAAAATTTCACTGATGCCTTAAAATCTTCCGGTATTTGTGCAAAACAGTTCATTATTTCGAAGAAAAAATGCTTTCGCTATTTATTGTGTCTAGCTGGGAATGGCGTCATTTTGAAGCAGTTTTCTTTGTTTGGAAAAAAGGTCAATGTTGATTTTGTTAATCGATAATAAGAAAGATCATGTGTGCTATTCTGTACTTGTCAATTTAAGATTAAAGAAAGACATATCATTGTTATATTCACCCCACTGCCTTTACATGTGATTGTAATGCGTTTTACAGACCTGAGCGTGCAACTGTAAGCAGAACATATATACATGCAATATTACACTCTAACATTACTGTTATTCAATTAAAACGAAAAGGGAAACAAATTAATAGTTTGAATTTGCAATAAAGAACATCTTTACTCGTCCTGACGTCATAAATAACTTCAAAGTTTGTCTTGTCGTTCAGTTGCTTAGTTACAACCCTTTCTTCGTTTATCCCTGCGCATCAGAACAGTCTTTATTTAGACGATGAAAACGATTTCTTCAGTTTAGGGGCCTTTTATGGGTTAATATGAAAACTCATTTTAACACGTACCGACAATGTAACGCGCTACCGTAGTTTTTAACACTCGGACAAAATGTCACTCCACATCTCACGTGATACCTTCTACTATTAGAGCTGTCCTTTTTTCAGATTTTCAGAATGTCAGAGGATCTAGATTTGTAATGAAATAGATTTCCTATATTAGCCTGTCTGATTAAACAGACCTGAATCTCTTGGGCATCCAGGTCTATCGGATAGATAATTGTCCTTTGAAAAGCCGCACGTCAGTCGGCGTTAATTAGAGAGCTTTATGGCCCTAGCAACGTGAAATTATGTAATGTTGATTGACATTTAGTATTTGGTATGATGACCCTAAAGGAATTCACACGTTTACACACAACTCATCTATAGTCTTTATGACAATAACATCCATTATTCAGCTGATCTTCTAATCTGATTTGTCTGTCTTTCAGTTTAAAATGTACAAATAAGTGTTCAAAGGTTGTTAACAATAAAGATCATTATCAGACTTGATGACTTTGCATGCTAGTCATGATTAACACTCGTCGTATAGTTTGAATCACCGACTAATATCAACCGTAAGGCAAGAGAAAACTCTGTCTCAAGCAGCATCTGATGGTGACACGTACAGTTTCCTCCTGGACAGACTTTGTCTGCTTTCTTCTATTTCTAATACAAAGATCATTAATCCACGAGTTCTATAGGGAGACACAGATAATACATGTACATTTATATTCCATAGAAATCTCGTTATGCAATATTTTTAGAAATTTGCGCTACATAAATGTTATTTCAAAGGACTTCTCAACAGATAACTATTTGGAACTTTATATGAGCACTGAAAGTTTAGAGGGAGCATATAGACTCCAATTTTGATATTTTTACCAAGCAAAAGCAGAAACCGTATTACAAACAGTGTAGTAAGCTAGACCTTCACCTATTGTCGTGCGAGAGAGATAAACAATATCGCTGCATAAAAGTTCTGAAAATAACGTCTACGTCTAGTTTAAAAAAAGTTCACTGTAATGAGTTCTGTCACTTTACCAGATTGGTTTTAGATGGATATGGTCAACGACAAGACGGTGCCATCTATCTACCACATAGGCGCGTTTATTTACATTATTTTGTAACTTGACCAGTTTTAACACGTACATGCTTTTATCTCCGAAATCTGTTATATCATCCCCTGATAATGGAATGAAAGTAGAAATAGATCTGATACTTGGTTGGATCAATACCTTGGAACTCTTGGACTGTTACTTTTTTTTTTTGGCAGTAACATAATCTTAGAAGAAATCTTTTGTGTATATATTTTATGAGGAATTTGAGACTTTTACTATTTTTGTGCAGCCAGTCTGAAATGTCTACCTTTTGACTAGTTAGACTCAGAAACTTGTTTCGCTTTATTGATGCTATCTTCTTTAAAACAGTTAATCGTATTGGACAGTTTTAAATCAACTCGTAACTTTTACTTTTGATCGGTCAGATTTGAAACTTACGTAACTATTTTTATCAAAAAATTGTTTAAAGTGTCAATTCTATTGGTCTCTTTTTTATTAACTTTCATCTCTCGGGTTACTAATTGGTCATAATTGAAACTGGCGTTGCTTTATCCAATAAGACTTGTTTAAAAAGTGATCATCCTGCGAACCAGTTTTGAATTAACTTAAATCTATAGGGTTGCTGATTGGCCAAATTTGAAACTGGCGTTTTCTTGTCTGATCTAAGTGTTGAATTAACTAAGTCAAATGCAACTGGAATCAGGAAAACAGTACCTTAGGCCTTGATTTGACTTGATTACGTCCAAGCAATGAGTTTTGTATATCTATATGCGAGAACAATTTGCCTCTGCTCTTGTATCGGGTTGGTTGTTTATCGAATTAGTAAACGACGGTCAGGCCAATGTAACTAAACGATCGATTAACTGGCAACAATGTTTCTCATATGTCATTTAATATTGAACTTGTAATATTCCAACATTTGAATTCCGTGATATCTCTCCTTCTAGTGACTTGTGGACAGGAGTAACGTTGTTTTTTTCCTGATATATCATAACTCAAGAAATCGTTAATACCGGAGAATTACTGGAGAACAACTATTGATGCAGTAGTCGCCTGCAGTCGTGTTGATAATGAAGGAATTATCTGTTGCTTAAGACGGTTAGGTTAATGAATTACATGCTAGTTAGTATACATTCTGGGAGCAAGCAACTTTGTTATCGATCTCTCATCATCGTGATTAATCATTCATGTCAAGATATTTTGCTGCCTGCATGCAGCTGTCGGCTTTAACAGGTGTCTAGAACGCACAAAACCACGTACACCTTTGGATATTTATTTATAATATACTGTATAGTTTTTGAAGTGGATTTAATTACAGCGCGTCTAGTACATGTCTGTTTCTGTAATGAGTAAACTACGTTTGAATTGTTAGAGGCTGGAGTAGAACATTTATTTCGGTGTTGCGATATTTAACAGATATCTATACAGTCTTGATTGTAGAATTGATTTGCAGCCGGTGGCAAATTAAGGTATTTAGCATTTGCGTTACCTCATCAGACATTCAGATTGTTTCTCATTCTTAATGCGCATAAATACAACAGCGTTGAATTACAACAAAATGTAGTTCCTGAAACTATAATATTATGAAGAATACTTAACTTGAAGTTTTGGTTAATATTAAGTTTTGGAGTAACCTGTTATACCGTCAGTCACTGGGTCTGATTTTTGTCGATTTATAATTCGGGACGAGAGGCTGGATGTTTCGAATGATATTATACCGCCTTTTCCCGCCACTACGCAAGCATTTGCTACTGACGAAAGAAAAAAGTAAGTTTTTTTAATTCCTTATCATGGTATTGAAAACTTTGTAGATATTTTCTTAATTTTTAAATAAAGCGCCACTCAACGTACGTAAAAATTGTATTATTTGCCATGTTTAGGCATGATAGGTGGTATAAATATTTAAGTCAGGAACAAATTAAGGTCAGGTAATAACCCAAATATAGCTTTAATTGAATTACTAATTGGGCCAGTAAATGTTAAACCCGATACACATGATGGAGTTCATTCTGTTTCATTAATGATTAAAACATCACAGAGAAGCGTGTCGGTATTAAAGGTACATTAACTCTCGCAGATCTTTAGATACACAAATCATCAACTTGGACATTACACCTTGTTTGTGAAACGGTTACATTCTGTTGGTGCATATCTTATTTTTCCCTGACAAAGATAAATGCACTAGATTGATTGCTTAAAGCTATAATACTGCTTAAAGTACGGTCAAGAAAAGTTCTTAAAGCATGTTTAGAAAATTAAAAGAAAAAATAAGTTATGCTCAACCATATTTTTCATTAGGGCATGCAAACACAAATTTATCATATCAAATTGATGGAAAATCATTTTATGACTCGGTGGGTCAAAAAAGATTTTGTCTTTTTTTTTTAACTATGTTCAAAGGAATAAAATTATGTATATATTTACCGTCTCCCTTGGTCTAGTGGTTTAGGCATCCGCCTTGGGAGCGGGAGGTCGAAGGTTCGAATCCCACCAGGGGTCCGTTCTGATATGGCCGGTTGGTGAGCCGCCAGCTAGTTAAATAATGGTTACCGTATGCCTACTGGTGCCTGGCATTAAAAGGATAGGATTCGGGAGGTACATGTGCTCAAAAAGAAGGTGTCTCATAAGTCAGAAATGGCTGGCCCTTTAAATAGGGGTGACACTATAATAAACAAACACTTTACCTTTTATTTATGTTATTTAGCTATAACTTTCGCAATACTTGTTATTTAATGATACTAAACCATTGTTGAATGTATTACATTGAATTGCAAGGTATTATCACTTTAAGTTAGTAATCATTTATCAGCTTTAAAGGGACTCGGTGCTCAAAACAAATAACAACATAGCACTGAAATTCCCAATAAAGGGCTATCAAATCGTAGTTACCTTTATGCTTTTATATCATCCACTTAATTTTTTCGTTTTGACCCACCAACTGGGTCAAAATGGATGTAAACAATGCTATTTATGTGTAAATATTTCGTGATGTAGATTTTAAAAATAATCATAATGTCTGTAACTTTACATAGATGTCATTAATCACCTATTACCTTTTAATTTGCTAATCGACGACTGATATTTTTGGTTTAGGCAGTGCCTCAACACACTTGTACACAAAAAAGATACCGCTTTTTAGCGTTTTACAACAAAAAGCTCTGTCAAATAAAAGTTTTACTATGACAAATATGTCGAAATCTGCAAAAAATACAAATGTTCGACACCAGAATATGACTCCGCCATTAAAGTCAACTGGTGAAATAGCTTCCGGAATTCTGTATATTATTATGTATATGTTCAAGCTTTTCGTGTTCATTATCGTCGTTTATATCAAACCAAATTTGCCTATTTTCAGTACGGAACAAAAATGTTTTTCCTTTTATGTATGTATTATGACGTCATAACAATTTCAACGTAGTCTGAAAAGACTTCATGGTTTTTCAACCCATTTACCTAGAGTTCTACAATTGGATATTCTGACTTCCAATTTAGGCAAGTCTATTTCTTTAAAAAGGTGTCACTGAGTTTTACAGAGCGTAACAACATAATTCTTGATCAGGTGGCATTGTACTTGTCGTCTGCTCCGGGGCATAGCTGTTTGAAAACATATATCTTTTAGTAGATACTAGGCACAAGTTGCTTTTTAAAAAGTGTAAGATTATTAATATATTACTACACCGTATTTTTCCTCTTTTATAATTTTATAAAATGAAATCAGTGACGCGTCAAAAGAAGATCGATGTAGCAGCATTAAAATTGAAAATAACGGACGTAAAAATGTCGGTTTATACAGTAAAGGATTATTAAATTTCAGCTAAGAACATTAAGTTGTTGCGTTTTGCAAATAAATGCACGTTCGATCAAAACAGATCGTAGCAGCTTAGGTAAAAAAGGAATGTTTGCCTGCAACAGAGAGCAACAGAAAAACAATGAAAATTCAATTATCTAAATTGAGATTCCGATCAATTCACGTACGTGCACACCTAGATTTCCATGCACTTTCGTTTACCGTGAAATATACTACATAGTTTAGTAGAAGAAGCTGGAAATTGTATTGCATTTCGACACATTGTTATTAGTTTAAGCAATCAGACTTAACATAACTATTTAATTTATGAAACGGAATCAATGATGGTTAAAATAAGAACTTCGCATTGTTCTCACAATGTATTATGATAAAAATTCAATCCAGTTCACAAAGAGGAGACGGATCGAAGTAAGTGATTGAAACGAACCGATTTGCCGGCTTAATTAAAGCTAATAGCGTCATCTAAAAGCATCTGATTTTTATAGTCATTTTAGCATTTGCCATTTATAGACTATAAACATGTAGCTGAGTTATTTTCCTAGAAAGGATTTGTAAATTGAGACGACCGGTAAATATCCATTGCCACAACGGGGAACATTTGCATCACAAAAATTCCTCGTGATTTTCTCTCACTCTCTACACTTAATACGAATTCCGCAATGTTGCTTTTTACAATGATAATGTACAAAAAAGCCACAACTTCGCGCTATTTATTGACATTTTTGTCTGTCAAGGAAACTCATTAATATTACACGGGAATCACAGCGCACTTATCAATTAATAATTAGAAATGGATAGTAAATCGATAATATAAAAGTACACGTTTTGTGTTGAAGATTATTTAATTTAGTCTTTATGGATTTTAATCAGACTTGCACGAAAACTTTATAAAACGTTCAATCTCTTAACAAGTAACACGACAAAATAACATCAAAATAGCGTTTATAAATAGGACAGAAGATCATCGAAGTTCCATTGTTATCTTTAAATAACATACTTAAATGTTGCGCCTTCTATCGAAATCCGGGACATAATCATGTTGGCCAGTTTTTCATATTTTCTTAGCATCTTTTTGTACGTCATTAGTTTTTCAAATTTACAAGTACTTTTACAATGTTATAAAATACTGTATTACATCGGACGGACCTGATGTTTAGGTTGTAATGGCATGCTTCCTTTAGGTCAATATGTTGTTCAGACGGCGGTAATTACATTTTTGACCAGTCTGTAAAATTACATGGTTTTGCGGATAAACCTCGTGTTTAGACGTTAATTACATACTTTCTTTAGATTGGATGAACCTTTGTGGTGACAACATACTTTCTTCCCTTTCAAAAGGTTGACCAGTATGTTAATGCTCTACGACGAACCTATTGTTTAAACTGCAATTGCATATATCTCCGGTACAGGTTCGGATAAACTTGTTGATCAGACGGAATGTACACGCATGCATACTTTTGATCAGACTGTAACTTCATTATTTCAACGTCAAACTTTTCCTACAGGCTGTAATTACATGTTTTATGCAATGAACGTGTTGTTCAGACTGTTTTTAAAATTTTTATTGTATTTTTATTCAACTCAAATTCAAATATTTAATTAAAGTCTCTTTCATTTACACAACAAAATGTATCATAAAAATCATATATTATAAGACTAACACATTTGTAAATGACCACTCTATACATAAGAGACTACCACAGATAAGTGCATATACAATGACATATTGCACCTCTAGTTTAGACGTGTTGTACAGGCTGAACTGAATGCTTTCTTTAGCTCAACATTTTATTCATTTCAAATGATGGAATTCTGAGGTTAGCTTGCTCAGGCTACCATCGTATGGTTTCCACCAAGGATAAAACTATTGTTTAGTACACAGTGACGTGTTTTCTTTGGAAGACACGTTGTTCAGGTTATAATAACATTTGTTCTTACCTTTAACCTTGTCTCCATGTTGTTAGTAATGTTGTCTTTGGCCAAATCTGTTATTTAGACTACTTTTATTTTATTGCTGATTTTTCACACATTATGCTTAATACAAACATTCATTGGAGACTTTCGAATTGTTCTGCTTTTTAGAAATGAGCACCAGAGCTAAGTGTAAGGTCAGTAGAGAAGGTAATCTAAATTTAGATATCGCGCAGTCTCACGAAATAAGCAAATATAAATGCAGAAAGTTAAAGAGTAGAGTAAATATTTGTGTTAGATAGATTTTAAAACAGACATGACAGTTCATGTAATAGACATCATTTTGCTTCTTAAAATAGCAATCAATTTGCAATGCACTCCATTATCAGAAACAACAAATTATTTAAATTTTCCAAGTAATCTTAGAAGCGTTTTATTTAGCTTTCAGTATGTTGCAGTAATTACCGCGTGTTATACTGGCATGTGTGAATGTATGCACTGCTTATTGAGAGGTTTGTTTAGTTTTAACGAAAAGTACTGCTCTGTGATCAATTATGAAACGATAATTTGATATGTTACGAAGGAATGAGCGGATTAGTCTGGTTAGGAGGGCAACTAAACATTGGTTTTGATGTTACTGTAGTAAACCGAGTTGTATCAGCAACTACAGGTTTCTAAATGGTCTGTTGCGTCCCGGCGAAGTTGGCATCTGTGGCTTTGCAGCCAAAACGACCATTACCTTAAAACACGAGACTTTGTGAAAGTCGACTTTCATTTCCCGTTCACGCTAAAAAGTGACGGATGTAATTTTCTAGTATTATGGAAAGTATGTTTTGAAAGAAATAAGATAATCGTCTTACCGTTCTTGAGTAAATAATGGAATATACGCATTTGGGAATGTTTTTATGTCAATAGCGGAGATGGTGATGAAGAAATATCGTAGTTGTGTGTCTAATTTAGCTGTACTTAATTCTAGACAGTGCTAGAGACATTTCTAGGAACAGTCGATATTCAATCATTTTTACATGCATAACTAAGGAAAACATCCGCTAAATGGAAATAATTATTAACTGGTCGAATGCCTGGCCCTAATAAGTCTGGGGAATCAGTGCACAGTCCACGAACAAATTCAGTGAACCTCAATATACAAAATGTATATAGTTTATTAAAGTCTCTTCATTGCACATCAAGTACATTGCATAAATAACATTTTCATTGCACATCAAGTACATTGCATAAATAACATAACATAAAATACCATGCACAATGACATTCATATATGAATTACAAGAGACTGTTAAAATACATTTGTAGTCTCAATAAAAGTCAATTTGATTCATTTACCCGTATCTGACTAATATAACAATCATGTGTACCACAGTAAAATAATCTTGCTTTTTCTATTGTTTACATATATATACATAAAAAACACAATATCCCTATTAATCCTACAGGCTGTAATGTTTTATCCCAGTTATAACAGGTATGTTTGAGAAACAGAAACTATTTTCTGAACAGAAGAAAACGGAACAAAATACCGTTAAGCGTAGTGTCAAAGCCGTGAAAATAAGAAGACCCATTGCTATGACAACAGCATCCGAAAGTTGGCCGGTTCCCCGGGTATTTTGACAGTTAACCGTCTAAAGGTTTATGACATTTTCTTACATTTATAAGTGGTGTCTGTAACGAATACCTTTACATATGCTTGATTGTGTCTCATTTGCACGATTTTATTTTGAAATGTTGAGACATCCCCTTAAAGAGTATGTAAATGTCAAGGTATTACCAAAAACGTAATGCTTGAATGATGTGTGGCTAAAAAAGTAATTTAATATATGAGCACATTTTATACAGTTGTAGTATGCTATCATTTAATTATACATTGTGCGTCCCTTTATAAACAGTTTCAATCGTATTTCAGACTCATTTTTCTTTACAATTTTACGCTTTGCGAGTATTGCTTCAGTCGATAAGAAGCGCGTATGCAGGAGTGTCTTTTATACCCTGACGGGTTGTGTATTATCTATTAAATGAAATACCAATATAACAACTTGTCTTGCAGACTTAAATGTATAACGATCTTTCAACTCTTTTTCGCTTTACCAAAATGGTTTTTGAGGGGATGACATTTTAAATGGTTAAAGGTCTGTCCTTGTTAAGGTAGCGCCTTACTAGACAACCATTTAAGGTATGAAGGTAAGGTATCAAATATACAACACCAATAACGAAGGGTAGAGTAACAATGATGAATTTTACAATAAGAACGAAACATTGAATATGAATATCAAACATACAATAACAATAGCGAAATATAGAATATCAATGACTTTGTAATCTGTCACTTTTTAGCATGAACAGGAATAACGGAACATTGAGATTTTGTCATGTATATGTTTAGAAGGTATCTTAACCAACACATTTTTGCAAAGGTCTTTCCTTTTTCGTGGCAAGCTCGCTTTTGACTGGAAAATAGTATATGAAATGACAAGTAGAAAGTATAATATTTTTTGGATTGAAAAATTGACTCTGTATGGCACCTTTTAATTGGGTCAATAAAATTTACTTGCGTTTCAGACTTCCATGCAAGGTTTTATAATTATAGTACGTAAATAGTTCATATCTATCAACATGATATGTTGTTACTTCCAACCTAATTATAACAATTGGTGTAGAGTAGTAATACTCTCTCGACAAGTGAACAATAATTCAAGTTACAAACAAGGATTAAGTTGGTTTTCCTGATGCACATGTCACGGTACGGACATAATCACAATTGGGAAAAAATGTGTAAGAGGTCGGTTAGATCAGTCGGGAACCATTAGCCCTGTATGTTAAGGGTCCCAGGCTACTGTTCCGGTCAGGGCACACATTTTACTCACCCCGTGACATTTGGCACCTACTTACTGCAGAAAGATGAAACTTGACAAGCAACTTGACCTTTTTTACCATGACATCTAGCAAACTTTTAAGAAAGTTTTTGTTATTGAACTAAAGCCAAACGAACGAGAATGCTCATGACTACAAAAGAAATGAATTGCCCAGGTCATTATTGGAACAATGCTTACAGCTTGGACTATCCCTCTTTACCAATTTAATACACGGCTTCTTTGTCTAAGGTATAATTTATTAAAGCTGTCTTCAGTTTGATTTTATACTCTCATAAATGCTAGGTTAGAAACAAATAAAACTTTCAGGTAATAGAGTATAAAAAGAAATTTTATAATTTTTAGGTTTAAGGGATAACCCCAGCTGCAATCTTTGTTCTAAAAAATTGACAAAGGTATGTGAGAAATTTTATTACATTTAGTGAATTTCTCACCATTTTGTTATATTTGTTAAAGAATTGAAAAGACCTTTCAAAAATGTAGAGATTTACATACTTTCTTAGCGTACTAAAAATACTTTTGAATATGTCGGAAAATAAACTTTATAGTTTTTGTCCGACTCACTCTAAGGGGTTGTTTCAAAATGTTCAAGCTTAAACACAGCTACAGGGGATAACTAATTATTGGCTTACTAAATTCGATGGCAAATGAAAATTAAATAGTGCATGTCAATGAAAAAAAAGTTATTGGATGACACAGACAACTTCAATATAATTGCTTTAAATTGTTGGGGATTTTCTTTTCATTTTTGTGTTTGAGTTTCCATAAAAAGTGAAATTTATATTGTTACTTGAATATTGGTCAGGTAAAACGCAGTAACCTAAATCTGCAAACGCGCTAAAACTCTCATCGAAAGTCATCGCGGAAAAATGTTAATTTTCTATATTAGACCACTTTTTGTTTCTGCTTAAACCTTGAACTGTTTCTAATCTCATTTACTTGAATAATGTAGTAGTGGAAGGAAATGCATTTGGAAAATTGCTCTTTTTCTCTCGGGAGTCTATTTAGAAATATAAATGGATAATGTCTAAGGTAGTAGCATTGAAATATAGACGTATTAAGAAATTTCTCAGTTCTAGTGATATAGTGTCACTTCACATACATGACCGGGGTTTTGTTTTATTTCCCCAGAAAAAGTTTGCCACTAGAACTAACGCCATTTTGAGTGCAACCTAGCTATATCAGAATAACTAAAATGCATAACAGAATTCTTTATGGGCACAATGTTTCAATAGATTTATTTTTAAAGATCTTAAGTCTGGTGTAAACAGACCTACCTATCATTGTCATTTTTTGCTGTCTGTGCACAGACTAGCGCAAAAAGTAAAAGTAGGTAAATTTTAAGGTAATATTTACTATTTTGATCGTGTTTTTGGCTGCTTTATTTCAGATTTGCCGATTTTGTAGAAAAAATAATGATTTGTCCTTGTAAATGTTCTTGCATTGTTAAGGATCATATATCAAACGTTATTGTAAGCATGCATTGCGCAATTTATACAACTCTTCGTGCCAAAACCTTTTGGTAAGTTAATAAAATATTAATCTTCATCCACCGAAATCCAAATAACGTTTCGTAAAATTAGATATTGGGTATATACAATCATTTGTCAAGCATGCATATCAGTTTTTCTTCTTTTTGACAATGAAAAGATTAAGTGGTAAGAAATGTTAGAAAACAAACGAAACTAAATTAAATTGTGCAGACAAATAGATTGACTGCAGAAGAACGTTCCTAAAGTGATATTATCCTTCAAAGTGGCCATCATAATTTTAAGAAATACATAATTATTTATTTATATACCCAGAAAAGTGAACATTGCTAAAACTTTAACCAAAATATACAAATTGTATAACAGTTTTTTTCCTATTGAATAAAATATAGAAAATCTAAAGAAATGGTTTCGACTATCCAAGTCAACATATACCTTTTCAGTCATGTACTGGTGGGTTTTTTTTTGCTCCACATACGGGGTGGGGGGGGGCATATAGTCGCCGCTTTGACTTCTGTCTGTCCGTGCTGCATTTGTTTCAGTGCTTTTTCTCAGCAACTTCAGGTAGGAATTTAAAGAAACTTCACTACCAAGAGGAGATGCGCATATTGCCCGAATATTTTTTCACAGAGTTATAGCCATTTGATTACTGCTGTATTGTATAGATAGAGTATCATTCGTTTCCGTGCTATTTTTCAGCATTCTATGAAACTTCATGGCAACCTTTAATACTAATAGAGGATGCGCATTTATCGTCATTTACCATGAGATTATATTTCACAAAGGTATTGCCCTTTGGTGATTTTTTGTCCTCTCCATTTCTCAGCAGACGACGAATGGAATTTATCAGTACTTCATGGGAAGCTTTGCTACTTAATTAAAGAAGAGACGCATATTATCAGCGTTGTGAATTACCTCCCTGTATTTGTTTTATTCATTTTTTGCCCCGCACTATTTCTCAGCACTCAGTGATTGGAGTTTGTCAAAATTTCTAGGGAACCTTACAACTAAAATAAGATTTTCATATTATCAATATGTTCCAGCATGACTCCAAAAAGAATTACATATGTAACTCCCTTTATTTTATTTTTGTTTTATTTCTACAATATTTGTCAGCACTCAGTGATTGGATTTTTGCATGGGAACATTTACAAGTAGAAGAAAATCTGCCCATTTCTTGTTCCAGCATGATCACGAATTACTTC
Source organism: Saxidomus purpurata (assembly GCA_022818135.1). NCBI lineage: Eukaryota > Metazoa > Mollusca > Bivalvia > Venerida > Veneridae > Saxidomus > Saxidomus purpurata. The sequence continues at coordinate 4,392,986 of JAFMSR010000014.1, read as the reverse complement.
CCTTTATTTTTTATTTTATTTTTTCTTAGGAAAATCGAAAAAAGAATGAAGCAAGCCTAGCGTTGAACAACTACACATATTCCTATACTTATTCTGAATTTTGTCCATTAATAAAATAGTGTCTTTTATTAATTATTTCGTATAATAATTGTGCTTCCATTCTAATGATGTGATGCTTCGGGGTGCATCCATTGTTTCCAACGATGCGGTTGTAGTTTATAATATATTCATAATTATAATATATTATGAATAACGTACAGTAACTCATTTCTTACATGTTTTCAAAGTATCGAGTGTGTTTTCAGTATCGTTCTTCACATAACTCGATACGGCCATTTTGAAGGGTAACGTATCCTTAACTGAGGCAGAATCAACCAGAATCTTTCTTGTAAAGTTTTTTCAACCATTAGTTTATTTTTAATCTGCTGTTATATTGACCAACATTTTAAACAATGCTGCAGAAAACAGACGAGTATTTGCGCTCCTGGGGGGGGCAGCATGTGCTTCACATTTTTGCGGAATGAAATAAGGTGGAGAAGACCGTGGTTGAATAAACACCTGACTTGATCCCACGGTTTTATGAGAATTGCAGAGTTTCGTCTGCATTTTCAGACCTGTGTGGTATTCTATTTCTGTCTGAACTTTATATATACCTTAGGGAAGTAAATCAAAGTACTGTGAGTACTATAAATATATCACTGGTTAACAAAAGCAAAATATAAGTTTCTTTAAATGACATTGTATTTTTAGCTCTAAAACAAAACAGAGACGGAATTTTGAGCCACTATTTATACCAACGGCACACAAATAATATTATATTTTAATGTAAAAAATGTAACCAATAAAAACCGTAAGTAAATACCGTCGCAAGTATGAACATGTCAAAATGGTAACCCTATGTTTAAGAAGTCAGAACATACAATAATCCTGTTGTCGGTTTTATGGTCCATATCGAAGCGAGTTCGAATCTCGGAAACAAGAACAATGTTTTCTCCAGTTAACAGCGGTAAGTAAATCGTTTCTAACTATTTGGCACACGAGAACGCAACATTGAATTTCAAGGACGTGTAAGAAGTCCATTTTTGTTTACTATTGCTGGACTGAACTGTGTGCTCTATGGACATGTATGTTTATCTGACGGATGTTTGTGTATTGCATGACTGAACAAAATAAGCTGTATATCCCGAGAGGCACAACAGTCTCTTCATTAACAGTGTACTATTCACTACGAGAAGAAACATGTTTTACCATCTGCATCACGCAATCATAATCGATTTTGTAGTTTAAAATATCTTTTGAGCGCAGCTCGCGTACATGTACTATCAATGTAAAGGAAGATATGGCAAAACGTTTTAGGATTTTTTATCCGTATACGCCGAATCTAAACGGGTTCGCGTCTAGAATTTGGTACACTGTAAAAAATTACCGTTGAATTTACGGTGAAAGAACTGGCAGCTAGTTTCCAGTTCTTTCACCGTAATTTTTTACGATCAACCGTAAATGGCAATGCGAAGAACCCGTAACATTTAAGGTACTATACTGTATACCATTACAGTACAAACCAGTCCTTTTAGAGCATGCACTCTCCAGTTGGTAAACTAAACACCAAGTGCACAAGAACATTTGTGTGAAGTTTGGTGACTTTATGACAATTACATAAGGCTCATTGGTGCCAAATATCACACCACGGGCCTTCGAATGAAATTCCTACGTATCCCATTTACGGGATTTCTCCGTTATCTATATTTAGGACGTGAAAACGCCGTACGGGACAGGTAACGTCAGTATTTAATGACGAATGACCGTAACGGTAATTTTTTACAGTGAATAAATAATATATTTACACAACTCATATTGTTTTCTTCAAGTCAGTGCATAATAGGATCACACTTGTAATTGCGATCGTATCTACTCGTCAATCTCCGGCAAACCTCCGAGAAATACTCGGTATTCTCCGGCATCTCTTCGAAAAATAAAGCGACCTTCCTTAAATTCACCGAGGTTATCCGACTGCTGCAGTGACGATCACAAAATACGAATATCGGTAAACAAGAGAATAGGTAACAGCTACGTTAGCGAATATATTCTTGAATTTGCTATTTCTAATCAAAGTTTGAATGGTTTGAGCTCGGGTTTGGTTCTGGTTATTAAGTATTTAATTTGTTGTCTCGTGTCTATGATTGAGAAGCCGCTTACTTGCAGACATTGTCTTATATACATTTCAGAGTCATGTATTACGTTTCAAACTTCAGACAATTATATAAAAAAGAGTAAATACTCAGTGCTTTACACACATAAATAACGATACATATCAGACAAAGATGGCTTTTATATGTTTTCTCAGTAACGTGATTTTATCTCAAGTAATTACAAAGTGTCTGTTTCCTCAATAATAACAGATTTACTATGGCGTTTGCACTTACACTTAACGCATTAGCACTAAAGTTAGTATTTAAAGACGTTTCTACTTATCTTAACTGAAATAAGAAAAGGAATCTGATAACAATCCGTAACATTTATTCCAAATCGAACAAGAAAGCATTTCTGAGGAAAACAAATAACGGAGTAATCATGTTATAATATTAAAGGCACGAAAATGAATTTACTTTTGAGCTATATCCTTTTAGGGCTTTAACATAAATTTTCAGCGCTGTGCATTATAGATTAGCATTTTGAAATTTCCCCTTAGAGATGTACGTTATATTCAATTTAGCCGCATAAAGAGATAATCATTTCATTACATCTTCAGATTATGGTTGTATTGCATGTGCAGTTTCTATAGAGATTCTCTTGACAATTCTCTTTTTAAATGTCGGATCGCATGACATGCGCGGGAAATGTATGCAACAGAGCTCCGCCAGACGAAAACCAACATTTTACGAAAGGATAGTCATTTGTAAATAGTGCTAAAGAAACACTATTGATATCATTGCAAAACGCTGCTATAATAAATTGACATTTAGTAAATGAAATGGTTGTATTACTGTTCTCATTCGTTCTAAATTCCGTAGAACGAGTGTAAAGCTGTACTGTAATAAAATCGATTCATGGCATATAGCATGTCAGTAGCAAAATGTGCAATCGATAAAATGGTAAAAATACGGAATTCGCATTATATGATAGATATTTGCTTCCCGCTAGATATGTTAGTGCTCAGGATTACTTGTTCTATATAACAAAATAAGTCAAATGTCGCTACGCTCGCATCCATCTTTCTACTTTCAATTAGAAGAACAATAACGTATACTTACACATGATATAATTCTGTTCAGGTTGTCGAATATCTAATTGTTGGATTGAGCTCACGTTGCACGGCTGTAATGAAGACAAACTGGTCGCAAAGTCCTAACGTTTGGTTTTCCACAGCACGGCTCAAAAGTCAATATAGTCAGACCATACGTGTCAAAATGCACAATATCTGGCCTGGTCTTTATGACAGCAGCCACGCGATATTTCTCTGATGGTATTGGGTTTTTTCCGACATTTATTCGGGGTTTTTTGTTGTTGTTGTAACTAATTACATTCAAATCAATAGATATATTATTCATCAGGGTAGAGCCAGATAATAAAAACAGAAAATATAAACTATAATTGAAACCGACTTTACAGGATCTATACATTGGTCATGTACATTGTATTATTTGATTAACTTGAAACAGTGTCTACGTCATATAATTTATTAGTACGTCACCGTTTGGCCTGGTTCATTGAAAAACAATGTCAAATTTCGTGGTCATAGTTTGTACGCTCTATTTATAAACTGGACGAATAGAAAAACAAAATATGTTTCCAAGTTACCTTACTAGCCAAAATGTTGCCAAACCGATCCTCGTTCGAGCTTGACATTCATTCATTACTATCAAAATTAATTATACAACCTTAAAACTTAAAAAAATAAGAAAAGAATAAACATTCTTTTATAGCTGTGTACCCTAATACATGTTGATTATGTTACATAAATAACACATAATTTCACTGCCAGCCTTCATGTCAGTTCCATCTTTCGCGCTAGTAGTAAATGGTTTATAATTTAACAAAGACTTTACTGCTAGCCGTGCTGAGGTGTTTCTATTGGAATGTCTTAACAACTGGCCATGTCAGAGTTACTCCTTCACCTCGTCATAACAATATGTTTCTTTTTGCATTGGTTTTATTACAGGTTGTTCCAAGGTGTTTCCTTTTCCAGTGCTTTTACTACTCGTCATGCCGTGCTGTCTCATTTTGTATCGTGTTTACTGCTGGTTGTCCCAATACGTTTAATTTTTCAGTGATTGTACTACGTGGTAATAATGCGTTTCCTTTTTGCAATGGTGGTGCTAAAACTGCTCGTACCAGTGCGTTTCCATTTCCATTTGGTTTACTACTTACATCTCAGACAATATTGAGCAACAGTATCATTTTATCCGTAGTAGCGTTCAACAGTGAAAACACTTCTTTACCTTCTCTTTACCTTGACTTTATACGTAAATAAGTTGTAGTGGCTTATTTGAGAAAAAAATCACACTGCTTTCACAGGTACAGACATTTCCAAACTTGTAATTCAATAACTCCTTTAGTGACAAGTCGGTTTAGAATTCCTGTTTTCAGCCTTCAAAAGCTTGCAGTTTAATATGGTTTGTAAGAAAAGTGATTGCCAACTGTTAATTTGATTGCTTTCTTTCGTCTGAGCAACATGTAAATCAGTATCAACTCTTTGTACTTTCTTTCACTTTTAATCAATGGTAAAATCAGATTAACTTTTCCAAAAATAGAAACAAAATTATTTGTGGTTTCAAAGTGAAAGCCTCATTTGCCCAAGTAATGAAACACGTTATTGCTTTCGTTTCCTCAATTTTGGAACGAATCTTTAATTTAACCTTCAAAATGTTCTGCACTTTGTCTGATACCAATAGCTTATCGATTTTTTTACTTTTCTCGTTTCTTTCTATGCTTTACCATTCTTCCAAGTCCGTACTTTCTTATCCACCCCGTTACTGTTCCATCCATCTCAGATATCTGAACAGTCAGTATGCAAAGAGATTTTCCGTTCATTATAAAGCTATGCTTGTTTCGAGTTATTGCATGGCTCCTAATAGGACAGTATTCTTTCAGAAAGTGTTTTTAATATTTTCGCTTTCTCTTTCCCTTTCGCACTTTACCACAGCTGTTACTCTTACCGGAGTAGCCTCCATTCCCCCTGACTATTATGCAATTGAAAGTATAATGTAGTTCCAAATGGCTCGTTGTATCCAAAGAACACGTAGATTTTTGGCAGTTTTAGAGTTTTATGATGTTCATTGGATATATTTATGTGAAACAAAGTGTTAATCAAGCGCTTCAGATAATTTATAACACTCGTTATTAAATTGCTTAAGAACATGGGCGGGTACATTGTTCAAACATCACAATGTACTCCTCATTAACAGGTAACAAGAAAGCTAGACTAAGTTATCTAAAATATTCCCCCCTCTGTTTTTTGTTGAAATAATATTTGTAAATAATTTTCGATCGAAACAATGTTTTTACATTTACTCCAAATGTAAACTAAAAAACTACCGAGTAAAGTCGTTTAAATAAGTCGTCAATGAGGTAAGTTCATTTTCTGAAATAACGACAACGGTAAAAAGGTACCAGACTTTACCCTCTAGCTTCTAAATCGGAAGTAAAAGTTGACAATAGCCATCGAGCAACATGACTATAAACAGTTTATCTACACTTCTCTTTCCTGCAAGGTAATTTTGCCAGCAGTAAATGTGTTTTCTCAGCATCGCCTTCAGTCGTCTAGTCTGTCAGAGTCTCTAATGACACGCTGTTCTATCGATTTTGAAAAGACTTGTGAATCCCTGGTGACAGATTATGTTACTCTGACTTTAGACATGAAAATAACGTTTCTGTGGCTGTAATAGCCTGTCTCTGAGAACTCGGTCTCTGTGTGTGTGACAAAGGTTTTGGCTTGTTTTACAAATTTTGACAGATTTTGTCTGTTAATACATATAACAATTTGTATTAAAATGTACAATTCATATGTGGTTTAAATGATTCTCCCTTACACTGCGAATGGCAAATTACTTTGCAGAACAAGATCAACATGCATATAATACCAATCTCAACTACAGTAAATTCCGTGTATAACGAACTCCTTGGGACTGTTTTAATTTGTTTCTAATGTCCGGTACATCTTATACATGTATCCGTACAGCATTTTCATATTCAATAATAAAAAATAAATTCAGGCTCGGAAAATTTGTTTCTTATATCCGGAATTTCGCTATTTCCAGAGTCGTTATATACAGAATATTCGCTATTCAGTCGACAAATTCTTAGAAAGCATCCTTCCGAAAAATTAATGGTTCTCTCCAGACTTGAAAAATGTAGAGGTTCATTTTAGAGGTACAGCAGAATGAGCGTTTAGTTTTAAATCTATATCTCGCTTGTTGAAGTTTAATCGCATTCAGTTTTTAATGTTGTTAAATAATCAAATAACACCTATACACCATCATACATAAAAATAAACCACAAATTGCTTGATTGTAAATGTTTCTTTAAATTCTGATATATTTGTATGATGCCTGTATTCAAGTAAATGATTCCTACAGGAGATGGGTACTTGGAAACTAAAGCTACTATTCTGAAGCTTTGAATTCGTTTAAGCTCTATAATATTACATTTGCACCAAAGTTTCTCTGTCGTTCCCATTACATAGATTAGACAAGGTTTGTAAAGCATTTTCTCTCATACACGCTAAATGGCTTTAGTACAATGAGAAGTTTTTTTCACTGTTTTTGGTCCCTTGGGCTGAGCTGAAGGAAATCGGAAACATGATTTCTTAGAAAAATCCGGTTTTCTTGGAATTTCCAGGTTTCTTGTTCTTACGTATAATTCTGCATTATGTGAAAGTGCCTTTAGGCTAGCAATGCAGGAAAGAACATGGTACTGCTGCTTTTGTTTTATTTTGAACACGTATTTACGACTACGAGTTTACTAGAAAGCTGCGTTGATGTGTGAAAGTACTGTATGCAAACTTTGTCATGTACCTAAGAAATGTCTGCTATTCATGTATCAATCAATCATGTCTTACACCCACACAAATTTAAAGGGGTAGTTGGTTCTGCAGCTGAAAATCTACAATCATTGTTCAATAAATTTATTGTCATATAGAACAAAGCTTCCGCAATGTAGACCTAATACAAAATTTAAAACTAAGCGCATTTCCTAGTTAGATATTTCCTAATATAAACATAAAAGGGATATGTGTGTCGCACAGTGTGAATAATTAATGCAATGTGAGATTTATATGATGAGAGTATGCAGAATAACTCCATTAAGTGCAACCAAACAAATTTAAGTGCTTGAAATAAATTATATGTTTTTATATTTGTTTGTGGTACAGGCCATAAAGAAAATGCATTACGCGTGTGGTATATTTATGTTGTTGCATGTAGTGTTGGGATTTATGTGCAGTGCCTACAAGAGTCTGCATGTACAAGAAGATACAAATTAAATGAACATTGCAGCTGCCCGATTAGTCGCTCAATGACGGATTTTAAAAAAAAAGGTCATTTGTTACATGTGTATTTTTATTCAACAACACATGTTCTAACACGCAATATTTAAAAAATATTTAGAAGAAACAACGAAAACCAGAAGTTCTTCCCTAATTTGCCGTTGGCGTCTAACAAAGACAAGGAATTTGAACCGTGCGTTCTTCACGTCATCTTCATGAAATAAATATTTATTCCTTCAAATCCTTTCAAGCGGTACAAAGGATATATAGCGGAAATCGATTTGTAACAGACAGACAGACAGCATGTGCCTAATCATATTTTCAGTACAGTTTTAAACTGTATTATTTTACTCTTTCTTTCTGTTTGTTTTACAATTCAAGGTTAAACTTCACATATAACAATTGTAAAGATTATCATATTTTACATCTTTAAACCCAACCATTGAGTAATGTAAGTTTCTAAACCAGAAAATCGTTCATTGCATTTTCGCAAGTTACCCGTAAATGGCAGTGATTGTTTCTTTATACATATCTATTTATATTTTATTACCTCTGTGAGCAAATTTTGCAATGAATATGATCCTTAGAAAATACAGCCACTTAGTGATTTGTCGCGTGTCTGTTTCACAGTATTACCATTGTATAATTGAAACCCTAGACAACACTCTCATTCTTCCTAGTAGTAAGACCGGAATCACTTCATATCCTAGGGTAAGAATAAGTATTAAACCCCACCTACATAAAATGTTATCCAATCAGAGCTGAGTCATGGTTATATGTTAAAGTATTTTCACTAGTTCATTATGTTCATGATAAACAATAAGCTGGGAACTAGTCAACCCTGCCCAGCATCTCCCCGGCGGTTCAACTTTGAAAAAAGTAAAGTCATTGATCCTTGCCAGTAGGATAACTCCATGACAACGTGGAGCCAAGGGACGCATTACAGTTCATGACAAACAAAATTTTGTTTTATTTAAATGTACTGAAAACATTGTCTGCTGAAAATCGACCGTAATTTATATCTCTTAAATTTTCTTTGGAAAAGCTCGCATAAATATACTGTCTAGACGTTCATTATAGTGATAGAAAAGAAAATTTGATTTTGTAGGGTTTACAAAACACGCAGTACGTGCTAAATATCATCAGAGAACAACCGCCAATAACACGCGGGCAATCAGGTTGTTTGTTTTCCATTTTGTATAATATAACGCCGTCTATCCAATTACCGATGTAACTACACTTCATTCGCACTAAAGGGATCGTTATTTACTCGTTCTCGTCTTCATTGACCAAAAATCACCAGACACGATTGTACTACATATACATGTATATAGTTATGATAATCCCAACTTCCTGGAAGACTACATGGTCCCCTGTAAGAGCACTCTCGAGGTAAGCGACTTGACTGGCAAAGTGCAAGTATTTGTGTAAGTCAAAAGAACAGCATTGATAACTTACGCATTTTAAAGGTAAATTATTATTGCTCCTGCCAAATATGGTTTGAAGGTACTTTTTTTAAGAATTCAATTTTTTAACTAATTAACCGTTAAAGTAAAAACAGATCACTTTCACAAAAATGATAGTCATTACTTTCTGTAAATTCAGCAAAATTGAAGAAATTAAAATAATCAAAGCATTGTAACACCGGATACAGCTCCTTTCGAATACAGCTCCCCGGGGAGCTGTATTCGGTGCACATTAACGAATACAGCTCCCTTGGTGTAGCGGAGCTGTATTCGAACCAAAGCATATGCACAAACGAATAAAGCTCCCTATGTTTTATCAAACGGATGATAAACGGATTAATAACAGAAGTCTGAGGAAGAAGCTTTGCCGTTCCGAAAACATTTAAGTCAATGACAAAGTTGTAGTTCGAAAGCATGGGTCCATCTGTCCGAACATATGTCTGTTGTCCTACCCTTAATGTTGTCTTATCAGTCCGTCTGTCGGGCATGACACCCTGGTGTAAATGTGCTTCATTCCGTCAACAATTTACAAAGTACAAAACCACTTAAACTGCCATCTTATGTTTAACCGTCAAGTATGAAAAATGTAGGTTTATTGAAAGAAATTAATTCTTCAATACCAACAAAAAAGTCATGAAACCTCTAAGTTTCGTTCAACCGTCCGTCCAACACGGATGGACAAAAAGACAAACATCCCAGGGCTAAGTACTGCATCCTGAGTAGCGGGATGGATCCTTATCATTCTATAATAAATTCCGTACTGCAATGATACGCCTTAAATACACGTCTATGTTGCATCGGGTCACTGGGGAGCTCTATTCGAAAAAAAGGTACAAGAACCCCGAATACAGCTCCCATTTGACTAAGGGAGCTGTATTCGTTAATGCGCGCCGAATACAGCTCTCCGAGGAGCTGTATTCGTTAATGCGCACCGAATACAGCTCTCCGAGGAGCTGTATTCGAAAGGAGCTGTATCCGGTGTTACAAAGCATTCAAACTACTGAAAGACTGTCGGCGAGATAAGTTGCCTACTTTAATTCACTACTTTAGATCCAAGTCCTCTATGACTCATTAAAAAATCTATATACAGACACATGATAAACAAACGTCGTTTTATCAGTCCAATGCACTTGAAATGTCTGTTACCTCGGAGAGCACCTGTTATATATTAACCACCTGATACAGTATGAGATACTGTAACCCGAGCAGATGCAAGATATAACAATAAATCTAATTAACTGATAGTTTACTAACGATGCTTCGTTCAATATTGATGAGAATTCGTGGTAAATGAGGCCGCCGTGAAAAAATAAAAATTATTTATTGCATATCAATCATTTCACCTTTTCAATGTCTTTTTTTTAACTTTTTTGACAGACTTAAGATAGGGATAAGCAATTGTAATCTAATTTTTACCGTATGTAGTCGGTGCACACTTTGGAGTGTTGAATCACAAAGGGGAACAACCGACATCAGGAGAGCCGATGTTTTCATAACAAGATTATTTCTCTTAGAACTTCAATGTAAAAAATCGATCGATATTGCATAGCAATACGTTTTAAAATGAAAAACGGAAATGTTATTTGCCTAACAAATACCTGCCACAAATTTGAACGTTATGAATGACACGCATCTTGGGAAGTTGGGTTGGAAATCAACTCTGACGTGGTTATACAGTCTGTAGACATCTAAACCGTAACATACCAATTAGATGTCAATCAAAAATCAGTGGTTATAAATATTAAGCAATTTATAGTCCTTTAAGAAGAATAGGAGTTGATACAAGTCATTATTTCAGTCTAAGAATGCCCTTTTACCCAAAAATATGGTTCTTGAAGAATGTTCCTATCAATCCCGTCACTTCTCGTTTCAGAAAATAGTTCCGCTATTTCAATAAAATATGTCGATATTTCTAAAGGAGCGATTTGTTTTTGCTTCGAATTTTCAATTAATTTTAGTTACTATTCGTTAACACTCTTTGTAGAATAATGCAGTTTAGCTTTCAAATATTGACTTTGTACTATGATACCCTTTATCTTAGCTGGCCTATATGTTCACAATGTTTTTTCAACTAGAAAAATGTTGTATAATAGCGATCATTTAAATGAGCAAATATGACAGTGCATAGATGGGAACGTTAATGTAAAAAAGAAGTACGTTATCAATGCATTGCACAAAACTGTTTAGATGTTAAGTAGTTAACTGAAACAGCTCAAAGGAAGAACTATAATATTATTTAATCATGTACAGGAACAATAGGTAGATATTTGAATTCTACCTTTTATTAAGAAAATAATAAGAAATAACTGCGGCCTGCTTTGAATGCGTTATACTGCATACTGCACTCTTTTTCACAGCATAGTTTTTGCATAAGCTTTGCTAATAATAATCCTTTCTGACGTCAGAGGTTGTTGTCTACAATAATTCTCAACAACAAATCATGATAAAACCTAACCCGAGCAAATTTAAGTAGAAAATGAAGTAAAACGGCCGTACTTTTTGTCAAGCCAATGCTTTGTTTGAAAAACAAACGAAAGTAGATTTTCTAACACTAGCTTATTTTCTCTTATGTTTTGCATTGTACAGACAACCCGTGGACAAGCCAGCGAAAATTATTTTTCGAAATCATTATCTCATGCAGAACCAGAAACAAACGTTCATAAAAGAACAAGAGATTTCCTAATTAACACTTTCCAGGGTGGAGGACAATGTATATGAGTGCTCCTAAATCACTCGAAGCTGACCTAGAAACACATAAACTCACCAATGACGTCTCCTATATACATAATAATGCCAGCTCTAAGTACGTTATAGAAAGATGCTTCAAGTTTTATTAATTCCAAGTGTTGCCAAGGCGATGTGGTTGTCAATTACCGACTTACGTTGATCGATATTCAGTGACAATCTGCTGACCCCAGTTCTCCAGATAATGATAAACATGAGCAAATACGAGAAAAATAAAACGAGACAAATCTGAGACTGAAAGCGATGCTGGATCACGAACAAACCAAACAAAACCTAATGAAAATTTTGTCTTGTCTGTTTTTAGATTTTGATTGCACTAGCGCTCTATTGTGCTAGTGTTTTAACAATAGTCCCTTGTGGTCCCGTTGTGGTCCCCTTTTGGCTGAAAACGCGAAGAACTCGCAAAAAAAATAAGTAAAAGTTGAAAAGATAACAATATTGAAACACTTGTGTCAAAACTATTGCGAATGCATCATCACCTTTGCCAAAACAATCAAAGCAAATACTTCCAACAAACCGTGGTATATATTATGTCATATTTCATAAATTGTGAATATGTAAACAACGAATGGACAGTATACGTTCGGGGATATGTAAAGTAACTTTGACAAAAGTGCATTTGGAATCGGCATTGTGCGTCATCCTGCTTAGTTTTGTTTTTACTTTGACGTAAACAAACACAAAGAATATGGTAATTTCATTTTTCATCTGGACTTTGTATATGATAGATTTCAGCGTAATATCTGTCTTATGAATGGAAGAAGAGAAGGATTAACCACGCTAAAACCTTATTTATTTAAAAGTATTGCCCATGACGTGTAGGGAAACTGCGAGCATGAAACTTGTTCAATACATTAAAGGTCCACTACTAAGCGAAAATTAAGTGACAGTTATTTCAATGGCAAGTACATTACCTTATGCAAGACACTAAATAATGAAGATTGTCAGGTTAAAATTTACAGAAAGTGTTTGGAACACGAAGAAAAGTATGTGTATTATGTTGAAATCTCAGTGATTCGACAAAATGACCACCCAGGTATTTTTAACTTTCTTCATAATGCATAGAAAAATAATTGTAAATGTATTGTGGTTTATTTAGAATTTCTACATACCAACTTTCATTTTTTATTAAAAATAACTCATTTCTGTGTTTTATTTAGAGTATATTTGAATTTTCGCTTTCCTTAGTATTGGACCTTTAAGGAATAAAACCCTTTGTATACCGAAATTTTGTTATCGCATAGAAAATTGTATGGGAATTCAAATATTGCATATAAGCAATATCAAGTAACATCCATTAGTTGATTTTGCGCAATATGAGCATGGATATCATTATTCGCCCTATTTCATGCTGCACATTATTATAAAAGATGAAAGTACATCGTTTATCACATTATATACCACGGAAGTGAACATGTCTGCGCAGAGGCAGAATCCAATTTTCTTTTCATCTAATTCATTTTCAAAAGACATTAAATCTGTGTGCTGGCTGTTTGAATCAGATAACGAAAACAAACATGTTTTTAAAAAAGAATATGAACGATTGCAGAAAGCATTTGTATGTTAGAATGAATAATTAGATCTATTTGCAAAGTTGGATGATTTAGGATTTCTTTGAAGAGTAGACGAGCGTTATTTTACAACTTTTCAAAACACACCACAACTGATTATTTATATCAATTGTATAAACTTCACATTATGCTTAAGCTTCCTCGTTATACAAAGGTCACTTCAAGGTCACACGGGATGTATGAGATGGTACGCCATAGCATCCTGGAATAACTTGTAGCCTTGAAAGACAGACTTGCTTCAATCAAAATTCATACACATAATAGGTTTTGTAACAAAATTTTCTGATTCACGAGACTTTTATTATTGTCATTTACCATATTTAGTAAAATCAATAGTTTCAAGCTCTGAAGAAAATCGATGACCTCCGAATATCAAAACCTGTCTGTAGTGATCTGGCAGTAAATCATCTTTGGGTGGTAGTTATGTTATTTAATTTTCTTTTATCCCTTGTTTACCAAATCATAGATCAGAGCTTTAGACACCTTGTTTACCAGATCCCTTGTTTACCAGATCCATTGGTTACCAGATCATAGATCAGATTTCTGATCCCTTATTTACCAGATCACTTGTTATCCAAATCATAGATCAGAGCTTTGATCCCTTTACAATATCCCTTGTTTACCAGATCATGTATCAGAGCTTTTGAGCACTTGATGCTGACCAAGAATTAGTTGATACCGCTAATGTTAAACTAAAATTTTCGTCCATGCATAATTGACATATTTTATATATTACTTTCAGAACATTTATTACATTGTATATCCGATAGCAAATGACAGTGAAGAAAAAATGATTTCGAAAGAAACTTTTTTATTTAAAGTGTGTTCTTTTAAGAACGCTTGAATTTCAATAAAAGGGATTGTTACAAGATAATGTAAAGTTGCTATGAATTTTTGAAATGTAAAATATGTATGTTTAAGAACCTTTGATTTCAGTAACATTTATTATTCAATAATAATAGCCTTGCCAATAAATTGTACGTACAGGCTCAAGTATGTCATTAAATATTTACACATAACCTCCGTTTTAGTTCCCATAGACGAACGTGCTTCAACTCTGTTTCATTGAATATTTAAACACTAATTTGTTACTGTCAATAAACTTAAGTTCGTTACAGATTTCATATAAATTCTGCACTTGAATATGCTGTCTCGGTTACTTGCATGAATTTTATACAAATGCATGCCCATTTTAAAATATTAATTGGAATTTAATACAAAACGTTCTTAGAAAAAGAGAACACAATCTACAGTTACTATAGTGATGTTTCATGTAGGGAGTATCACTTTACATATTACCTTTGTTATTTGTTTTCTTTAAATGTCACTTGCAACTGAAGCTTGTAATAGTTGAAATGATAAAAGATACACAAGATAAAGAATGTATACTTTTATTTCCTCTATTACTGAAGAGCATAGATGTTGGTCTTTTTTAAAAAGACGTAGGGAAAACCATCGACAGTTTTGTTAACATAAAAATATAGCAATTATAAGCTGAAATCGATTTTGCACCTCTACGTTTCGTAAAGAACATATACACGCGGAGATTGTTGGTCTGATATGAGACTCCACCACTGATTTATTGAGGCGACGCATTCCCATAGGATCAAAATGGTCCATAAAGAAGCGTTAGATCTTAGTTCAATTCTCATAATGTGTCATCCACTTGTGTTTTATGTGCCCCATATCATCTATCGTACTCTCATATAAATACAAAACCTAAATACAATCAGAAAATAAAATGTTTTACCCGATGTAATTTTCCATTTCGACGTAACTTATATCTGTAAATTCTACACAATTCAAAAACAATAATTTTGCGTGATTTAAGATGTCGAAACAAAACAAATGTGTCTGGGGATAACGTTTACAGATTGCTTAGAAATGTAGATATATTTACTTTGAATTTACACCCCATTCCGATTTCTCTTCTATCATACAATTTTATGTCGATTTACTGTACACAAATGAAATAAGTCAAATATATTTATTTAGGATCACTACATATTGCCAAAAGTCAATAATAAAAAGATATATTATGAAAACAGTTCAAGATTTAATCACCGATAATGCAAGTTAGGTTGTTATTTCTTTTATTTATAATGCTAAGACCATAGATAATATGTAGTTTTAACATTGATGGTTTATAGACACCACTATTTGAATGTAAAAACGTGTCCATAATACAGAAAAACAATGATAGAATTTTGAAACATATATACAGAACAAAGGTAATCAACAAAATATTACCGAGAAATTTAGCAGTTTCATCGTCTGTCTGTCTGTTATTCAAAGTTCTATTTACCAAAATGAAAAAAGTTGAAAGCTGCTGGCTTTCAGATTTTGGAAAAAGTAATAAGGTTCTAAGAAATGTACATATTTTAGGTTAAATGTTCCGGTATAAATTTCTTCTGCATTTTTTTAAAGTATACGCTATCAAATAGTAAAGCGTTATAAATGCTTTTGAAATTCCTACATAAACATATGGGGTAGCGGTGCCGTGAAACCAAACTCACCAACATTTTCAAAATGTTTTCTCAAATAGCCTAGCCATGTAGATTTTTACTTCAAGTATTGTTGATTCTAGTCATCACTTTTACATTTTATGTTAAGGATAACATTTTGGAGAAATTAATTATTTTACGATCAGCCTTAAAACTAGGGAATAATAATGATAAAGGTTTGCTAAATGATGTAATTTTAGAACCAATCAAAAAGGCTTCTTCCTCCGGCAAGTGAGTTGGATTTCGTTTAACCGACCTTGACACGACTGCTACAAGCATCACTTATCATCAGTCACGTCCAACAGCCAAAACATCCCGACCACAGAAACTCCTGCTTTTCTTCCTTAGCCTTCACTTAACGCTAATAGTCTCCCTGAAGAAGCTCAGATCTTTAGAAAATTGTCTGCCAAGTGGTAGCTACAGCTATAATTATATTGTTAATACGTACCTTTTGCAGACTAAGTGATGTTTTCCCTTATAAGCACTGTAATTACATGTCATTTAAATATCATCTAACTCTTATACAAATAGCTTTACATATATGCTTTAGTTTTTACCTTGACAAATCTTAAATCAGTTCCAGTATGCTGGTTAAAGGGAAATACCCTATAACTGATGCAAAGCTAAATAACTCCAAAACATAAATATCAGAATCTTTTGTAGTATTATAACTTAACCTTAGAGTTCCGGCTATGCATTTCAGTCATTAGCGATAAAATCAGCGGTTTAAAATATGCTGCAGTACCGTAAAACATTCACTAATCTATGTAGAGTTGTTGTTGTACAATTAATGGTTGGATGCGATTTATTACAAAAGGCCTAATTATTGATTAATTGAAGAGAAAAATGAGGAATTATTCGCCATAGGTTCTTCTTTGAAATTGTATTTATTTATCATTTTACGTATATTGAACACATAATCTATGTTTCGAGAATATAATCGGCTAGATGTAGGGTATGAATAAATTTCATTGTATTGATTGTGTACTTTGAAGAGAATTTACAAAGAAGAGTCACACATTACAATGTACCAAAGACATTGCTTTCACATTATTTCAGTCTCCTGTTTCTGACTTCAATAAAACTTTCGTAGACTAAAATTATTTAATATTTTTACCATTTTTACATTTTCAAAGAAACATGCAGAAAAGTAGGTCGAGGGAGTGGGGAATTCTTGGAAAACAATCCGAGTTTATTGACTGATAACTGTATTACATTGTACGAGTGGTTTATTTATTTTATGTGTACACTTTAATTTTAACCCTAACGTACGGTGGCACAGAGGTGACATCCGCAACACTTTATTTATATTGTGGCCACAAGTTAGTAAGTGTGGCCACAAGTTATAAGTTGTGGCCTCAACAATAAGTGTGGCCACAAGTTAGTAAGTTGTGGCCTCAACTTAATAAGTTGTGGCCTCAACTATTAACTTGTGGCCACAACAACTTGTGGCCACAACTTATTGTGAGGCCACAACTTACTAACTTGTGGCCACAACTTATTAAGTTGAGGCCACAACTACACTGGGCCACAACTTATTAACTTGGGCCACAACTATGTTGAGGCCACAACTTACTAACTGTGGCCACAACTTACTAACTGGGCCACAACTTACTAACGTGGCCACAACTTAAAATTGAGGCCACAACTTCATAACTTGTGGCCACAACTTATTGATAGCAGGGGACACGGGGCTAACTCATTCAGGCGGGGAGTTACTTCTACAAACGGTGTTTTCAGTGCTTAGGGCACAGGGCTGAGTTCAGTTAATCAGGGTGTTATCAAAGATTGGTAGCACTATAAGTAGAACTGTATTGGTGCAGGGGACACGGGACAGAGTATGTGAAGCGGGGATGATACTTATATCAACAATACACCAGGGTTGCATGATACTAGAGGGCACGGGACTGAGAAAATAGAACTGATTACATATGAGAAGGTACGGTACGGTTGTGACCCCAGTGGGGTTCTAACCCGAAACCTCCGGTATAAGCGGCAGACATCTTTACCCATCAACACCACTGCGTTTGTTCGTTGTCCGTGGTGATGTATGCATAGGTTAATTCAAGCGGTACTTTGAGGAAACCATATGCCACGAGGCGTGTTGAGACTTGGTGGCATAGGGATAACATGGCGGGGCTGCGGGGTAACTAAGTGCTGCGGGGCTTACTTCACGGGGATGCGGGGTAACTAGGTGCTACGGGGCTAACTTCACGGGGATGCGGGGTAACTAGGTGCCACGGGGCTAACTTCACGGGGATGCGGGGTAACTAGATGGTTTCCTCAAAGTCCTTGAATTAACCTATGCATACATCTGTTTTAGACATTCAACTGTTAAGCTATTATTTTTCCGTCGGATAAACAACTCCAGTATTTTACTCTCTATGTCATTGTCTAGTAATTAAGTCTTCCATCCTAAAGAGGCAGTTTGCCTTTGGCAGGCAGTTATGGAAAAATATTCATTCAAATAGCTGACTTTAAACTACATGTACTAAGTTAACTTGGTCGTAGGAGAATGGATTGTGAAAGACATCGAAGGAGCTTGTGAATAATATATGCCAAAAAGTTTTTTAGTATTTAAAGAAAAGAGGTTTTTTTTCTACTGAAAGTATCTTTCTTTCTCTAAATAACATCTTTGATTATGTTACCAGTAGTTGTAAAACAGTCAAAGAATGTGATATGCTTCAAAGAATCATGCAGTAATTAAACATAACAATAGATTATTGTATGAACTGTCTAATTATGACATTAGGAATCAAATCCTAGCATAATCAAGACACAGAAGTTCTAAAAGACGGTTGTTTGTGCAAACTGGCTGTAAAGAAAAAATAATAATTTACTCATTTTGGCCAATAATCTACAATTTCAAATATTTACATGATAGGCTGACTTTTGTACCAATTTAGTACATAATTGAACCCAAAAATATAGTTTCGTTTTTGTAATTCTATTTTCGCTAAAATAGCTATTCGTGTATTTTAGCTACTCCGGTTAAACAATGCCGTATTTTTGCGCGATGATAAATTTTAATTCGTGGGAGATATGGCTGTGTTAAAACTTCTTTTTCTGTCGGGAAACGACAAACTGCACGTTCGTGCTTTAATCATTTAGACAAGATTGTGCTTATCATCATGAAAGCAAACAGACAATCCGACACTAGTTTGTGTAAAGTGTTCGCGCTAAAATTCTGCCATTAGGTGTCTGGTGATCGGATTCCCGCCGCACTCCCAAACCTTTCTCGTTTTTATTAAGGCGTTCGACAGCAGTCGACCGCCTTAAAATGATAATATACACTTAACAGGTTTACATATTTCCCCTGTTGAACATTTTTATTTGAATGACGCTATTGTTTTTATTTCTATTTAAGTCATTTTTTGCGATGAATTATTGAAATTTTTACAATAATTCAATTTTATATTGTTTTTGTTGTGTATGAAATTTGAATAAATTTGAAACACGATAACACTATCAAAATTAATATTTTGCCACTTCTGCGTTTCTAAACCTGTTGAGTGTACTTAATTTTGTCACATCAACTGCAAAACGAATTTCGCAATTTAGAGAATAGAAGGGGTTCTATCTGAACGGAAAGGTGTTTCTAGTTCCGAATATTACAAAAGCTTGTTCTGAATACAACTCCTAATTACCAAATCTAATAATTAAAGTTATAATAATTTTTCATACTGTTTATTTTGTTACGTTGTATTGAAGCTATTTCTTTGAAAGCATTTAAAACTTGTTTTTTAGGACATTATCAATTCACGTGTGTAATAAAATAACAGAACAGAAGAGAACATACAGTTTATTGGGAATAAGCATTATAGCTTCACGTCTCTTGTAATATATTTCAATAGCATGCATAAAGGAAAGTAAAGATATCAAAATACATTTTATATATAACATATATTTTGATATATATATACTTTCCTTTATGAACACTTATGTATTATTTCAGAATATAAGCTGCATATGCTTGATTCTTATAAACTTGATTCTGTAATAAACTAACGTTACATGGTAAATTTAAATAAAAACGGTGGAAAAGAGTGATAGGCGTCCTTTCGAACAACGAATATGTATAAGCACTTATTACAGATACAACATGCATGTGTTGATTATCAACATGTGTAGCCATGTGAAGATCATCTGTGATTTCACTTTAGCAAGTTTTTTTTCCAATCAGTTTGTATTATATGTGTATAACCGTCAAGATTAGATTCCGATAATATGAATTGGTAGCAAAACTTACGCCTATATAAATCATTTACCATTCGTAAAGCAGTTTGATATCGGATAGATGTCTGTGCAGCGAGAGAAAAAAGCTGCCAGACGCCAGTTTGTAGCACTTCAACATTACTATTAGGCATTTTTCAATTCTCCAATCCAAAGATTATCAAAATAATGGCAAGAAAAGCCAAATAACGCACAGTAAAAGCAACATGCTATTAACAATTTAAGCAAATATTACATTCACACTTTACCAAGGGAAAATGTTAGAATATGAGTTTCTTATGTATTTTAGAACACTTTTAGATTTCACGTTTGTTTTCTTATATATGTTTTTTACGGCTATTTACGGTTTAAAACTATATTTGCAAGTATATCCTGAGAGTACCTTGTAGCTCACATTTTTTCCACCTCTGTTGGGATTGTACGCCTGTTTTAACCGTATTGCAGTCACTTTTACAGACGAGCACTTTACTCAACCCTCATGTCTGGGAAAGACCAGTATTAGAACCCTATCCTCCGGAAGAAACTGCCAAATAAAGAAACATTATTATTTCTCAAATAAAGAAACATGGTCGTTTACAGGGCTTGAACCCATGACCTCCAGTCAGTAATATGTTTAACGGAAATATTACGTAGCGGACTCTAACCACTCGACCACGCAAGCGGACTTGTAATTCGCCTCGCGCACAAACTTCATTGATTTTGTGTAAAAACTCAGCAGTTCCTTCCTGTTCAATCTTTTCAATTTCGTATTACAAGATGTCTGCCGTCGCTCGTTTAATAGTATGTAGGATGAAATAGCTGTAATAATGCAATAAAATACTATCTTCCGAATCGTATTGTAAAACAGAACTTACTTTAGACCCATGGCAAGGCAATTTTTACAGTCTATTGATCAGTGTTGATGGAATTATTGAGACAAGAAAGACGTGGACATGACATTTTCAAGACTAATTGCTAATCGTTACTTTTTTCGTAGAGCCGCTACAGGAAAACAATCCCCGCTCTCTTATAAATAGTGTCTCATTACTCCAAGCTTAGAAGCTCAACAGAAAAGACAATACACTCCTAAACAAAAATGTTATCGACCCCTCTGTATATCATGTTACTGTATTTGTGAAAAACAAACATTCCCAGACCGTGTAGTTGGCATACAAGGAGTTCGCAATCATGCATGGTTCGTGTCTATATCACAGAGAATGATTGATCGTTTGCGGTCAAAGTAATGAAATGATTCTTGCCAACGGTGTCCATCAATCTTGTTCATCACTGACACCAACATTTAGCGAATGTGTTTGTACACATGACAAAGTCTATAAATAATTGACAAATATTATAGTAGATTGTATAAAAACGATTACAGATCTTATTCTAAACGAAACCAAAGACAAGTCTTTGGATTTATAACCATTTTAGAGATATTCTCATTCAACGATAAAATGTTTACGTTATCATTATGGTGCTCTTTTTCTGCAATTTTGCTTTGTAGATTTAGCCGTATAAGATATTTCCAAATACACTTTGCAAATGAAATGATTCGTTTAATAAAAAAGTGATATTTAGATTCATAACAATATTTGCAGACTCTTCTAATCCCAAGATGTCCCATGTGATAAAACCTGTTTAAGAACATTGCCAGGAGAGTCGGGATGCACTTAAAATGAATTCGCTCTTTTTTATTATATTCATAAAGGCTGATTACACACATTCATAAAATGTTCCATAACTTTCATATGACATCTGTTATAAACAATAAATATTAATGATCTATACTTACACGATTATTTATTACAGCTAGGCATTGAACAATTGCAAAATCTCTCTCTCTCTCAAAACGTCCTTGACCAAAACGCAAATGTGACTGAGTAATGAGGAGTATAACGTTAGGTTTCATTTATTCAGTTACACATTTCTTAATTGTATTTGGAAAGCGTAATTAATAGTAAATTTAAATAGCTTAAGTATAGGAAGACCATAACGATAAAATGGAAGCCTGGCACGGCTATGACGTAAATACCATAAACTTTAAGTAAATCATATTTGTTTATATAACAATGATTTCGTTGCCGAAATCTTCCGTAAAACAGACTATGGTGTCTTTAAGGTTTTGCGTGTGAAGAATAGTAGATGATTTTTTTGCTGTGGATGCTCAGTCCAGTATTCTCTCTAGAGGGGAACAAGAAGTCAATTTGGACATTATTTAGTTATAGACATAAGTTGTACTCTGATATTTTTATTTTTATTCCTAAGGGGAAAGAATGTAATCATTCTCCTGGCATGGTGGAAATACTTCTTTTTCAAGATCAAAGTGTTGGCTGCATTACAGACTACGTTAAAACTGTAATAATCCTCCAGACTTTTGATGCACCTGTTTCGAAATTACGAGTAATCAGGAAGACATGCCACGGATAATCTTCCCTTGCAGGAACAGCTCAAACGAATACGAAAATAAACATTCAGGAGCTAAGCTTAAGATTATGTAAATACAAAATTTAAGACAAAACAACAACAGCTGGCGGGAGTGAGGATCTATACAGTCAAGTTTTGTGATGTTTTGTTCCTCCAATAAGCATTGCTTGTCGTCTGCGATCGATACCGTACAACCATGGTTGACAAACGGTGTAACTAGAACAAACCATACCGCGCAATTATTGCTGGAAATCAAACACGATTGAAGGGAGTTTATTATCGATTAGGGATTATTTAGTGATTATGACCGTTTCATTTCATCGATCTCTGACCAAATCAGTGCTTTTCTAATTACAGGATATGATATGAATGATTGATGGTGAAATTTACTCTTCCTGGACATTGCATGTAAATGAAAAGAGAGTTTCATTTGATTTGAATGAATTATTCATAAAGAGGTTGTTACAGATAGTTGCAATGACATGTCTAGAAACATATGAAAAAGGATCATTTAAAACCGACGTAACTATGCACTTTCAATTATACACGATTATGTATTTTGTACGTCCTATTTTCGGAATGCTAAAGTAAATTAGATTCGGGGTTCTGTGTGCAAAGACCTTTTATTCGTACAAGTTGTGATAAACAGTTTTATTATAAATATGACAGTACCTTAATAAAACATGGGCGGTATCGTTGACAAAGTGCATGAGAATGGTACGTATTCACTTACATTATGCAATTTTTCAAGGAACCCTTACTTCAAAAGATATTTAAACAAATTAACTTTATTATATTGGTTTAAACAAATTAATTTTACTTAAGAATTTTCCAATTCTAAAAATTATCATTCTGCCAGGAATTGGAAACAACGATTTTGATTTTAATCGTATTCTTAATGGAACGATTCATGTATATCTTAAATTTCGCTTTAACATTTAACACATGTAATGGAGTCGTCAATCGATTAACTCAAAGACGGACTTTGCTATGACATTTATATGTGTAAAGTATATATTCATTAACTTATATCAAGATGAAACATAGAAGCTGGAGTCAGTAAAACACGTATAATCTTGTATTGAACAGAATTTTAATAATTAAGTTATTCATTATACCAGCATGTTACAAGTTATTGTTTTACGATTCTTTTACATGGCAAAACGGTCTCTATAGATATTGGTAGGACAAAAGAAATACATGTTGCTTATAGTTGAAAAATTAATGTGAATTTCATGCACGGAAAATATCCATATGGTAATGGCACTATAGAACGATTCAATAAGTTCTAAAAATGGTGGATTATAACTCTCGAAATGTCTTCATTCTGTTTTTGTTTATGAACAATAATAATCAAACTCTTACGTTTCATTAGTCTTTTAAAAAAACGTTCCAGTGACAAGCAACTGACTTAAAAATTAGTTTTGGCGGATTTAGGATAGAATTAGACTCCTCGTGCATTTCCGACTTAAAGAATTGAAGAAATAAGTAAGTTGAAACATGTTTACTTTGTGCCCAAGAAGAATGTTACACTTTTATGTTATATAAAATTATTGAACATACAAAAGATACCTGTACAGCCAATACTTGTTCCTTGGAAGTTGTTTGACACATGAATATAGTCTGCAGACCTGTCTAATAAACTAAAGGCTCAATCAGGTGTACAATTTAGTGAATACTCATATCAGTTTACATGTTCATGGTGTAATATTTACGAATTGTTTTGTTATAATGACAAGAATTTTGCAACAAAAGTGAAAGAGAGAAGAAAAAGGATTGCCATGTGTGATGAAAAGTAAATATAATGATTTCATTATGTTTTTAAACATTTCCAAGATACTAGCATATAAGGGTATATATGGTAAAAAATTATAACAATGACTTTATGGTTAATGATGTTAAAATTGGTTTGATGAGTTTAGGAATTTATTATTATGCTGTGGCGAGCGTGATAACGGTTTCCTGAACAAGTTCGATATATTACAAAATATGTGATGGCTGAATGATATAGAAAGCAAGGTATGACATGGGATAAAATAAATTAAATGTTCAGCTAAGCTTGTTAAAAAATCATTTATTGTATTTTTTCAGGGATGTAGTTTGAAACAAAGATATTGTTGATGTAGTATCTTGAAAAGGCCATAGAGCTTGTTTGTAATTATTTGTGTAGTGCGTAAAAATAAAAAGGAGTTACCTATTAAGGGGCCTGAAAGCAAAAATCAGCAATACAAACCGAAATGGTATATTCAACGATAAACCACAGCTTAAGATTCACGAATTACCAAGAGTTAAACAAACTTATTTCTTTACCACTATTTTGGCGGTAATTTTATTTGAGATTTATTACTTATCTTACCTCCATATTTATAGGAACTACATTTTATGTGTTTTCACAATGTTGAATAATGGCATTTCATTCAACTCTAAAATAATTTCTAGATATTCTTCCACTGCCTGGAATCTTCCAAGAAAATTAGATCTGATATGGATTTTATTCAGAGGAAAATAAAACGCTGATGAAATAGTTATCTCAATTTCTCAAGATTAACATTTACAGAAATTCAAGACAATAATGCGTCTTCTTTACCAGAAACATCGTAGTTATTGTAAGCACCGGAAGCAACTAGTGGGGATGCATCGCACTTTGTCATACTTGTTTATATTAACCATCTGCTTTGAAGGACTGTTTAAATGTATCAGCTGCCTTAGTTTGGCTGTATTTTCCAACTGTAGGCAAGCAATGGCCTTTATATAATTAATTTAATTAAATTATTGAATCACATGTTCAACTACATTAGTATATATCTAACCACTTTTTGCGTACAAAAAAGAAAGAAAAATTGAGAGAGAAAAACGTTAATATTTTGTTTCCTACACACGGGTGTTACCTTATGGTCAAGTTCTAGAAGCAAAGAGTCGTATACAGTAAATATTTCACTTTACAATTGTAACCAAGACAAAATTATAACTTTTGCAAGATTTATTTGATGTTTTTATTTAGTTGATTATGTACACACGACAACGGAAATTTCCTTCCATGTTCAAATAAACGTATACAATATTTCTGATACAGTTCCGATATGATCTGGTTGAAATTTATATTTTTCAGGGAAACTTTTCTCAACCTTTTCTTGTTTTCCTTTTTATGCATAACATGATGTAAAATGCACCTTAGAGGTTAATGTCAATGCAAATTATTGATGCAGTATTCGACAGCTGTTGAGTATCTACTTCATATCACCCATTAACATCTTACATGAAAACGAGTTTGTCATTTAAATATCCAGTATAACGGCTAACAATGATCTTTTTGTTTGCAATTTATATTGAATAGCATCATAAAAGATGATTTTTGCATGCTAACATCTCGACAAAAAAGTGAATTTATTCTTCATGCGATATATCTAAGGGTGTGTTCGGCAAATAAAAACGATTAACCTGATAATAAATACTCCATTATCGTTAGGGTGTTGGCAGTTTTTTCTGTCAATATCAGGATAGTGTAAGTCGTTTTATGTTAAAGTGTTTTAGCTACTTGACTTATTCACTCATATCTTATTGCAAACCAGTACTCGAGGCTACATTTGAATTCGCCTTTGTGGTGCAACACTGCTGTCACTTCTTTTCATCATAAATTTTTGTTACACTGAACTTCGGGATTTGTGCCTAGTGTAAGGAAATCCAGAAAACATATCTAGAACAAACAATGAACCTACAACATTTCATAACGCATTAGTATTATGGAAAAATTGATATCACGAGATGTTTGTGGGTACTCGTAGAAAAAGAGATCCTAAGTGTGAAATGATTGACCTAAAAAGTAAGAAAATTAACGAACATATAAAATACGTAAGCATGCCCCACTTTAAATAAAACGTATATACGCACGGCTAGATTTAGCAAACAGCTCAAAAGGGAAAAGAATAAACGAAATTTTTACAGAAAGTCATTTTCTGTATTTGCAATGGTCATGAAAGTTACAGATCTGTATTCATATTTATAAATGTGAAATGAACAATCTATAGAGCTACACACTGTAATGACAAACAGTAATTGCCATACATGCGTTCACATTTTGAAATTTAGAGAAGAAATGCTAAAATGTCAATGAAACAGCACCATTAATACTGTCAACATTATCGCCTGAAGAACCTGTTAAATTCCAACAATATATCACCTTGCTTAATTGCCGTTGTCAAAATTGCTTCAACTCTAGTTTTCATATAGGGAATATTGAGACTAAATGTTCCCCCTATGTGTAACATTTCAATCCATTTCATCCTTGGTGTGAAAAGAATGATCAAGTTTTCAGGAAAGTAAAGAACGTATATTGTGTGAAATAAGATGCCCAGACCCAATAATTGAGAAAGCACTTTCGGATATAGGAAATAAATTGATGAAGAATTCAATCGTGTTTCTACGAGGGAAAATTGCCATGGGAATTGAAACAATTATTTAAGGTTTCTTTTTATATCTTGTTCTATATCAGAATCACTTAAGACGATTAATTTTTTTCAAAATGTTGGTTAATTTAACCTTCTATCACTTAGGGGATGTTTTCTAATTTTAAGCATGCAACACATATGCGTTGTTCGTCACCTTAAAAGTGTCCTTGATCATTGCATTCTGTTTGAATATCAAGGACATCTCAACTTTGCGGCTATGTGACATTTCCCTTTCTTTATATACCTCAGCGACTGTATCTTTGACTTCAGAATTCTGCTTGGTACCAAATTTGCTAAGATTTCCCCAAATATTCCGACGCTTAATGTGAATTCTATTAGATCAGATTTTGTTTTAGATCGAAGGTTTGTAAAAATTGCCTCAATTTCTTTGAAAATGAGTTCTGTAACTGAATTGTAAGAACATCAGTCAGCGTTGTCAAATAACACTACGTGAATGTATTTGTTTCTGTTAAGACAAATTGAGCGAAGGCAAAGTAAACTACATCAGTGCTCCTCGATGTCATCTGCACCCTGTTTTAAAAATATTCAGTTGCCCAATGGTCTTGTCAATATCGACAATTTTTCTGATATCACTGTAGCGATAGTAAGAAGTAAGGTACAGTAGCGAAAATATTTACAAGAAGTGTGTCACGTAGCGATATTAAGAAGTAAGGCACAGTTACTGTAGCGAAAATATTTACAAGAAGTGCAGTGTGTCACGTAGCGATATTAAGAAGTAAGGCACAGTTACTGTAGCGAAAATATTTACAAGAAGTGCAAAGTGTGTCACTTTGATTAAAGAGTTGCTATGGAACGAGTATAATAAAGTATCTCACTCTCTCGGGCTCGCGTGCGCATGTAACAGGGATCTAATTACAGACATTTTAATTGCTTCCAGTAGAGTTTTAGATTGATCGACATTGAACTAATCAAAGCAATCTATTGGTACTTCAGTGAACAATTTCACCTTATTAAACAATTACATTATTAGATTAATGTGTGAAATATCCGGATTATTGAGGTGAAATTGATATATTGTGCAAACATTCGCTTTCCATCGGCAGCAGACTATTAAGTCTGAATGTCTGATCGATACTAGTGATTACTTGAAGCGAGGATTGTTTGTATCTACGAATAGTTTTCCTCTCAAGTTGTTTGATTAGGGCGGTATATGCTAGGAACATTTAAGACACTCGGATGTTACATTTCTATCGTCCAAGATCTAATTTATGACAAACTTCATTTAGTCCTTGTAAATAATTGAAGGCTAGAGTACGATATCAACGAAATCTCGCTTAAGTTTCCATTTTGTGTCCTTGGATTTATACTAGCTTTTGGCGCCATTAGAACTAAATCATCACATGACAATTTATCTAGTATTCGTTTTTCAAACGAGCCAGTAATGGAAGTGTTTCCACCGAGATACTGTAAATGTGTGTAGATGCTTTTCAAAAACACGTCCATCGCTTTACACAAAATACTGGGCTAGAATTACATAAAACATCATTACCATTTGTTAGGATAATTCTTGCTCCGAGTAATTTGCATTCATACAAAATCATTATCAAGTTAATCCAAAGGGGAATAAAGTACTTATGCTTGCTATAATATTATTTTGCGCTTCCATGACCCGAAGTCACTTACAGAACTGAAAAACATGATATGGTAAATAAGGGTTCTTCGTAAACCCATAATAATCCTTTTGAGCAATGAAAATGAGACCCATATGAATCTTGAATCTACTTAACTGTAAATGGTATTTGGTAGTATAACTCATAAAGTGTATATTTCAGTATACAAATACTAGTCATTTTAATTTAAAGAAGGTTAAGAACACAGTAAAGATTGATATTGATAGAAAGGGGAAACTAGAAGATTTGAATTAAGCTATATCTATAGAAAAAGAAATAATATTCCGTAAAGTACCTGTGCCTTCAGTTTTAATTGCTTTTTCGTAGCGTTTGAAATTATGCATTTTATTATCAACTGTGATATTACAACTTCAAATGTTATTTTAACCCGCTATTTCCCATTTGAATGATGTTATTCGTTCAACTCAGATTGGTATACATTTTGAATATCACTTACGAAATTCACAAGGATTAAGTAACAGGTCTACGTTTCAATGTTAACATGATTCACTTACTAAGTTATTGCCCCAATGTCCGATTGCGATATCCGTGACGTCATCATTATTAACTCATTTTTGTCAAATTACGTGCGCTAACTCGATCACTATAGGGTTTATAGAGTACAGTATATTTATTAACATAAGTATTGTTTCCGAAGTAAGATCGTTATGGTACATCAAACTTAATTACAGTACCGACGTGACAGAACAACGTTGTTCCTAAATGTACATTAGATCACACTGTCACTACTTTGTTACGGCACCTACAGACTTGGTCTTGTCTCTACGTCTAAACGTACATAAATTTTTGTCCATCGCCGCGAAATTTATGTGTGTCCAACACTCCATGTCGTGAGGATAAACTTAAATATAAATCACGAATAAACAAATTCGTGAATAGATAGTCCAAGGTAATTTTGGCTGTGGCATTTGTTTTACTAGAATTTATTATAGCTCTTTGTTATATTAGGCGGTTGTTTTCTGGCAAAGATGTCTAACGTAGGGAGACATCTTTGTTTTGTGAACATATTTCTAGTTTTACCGACTTTAGATAGAAATATTGACGTCGACATAAAACAAAATTACGTTACAGTTACAATGTCGACTCCAAACTCACACAATCCATGTTTATTTTATAGTTACACTTAACAGGTTTAGAAACGCAAATATTTCCCCTGTTGAACTTTTTTATTTGAATGACGCTATTGTTTTTATTTCTATTTAAGTCATTTTTTGCGATGAATTATTGAAACTTTTACAATAATTCAAATTTATATTGTTTTTGTTGTGTATGAAATTTGAATAAATTTGAAACACGATAACACTATCAAAATTAATATTTTGCCACTTTTGCGTTTCTAAACCTGTTGAGTGTATTATAATACCGGATTAAGGTAACATTTCTTATTTCTTTAATGTTTTCATCTTTTCAGATCATGATATCGATGACTTGGAGATGCAGGTGGTCCGGTATAAACCTGAAGGTCTAGATATTCTATGTAAAAACACAAAGTTCACAAGAAAAGAACTTCAGATCATGTACAGAGGATTCAAACAAGTAAGTCAAACTTTCAAATTTGTCCTTGCTTTTATTTGGAAGATGGAAACGGGTACACGTTGCAATAGCTCAGGACAATGCTTGGTAGCACACATACATAGCGTAACAAAGGATAATCTAAGGAAATGTGAGCATATCAAACGTCTGCATCTCAAGAAATAAAGCCATAAAACAACAATTTGCCTGCAAGATCTTAGTTGCAACGAGATCATCACAAGAAAATTGGATCTTGTGAAAACCGAATGAAACGCATATATGTCAAGTTCTCTACTGTTTATATTTGTCAGTATTTGTGTGTAATCGATAACAGAAAAGGTACATGTACATTTACAGAGCATTAAACTGTCAACGACAGTCTTTTTCTCTTGAAGAATGCAAAAATAAGAAACACGTCAATGCCACGAAACCAGGTTTTCAACATATAAACAGCGGGAATTTTTTTTTTCATCTCGAAAGGCCGTTGACCTTAACCTCAGTGACTCCAAATGCAACCCAAGCGATATATCTATAAAAGCTGCCCGCATACCAATCTTTTTGGCAATACCTCATTTTCAACATATCGATCCATTTTTCTATTTTTTGCTACAGCAATCTTATCCTTAACCCAAGATGCCCCTTAAGCCATCTCAAGAAACATCTCCATAAAGGCCATTTACAACTAAGTTTCATATTAATCTCTCATTTCTAAACAAAGTTATTGACCGGAAACCACATGTTTGACGCCGCCCTCCTGCCCCCCACCCCTCACCAATCTTATAACCAGGTATTTCGTTAAAAACCTGGTTTAAAATATTGACCTTTTCTTTTGATTTCTATCTGAAATTCCTTTTTTTACCGCTGCAAACAGTGAGAGAATGGCTCTTATTGTCTATAGTATGCACAAATGGATATTTGCCGATTGATGTAAGTTCTTCAACATTTGAAATAAGTCAAGAATGCATTTTTCAAGTTTATTTCAAGTAGTCTACAGCTTTACATGGATAGTGAAACATTTTTATAAGATGTCTCCGGCTACCCTGAAGAGGTGTAGCAACACATAGGTGTCTTTGTTAATACTTGGAACACGAGCCACATTATTTTCGACAAATTATTTCAAAAGACCAGAACAAAAAGCGAAAGAAACGCCAAGTTAAGGTGTATTTAAACCTTTCAATAGTGTCAATATTTAAGAAATGCAAACTTATAGCCAAAAGTGTTGGCTGAAGTTCTTCTTATATTAAAAACGAGTCAGTCGCCCCATTGCTAAAAGTGACTTCTCCTTCTATAATCATAGTAACCAATTATGTACTTACATTTGTAAATATTGGCTTACAAAAACATACTAGTTGCAATAAATAATCCCAGCAAGAACTAACCTTGATCACAATAAATTACACCAAGGCTGTATTACACTGACTAGGGCCGTACTTTTATATTAACTATTAACGTAAGTGGGAAGAAAACAATAAAGGAAACCAATTTGTACCGATGAACGGATAACACATTGATACCAGCTTTTTGTCATAACTGTCCAATCTAGTTTATTAGATGATACGTTTGGTACTTTTGTAAAGTGTTGCAACATTAGTGATCGTCTTGCAGTTTTGTTCGAAGACAATTGTTTAATACGAATAGAGGAAGATAAGATTCCTTGATTCCCCGAGTATTTGAGTAACGAAAAACAACACTGTTCTTCGTCTTAGTTTCATATCCAGAAGAATAGCTTTTAGTACAGAGACATTTGTATTTTGCGAAAGCGTTAGTCTTGGAAGTCAAAATTATAGCGCTCATATCTAGAGGTTGTCTTGGTCTGGTTGAAAATTGGTGCTGTGTCTGATGGTGTTTGAGAGTTCTTTTTCTTATTGTCGCTATATAGATGAACATCTTATTTAACAGCGATTTCTAATTAATGCTTCTGTCTCTGGCTAAATACCTGTTAGGAACTTCCATATAAAGTTAGGAGGAAACATTCCTTAAAAATTCAATTACGTATAACAGTCTTCGGATTGTATTTTGGTAAATAGGTTGTTCTTGGATGTAAAATAATCGGAAAATATACATACTTTGGTTCCAATATTTACACTTGAATAGTTTTCTATATTTCGTTGATGGTATATTGCATTATTTTTGTCTTTTGTGTGTCTGTCAAATATGATGTGGCTTATCCGTGATAATTGTCCAAATTCAATCAACAAGTTGTTGGTATTTTCTTCTCATTAATAGGGAAAGCCAGATAAATATCTTATGAAGTGTTTTTGTCAGTGACAAAGAACTGGTAAGATATGTACTACGTGAGGTATTTGTTCTGAGGTATCTACGTTCATCCCAGACAGCAGAAGCAATAAACATCATAAAATACCAGTATGCGTCCTTTGTAAGCATCCCGTCAGTTCAAACATATTGGAAAGCAGTCTATGTTTTGTAGGTTAACGCCTTCAAAAGACGTCATTCGAATGTATATTTCTATGTGTTTTAACCAAATAAGGTATGAAAATGCTGTTACTAGGCGTAAAGAAAAACCGCTTAAGTTCCACTGAAGCCAGCATAGAAATATTTCTTGACAACTTTGATTGAATTATCAACGGATAAAGTGAATGTACAATAATAGCATCCTGTCTAGAAACCGAGTGGTCCGATAAGTCCATATATTTGTTTCCCGGGCTGTCATCTTTTATTATATCTACAATAATTAGATACACCATCCAAATGCGCTAATGGTTTCAGATGTCTCTGCTTTCCCTTTTTTCTTTGGAGGACAAATATGCTTATTTAAAGTTTTAGTGCTGAGATATATTCAGGGGTAATAATCATGACTGTAACGTCTTTACAAAACTCTACAATCTGTTTATTTCATCTTGCATCAAATGATGCAGAATATGGGTGCAGAATGCAAGGAGAAAAGTAAAATTTGTATGGAATACGTTGCAATTAAATCACTATGCTTATTAGGCATGTAGTGAACACAGTTTTAATTCTGCCAATTGAAATCCAAACTTCAACTACAAAATACATAAAGACACAGGGCTGTTTCAAAACTTACCAAAAATATAATTCTGTCCTTGAAGCTTCACAGTATTTCATAAAAAGCATTCTATTCCTACATATATTACAAACTCACCATTCTGGTTTTAGGAGTATTTCAAACATAATAGTATGTTCCTAAGTCTAATTGGTCCGGCTGTTCCGCTTCAACTTGAAAGCTATAAATGTTTTCTTCTTTGACCTTTCAATACGCCTTGATTAGCTAAGGATATAACCTGACTCATACAGTTCATATCACTAATTCGCTTTACTCGAAAATAAAAATGTATATTCCAATGCGATTTTGCAAACATCTAGGAGGATGCAATTTTGAACATTCTCTAACAGTACAGACTTTTATAATCAACGTTTTAGTGAAAATAATCATGTAGAACAAATGAAGTGAATGGATTTTTGTCTAATAAACCACACGTCAGAGGTTAAAATAAAAAAGTTTTTAATTAATTATTCTATATATTGTAAAAAAATAGAGATGTCCACATTGATAACTATTAACTTTATGTTTTGAAGAAAAAATGTTGCTAAATGTTATACTTGTCCGTCATTCAGTTTTACTAGTGCCTGTTTTATTGTTGGCGCCGCCGATGACGGCGGTGGCCTATTATGGAATACTTTTTCCGGAAGTACATGCTAGGAGCGTTATTAGAATGCGAATGAAAAATGGTTTTAACTGTATGCCAAAAAATACGCAATAGACATTAAAATATTGATTATACGCATTTCCTTCATTAAAACGTAATTGTTTAATTGTAATGTTCCTTTCATATCTTTTAGAAAAAACGAAAACGTAAAAAACTTCTCCCTTATCGGTTTTGCAAAAGGAAGGTCTAGAGAACCGGAACCGGTTCCTAGACAGCGACCTTAGGAACCGGAATTAATATTCGGACGAATTATTTGGCTGTTGTTATCGGCACGTTTATTGATACAGCTATATAAACAAGCATATGTTGATTATTATTGTTATCATTAAATATGTAATTCGGAAGAGGAATTTTAGAGATCCTTCCTAAAATTATGCTGAAAGACTTAACCTAGTATTAGTATTAGAGATAACAGAATGACGAAGGAAGCTTTAGTTATAACATAATGAATAGCATTGAAACAGAAATTGCCACAATTTTTCTGTAAATGTTTTTGATTTTATGTAATATATGCTAGAGAGAAATAATTAAACCTAAATATACATAAGCATTTGCTTTCGTTTTCATTATGTCACATCCAGGCTACACCACGAGGAGCTCTGATCACCCTATTAAGAGTCAGTTTAGCCCTGAAAAGGACTGTTTTCAGAGCCTCTGGTTCAGGAAGGCATGACTGATGCTGTCGGTGAACTTAAAGCAACATCTCTTCTAAACACACCATCACGTCTGTCTATAACGTCATGTTCATTAACTCTGGACCATGTGACCATATTTTGTCAAGTGGGAGTTTCAACAAAGGTCTTGTTAAGACGTCCATAACTTGTATCGACGTTGATGACAATGGAAGAGGCTTCTCAAAAACGACGTGCTGAACACCACAGCTGCGGAATTCATTTCTTATATCAAGTAGGGCATGGAGTAACGATGATTGTTAAATTTTTCTATATCATTTTTACCTATCTGTATGAAGACTGTATGAAGACTATGTCAAACTTCGCCAGCTTCCACCTGCGTAACTTCTGCAACAACCCGACGACTTTTAATCCTCCTGTCCCATGTGCTTCACCGCGAAATGGTAGATCATTGTGTAGACTACCATTTCGCCAGCGTACACATAGACATCATATTAAAACCGGAAGTGCAGAAGGCGAAGGAGATCAATTCGACAATCGACACATTGAAAACTAATGCAAATAAACTGATAATCCCACATTTTTCTTGTTTAAATGGAAGTTTTCACTTTATAATTATAAATAATCTATTTTCTTATCACAATTACCGTAATATGCAGGAAAACAATTCCGGTTCGCTAGTGTATAGACGGATATAGGCTAGAGAACCGATTCCGGTTCGCTAAGGTCGCTGGGTCTAGGGAACCGGTTCCGGTTCTTAGACACAGACTCTGCAAAATTATAATATGAGCTTATTTTTACCACGTGCTTTAAAGTCAGTCTCCGTGGTGTAGTGGGTAGCTGATGACCGTCTAATTTTACGACTGGAGTTCGAATCCCGGTCAAACCCAATTTTTAAAAATAATTTTTCTGCTTTAAAACCACCATGATTTTAAATGTTTTCTGCAAATATTCATAAAATTTTTCATTCAAATCAAACTAATAATGATTGCTTATCAAAAAGCTAATTTTAGCTATATAACGCCACACATGTACAAAACTATTTTCGGCGCCCTTTGATGCTTTGCATCAATGGTATTCTTGTTTAAAGTTTGGACTAAATAGCAAACAGTGCAGATCATGATCAGACTGCATGCTGGTAGTGAAATGAAGTGATCATAGAGGCGAAATAATTTTCTTTCCAGTGGTGGAAGAGTTTCAGTGTATTTCAATGAAAAAAGACATTTGAATCTTATTATATTTATTCTATAGATATGCAGATGAATGATTCTAGGACATTATGCATTAACTAATGGAAAACTTGATATTCAGATATTTCCATGCACGAAACAATATATAATGGAACATTATATATTTCATTATTTCGTTAATGTAAGCATAATTAAGTAAACTGTCAGCGGACTTCTGCACGCATTAATCAATGTTAGTCAACATGTTTTAACTCGGACTGCCTTCTGGTAAGCGTCACGTGCATACCATGGATTTATTTGTTTGGACATTTATCCGTATTTAGTTATTGCCTTCAGCTACAATCAGGATTTTCGTCACTAGATATGTATCAGTTCTATTCAGCAGAAAGCTTTCACGAGCACAACCGTGTGTCGTCTGCTCATTGATTCACTTTGTTTTCCGAAGTGATTTTACTGATTTATTATAATTTGTGTTGTGTTGTGCGTTGAAGTTCCAGATTCATCTTTTATTCATATGCTACTTGATGCATTTAGCAAAATATTGTTATTTGATATATTTTGACTGTGCCACACACTAGTTTAACAAAGGCTCTTGTTTCTAACAATTTCTGAGTGCCTGTTCGCTTGCATGGGTAATGTTAACATGTGTTTTGTGCTTGCGCGGGTCGCGTGTATAAAGTTTGTGCTGACTTTGCATGTGTTGTGCTTGCTTATGTTGAGCTTATCTGTCTCCCACTTGCGGGCATGGTACGTTCGTTATTTGGTTTGCTTGTCTATACCGAACCTGCACAATGAGCATACTTCCTTTCTTGTGATGATAATGATTCATTTTGAAACGCAATTTTCAAACGATGTTTAGTGTACGTTTATAGTATCATTATAATGTAGTTTTAAGTGGCATTCAGTGTCTGTTTTATATCAACGTCGATTAATCCTGAATTTTCTGGTTTCCTTAAACATGTATATAATAATTTGAATAGGGGTTAGTTTTAGATCATAATTCACTAAATCAAAAAAAGTCCGGCACAATTCATATCCATATTTTATGTAGCCAGAGACAAATTTGGAAAATAAAGAATAGGACACTGAACACTGTCAGATTTATAGAATATAGATTAGAAACATGTGCTAGAAGTGTGTCTTTATGCCTACAGTCTGTGTTCTCTGTTTTCTAGCCAACATAAATAGAACACGGAAGAGAAATATACGATCTTATAAAATGGAGCTCACGCCTGGTTAGGATGTAGATGCGTTAATAATTCAGGGAGTCAGCAGAAGATAAGCTTTTGTTAAATCAATAGACAATTAGCAATTAACACGGTATACAAAGAACATTTCCTAATAGCGCTGGCAACATTAATGTTTAAATTGGAAATGCTAATTGCATTGCAAATGAAAATGAAATTACTCTCTAACTACGTCCTTAAGGTGTATTTTAAGACTTGTTTAACGTAAGTACGAATTAAGCTGACGTTAGGAAGTAGAGGAAAACTGGAATTGCATTTAAATGAATAAAATTAATTAACCACTTATTTGTTTTGGAATCAGACAAAAGACATGTCACCTTTATGAAATTTAAACAAGTCCTCTAATACGAGAAATAATTCAATAAGAAGATCATGCAGTCTTTAAACAAAACTAATATCGATCATAACTTGAGATAAAAGTGTCAAACCATCACGTCTAATGCTGTATGTATATATTGATGTCATAGTATGTCTTCGGAATACTTGCTTAAATAGTTTTATATTAAAGAAAAGTTCTTATAACAATATTGTCAATATAAAGACATGTGGTTTCAAAGATGTGTTTGAAAAGTGTATGGATTGCATGTTACTACACAGTTATATGTATATGCCATGTGTCTGTTCATTTTCAAAACGGCGACTTAGAGGATGAAACTATCAGCTTGTCATTCAAATGCATCATTTAATCTGCAACATTGTCTTAACAGTGTTTTCGTAAAATGTTGATTAAAGAATTTTCTAAATTAAGTCTGGTCTAGTGTCATAATTACCACTCGTGGTGTTTTCAATTTTCATCAAGTACACTTTTGACTGTCTGCAGAAAGATGAATTGTTAAAGAATGTTATCCTTTCAGATACTTTTACCTAAATGAAGAAAAATGTGAACACACTTTCCTACAAATTAATTAAATAGATTTACGAGGTATACCAATAACACTCGTAATTTTATAGATTGTATTTACAAAATCTACTATTTATATCATGTATAGCTAATATCTAATTCGATATAAAGTGTTAATACCTTCGGGAAGTAGTACGTACTTTCACAGGCAGATAATTAAAAATGGAAAGTGCCAGCTCAGGTATCAAACATTTTATATTGACTGAGGTTTATAAACTGCTTTTTTCCATATGTACAGACTGTGTTTGTAGTCATTTTTAGCAAAACCTGTGAATACTTCACTTTACTTTGGAAAAAAAATTCTTTTATTTCGAAACTTCGCCCAATACGAAAACTGCTGTAATGATATCACTTTTGAAAGAAACTCAAGTGGTGTAATATTCTTAAAATAAAATAGTAACATCTGTAATTGAGAAAATTAAGCTCAAAATATATAGCAATATGCGAAGTTTTAAAATTAATGGCGGCAAAGTGTTGGTGCTTACATATTGCATTTTCTTTCATTAACCTCTATTAATATATCAAGTTTACTGGAGTGTCAATGACATGTAAAATCCAAGATATTACATTCACAAATAAAATCAACAAATGATAATTTATAAACTCTTTCAGATAAAGTTGTGAATCTTGTACATTCCACTTTAACTATATATCCTTTGCATCAATGTAAAATTCAATTTGCATACATATTTATTGCAAAATGAAATATGGGAAAAGGGATTAACTATAAGAAAACAGATGCAAGTGTTATGTATTTTGTGTCCAGCACTTCTATTAGTGCCGATCCTATCGAAGCAACTAGCGTTATGACCAGTAACATTCATGACGTGACGAACAGACTAGACTCTCGCTGAAATGATTCCAGTGTAGTAATGCAGCTACTAAGGCATGTGACGCAAAAAATACAGTTATTTCACAGACTTGTTTGAAACACATAAAGAGATCATGTTCCTATAAAATTATATTTCTATGCAATGTGTCTGTTTATTATTAAATCGCCAACTGAGAGAATGAAATGTTTAACTTGTCATTCCAATCATTATTTAATCTCGGAGTATTTTCGTAAATGTGTATTAAAGAATGTTCTAAAATTAGATTGTCCGGATGTCATAATTACCATTCATGGTGTTTTCTGTTTTCAGCAGGAGCACTTTTGTACGGAAACGTATATTGACCCCCTTTATATATTTCTACATTTTCTTAAGTTATCAAGATATGCGTGTATCATATATAAGTCATCAAATACTTGTGACTAAATAATTTCTTGAAGTATAACATAACGGAATCTACGAGATATGTGTGCTGCTTTTAATTTTTTGTAGATGTAGGTTCTAAAGATCATGTATTGCAGTTCGTGATATTTTTCCTCAGCAAATATATTTTTTGGGGAATGAAATATGACAAATATTTGACATGTTGTACTAAACTAATGAGTTCAATATTTCCTGCCAAAATAAAAGTGACAGAAAAAACAAAGGTATATTTCTTCGTCACTTTTACCTTTTCCACGTTTAAGTTTACATAAATTTCAGGACAAATAATTCATAACTCTACTACAGTAAAATTGGTAAAATGGGAATGAATTGTCGATTAAAACTTATTTATTAATTTAAACACAAATTAATTATTGTAAGTCAGAACTTCGTTCTTAGATAGATCGGTAAATAATGAGAAATTTATATATAGGCTCAAACTAGAATAAGAATGTTTTTTATTAACTTAATTAATATATATAAAGGGGGTCAATATACGTTTCCGTACTTTTGGCTGTCTGTTGAAATATTAAGAATTTGAATTTGTTGTCTTTTCAGATAATTGTGCCTAATGAAAAAAATGTAAATACACCTTCCTATAAATTAATCACATAGATTTACGATGTACACCAATTACACTCGTAATTTACCAGAATATATTTACGGCTATGTCATTAGAGAGCCTACTATTTATGTAATGTATAGCCAATATCTTACCCTGTTAAATCTTAAAACGTTTATTTGCACTTTTAAGGGCAAATTAATAAGGGACGAAAAATAACATAGGCCAAGTTTATAACTTTTCTGTTTACGTACAAGTCAATGTTATAGTTTGAAACAATTATTCTGTTTTATTTTTAAAAATTCCCATATGTACGGTCAGCCATGCGACAATATTTTTTCAATTTGATCGTTTTTGTACATATTCTGTGCAGTCAGTTTTTTATCACTTGAAGTACCTTTTATCGAAATATTGCCCATTTGTTCCACTAAAAACATACTTATCAGTAAAATATTGAGCATATTAGGCTCAAAATATATAACACAAAGTACACAGTGTTTTTGGATATTGCTCATGGTTGCATTTCCTATCATTATCACTTATTTATACATCAGGTTTTGCTGGAGCGTTAGTGATATATTAGACACAAAATATTGCATGGATTTTAAGTTACAAGGAAATATGAATCATAAACTAACTTAGATATAGATATAAATTTTGTATTTTCCACTTTATCTAGTTTTTCTCTATTCAAATGTAACGTTTCATTGGATTCACATTTAACAGCGACATAGATATTTGCTGGAAAAGGAAACATTGAAAAAAAGGTGAATAACTAAGAACGTAGTAATGCAAGAGTTGTGTGATTTCTGTCGTGTTGCACTTTTCCTGATTGCAAGCTATCTACGTGCCAATTTTCAAGGACAATGCACTCTCCTGGAGAATGCAACGTGATATCCAATAAAGTTACAGCATGACAAACAGATAGTCGCAGCAATAATGATTAGCTACGCAGACATGTGACACAGAACAAAAATATTGTTTTCGCAGACGTTTATAAATAACATGAGATTCCATGTTTTGTATACAGTTAAGCCTAAGTACAAGGGGTCAAACAGGTCGAAACTTGTAATTTCAATGGATCATTTAATGAGCAAAATTTTATTAACAGTGTTTCCGTAAAGGTTGATAAAATAAAATGTTTTCTAAATAAAAATTCCACGAGTGTCATACTTCCAACTGTTCTTGTCTTCTATTTTGAACGGAATCGTATATTGACCCCCTTTTATATATTTTCTACATTGTCTGAAGTTATAAAGATATGTGTGTATTATATATAAGTCATCAAATACTTGTGACTAAAT
Source organism: Saxidomus purpurata (assembly GCA_022818135.1). Taxonomy (NCBI): domain Eukaryota; kingdom Metazoa; phylum Mollusca; class Bivalvia; order Venerida; family Veneridae; genus Saxidomus; species Saxidomus purpurata. The sequence goes on along the minus strand of JAFMSR010000014.1, from coordinate 4,352,194 downwards.
AATGTGTTGAAGTATAAAATAAAAGGATCTAGGAGATATTTCTGCTGGTTATGTTTTCTATGTGTAAGGTGTAAAGGTCATGTATTGCAGTTCGTTATAGTTTTCATAAGCAAATATAATTTTATGAAAATAAGCTATTAAATTAACTTGGCATAAACATAAGAAAAATATTTGATATGCTGTATTAAACTTATGAGTTGAATATATCCTGCCAAAACAGAAGTGAAAGAAAAAACAAAGATGTATTTCTTCATCACTTTTAACTTTCTCCGCCTTTGGGTTTATATACATTTCAACACAAATAAATCATAAATTTTCACTATATAGATCTACTACAATAAAATTGGTGAAAATGGTATGAATTGCTGATCAAATCTTATTTCTTAATTTAAGCACACAAACACTACTGTAAATCAGATGTTTGTATCTTCGTTTTAGATAGAACGTTTAATAAGATGAAATTTATATATAGGCTCGAAATAGAAAAAGAATGATTTTTATTAACTAATTTATATATATCAATGGAGTCAATATACGTTTCTGTTATTTTGTATGAAAAGAGGTTTTACTGTCTGCAGAAATATAAAGAGTTCCAAAAAGTACACATTTCAGAAAATTGTGGGTCACGTAAAACAATAAGAATTTTCGTTTCGTCAAATAAATTATTGTGATTTAAGATGTGTACCAATTTCACTCGTAATTTACAAGAAAGTTTATATTTACAGCTCTGTAATTACATAGTCTATAGTATTTATATATCGCAAATAGCCAATATCTTACCCCATTAAGTTGTAAATAATCCTTTGGAAATATATTTGTTTTCAAAGAGATATAATTAAAGGACGATACATATCACAGTTCAAGTCATACCATTCTATTGAAAGCAAAAGTCAAACATTATGGTATAAATCTCTACCAACTATTGAAAACATTCGTAAACTATGTTGTGTATCTATCAATGCTTGTATTTTGATGGTTTTGATCATAGTTTTTAATAGATTTGAAATGCATTTTTTCAAAACCGCGCCTAAAATAAGTTTTGATATTCAAGTGTGTCATACAGGAGGAAAGACTCTTAAAGTAAAAAAATGATATCTGTCAGTGGCGAAATAAGGCTAAAATATATTGTTATACGAATGATAATCAATAGGTTTTGAGACTGGCCTAATAAAATAAGATTATCACTGATTAAATGCAAATTTCTTATATGAATCCTTCAAAATATGTTCCCTTGTCAAAAATGCACATTTCAATCTTATATATCTATGACCATGGTATACTCTGTAGATACTGGTACACAGGACTAGTTCTTGCTCATAGTCCTCTATTTACAACTTCAAAATGGCCGAACTGACAAATATATATTTGACCCAGCTTAATGTACATTTCTTTTGTAATTTACAAAGGGAGATAAATATTAAATTACTTTAGGAAGTGCTTTGATTATTCTTGTATACATATGTGCCCTCTGTTCAACTATATATTTTCATTGTATTATCTGCAATAGTGTCACATATATTTACTGGAGAAGGAAATATAGAAAAGGGAAAAAGTAAAAGAAAATTGATTTGGAGAGTTACGTAATGTAACTTGTGTGCCCTTTATCTCTGTTTATCTGTGTTCCAAGTTTGAAGGCATTTCCCTATTTGGTCTCAACGTGATAAACAATTCAAGTTTATTGCAATATGGTGAAAGGACAAACAGAGTGATATCAGAATATCGCCATACAGTTAACGAAAAGGACGACACGACGTCATACCAATAAGCAATATTTGAAATAAGAACATTCTTCTCATTGGCGGCTAATTATAGGATTTAAGAAACAACATATATATTGACTGCTGCTGCCAAGGTCATCATATTTCAGTCTATCAAATATTATTTTCACGAGTTAGGAAACATGTGATTCGCCGATTGCGTAGATCTAATAAAAATAGCTAAAACTCTTGAGCAACAATAAAGCTATGTTCTGTGTAGCAAATGTATCTTATGTACTAGCGTAACAAGAGAAAACTTCATAATTGTATGATAATTATCAAAAGTGCTTTGGAAATGGGAAGGATAAAGCTGTCAAAACATTGTTCAAGGGTCTTATTTAGAATTCACGCTTAGAGTAATTCTATATTCCGGTACTTGATTTTTCCGGACATGTTGTTGAAGCCAGGAAAAAGAGAAATGAAAGTGACATAAGCCAAGTCTGGCGTAGTAACTTTTTCTGGATAAAAGAAAGTTCGGACAGAGGCATGAAAAGTCAGAGCTAAAGTAACAGCCTCTTCCAGTTGCTCAGTTGGCTAGTCTGATATACTGTTTACTTACTATGTCAGTTAAGAAATAGACTTGCCAGCATTATTGAATGAATTATAAAAATGTAAAGCCCTTGAATTCAATAACTGTTTTAACCAGTGGGGTTATTATGTTGCACGTAAAACAAACTTGATAGTCAATGTTTGTCCGACAGGTGGAAAAGAACTTGTCTTTATATAACGCTGCCATTCAGACGTACTATCCGCATAGCTGTCAAAAAAGGATTTATCGATAAAAACATTTGTTTTACTTAAATGAAAATTGAAGATAACATTTTAAATTTAAAGGAGCACCACATACTTACTATTCTCAAGCTTGCTTAACGTAGGTCGATATAAGACACCATATATCATAATTAACAGTTGGCATTTTCGTCATTACCATCACAATTAGAACACTATGTGAGCACCGGAATTAAAAAAACAAGATGGAACAAATACAATTACTGCTAATATCATTACCATCCAAGTATACATTGTGTTCCTACTGTTCCTTGTATCTAAGTGACACCCACCAAGATTCCCCGACATGATGGATGGTCTCTGGTCCAAAACTACAGCTCGGTTGGTAATTGCTTAGTTTAAATATAACAAAGGGAGAAGCACGAAATATTATCATATAATTAATTAGTGGAAAATATATATACAGAATCCGTTCATTGTTTGTATCTCTGTTGAACAAAACTATTTCATATTGTTTAAACTGCAAACACATATTGGACATGCCTTGACAAATGTATAATTTGATAAATTGTAAAGGTGAAGCGTTGATATTAAACTTATGCATCTCTGCAGTAGTTTCTGCAAGCTATCGGATAGATTGACCAAATACACATTACGAGCTAAAAGTCTTTTTCTAAATAGACTTTGAGAGGTGTACAATTTGAGCATATGAAATAAGATTTAAGTAATTGAGGTCCCATGGCGTGTGTTTCTGCTTTTTCTGCTTCACTTGGCATCATTATTAATTATTTTTTTGTATATTTCATTTAGATATATATCAAATATTTGATCTCCAAAGGTTAGGAAATTTACACAGCTGTTTGAATATTATCTGATACATTTACTTCTGTTGTACTTTCGGTCGCATTTGTGTTGGATCACGTGTTTATATACCAATAGTGTATTCTTGTTTTGTAACTATCATTCAAAGCGCATTCAATGGTTTTGCTTTATGCCTAACAAGTAACATTTATTTTTAAAACAAATGCTAATAAATAGATGACAATATCTTCTGATACTTTATACAACTGACGCTGAAAAGTGCAGAAACACTTTATGGAGAAGCCTCGTCTGTTGTGGGTATAGACTAATATTATTACATCTTGTTTTGTTTCATCTTATCACAACTGCGTCTCAGCTTTCAATATTACTTTCCCGAGGGTAACGCGCGTGATTGATGTAGTCGCGACTCACCGAGGACATTTCGTCTGCAAACACTGTCCGGGAAAATTATTTGCCAGACATTGAATGGCAGATTTATTTGTTTCTTCAAAAGCCCACGTATTTCTTTCCGTGTCATGGAAAAGTTTTCTGTACATGTATATCTATTTGATTATTCAATTTGGTTGGTATATTTTATGACGCATTTTTAGAGTCTCTAAGAATTTGTTTGCTGAAGTAGCTGAGGTATAAATGGCTAGCTCCAAATTAGCGGCAATAGGTTTCTTTTTGTTTTGGTTTTTGTGTTATTGTTTTTGTTTTAGGGTTGGATATTGTTGTTGGTTAGTTGTTATTGTTGTTTATTTCCTTTATTGTCTTCTTGTTCGTTCTTTCGTCAGAAAAATATTTGTAAAATGAATGGTGAAAATGCCAACACAAGTGCTGTGCCTCAATGGTTGGTCACAAACGAAATAAACCGATTTTCCTCTGTGATTTCAAAACTTTGAGAGCTGGTGTTGTTGACAAGAATCAGTTTAAACTATCTGTATTTCTTATGCTTTAAATATCTTCAGTTCAACCACACATATTTTATGTTTGATTTGCTAGCTAGCTGCGGACTGACTGGCTGCAGCCGTATAGTTCTAACAGTAACAGTATTTCCTACAAGTTTGTTTACCTTATTACTCTTGTCCATATGAACGTGTAAACTACTACAACTATTAAGTAGTCTTACAAATACACACTTATTTAAAAACAATGATTATTTTCACTATTTTTCAGGAATGTCCGACGGGCATTGTAAATGAAGAAACATTCAAAGAAATCTACGCTCAATTTTTCCCACAAGGCGGTAAGTACTACTACAAAATATTTCCCGTAGATTGCGTTTTACAAGATATTTCTACCACTACAAAGTGCTCTTAGTGGGCTGTAGTGATCCGTCGTCAACACTTTCTCCAGACAGTTTTTATTCGGAACATGCACAGCCGATTTTAAACACATTTCATATAAATATACTTTGGATTTACCTTAAAATACCATTGAATGAAATGTATATGCTACACTGCGATATTTATCCAAATTTGACAAGATTACTCATACTGTTATGTTGACCTTCAGATCAATCATTCACTGGCTTGATTTTGAAATAAGCTCACACATACCATTTATATTATATGGATTGCTTGGTGTGAGCGTATTTACACAAAATAGACATTATATGCTATATTTAGCTTTTTTTGAAATCGTCATGTTATATCGCATAATGCTTATTCAGGTATAGTACAAATATAAAGTAAAATAATTTGTTTCCATTCAGTTGACGTTTTTTCCATTATGCGATATTTGCTTTCAGTAATCAGAAAACATCTTATATTCGATTATTGTATACCAGTATCAATAAAACGAGAATTACTGCATAACAGATCACACTTTAAATAACGAAAGATATTTATCACCATAGTAACGTTTTGCTTGATAATAGGACATTCATTATCAATGTAGATTGAAAACAAATCGATACAAATGTCGATGTTTCCGCTGATAAATATGTTGTGATGTGCAGAACACAAATGTTGACAGTCTACGTCTGTGTCTAATGAAGGGTTGCATAACTTTGTAAAGAGTTGTCGCAATTTGAATAACAAAATTATGCCTATAACATTTAATGTGACATCTAGCTCAAAATCTTTTCAAGCACTGATATTAAAATGTGAAAAATAACTGACAAGTGCATATCTCAAATATTAAAATTACTTACTATCAATTATGAGCCAATGGAAATGCAGTTTATGTTTCGGTTATAGATCTACATGTAAGAAATAACGTTATATTTCAGATTCAAGCGCATATGCTCACTACGTGTTCATGACATTCGACCACGATCGGAACGGCTCGATCAGCTTTGAGGTAATTGTTTTTGTATCCATGCAAACATGCGGGGCTTCATTCCCTTTTTATGCCCCCGAAGGGTGGCATATTAAAATCGCACCGTCCGTCTGTCCGTCCGTCCGTCCGTCTGTGCGTCCCCACTTACAATTCATGTCCGGACTGTAACTCTGTCATGCATTGAAGGATTTTAAAATAACTTGGCACACATGTCTAGCACATCAAGATGACGCGTCGTGTGCAAGACCCACATCCCTACCTCAAAGGTCAAGGTCACACTTGGAGTATGAAGGTTATGGAATCCTCTATATATGCATACATTTGTGTCCGGACTATAACTTTATCATGCATTGAAGGATTTTAAAATAACTTGGCACAAATGTCTAGCACATCAAGACGACGTGTCGCGTACAAGACCCACGTCCCTAGCTCAGAGGTCAAGGTCAAACTTAGAGTTTGAAGGTAACGGATTCCTCTATATATGCATATATGCACACATTCGTGTCCGGACTGTAACTTTTTCATGCATTGAAGGATTTTGAAATAACTTGGCACAAATGTCTAGCACATCAAGATGACGTGTCGCGTGCAAGACCCACGTCCCTAGCTCAAAGGTCAAGGTCACACATAGAGTTTGAAGGTAATGGATTCCTCTATATATGCATATATGCACACATTCGTGTCCGGACTGTAACTTTGTCATGCATTGAAGGATTTTAAAATAATTTGGCACAAATGTCTAGCACATCAAGATGACGCGTCGCGTGCAAGACCCACATCCCTACCACAAAGGTCAAGGTCACACTTAGAGTTTATAGGTAATGGAATCCTGTATATATGCATACATTTGTGTCCGGACTATAACTTTATCATGCTTTGAAGGATTTTAAGATAACTTGGCACAAATGTCTAGTACATCAAGCGGATGTGTCGCGTGGAAGACCCAAGTCCCTACCTCAAAGGTCAAGGTCACACTTAGTGTTTAAAGTAATGGAAAAATGTATGCATGGTTACTCTGTCATGCATGGAAGGATTTTAAAATTACATAGCACATTTATTGAGCACATGGAGAGGACACAGACTGTGAGGCACCTCGTTCGGGGGAATTCGTCACTTGTGAGGGACAGCTCTTGTTGTATCTTGTCTAAGGTTGTCGTTCCTTTTCGGACAGCCTTCTTATCTGTCTCACCTTCATCTGTCTTACCCTCGTCTGTCTCACCTTCATCAATCTCACCTTCATCTGTCTTACCCTCGTCTGTCTCACCTTCATCAATCTCACCTTCATCTGTCTCGGGCAAAAAGAATATTGACTAACGAGCTTTTATATATGAGTTTTTAAATTAATTAGTTTATGAAACGAAACTTTGTTATGTAGTAAACCGTTTTTACAATGCAGATGAAATAACGAGCATATCTAACAATTAAAAGACTAATCTAAATTTAGACTTGAGATTTCATTACTATATGTGTTATCATTAAAGAAACAGTAACAGTATAAATAGATTATTGAGAGGAATTGAATATAAAGGACAAGACGATTGTTGCCAGTTTCCTCACAATGGTAAAATGGTCTTGGCTAGGCATGTTGCCATGGCAAATACCGCGTTGCCTTGGCAAAATGCATTTTACCTTAAAAAGGGCAACTTCTCACTTACTGTAACCTTTTTTGGCACACAATCACAAACTTAAGAATAAACAAAAATCTTCTACTAAGTAAAACTGTTTAGAAAACAAATAAATAATATTAAATAATTACAACGACCACTGGAATGAAATCTATCTTCAATAAATCTTTACACTTATTTTGTCAGCATTTATAAAACTCAAACTTCATTTTTCAAATTTTGTTAAGTAAGATTAAGTCTTTCAATATGTCAACTGGTAAATTAAACTATACATGAATTACTTGGTCGTCTTTTTACAAGTAATTGCGTTATAACACCAGATAAAGAAACCACGAGGTTCAAGTGGTTCAAACACCAATGTATACTGGCAACACGTGTCTTGTCTGCAAGTTCGCACACATATCTTTTGGTAAATAGCGTTTACACAATTTGGCTAAATAATCATAATCTTTAGACAAACTCTTAAGTTTTCAAATTTTGTTAGGTACCAATATGCATGCGAGTCATACTAGGGTATTGGCAAGTGCACAAGGGGAGAAATCGACTTTAAGCATTCTAAGCAACATGCCTTGACAAGGGTTAACGTTGCAAGTTCTCATCATGGCATTTATTTCTTTACAAATAAAATGTTACAAAATGTCTTTTTTGCCTCTTTTTTTCTACTAAGGTCACATTACAAAAAAAAGTTTTTACTTGTGTTCTTTTACAGTAACTGTTGTCATATTACAAAACTTCATTTTCTTTTTTTCTGTAGAATGACCATGTGTCAAAAACCAGTATGACCTTTGTTTCTCTGTTATGAAAATATTTACAAAATATCTTGCCTTAATTTCTTTTGCACTAGCTACATATCGAATTTCTATCTGGTCTTTGTTTCTCTATAATAGCTACATTATCAAGCATCTGTATGGTCTGACATCCTCTGTTATAACTATGCTCTTTGTTTCTTTGTAATATTACCAACAACTATCAGGCCTTTGTTTTTCTGCAACGGTCACATTACTGGACTATCTACATAGTCTTTAATCATTTCCGGTAGCCACATCACCAAAATATTTACATGGCCTTTATGTCTCTACAACAGTCAGACTACCATATTTCTATCCGACGGACATTCCTTTACACTAGATACACTATGATAAATCTATTTGTCCTCATATTATATGGTGTGACAGTAATTTAACAGAAATATACGTACACAAATGCTTACATCATTGCATAAAGAGGTAGATTATGCATGCAAGAAAAGATTTAATCCTTACTAGTAGTTGACTATTCTGCTGCATCGCTGTCACATTATTTTAAATGAAATATATTGTTGCCATATGTATTTTTCAATAATAACAAAACAGCATTTTCTTAGAAGCACGTCCCTGTTATTGATTATGTCATTTGACGTTCTGTAGTTGTTAAATGTATTTTCCTCGCATGGGAAATTCATTCATAGTCATTATATGACAACGGAAAGGCGTGTTTAATCAATTACAATAGTCACTAATAGGCACATCATATAGGAAGTTCTTTTCAGCTGCCATCACAATTGTCTCATGCAGGGCTTCAACAACAGTTGTCGCGTTTTTAGTAATGACCTGGTCACAATTAATGAATCAGCTAATGAATACAACCAATGAATAATGACATATTTGGAGGCTTCTTGTTGTATTGCATTCATCATTGGTGTCAACACACAAAAATGTTATGACAGATACAAAGCTCTTTCTGAATTGATAACTTTGAAATATATTATGGGCAATTCAAAAATAGGTTTATTAGTAGTTAATAAGTATTTTCGTGTAAGGTAAATAGCTATAAATAAAATCACAGACAGACAGGCAAACAAATTTTATTATCAATCAATTCACATATAATAGTCAAAACAATTTAGTAATTATTTAATAAGTAAACTGACTTGAGATGTAACTTTTCCTGAAATGTCATGTATTCATCAAAATAACAAGAGTCTAATGATAGGTTGATTATCACTGCAATTTGGTGCCACGCAGAAGTCTCTTGAATATTAATTACGAAAATGTATCATTTAAAAATCAATAAAACACTGACAGAGACGTGCATTATCGTTGATGAATAGACATTAACATATAATAGAGTAAATAATGTTACATGTAATTATGAAAAGTGAACAGACACTATTGAAATTTATGAAAGTCAACCTCATTACCAAACATTTTTTTTTATTTACCATTTCGTTTTGAAGTGTACTGTATGACAAGACAAAAACTAGAGCGTTGCAGTACCATCATTGACACGTTGCATACCATCATTGACACGTTGCATACCATCATTGACACGTTGCATACCATCATTGACACGTTGCAATACTATCATTGACATGTTGCAATACCATCATTGCCACGTTGCAATATCATCATTGACACGTTGCAATACCATCATTGACACGTTGCATACCTTCATTGACACGTTGCAATACCATCATTGACACGTTGCATACCATCATTGACACGTTGTATACCATCATTGAAACGTTACATACCATCATTGACACGTTGCATACCATCATTGACACGTTGCATACCATCATTGACATGTTGCAAAACCATCATTGACACGTTGCAATACCATCATTGACACGTTGTATACTATCACTGACACGTTGCATACCATCATTGATACGTTGAAAGCATTTACAATTTTTACGGCGAGCTTATACCCTGACTGTTGTAAAAGACATCAATTTAATGTTTAAGTAACTCGATTAGGACCTCTTTGTAATACAATTACGGAGAACAATCCTTTGTGACTTAAAAAGTACGTTTGTACTCAGATGCGTGAGTTTAGACAGACTACGCATTTCATTGTAAATTAAACATCTGGATACCGTTTGTTTTATATGTTATGATGATGCATCATTTCGATAAATTTTCATTTAAAAAATCTATTTTTAAGTGCAAGAAAGTTTCTATCATGAGGCATTTGTTTCAGATGGAAATATTCGTCACTTCGGGTAACGTTTATTTCAATATGAACCGCGTGCTCATGGAAAAGAAACTGATACTCATCCTAATAATTGTCCGTTTAGTTGTATCGTCCTTTTCTTTAAATATGTCTTTTAATAAGGCATACGGAAAAGGACGGTCGTACTCTTACCTATATTCAATAGAACAACTCGTCCAGAAATATAGATTCTATCGGTTCCCGGTCAATCTGAAAGCACAATGATAATACTTGAAATAGAATAAAACGTTCAAAAGGCATTGTCAGGAAGTATGAATAGCAATGCTACATTCAAAGACTTCAAAGGATAAGTTCAAAGATAAATTGAGTGCCTGTAATGGAGTATTGACTCAATTAGTATATTGTAATAACATCAGTTGATGTTTTAATTGAACATATTTCTGTCGATTGAAAAATTTCACTTTATACTAATTTATTTTAGCTCGATCGTGAAGAAAGCTTTGAGCTTATCTAGTCACTCTCGAGTCCGCTTCCTGGAAAAAACAGTACTGGTGTCATATGAGGAGGTACAGTCGTGACCTTGTTGGGGCTCGAACCCGCAACCTCCGGGATCACATTTCTTTAAATTTAAGTGTTAGATAAGAAATATATTCTTTAGAGTTTTCAATGACAAGACAAAATCGGGTTGACATAAAACTTATAACTTGTCCCCTCCCCCACCCCACCGTCCAATTTAATATCCAGAACCGTTTTTGTTTAATTTTAAAAGAACTGTAATAGCCAATTTCTTTTCCCTGGCCTGAAGCTTAATCTTTAAAGCAACTGACGGATTTCTATCTATACTCTCGGCTTGGTCGGTATCCAAGCCGGGTTTAGATGTTAGATTTCTTTTCCCTTATCAAGGGTTGGATCCGCGGACGAGGGCATTATATTTTCAAACCACCTTTATATAAAATACAATGAACACATGCACATCTCCAATTACAGAAAAGAAATCGGACATATAAACCCGGTTGGACACCAAGCCGAGGTTATAGAAAAGAAATCCGTCAGTGGCTTGAAACTGTGATTCAGCTAAGAAAACAAATAGACCACTAATGCATGTGAAATGTTTTATTTTGTTTCCCGTAGGAGTTTGTTATGGGGCTATCAGTGCTGGCCCGTGGTAGTTTACCGGAGCGGCTACAATGGGCCTTTAACCTATATGACATTAATGGAGATGGAATTATTAGCAAAGATGAAATGATGGACATTGTAAGTGCCATATATGAAATGATGGGCCGTTTTACACAGCCAGTTGTAGAAGAATACAGTGCTCGTGAACATGTAGATAAAGTATTTCAGGTATGACGTTTTTATTTTCACGTGTCATTTCTTTAGTGACTTAAAACATGCAAAAGCACTTTTGGTAACCTGTTACTTTTGTGTCAGATTGAAACGATCTACACACAATTCACAGAATCCTCTGTTTTGTTCATCAAAGTCGTCGTTTAAGCGACGTCCGAAAAGACCAGAAAGTGAAAGACCTAAAACCGTCAAATGTTTGAAAACTATAATTTACCGTTGCCTGTCTCTAGACAGTTACATTTGATGGTATTGTCACCTACGAGTGTTTGTCATTTACGAGTGGTTGTCACCTACGAGTGGTTTTCACCTACGTTTAAACAATGCTGATTATTTACGGAGAAACAAACTCTTCTAAATTAAGATTTGGATGGCGCCGTGGTCTAGTGGTAGTCTTGGCAACTTCGCCCGAGGAGAAATCCCAGGGTCGGCCGACACTATAAACAATCTAAATGAAGAAATGAAGAAGAAATTAAGATATACATGTACTGCATTGGTCTGGTTATAAACTTAAGAACATCGTTTGAATAATGTCTACCAAAGATAAAATGTTGACAACTCATGTTTATGACTTGCTTTGCAGAAAATGGACCTAAACAAAGATGGTGTGATATCATTTGAAGAATTCATGGACTCTTGTCGGATGGTATGTATGTTTATTTTGTGTTTTCAGTATTTACGTAGTTACATGTATATACAAATGACTGCATCACTTTAATGTCAAATCGAAAAGACACAACTCTGCATGTTGACTTATAATGCGACTGTTATAATGTTCAATTATTTATTCTAAAGTGTCCGTTAATTGGGTGGAAAATTGTTTTGCCAATAAAGAACAACAGGGACAAAAGCTAATCATTACAATTCATGCGAAACGCCTAAAAAGAAAGGCCACCGCTAAAACTTCATCCAATAAGTGGTCTGTGTTCACAGGTTTAACTATAAATATCAATTTAAAGGCTAAACAGAACACGTATTGTTTGACATATTTGTTTGACCTGCTGCTATTTTTAGATGTTTTTGGAATAATCTTTAGATCTATAAATGTACAGGAAACTTGCTCTTTACAATAAGACGGTTTCCACATGTAACGTCAGTATCTTCCGAAAATATCTTGTAATCAATTTTTTTAGCGATGATTTTTTTCTGAGAAATTCAATTTTTCTGCTCACCGCTCTAAATTAATCTGTAAATATGGAACGAGTGAGCAATGACATGACCCTGTCTAAAATCACATTTCAGGACGAGAACATAGTACGGGGTATGAGCTTATTCGATACCGTTCTCTAGCAGCGTTCATCTGTCACCTAGGAGAAACACACTTCACCAACATTCGACACCACTTTTTTGTTGTTTCCACTTAGACAAACTACCGAAGGCCTCGACGATCTTCATCAAACAGAATTCTCGTACCCTGTGGAGAATGTGAGAAGTTTCAAATAAACGTGAAAAGTGATTCAGTGACCTTTTAACGGTATTTGTTTTAATGGACATCGATTTTTCTTCACAAAGTCAGCGGGACTTGCTTTGATCAACCGTACCAGCTTAGAATTGTTTGTCTGGAAATAAATGTCGAACAGATAATGTCAGAAGATCTACTCACTGGGTGTTAAAACAGTTCGGTTTTACGCGACTGAGAGACAGAAAAACACATGTTTGCAGACAGGCTGGTGTGATATTTGAACAACTGGAGCTGAAAACGAGGCGCCTTATCAGCAGACGAGAAGCGTGATCAGCAGTGACAATTTTATTAAAGTCGTCACGCACAATAATCAATTTATTGATATCATGCTTGATAAATTTTAGAATTTGTTTCAAGAACTTCAAAAGTGTGTAATTGCACTCCAATGACTTTCTTCACTTTTTACCAATAACCTAATTTACACTATTATTGACAAGAGATACACTTATACTTGTCAAACTTTATGCCATCGTTGTATTACTTTAAGCTTCCAATATTTACACATGACCTGGTGTCATTACGTGAACATATTCTGTAGAGACTTGTTAATTATCTTTCCTAACGCTCGATTAAATCAATGTTCAGATTATGAGTGTCGCATTAATTAACGACAATGTCATCATGGTCATGTTTTTACCACAAGTACTGATTTTAGCACAAAAATTGCTTCTTTTTGGCAACACTTTAAAAATATGATAGACCTTCTAAAGTTATTCTGTCGTTCTCACAAGTTTTAAAGACATTAATTTAATTTGTACTTTTAATTATACTATTAAAGCTGGCACTGTTTTCCCTGAAAATGGTATGTCAGCGTTTTCTAACAAGAAAATAGTATTCTGAATGTTCAAACGGAATGAAGGACATGAACAAAAGCCGTACAACACGGGTACCGTTTAGTATTATAAAAATAATGTATCCACTTGATGAGCCAATAAACATATGTGTTTAGAGGTAAGGTTGGTAAGTCTTTATCTTATGCCACAGTTTCAAATACTTTTATAAACCATATTTGTTAGTAATTGTACCATTTTGCATTGATATTTTCATGTTACATGTCATGCTATGATGTAAATATTTAATCTGTTTTACATTTCATACATCCTTGTTCTCATATTGAAATGTTATATAAAAGTTCGTTTTTCGGGGATCTGCGCGAAAACGAAGGATTTTCATAATCGATTTCTTTACATGTGGATATACACTTTGGTAGATCTCTAAGGAAAAGAAATATCTTCTGTCTGGAATTATGACAGAATTATCCGTGACAGGAGCTTAAAGTAAGTATATAAAATGTCTTCAGGATGAGAAAGACACCTTGACAGAAACACTCAGTTTCCTATAAATGCTTCCTCCTGTAAATCAACTTATCCATTTGCTTAATCTTACTTTAATAATGCAACATTGGGACACACCTAACGGCACTATCAGGTCAAGTCTGTGCTTAAATATATCTATAGCAAAAAACGCAGCAAGATGACATCGTGCAGATTCCCAAATAACGTAACGTATACTTTCCGTTACACATATTGTAAATATTACTGACTTTCCATTACTTAAACACCAGTTATACATTAAATATGACTTGTTTGAATATTGTCCCATGATTTGTACTCCTGCTGACGACAGTATGGGTGTGACGTCATCATCACTGTCTGTAACTATATCCCGATTAACTACGTGTAAACCAAGAGAAGATACTGTGCACACAGTATATACAGTTACAAAGTTCTAAACAAAAATAGCATATACTGGAACGGAAAAAACTACGACCTCGTTTTATGAATGAAGAAGTGGACTAAAAACACTTTATAATGGGATTAACACGAGGCGAACTACATTTAGACTTTGAAGAAATTAGTATATATAAAAATCGATTCGCTCAGCATTGTGTTTTACTCATTTCTTACATGTTGCAGGAAGCTGAGTGCGAATGAGGTAATCGGATTGCCGGGGAAGGCAACTTTAATTACAGGTTGTTGTTACCCGTTTTTATAAACGGTGATAAAATGAAGAATATTACCTGAATTTGTGACTGTGTGATATTTAACAAGAGGGGCATGATTACCTTAAACCGGTAAACTGTCCATTTTGGCTAAGTCAAGGGCAAAAAGAACCAAATCTCAAACATAAATGCATTGTCAAAATATATCACTCTTAACTCGGGCTGAGTTAATTTCGACTCTAGTATCGAGATTCGAACAAACTTTGGAGAAAATCACTACAGAATGATACTCACCAAATCGGTAAGCTTTAGGCCATGAAATTTTCATTGTGTTTTCATACTTTTTTATTTGATAACAGCATCATCCGGTGGGGTGAAAATTTTGACCCAGGGGGCATTGTTTGAAAAGACTTGGTGGGGGACTTCTTCACAAAGTCACACACCAAATATCTAAGTTCACGGCCTTGTTGTTTACGACAAGATTTTCTTAGATTTCTCATATTTTTATGAAACACACATGACCCCATGATGAGGCAAATTTTGCCTCCAGGAATATGATTTAAACAAACGTGTTTAAAAAACACTACACAATGCTGCTAACGAAATATCAAAGTTAAAGGTTTTACAGTCACTGACAGGCAAAAAGTCTATTTTGTACATATATGACTTTGTGAAAAATCAGTCACAGGGACGGCGCCACTTTTGACCCCAGGAACATGATTTGAACAAGCTCGGTAAAGGACAACTAAACACCAAATATCTACAGTACTTACGGCCTTGTTGTTTGGACAAGCTCGGTAAAGGACAACTAAACACCAAATATATAAAGTACTTACGGCCTTGTTGTTTGGACAAGCTCGGTAAAGGACAACTAAACACCAAATATATAAAGTACTTACGGCCTTGTTGTTTGAACAAGCTCGGTAAAGGGCAACTAAACACCAAATATATACAGTACTTACGGCCTTGTTGTTTGGACAAGCTCGGTAAAGGACAACTAAACACCAACAGCCTTGTTGTTTGGACAAGAAGATTTGTAGAGATTTGCTTTCCACATTGAACTAAATTCTTTGAACAACTTTGTAAGAGGATCTTCTGAGAAATAAATTATGTCTCCGATGAGATAATCAACAACAACCATCATAACAACAAGTTACACTGCCAACATCAGTTTACTTTAAACTTTTGCAAAGAACTACGAGAGAACAATAACTTCAAGAAAAACTAAAACAATCAAAACAACCGAACAAAATGTTGTATTCAATACAAATACAAAGCATTAAAATGTTGAAATTGAAAACTGAATCAGCATGGGAAAAAAGTCTTCAAAAACAGGATCTAGATTGGAAAACAATTTATTGTAAAATTTTCAAAACAACCATTGATACAAAAATAAGAAATTTCTAGTACAAATTTTTGATGCGCTTAGTCCCAACAAATGCTTACTTATTCAAATGTAAATTAATACATTCAAAACTGTGTGATTTTTGTAGCATGTATGAAGAAACAATTCAACATCTTTTTTGGACATGTAGACATACTCAACATTTATGGAATCAGTTAAGCAACTTTTTAAATACAAAGTCTCAAAATTGTACTATCAAACAAGAAGACGCATATTTTGGTATTATATAATAATCGAAAAAAGAAGAAATATGCATGCTATAAATTTTATGATAGTTACAATGAAAACTTACATTTTTCAAGCAAAACACAGAGACATGTTGCCGAGTTTTGAAAGTTTTAAATCGTACCTGATGTTAAGAATAATTATTGAAAAGGAAATAGCCTAAGTCAATGACAAACTGATAAAGCATAATGAAAAATGGTCATTTTTGACTGACTAAATCAAGAACAACAGTCAAAAAAATAAAAGAGTTTTTTTACATTATATACTTCATAGCCGTTGCCTGAGAGTTGTCAGTCTACGGTACGCACGTTGGTAAGGAATGATACTGAACGTTGGCAAGGGAGGGCGGTCCTAGCGGTCAGCGTACGGACTATTTTATTTGTTTGCAAACATCGTTTTATTGAGGTTTCATGTCGAAGTTCGACAGGGTTTTTACAATTAAATAAGCTACTGTCTGAAAATGAAAAAGAAACTTTAATCATTTTCAAGTAGACGTAAAAGAGTTTCGTTTTTAAAAAGGTTCGAATTTTTTAGGGCACGCAATACCAGTTCTGGTTACGAAAATTACTGGTACGTAGTTCAGCCAAGTATGTAAACAAAAGGAATGGTGTTTTTTCATGTCAGTTCATAAGATGAAAAACATTTTTGGAAACGTACTCTGATATATTCACATTTCAAATACAAACCGCATCCTAGGAAAAATCTTGCGTTTTTCAAAACAAGATGGCGGACGGCAACTGAAATTTCTACCGCACATTGGCGTCAACGTTTCTCCTAATAAAGACGTCACGTATAAACAACAATATTGAATCGAGTCTATTAATACGCAAAAAGAAAATGTACATGGTGAAATAGTACGCTGTTGTCTGAGAAATTTCAAGATTCATTTATTGTTTTTTGCTAACAGAATGTCTTTTTTGTTCATATTCAATATGAAAGTATATAATAAAAAGGTTATTGAACTTGTATGGCGATATATTACTTGGAACGAGTTGATTTGGCGCGAACAACATCACTTGACTTTATAAACAAATGTTTCGTGTACTTCAAAGCAAATATTGAATATTGACAACTGTATAAATTATTTTGATATCTCGATATTATATGTTTTTGTGTACATGAATATCAGAAATAAAAGAAAATAAAATTACGTAAAAAAAAAGAACTACACAAAACCCTATATGATTAACTCAACAAAAAATAATGTGCACAAATCTAAGCAACAATGAATTTATAAGGCAACCTTATGCCGATGATTGTTAAAATATTATCTTTCAAACAACAAACATCATTGACTTCATACTTGATGTCTTGATGCAATGGTATTTAGGTAAGGACAACAACAACTATGTGTATACTGTATAAATGCTGTTTACAACTGTTATTTTGCAAGTCAATATGTCTTTACCATAGACAGAAACCTGACTTTAATCATTTATACCCGAGAGGTGTCATAGTGCACGGTAATCTGCTAACTATGTAACCTTCATGTATATACCTTCACCGACATCCTTAACATGAAAGTAACAGACAATATATATTGTTGGTTGCGATACGTTATCTTAAGTTTCTGCCAATGACAAGAGAAAACATGGTGTTAAAGTACTAAATGAGTAGTTTCACATACCTAAGCTTAGCAAGTTTATACTTCAAATATCTAAAACTTTCATCTGTAACATCATGATCATGTTCTTATGCTCCGTCGTTCAAATTACCCGAGACATAGTCATGTGACCTAGAATATGTGCATGTGACCTCAAATATAGTCATGTGACCTGAGACATTCTCAAGTGAAATGAGACATAACCACAGATGTGCGACATAGGAAAATGAAACGAAGAATGCAGTACATTCTATTACATCAAGCATGAGTGACTGGTAGTTATAGATAGGACTTGAACTTCAGTGACTTCAGTGGTATACAAAACTCAGTTCGAATACTTAAAAGGAGTATTTAGTTGACACAATGGTCATGAATTATTCGTGAAACCAATGCAGAATTAGCATCTCTCACCGTCCGACGTTTAGTACGTCGCAAGCCGCACGTTCACTTTTTCATTTCTGAAACTTTGGTTGCCATGGCAACAGACAGGAAAAAACTTTAAAATCTTCATTTCAGAAAACCGGAAGGCCAAGAGCTTAGATATTTGGCATGTTGCATTGTCTGATGAACCTCTATAAAGATTATTCAAATTATGATTATTGATTCCGCCAAGGGGAGGGGGGTCACTGGATTTTACACAGGTTTATATAGGAAAACCTTCAAAAATCTTCTCTGAAACCGAAATGCTTACATTAGATAATTAGCATGTACCATTGCCTAGTGGACCTCAACCAAGATTGTTCAAATTATGACCCATGGGTCAAATTGATCCGGTCCGGGGTGGGGGTAATTTGACTTTACATATGATTATGTAGTGAAATCCCCGGGTCAAAAAAAATACCTCGCCTGTGGGTCACTTAATTTAACATAGGCTTACACAAATGTATAACTCTCCTTGTCTAGAACCACAAGGCATAGCGCTTAGATATTTGGAATGGAACATTGTGTAGTAGACTACCTAATGGAAGCCTAGTAAGCGATTTAGGGTCATCTTGGCCCTCTCGTTCGTAATTGTTTTAGCGAACTTATTGACAGGCCCTATATCGCCTGAGTCAGCGGAATACATCAGTAGCCTATAATTATACCAGCATGACTTCAGTAGCCTATGATTATACCAGCATGACTTCAGTAGCCTATGATTATACCAGCATGACTTCAGTAGCCTATGATTATACCAGCATGACTTCAGTAGCCTATAAAAATCAAACTGGAATTATCTGTAATAATGACTATAAACAGCCTAACATAAAATTTAGTTCTAACAACGGGTTTTTAAGATTTATTTTTTGTATGCAGCTCATGGAGGGAAAACAGTCCCATCCTACTGAGGCCTCACTTTGATGGAATCGTCATCATTTTAGCAATTTTGGTAGGTGATCGTCAGATGATAATTTATCTCAAATAAAATTAAATTCTGACTAGACTCTATTACTTTTAGAGGAGAAGATTAAAAAACAAATTTACACAGAATATATATAGCAACATCCCCAACCACCAAGGGACTCATTTATAAAGGGATCACATTCATTTTAGCAATGTTGGTAGAGTTCTAAGATGGACATAGTTAAAATCTGACCAGTAGTTTCAGAGGTGAGTATTTTTATAAGTTTCTATAGATCATATAGAGAAAACTATGGAAGCCGTGGAGGGCCACATTTGAGTTTCGACTTACTGGTGTTATTGACTTTTAAGTTATGACTTTTGACTTTTGACTTATGACTTATTACTTTTGACTTATGAATCGCGTTGTTTTCGATAATAGTTTCTCTCCTTGTAATAATTATTTCTCTTATGATACCTCCTACGAGCTTCGCTGCGATCATTCCCAAAAGCAGTGCTGTATTACCTCTTTGGCATTTTTATTAGTACAATATAAACACGTCCACACTCATTATAATACAATTTCTATTTAAAAGATTTTAATAAAACCAATTATATATATATATATAAATATATATATATATATATATATATATATATATATATATATATAATTATATAAATTATATCATTTCTATCAATAGTAACAAAATAAAACATGTTTTAACACGCTTTTTGTTTTGACTTTTGACTTTTAACTTATGAGTTATGACTTATTACTTTTGACTTTTGACTTTTGACTTATTACTTATTACTTATTACTTATAACTTATTACTTTTGACTTATTACTTATGACTTATGAAAAAATAAACCCTAACCCTTACCCTACACACGGTCCTCACTGAGGACCTCCAGCGGCAGGTTCAGGTAATACTAGGAACCTGCTACCGAGGACCCATCAATATAACAATATACTTATACATATTACAGCACTGTAATTTGCTTCGGTATACCTTGTGATATTAACCTATAGATACACAAAAACATTAAAAAAAAATTAAAATGTTACCATAGCAACAATTTTTTTTTCAAAATTTTAATTTTTTTTACAGTTCCTTGATAGTTGGCTTTACGCCTGGGAGGCAATCCCCCCAGACCCCCGCTTAAAGAAAGAGGACACCTGCGTCGCCGCTCACTGCGGAGGCTCCCAAGGCTCATTGATACTAAAATAAGTGACAAAGACAAAAGTAACTTAGATCATTTATTTACAGCAAACACGTTTGCAGTGCTACGCGCAAACATCATTTTAAAACCTTAATACAGGTTCGAATCCCAGTTTATATTGTCACAGCAGATCATTATGCTTTTATGCAGTACCATTCCTCTTAAAGTGTCTGAAAGTAGCAAAGAATATAAACTATCCACGAATACTTATTGTTTCTACACCTGGATTGAAGAAACAAAATTTTACACCATTATAACTCTTTGGAAACTTGGCCAACTCTGTATCTGTCATAAGTCAAAAGTCGAAAGTCATAAGTCAAAAGTAAAAAAACACCCGAAAGTCGAAACTCAAAAGTGGCCCTCCACGGCTTCCATAGAAAACCGTCACACCCAACGGGGGGCCTCATTTCTATTTTTATAAATCATCTTCATTTTAGCAATTTTGGTTCAGAGTCTGAGCCAAATTGAATTAAATTTTAATCAGTAGATAAAGTGAAGAAGATTTTCAAAGTGTTTCCTTTTGGTTGCCTTAGCAACCAGAGTTCTGCATGGATCAGAATTCTTTTAACGATTTAAGTAGAAGCTCATAAGAGGAACATATCTGTCAGGTTCATTAACATTGATTGAAGGCTTTCAGCGGAGATGTCGTTTGAAACAATTGTTGACGACGAACGACGGTCGACGGACATCAAGCGGTCACATTAGCTCACCCTGTCACTTTGTGCAAGGTGAGCTCAGGAGAAAACCCGAAACCAGTCGTGCATACAACTACAGTGGCTTTGAACTTCACTAGTTATTGAAATTCTTTGCAGTTCCGGTGTGAGTTTTTTGGTTAAAAGTGGTCTCAACTATAAGGAGGTTTTGACTCGGCTTTCGAGAATAAAACACACTATTCAGCTTAAATCTTCACTAACTGAACATTGATTTCTGTTGCTAAACTCCTAGAACAACCTCAACAACAATTTACTTAATTTAGAGAGGCTGAATTAATGACAGTGTCATTTTATTTCTTTTGGCAACGTTTAATTTCTTTCTAATCTAGTTTCCCTTGTAGCTTAAATTACATTTTGTAATTGGTGACAGGGTTGGATTGAGATTCCCATCATTTTCAACAGCTGGCTCCAGGGCTTAAACGATGACTTTGAAATTAGAAAACTTGTCGCCAACGTTATTTAAGGCGCTTCACAGAATGACGTAGGCCAGGAAAGGAAATTTGTTTGTTTTTTGAGTGGCAATCTCATTTCTTTTTTTTATGAAATTAACTTTTATCAAAATGTCTAGATATCAACAGCATAGTTCAAATAGCGCAGAAATCCTGATTGATATTCCACTTTTTGTCACATTTATTTAAAAGTGAAATATGTTCATGTCATAAGATGTAACACGCTATATACATATCTGACAAAATACAGTGTACGAGAGTTTAGTTTAACCTCTGATTTGGGGCGCACGCTTTTGGCCAGAAGTTGGTAACCTTGCGACCGCCAATGAAATGACCAGTAGAATGTATAACATTTTTGGATTGAAAAATTCAGTGTTGCATTTTCAGGCTTCTATGCATGGTTTTATAATTTTAGTACATAAATAGATCTAGTTTATATCTATCAACATGATATGTTGTTACTTTCAAACTAATGTAAATTATGAGTGTATAGTAATTATACTTTCCCGACCAGTGGAGAACGATCAATATATCGAGTAACAATTTTCATAAGAAAAACAAGGATATAAGTTTGTTTTCCTGATGCAAATGTCACGGTACTTTTGTGGGGAGTAAATGTGTAATCAACCGGTTAGCTCGGTCGAGAGAGCATTAGCCCATTAAGCGAAGGGTTCGCGTCCCGGTCACGGTGAACATTTTTCACACCCTGTGACATTTGGCGTCTTCTTACAGCATACAGATACAACTTGACAAGATTTTTTACCACGAATCTATCTCTTTCATACTCAAAATTACGCCGACCAACATTTTGAATATAGTTCTTGTTTAATGCTAACAATTTAATTATACTAACACGCTACAATATTAGATACTCCATATTTCGTTTTGAGTCTAGAGAATTACAAATTATAGGTCTTATCTCACACGTTCCAGCGAATATTTAAACGACATGGCGAGGCGTTAACCTTGACGTCAACCTTATGTATGATTTACTGCGTAACTTGCTATATCTATGCATTGTAATTGGTCTATGTTGGTCACATGTCCCTGAATATCAGTGCAAATGGATACTATTGTAAACAAAAGGTTAACCCTATGGTTCCAATATGACTGCAAAAATTAAGTTTTTACAGTCGGTGTCAAAATAAAATCGCTTTGCTTACATTCATTTCTTCGAGTAGAACTGTTAAGGTGAATTGCGCCTCAAATTTATGTCTCGAATTCTCTTCTCAAATTTGCATCATGTGTATTTCAGCATATATCCGATTTCACAGCGAATTTCTTTTTTTTAATATCTTGATAACTTTTTCTTCAATAGTGCTTCAAACATAGCTACTGACGTCACTTCTTTACCAGCGCGCTTTCCTACGCTGTCGGCAGATTTTTAAGCTGTAGCGTTTTGCCTTAGTAAAATATTTCCAACCTACTATTTTTTTCTTATATCTTTAAATAAGAGCTACAAACTGATATAAAATTCGACGTTAAAAATTTGACGTTGGGGACGTCAGTGGCAATGTTTGAAGCACAACAGCATAGAAACTGTAAGATATATCAAAACATTGAAATCGGATTTCAATCAGAAATATCTTCAATTATGCAGTGTAAATTTCATGAGAAAATTCGAACAAAATATTTGAGGCTCATATCACCTTAAATAAGATATCAGTTTTTATGAAAATCTATGACTTTCGTTCGCGGTTAAATACCACTTACTTAAGGTCCATATATTTTGATATTCACCTCATCATCAGACAATATTTGTATATTATTATAGCTGTGCTCTGTGTTAAACTTGCAATGTTCTTATATATACGCTACGTTTTCATTATGCTCTTATATTGCAATGTCTTGCAATGCTGTGTTCTTACATTATAATTTAATGTTCTTTTTTATATTGTAATGTTATTTTCTTATATTGCAATATTATGTTAATATCAAAATGCAGAGTGCATGTATTGTCATGTACAGTGGTATATTCTTTTATTGTCTCTTTATGTTCCTATATTGTAATGTTTTGTTCTTACGTTGCACTGTTATTTACTTATATTACATGCTGCTTCGTTTTGTAAGTGCGTGCGTACATACTTGCGTGAGTATTAAATAGTAGTCGGTTCTAGTTTGATAGTGTGTGATGTGCAAAGTGCTTTCCGGAAAGGAATAATTGTCTTTTTTTCTTTTAATTAATATTTTCAATTCAGATAAATATCTATGAGCAGGCATGGGCTGACGCTATAATCAATATTTACAGATTTCTCCGTCTACACAAGTGCACAATCATTTCTTGAGCACTTCCACTGAAGTGACTGAAAAGACAACACTCGACTGGGATGAACATAGCATTCATTGTTTCTACATAAACAAGCCAACATGTATACAGCGACGTTATGAACCTAATTCTAGCATTGAATGTGCTCTTTTTGCCCATTTTGTAGGGGTTTTTTTACAGGAGGAAAACGCGTGTTAACGGGGAGAATCACACGCTGTTAAAATCCGTTTTCATTTAAAGCATTACAAATGGACCTGTCCTCCTAGTCAACAGCTCCTAGTCAACGGCGTCAACAGTGCCGGATGACGTCGTAAATACGGACGTTGTCCCGCGCAATTGTTGAACATCTTATCAGTGAGAGTGTTTCATACTTACTTTTATACTTTATTTTTTATGGTAGAATAGCGCTAACGATATAAAGTATCTGCCATATTTTAAATACTGGTACATGTAATATTGTTGCTTTCCCGGAAGAGTGCAGTGAGGATTTGGTCCACACTGATAAAGAAACGGAAATACGCGCACTATAACATTCAAGCATGTCAAGTTTGTTGACTAGGGTCGCAGGCTTCTCATCAATGTAAAAACCAGGGTCATTTATTTTTCATGTGACTTTGCTGGCAAGTGAGAAGCACGAAAGTCCTGTCGATGTATTCTCTATGAATTTTCTACTAAGACGGATGTCATTACCGTTTTAAGCCTCGAAAACAAGTTAATGATAATTAAAGCATGAAAAAACAGGTCCCGTGTTCTAATGTGCTTTTTGGTAGGGTGACAATCAAGGTCTAAAAAATGATGAACCGGGACAGATATTGCAACAAGCAATGTTATATACCAAAATGTTCGTAAGGTTTAGTAGTTTATGAAACCACCGGCATAAATTGGCATAAGTGGTGGCGATCTAGAATTGGAAGATGGCGTCCAAGATGGCCGCCATTAAAATAAAAATGCAGTTTTTGAAAAACTGTTGGTCCAAATGTTTTTCTTGAGATTGTGTCTAAGTTTTAAACATAGAAATGTATAAATTCACACAGAATATACTTTTTTATGAAAGAAAATATGAGTTTTAGTGAAAGATATGAAAATAATTGACAAATTTAGCCCTTTGTTTGGACAATTTTAGGGTATCGAGAGGGTTTTTTTCCAGCAACTTGGTTCCTTTTCCCAATTTGATACATTTATTCGACCAGATATAAAATATGACTTAAAAAGAGTTATACAACTGTGTTATTTCAGAAAAACTAGGAATCTTTTGAATACACAAGCATTTCCCGAAAAGTGGAGTGGGGATATATTTCACATGCATTTTCAATATAAATACATAATATTCATTTAAACTTTCAAGTACATTTGATTGTTATTTTTAGTTAAATTTAATGCATATTATGTTGCATACATGTTGCATTTTAACAGGTACATATTATTTCTGACTTTACAAAATCAAGGATGGTTTCACAAATGGCTGCCAAAATGTTCACAAAATTGGTTTAATGTATGTAACAGGATGTCATTATCAAGTTTGAGGGCTTGGTAAAAAGTAAATGTATTTCAGTTATAGACACTTGTGAGTAAAAATATTTAGTTTTAAGCTTTCATAAGTTCATATGCATGTACATCATAACCACCATCGCCATCGTCATCATCATCATCATCATCATCATCATGATTACACATTATCGTCATCATAACTGATTTCAATTCAAACAAGAGGGCCAAGATGGCCAAATATCGCTCACATGGCTACCATTGCTTTAAAACAAGGTCAACAATCCTGTCGTAGAAAGAGTCAATTTGAAAGTTGGGGTCCTGATTTAAACAATCTTCATAGAGGCTCACTACATAATGCTACATTCCACATATCAAAGCTCTGCGTCTTGTTGGTTTTAGATAAGAAAATGTCTTCTGTTTTCAATTTATATGCCTATGTGAAATTAAGTGACCCCGGGCAGGGTCAACTTTAACCAGAGAGTCATGATTTATCAAATTGGTAGAAGTCAACTATACAATGCTTCATGCTGAATATCTTGGCTCTATTATAGGCCTTGTGGGTTCAGAGAAGAAAATGTTTTTTTTATGATTTCCTATAGAAATCTATTTAATATCAAGTGAGCCCCCGGGAGGGGTCATTTGTGACCCAGGGGTCAGGATTTGAGCACTTTTGGTAGAGGTCCCCAAGGCAATGCTACACGTTACATATCTAAGTACTATGCTATGTGGTTTCAGAGAGGGATTTTTGAAGTTTTCCCTATATAAGCCTATATGTAAAATCAAGTGACCCATAAGCGAAGTCAGTTTTGACTCGGGGTCATGATTTGAACAATCTTGGTAGACGTCCACTAGATAATGCTTAATATACATGCCAAATATCTAAGCTCTGCACTTACTATGTTTTGAGAAGACAACCAGAGTTCTGCACGGAATGGAATTTTTTTAACACATTTGGTAGAGCTCCATTCAAGGAACATCCCTGTCAAGTTTGATTTAGGAGTTTCAGGGGAGATATCGTTTAAAGGAACATATGGACGGACGTACAACGTACGCGAAGGATACAAATAGCTCACATTGTGCCAGGTGAGTTAAAAAAAAGTTGTCGGGTAAAACTTGCTAGTAGTTTTTACATCTTGGATTAGAGTGTAGAATGAAGATTTACTCTATTCCACAAGAAAAGTAACGTTTTTCAGCTCACCTGAACTTGTCGTACTAAATGTGAGCTATTTTGACCAGTCAGCGTCTGTCGTCCAACTTGCGTCAGCAATTGCTAGTGAACACTCCAGATACCACATGATTGGAACAATCGTCATAAAACTTTATAGAGTGTATGTCTGAATAAAATCTTGGACGAACATATGGGTAAAAAACTATGTCATTACGTCAAATAATAGAAAAACACTGTCAATATTCCAGAGGCCACACTTTAAGGCCAATCTTCATGAAAATTGGTCAGAATGTTTATCATGCAGATATCTATGCCTAGTCCGAAATTGTGTCACATGGAGTTAAAAACTAGGCCAACATGTCTTGTCAAGTAAAACTTTGTGAACACTTTGGAGGCAATATTTTAGTCCAGTCAACATAAACATTGGCCGTACGAATGTTTATCTTGATTATCTCTCGGCTAATTTCGAAACTGGATCACATGTGGTCAAAAACTAGGTCACCACGTTGAATAAAAGAAAAACTTTGTGAATATTCTAGAAGTAACCGATTGCAACCAATCGTCATGAACATTAATTAGAATGTTTGTCTTGGTGAACTCTAGGTCATGTTTGACACTGGGTAACATGGTGTGAACAGATACAATGTAGGTCCCCAGGTATGATCATCTTGATCGTCAGACAAACGTTTATGTTTTTGAAGCTACATTAATGCAATTTGGACTGTGGGTATAGTTTTGCAAGCAGATTTCAACATTGGTCATGACCTTTTGACATATTTTGCTTGACTTCTGTAACAATAGTACTCAAATGAGCGATTTGTAGGCATTAATGCCCTTTGATTCAACATTTGCGCGCAAAAACCTGTTTTATCACAATCAATGTTCAAACTTATGTATCACTCGAGATATCATTGAAATTGATAAACATAATGTTACATAATCAAAAGTTAGAAATAAGTTTGAATAAAATATTATGATTATATTTTCTTAAAGTTCATAAAACTTCATTGCGTGGCCTAATTCACAACGAACTTTCAAAGTGCTATCTCGTTATCTTTGATTCCGTTAAATGTCTGTTACAATCAACTCTATTCAGACTTGTTGGTGTACGCCGCTAATGTTGATCATTTAAGCGGTTTAGAATTAGCGAACTGTCGTACACAGTGACATTCAGGCTGAGGGACGTGCCGCGTGCACCTGGTCCGCGCACGTATAGCATCGGTGTACACCGTGCTTCAAACAAGGTATACTATAAGTACGTTTGAAACAGCACATATCTGAATCTATTAGAGCGAGCAACAGACAGAAGTTTCTACAAAGATAAGTTGAATTGTACTTTCTATAGTTCGTGTAGGCATATATTTGTAGACAGTTTATTAAGAAATGTATCCAGCATGTTTGGTTTCACTTTTGTGTGTGCATTTAGCAAACTCGTTCCTTGTACCTGAAGGATTACAAATAGTTAATACCCAGTATGGTGAATTCCACGGACAACTTTCAAGTGTGCAGTTCGATGGTATACAATACCAAGTGAAGACATTTTTAGGCATTCCATACGCAGAACCACCAATCGGAAATTTCCGATTTCGCAAGCCCATACCGAAATTGAAGATCTTAACACCATTTAAAGCTTCAAGCTATGGACCACTTTGTCCTCAAGACGCTCAGAATAGAAACGCGCGCCAGTCAGAAGACTGTCTTTACTTGGACGTATTTGTCCCAACATCACATGGGCCGGCAGCTCTTCCAAAACCTGTCATGATATGGATTCCTGGAAATAGATTATCTGCTGGTTTCCAGGACAGATTTGGTGTTGATGTACTAAGTGCATATACTGATGTTATTGTGGTAACAACTAACTATCGTCTTGGACCACTCGGATTCTTCTCTATGGGAGATAGTGAGGCAGTAGGTAATTACGGAATGTGGGACCAGCATCTAGCCATGCAATGGGTAAAGGGAAACATAGCATCATTCGGTGGTGACTCTCAGAATATTACAATATTTGGTGAATCCACTGGCGCACAGAGTGTTGTATTTCAAGCATTATACCCTGGAAATCGTGACGTTTTTCAACGTGCAATAGCTCAAAGTGGAACCGCTGCTGGTCCCGCAGTTACTCGCAATAATACCGTATATAAGAAGTCAATAGAATTTGCTGCTACCATTGGTTGCCAGGGTAACGACCATGCTGCAATCGTTTCATGCATGAGACACAAATCATCCAACCAAATCACGAAAGCCGTTCAAGAATTCATGCCGAAGGACTATGATGACCATCAACACTGGGTTCCGGTTTACGACAATGACTTTGTAGTGACTGAGACTATAAATATATTGAAGGAGGCGTCAAAACAGACTACACAGTTCTCGACCTATCATACCATCGGTCTTCTGATTGGTGTGAACAATTTTGATGGAGCAGTAAATCTCCGTTACTGGATGTCAAACTTCAACATGACCTCTCCTAGTAACTTCAGAGTTACACAGTCACAGTTTAAGTACGTTTACGTGCCAAGAGTGGCGGAAATGTTTCTGAAAGAGGCACCTAGTCGTCAAGCGAGGGAAGCAATTATCAAGGAATACACCGCCGGGAACCAGCCGGATAACGACTTAGTAAGACTCGAACATCTTGCTAGGATGGCCACCGATTCCTCTTTTTACGTTCCAGCTATCCTTACAGCCAACTCCCATGCGAACAGCTTATCCAATACATACGTATACAACTTTCATGCGGCACCACCTTCTAGATTAGAACCGTTACCACCTTCTCTTGATTTTGTGGGAAATTCTAACCACGCTGACGAATTGCCTTTCTTGTTCGGATTTCACGAATCACACATGTACTCACCAAAAAACGCGCCCAAACCAACAGCAGAACAAATCAAACTTTCGAAAGCACTGATGACAATGTGGTCAAACTTTGCTAAGTCCGGGTATGTTGCACTATAGCACTCATCGTGGCTTTTCATGTTTTTTAAAAAAAATTAGTGTCCGTACTGTAACTTTTAAATGCATTCACGAGTGTTTTAGTAACAAAAATACGTTCACTTATGTGTTGCCGCTAATACAAAAGTATGTCTTGCACCACACAAAGGTTGCTAACTTCAAAGTTAAAGTCGCATTTAGGGCCAAAATCTTTGAACAGGGTCTGTATATAGTACAGCGTGTCCATTTACCAATTTTCAAATAACTTCAAACAGTTGTTGCGCTGCGTCATTCAAGAGGAATAGATTTTATGCAGATCTCTCTAGATCAATGTAACATTTAGGGCATTTATTGGAAGTAATGTTGGTCTATTGCAAATAATCTCTACATCGACATGGGTGTGCACATGGTAGTCGCGACGTTTGTCGCTATGTATGCCCGTCTGTATGTCCGTATTTCAATTACATTTTCTATATTGGGACTAATTTGTTTGTCATGCACGGTTTGATCTGAAATAACTTGGCACAAATTCTCAGCACATTGAGAAAATTCGTCGTGCACAAGAACCGGACTTCTACTTCGGAGATCAAGAGCACCAAATTCACCTTCAAAGGCACTATGTCGATGTAGAAACATAGCATTCATACATAATTATGTGGTCACAAATTCATTCACATACGGTTTAACTACGCGCGTTCGGTAGATAAGCAGATACATTTCGGGATCTTTACAGTGACCGCTTGTCTGTAATCAATTTGTTGCTGTTATCAGAAACACACGATGTTAAATGTGGGTTTTACTTAATTAAATTACTAAACTCAACTTGATCAGGTGCGTCTGAGGAGTGGCGGGGAACGGGGGTAGTGAGGAGATATAAGGTAATAAGATAAGGAGTGAGTCAAGTTCACTGATAGATAGCGTTCAAGGTAGACCGTGTGTTCACTCTTCAACCTGGTGTTATCATGTGGAATCCTTTAACTTTTTTTTTCTTAAAAATAGAATCTATGTCCGTTATCAGCTGTGAACATTCTCGTTAGGTTAAAATGTCAAGACTGGCAAACCAAATTAACTTTTGTAATGTTTAATTTAAATTTCCAACGTATATCTAGATCTCTTCAAACAAAAAAGGTTGCAATTTAGAGGACCAACTCACTTTCAGAGAGTGAAAATGGGAGATAACTCACCTTTAGAAGTTGTCTTATACAAGTGGAGTCTTCTCCCTGATCGACGTGGACTACATAAATTGAATTTCATTTTACAGGAATCCAGACAAACCAGCAAATGTAAGAACGCTGTATGACGTAGACTGGAAATCGTATGACTTAACACAACAACGATACTTAGACATTTCATTTGGAATGAATCAACAGTCAATGGAAACAAATCTGGCAGCACGTGCTTTCAAGTTCTGGAATGCTGTTCTTCCAGCGGCACAGAAAGCTTAGAAGCACTGATTTAATCTTTTTAGTTATTGTTTGCTAAAAAAACAGCATTAAAACATGAATTTTAATGCCATATTTCGTTTGTTCTTCTTCTCTTTTTTTTCGTTTAGATTCTAAATCATTTTCAGAATTTTTAGAGTGTTTAAATGTTATGCAAGTTTCCTGTGGGATCCCTTGGACTTAATTTTCAAATAATTACCATTTTGCATGACAGAGGGAAAAATACTCAAAAGACAATTAACGTTTTTGTCTAACCAGCGAGTGGCTCTTAAATTGTTCTTTTATCGGATTCGTGATTATAAAAAAATGAATGGAAACATGAGCATGAGCTCCAATCAAATCATTTTTATCAGCCTGATGGTTTCCTAATGTGAGCTTGTGCCTGCTTGAACTCGTGTTTTCATCAATGTTATAGTTGCTAACCCGTAATAAAATACGATGGAACAATTCCATACAATCAATACAACCACTTGTATGACTTGCTTCAAGTAGAGACATAAAAATAGGGAGATATGCAACACTACTGTATCCTGAAATATCACCCATGACAGTACGTTTATCATTTTGTAGCAAACAAAACTCTCTGGTCATTTATCATACAGACATAGATCCTTATTTTTATGTTTGCATTAGATCTATACAGTATACTGATATTTTACCATCGTTAGTAATACCTGAAATATTTTTGTAACAATTTATTTCTTTCGACAATTCGCTAAAAGTGGATCTTTTCTACATGGCCTTTTAGAGAGTTAAAAGCAAAATTGAAGTTTGAAAAATTCAGCAGCTATAGTTTAAACCTTAAACTTAGAAGAAATGTATGAGATGTGTATATTTTTTTGCAAATTTCCAATGACATGCGTGATATTTCACGGTTAAAAGCTGAAGCTGCTTATCTCTTCATTCTCTGTTTGTGCAATACATGAATACAAAACAATAGTTTTGCCAGTTTCGTACTAGACCTGTCGTAAATCTAGTATTTCATCCATGTATTTTGTTAGTGTGCACTGCACAAATTGGTGCGAGTGTAACACCTATTCGTTTTCTTCTTCGAAAAATGTGTCAGTGAAATATTGGTCAGCAGCTAAACACTGTAGTTCAGTAGTAAAAGCTTTTTACCTTATTTGGGAATTGGCATAGTTTCGCTGAAACACCATGCTTCCGACGATTTTGAATAAATTATACATAATACATGTACATATTATTTTCTGTAAGTGTGGTTTTCTTTTGAAACACATTGCAATTAAATGAAAAGTGTGAAAACACACATAATCTTTTTATATATATATATTTTAATTTCGCTATAAACCCATGTGAGGAAATCCGCCATGTCTTCATGGTTTCAGGATTTTTGATGAATTAACATGAATTGACAATTTTGGTTTAAACAACTACAGTAAACTCCGTATATAACGACAACGGATAAAGCGAAAACTACGGTTATAAGGAACACATTTTCTCTGTCCGATTTCTTTTCGTCCTTTTTATAAAAGAAAATGTTTTACAGATATAACAAACTCCGGATATGAACAACCAGTTTAAATGGTCCCAATGAGTTCGTTATAAACGGAGTTTACTGTACACTACAACATAACTGACTAAAAAATATACCTGTCACGTGTGCAGTAA
The DNA here is from genome assembly GCA_022818135.1 of Saxidomus purpurata. NCBI lineage: Eukaryota > Metazoa > Mollusca > Bivalvia > Venerida > Veneridae > Saxidomus > Saxidomus purpurata. The sequence continues at coordinate 4,319,453 of JAFMSR010000014.1, read as the reverse complement.
ATCTAACAGTATTTTCAGTGGAACTCAAACGCTTGATCTGCTAAAGTAAAGACAATGTCACTTTACTTTGTTTAGGTAAATGTGACTTAATATAGAAATATATACGGAACCTTGTTGGGTAAATACTACGATACATGGTTTCCCAGGGCAACACTCAAAGCTGCTTACTCTACCTTCGGCAGTACCCTACCTTCAACGGGATTTGTTGCGCGAAATCACGTACACGGTATATTGACAGTCTAGTGCCTAATGATAAAATTAATATCTTGGTCTAAATTTATCCCCAGATCCTTTTATAATACTCACATCTCAAGGATAAAAACCAATGCCAACAGAACTCTAGAATCCATCAAACGAAATATAACCATCAGCAATGAAAAAGTAAAAGAACTGACATACAAGTTCCTTGTCCGGCCACAGGTAGAATATGCTTCTACAATCTGGATTCCATACACAAAAATAATTATTCCCCTCTCTCGAGTGCTATAGCTATGCAGAGTGATCTGGGCTGGCGGCCTCTAGAACACAGAAGATTCGACCCCAGGCTCATAATGTTTTACAAAATATATCACAACATGTTGGGAATCAGACTTCCATCCTATTAGACTAACCAGACACATGCATCCTAGTCCCTAAGACAGCTACAGGTTACCTCTGATTACCACAAGTACTAATGTTTTTCTCACATAGTTTCATCCTGCTACTCTACCTGACCTTGACCAGTTCAAGCAGGCTGTGGTAAATGTTCAGTATTAGTCGGGTGATCAATGGTTTTTTTATCTTTTAATCTTAACTGTTCACAATTATAAGCTAACATTTTCACCTTTAACTGGATACGCTCTTCTAAGTCTCACTTCTACCTTACTGTCAAGTATTTTATTGTCTCAATCTCTATACTAACATTTCTGACGTGCCCTCTAGTCCTGCCTATAACAATCGCGAGAGGAGTTGGCAGTATCAAGAGATAGATAGATAGTAAACACGTCTACCAGTAAAAAATGGAAACATCTCTCGCTTTACATTTGACATAATGTCATTCAATTAATGTATTCATATATTCATCTTTAAATTTGTTTAATAAACACTAATATCACAGACCCTGCAGTTTAGGACAAACATATGTTTCCAATTTCCACCAGTTATTATTGATCCTGTGAGCCCGAGAGGACTCATAACGGAACTTGGTCAAGACCTTGTAATAACATCGTTCTAACTTTATTATAATTTCGATTGGCTAAGTTATAAATCACTGGCAAATAATCGAATGTAGTCATACACATTGAAAGAAGGTACTTTTAGATGTCCAAAGTCATCTTGTGCTTCGCCTTTCATTAAACGACCTCAAAATCAGTAGACTTACCATGACAAACCCAGGCTTTTCTTTAGTCTTGGAACCCAGGACCAAGCTATTCTGAAATGACAACTGATGACGATTCCAGGATGGATAATCTATCCATACAAGCAACATACATGTAAAAAAATATTAGTTAGCATTTGAAATTGTGAACCACAGGTTTTGTGAGAGCAGATGATATGTTCGATTCTAATAGTAGTTGTCTTCTTCTGCATGATTGTGTTTCTTAATGTTTCATGAAAGAATATAGTACAACATATATGCGTGATGGATCTGGTACGTTAGATTTTCCTGAAAGGCTCTGGAACATTAGATTTTCCTTGAAGGCTCTTGGAACATAAGATTTTCTTGGAAGGTTCTGGTACATTAGATTTTCCTGGAAGGCTCTGGAACATCAGATTTTCCTAGAAGGATCTGGTACATTAGATTTTCTTGGAAGGCTCTGAAACATTAGTTTTTCCCGGAAGGATCATGTACATAAGATTTTCTTGGAAGGCTCTGGAACATAAGATTTTCCTGTAAGGCTCTGGAGCATTAGATTTTCCTGAAAGGCTCTGGAACAAAGGATCTGGAATATTAGATTTTTCTGGAATATCTGGTACATTTGATTTTCCTGGAAGGATCTGGAACATTAGATTTTCTTGGAAGGATCTGGAAGGGGGGGGGGGGGGGGGGGGGGGGGGGGGGGGGGGGGGGGGGGGGGGGGGGGGGGGGGGGGGGGGGGGGGGGGGGGGGGGGGGGGGGGGGGGGGGGGGGGGGGGGGGGGGGGGGGGTGGGGGGGGGGGGGGGGGGGGGGGGGGTGGGGGGGGGGGGGGGGGGGGGGGGGGGTGTGGGGGGGGGGGGGGGGGGGGGGGGGTGGGGGTGGGGGGGGGGGGGGGGGGGGGTTTGTTGGGGGGGGGGGGGGGGGGGGGGGGGGTTTTGTGGGGGGGGGGGGGGGGGGTGGGGTTTGGGGGGGGGGGGGGGGGGGGTGGGTTTTTGTGGGGGGGGGGGGGGTTTTTTTTTTTTTTGGGGGGGGGGGGGGTTTTTTTTTTTTTGGGGGGGGGGGGGAAAATTTTTTTTTTTTTGGGGGGGTGGGGAAATTAGATTTTTTTGGAAGGTTGGAATATTATATATACTAATTTATTTTTTCTTGATTGCGAAACAAGTTCTTACAACTTAGATTAATCGCTCTCAAGACTCATTCCGGATGGAATCAACCTCAAAGAGAGAGAGGCAATGTGGAATTATTTGTGTCTTGCCTAAGGACACTACCGACATGGCGATGGTAGGGATCGAACCTGGGGCACTTTGGAATATTGGATTTTCCTGGAAAGATCTGGAACACTAGATTTTCCTGGAAGGATCTGCTCCTTTGCAAGGTCAATTTTGACCCTGGGGCATTTCAACAACCTTTGAGCAGGTCCACTAGATGCTGCTACAAACAACATATCTAAGCTCTAGACCTTGTGGTTTTTAAAGGTTTTCCTATATATGTCTTATGTACAACAAGTGACCTCCTGGGTGGGGCCAATATTGACCAAAGGGGCATGACTTGAACAAACTTGGTTGAGGTCCACTAGACAATGCTAGTATATACTAATTATCTTAGCACTAGGCCTTGTGGTTTTTCTATAGAAACCCATGTAAAATCAAAATGACCTTCCGGGCAGAGTCATGAATTGAACAATTTGGTAGAGGTCCAATAGGAAATGCTACCTACTAAATATTTAAGTTTTAGGCCTTGAAAGTTTCAGAGATGAAGATTTCCTATATTCATGTGACACCCTAATTCTGACCCAGGGGTCATTACTTAAATAATTTTTATAGTGTTCAACTAGGCACTAAATCATGCTAAATATCTAATCTCTACGCCTTGTGGTTTCAGAGATTTTTAAGTTTTTCCTATTTGTTACCATAGCAACCGGAGTTCTGCATGAAATGAAATTTGTTGACCAATTTTGGTAGAATTTCATGTGAAGAACATCCCTGCCAAGTTTCATCAACATTGGGCCAGTGGTTTCTGACGAGATGCCTTTTGAAGCAAAATGTTGACAGTCAGACAGACGATGGACAATCATCCATCCTAAAAACTCACCAGGGTATGAAGTGCAATGCTAGCTAAAATCAATATTTAAATTTTTTAGCAGCTTTTTCAAACTAGAGCTATCACTAAATGTGATTAATACCCCCAAAAGGATTGCTTTATAAACTGAAGAAGTTCGTAGTAACATAATACCTTGCAAACAAACTAAAAAGAGATATTGTTCTTAAAGTTCCTCTCATTGTGCTGACCATTGTATGAAGTTGTATTGAATTCCAACTTGTAGTTTTCAAAAATGCTCCAGACAGGGAAAAGTAACAAAGGGCAATAACACTGTAATTAGTCAAGATGGAGTTATGGTTCCGTGCACTGCACTCCCTCTCACTGTGCTGACCATTGTATGAAGTTGTATTCAATTCCAACCAGAAGTTTTCAAGTTATGCTCCGGACAAGGAAAAGTAACAAAGGGTAATAACTCTGTAATGAGTCAAGATGGAGTTATGGTTCTTGTGCACTGCACTTCCTCTAAATGTACTGACCATTGTACGAGGTTGTACTGAATTCCAACTAGTAGTTTTCAAGTTATGCTTCGGACAAGGAAAAGTAACAAAGGGCAATAACTCAGTAAATATTCAAGATAGAGTTATAGTTATTGTACACTGCACTTCCTCTGAGTGTGCTTGATCATTGTATGAAGTTGTATTGAATTCCAACCAGTAGTTTTCAAGTTATGCTCCGGACAAGGAAAAGTAACAAAGGGCAATAACTCAGTAATTAGTCAAGATGGAGTTATAGTTCTTGTGCACTGCACTTCCTCTCAATGTGCTTGACCATTGTATGAAGTTGTATTGAATTCCAACCAGTAGTTTTCAAGTTATGCTCCGGACAAGTAAAAAGTAACAAAGGGCAATAACTCAGTAAATACTCAAGATAGAGTTATAGTTCTTGTACACTGCACTTCCTCTGAGTGTGCTGATCATTGTATGAAGTTGTATTGAATTCCAACGAGTAGTTTTCAAGTTATGCTCCGGACAAGGAAAAAGTAACAAAGGGCAATAACACTGTAATTAGTCAAGATGGAGTTATGGTTCCTGTGCACTGCACTTCCTCTCAATGTGCTTGACCATTGTATGAAGTTGTATTGAATTCCAACTAGTAGTTTTCAAGTTATGCTCCGAACAAGGAAAAGTAACAAAAGGGCAATAACTCTGTAATTAGTCAAGATGGAGTTATAGTTCTTGTGTACTGCACTTCCTCTCAATGTGCTTGACCATTGTATGAAGTTGTATTGAATTCCAACTAGTAGTTTTCAAGTTATGCTCCGGACAAAGGAAAATGCAACAGACCGCCGGGGGGGCCGACCCCGACCCGGACCGACCAACCACCGGGTGACTCCTATATACCCCCCTAAACTTCGTTTTGGGGGTATAATAAAAGTTAACAAATCAAGGTATTTTCAATGCCTATGCAAATACTGTCTGTCCATTCGTCACTTTCATACACAAGAACAGCAACCAATCTGAAAGATACTTTTTTTATTTCTTTAACATGAAAATGTAACACAATGTTAATGATAAATTTTTATAAATGTTTCATGATTAAGACAGTATGTTTGTAACAAAGTAACACATGATTTATGATACAAGATCTAGCATTCTTATCTCATTTAACTTTCAGTTACAACAAATGGATATATTATATAGTCTGTACATTTCAGAAACCATTCTGGGTTCAAGTCTTTCACATCTTCTAAACCTTGCTTAGTCTTTCAAAATATATAATTTCAGCAAATTAAAGCAAGAAGATCTGCTGTGTTACTACATGTGTCTAAGCAACAAAATTTCTATAATCTGTGCAATAAAACTTTTCACTTCAGAATATAAATGTTCTATACTTGGTGATGTGGCTTAGTGTGGGCAGACCTGACTCTAGTGTCAATATAATAATGTTTAATTCAAATGTCAGTGCGGTGCACACATATCTTGTCCTATTCAGACAGCAAGACGGCCAAGATGGCCCTATATCGCTTCCCTAAGTGACATTGCTAATCAAGAAAATATAATTTATAATGATCCAATGATTATGCAGCCTCTATTGCATACACTAGGTTTAGTGTGGACAGAAGACAAAGAGACAACTGACACCTGGCAATAGCAATTGTCTTATAAACAACAGAGATAACTTTTTTTGTTTCTAAAATGTGTATCATGCATATTACTGAAGAGGGAATCCATAAGAACTATAATTTTAAGTTGGAGAACAGACAACTCTATGCAGCCTACTAGCTGCTACAGTCAAAGGAGACAAAGTTAGACAGGCATATAGCAACAATGGTGCGTGCAACAAAGTATTTATAAAAGAGGTACAGATGATAGTTACAGCTATTTGTATGTGCACTTAAAGCAAATTATGCTTTGCAGAATTAAATTAGCAGAACATTAACACGTCAAGCTTTAGTCACATGTTTCCAGCAACTATATATATTGTGGTTACAGATAGAAAGTCACAACAGACTTAGACTTTCAGTAATTTGGTGACCAGTAACTTAGTAACCTTTTAGCACAAGACATTAGAAATGTGAAGAGTTCTGTACAATTTATACAAGTTCAAAGAACCAAGGAGTAAATAAACAAGTAACTGCTTCTGTTTTCTCATACTAATGAACCCCGAGTGTTACATCTTGAACCCAGAGTATAAGATCTTGAACTCGGAGTGTAACACCCTGAACCTACAGTGTAACATCATGAACCCAGTGTGTAACACCCTGAACCTACAGTGTAACATCTTGAACCCAGAGTGTAACATGCTGAACTCAAGAGAGTAACACCCTGAAGTCAGTGTTGCATCTTGAACCCAAAGTGTAGTATTGTGAACCCAGAGTGTAACACCCCGAACCTACAGTGTAACATCATGAACCCAGAGTGTAACATTGTGAACCCAGAGTGTAACACCCTGAATCCAGAGAATAATATCCTAATAAAGTTTCTTTGTCCTATTGTTATCTGGACAAAAATTTCTTAATTAGACTGTGTCCATATTTTTGCTTAATTACTAGTTCAGACATCACATACAGGAAGGTCTAGTATAGTCTACACTATAGTCTACACTGTAGTCTACACTGGTTACAAAGGGCTCAAATATTTATTCTTGGCAGGGTGAAACTCAATGGTCAGAAGACATAGTGTAACAAAAAGTATTGCAGTAACACAGGAATAAACTTTGCTCATATACCGTAAATTATCATCTACATATTTTTATAAATGGAGATCTATTAGATGAAAATGTACAACATCTAGTACTGTAAGTGACAGTGACTAATAATAGATACATACATGTATAGTTGATCCTCCTAGAAAAATAGTTATCATTATCACAGAACACATAACCTCAGCTGATCAAAGTCAACAATTACCCTCCTAAATTTCTAAAATGGACCGGTCCACCTTTCTGTCTGGACTATACTATTCAATTTTCACAGGGGTGTTTGATGAAAATATACTGAATATGTACAGACTTAATATTGTAAACCTAGAAATGACCATGACAGCATTATGCCACCTTTTCTTCCATCAGAGGGCAATTTAGCGACTGTAAATATACTCATTACGTTTTTTTAAGGAAACCAAAATGTCTCAACTATAAATTAGTAAATGAGATATATTTGATGGACTTGCTCCCCTGATGCTCTCTGAACAGAAGATGTGTATATCAATTTATTGTTTCATTAAACATATTATTTGACCAGCGACACGGGAAAATGGGCCTTCGGACAAAATACTTGGAAACTAGCTTTCTTGCATATTTTGAACAATCAATATTTCAATATCAATATTGGAAAATTTCAGTTACCTACGTCCAGTACATACAAAACTACAACATTTTGAAAAAGTATACCTAAGGCGTCATTGTTCACTCTAAAAATGACGTCACATACCACAATTTGACGTCAAAACTCACTTCAATTTATATGGGCAGTTCTATTCCTATTACTATTCCGGTAATCATTTCCTTACAGATTCATTTATTTTTGGTTGCAACATTATATACTCTTTCAATATATATCATATCTGGTGAAATATTTCATGCTTTCTTTCCACAATATGCCTTTTTCGTAGGTTATTGCTAAAATAACAAGAGCTGTCACATGACAGCACGCTCGACTACTCGAAAAGTTGTTGGTAAAATGGTTTTTTTGTCTAAGAACAGAGTAGTGTGTAATTGTCTATAAGAATTAAGGTCAAAGATATGAAACTTGTTCAAAGACCTTTGTAAATGTACATTACATTTAAAGCCTTACTCTGTATTCTGTAAGCCAACTGGAGGGAGAAGGGGGGGATAATTTCAAAGAAATACATAACCTTGTAAATTTGATCATGAATAACTTTGTAACTTTTCAAAGTTGATATGTATAAAATTAAAAAAGCATGACCGCTGCATGCTGCATAATTATTCTATGATATTTCAAAAGAAAGCCATTTCGAGTATTTCCATGTCAGTAGTCTGGTAAAAACTGTGACAAAATTCTAAGTTAAGAGGGGCATAAATATGTCAAAAATCAAAAACATTGGTGAAGATGTTGACAGTAAACATACATTTTAAGTTTTAAGTCCATAAAAAAAATCAAAGTTAAAAAGGGGCATAAATCTGTCAAAAATCAAAACAGAGTTATGGGGATTGTTTCCTCAGGTGTAGATGTTGATGGTAGACACTAACTTGGGAGTTTCAAGTCAATACCTTAGATAGTATTCAAAACATTTGACTTTATAAAATCTTGTACCAAACATTCTAAGTTAAAAAGGGGCATAAATCTGTCAAAAATCAAAACAGAGTTATGGGGATTGTTTGCTCAGGTGAAGATGTTGATGGTAGACACATACTTTGAGTTTCAAGTCAATACCTTTGATAGTATTCAAGATATCTGAATTCATAAAAATCTTTAACAAAAAATTCTAAGTTAAAAAGGGGCATAAATCTGTCAAAAATCAAAACGGAGTTAAGGGGATTGTTTCCTCACGTGTAGATGTTGATGGTAAAGATATATTTCGAGTTTCAAGTCAATACCTTTGATAATATGCAAGATATTTGAATTTATAAAAAAATTTAACCAAAAATTCTAAGTTAAAAAGGGGCATAAATCTGTCAAAAATCAAAACGGAGTTATGAGGATTGTTTCCTCAGGTGTAGATGTTGATGGTAAAGATATATTTTGAGTTTCAAGTCAATACCTTTGATAATATGCAAGATAAAAAACTTTAACCAACGCAGACGCCGACGCCGGGGCGAGTGCAATAGCCTCCTTATTCTTCGAATAGTCGAGCTAAAAAAATGAATCATTTCAAATCGGTGTTGCCATAGTAATGGTCTTGGAGGATTTTGAAGCAAATCGTATGTTTCTGTTGAGGAAAATATAGTGGCTATCAGTTTTTATCATTAGTTTTGCATTTAAAGACGGTGACAAAAATGTAAATTTTATGGGTTTTTTTTATCAATTATTGTCGAATAATTTAACAAATGTCCGAAGGTACATTTTCGCGCGTCGACGGTCATTTAATAAACTGCATACACTGTATACCATAAGGTTCATTTTCATTTACATGAAAAGCTCAGTCATTCCTAGGTTTACAACAGTAGACAGTGTAGACCATAATCAGACAGTAAACATGTGTAGACTGATCATGGTCTACAGTGGTGGTATAGGTAGAAATGTATGCTGCAAGCAGGGTAAGTTAGAAATGATGAATAAAAACACGCATTTCTATACTTCCAACTAAAATATGATATTACTAATTTTAGAAAACAATATAAAATGCTATGGCAGATCTTTCCACGCATGTCAAAATTACTAGCATTTTCACTACTAAAGAAAAATGTTCATCATCTATGTATGACATTTAAAGATTTCTCAGTTTGGATTAAATACCTTTACAATACAGAACTATGCAAGATAATTCACTGAATGTTACTGACAGCAGGAATGTCTCATTAATGAAGGATCGTAATATACAATATCTGTAAGACCCTCACAAGTCATTCCCCACCCCCAACAAGAATGTATGTTTTTGCTGAACTATGTGAATATTTAGATCAAGGAATGTTCAGAGCTAGAGGTTTATATAGTAACACAATATTGCAGGCTTACATAGCTGAAAAGTTTCTGTATTGACAAAAAGGAAACAATACTCTGTGATAAAATACTCAATAAATCATGACACATGCCTTTTTACTTTCACGATTGTGGAAAATTTCAATTAACTCTGAAAAAAATTGTCCAACTGTTTCAGTTACATCACTTAGGGCATTTCCCCTTGTGTTATATTCTTAAGGATCTGAACCAAGTCTCCATCAATTATTATACAATAAAGCACATTCAATTGTAAAATAAAATAAAATAATCCTGCAATGGAAACAGACATCATTAAAGTGTTTCAGAAACATTGCATATCTTTAAATTTCTGTACACTTTCCATTAAAGGTCCATTACCAAGACCAAATTGAGTTTTCTTTTAAATCTGGAATTGTAAAGGGCGTCTTCTCAGAAAAAAAATTATGACATACTGCATTGAATGTGACCATATTGTGTTGAAAATTTGAGTTTCACAACAAATTAATAAATGATAGTTTGCCTTTTCAAAAACGCAAGTAAGTTTCCCAGTTTTCAAATATCTTTTTAATATTCCAGAAGTCTCCCAGGAAGAGGCTGTTAATAGGTTTTACATGAATGAGCATGCCTATTTTGAATTACAGTTGTAAAAACTTTAATTCCAATGATAAGCAACGTATAACTCTGACTGTTTACAACATGTAATAAAGTGAAAGAAGGACAAAAAGACCACCCAGGTCAATCTAAGGAAATACAAAAACATTCAATCGTTTTTTTACAGCAGTATTTCAATCAGGGAAATACTCCACGGCTATTGTAAAGTTTAAGAAGCCAGTTTCAAACTGTATTTCCCTGTTACAATTCCCGATTAAAAAAAAAATGTGATTTGGTCTTAGTAATGGACCTTTAATCCAAAGCTTAGAAATATTTCAAAACCGAAAGTGAAGCAACATTCCTTAATCATTTAAATATGTTCAGCAAATACTTGAATACCTGTGGCTGTGTTGGGATGGTTGAGACTGGAACACGATTGTAACCTTGAATATATTTCAATCAAACATCCGATAAAAATTCAATAGAGTGGATTTCAATATAATTTGTTCAAAGCACAATCAACATTGCACATGTACAACTTTGCCCAAAACAATAAATGAGATTTCTTCTGTCTTGAACAACTGTTATATAGAGGATTGAGTTATAGTGGCTGCGTGGAATTCTGTGTGGTACGTTTGTTATGTGGTGTCCACTTGAGATGGCTTGGATCGATCATTTTTATGTCCACTGGACGCTTCGCAACTTTCTCCAAATAGTCGTCAATCAGATCCTGCAACGGATACAGAGATAATAAATTCTACAAGAGCCAACGCAAATTCTTCATGAAACATTGTAAATTTTTCAAGAAACATCGTAAATTCATAAACAATCCAAGTTAAAAAAACTGTGACACAAAGTTTAAAAGTGCTCTGCAGCGAAACACACAACGGGTACCACGTCTGACTCCTAACCATAATGTTATGGGTTCAAATCCCATCAGTGAAATTTTGCTGCTACCTCCAAAATCCAGCATTTTTGTGGTCAGAACTGAGTGCCCAGTTAATATGATGGGAACCAGTAAATTTTTAGTGATCACCCCTTGGATCATCAATGGCACAGTCTAAACTGAAAGACAAGTCCATTTCATAAATTTAGCAGGGTTAGGGATAACTGGTCCAGTCCATTATAGAAATGTAGGTAGTTTAGGGTCCGGAAGTAAGACATTGAGCTATACCTGTCTCTTGAGTACAAGATGTTTTCCCTTCCAGTACTTCAGCATGCCGAGGGCCTGAAGTGTACTCACAATATCATTGGCATTGATCGCTGTCTCCTGGCTCACATCTGAAAAATCACACCAGGGAAATATAAATATTTCATTTGTGAAATACAAAACCTCTTACAGTGTACAATAAACTGAATTAAGTGAAATGGTTCAAGTTCCGGCTATGGACTGAACTTCTAAACTAAAATACATTATGCCCGGTTAGTTTGATCTTAGTGAGCACGTGGCATTAAAAAGAGACAGTTTGAGACATTGACAATAGATTGATATTTTGGATTATTGAGTCATTAGTTTGGAATAGATAAAGTAAGTTTGTTTTTTAAGATTGATTGTTTTACCAGGGTTGTTTTATTTGATCCTACAGTATGATAGTTTGTTGATAGTGGCATCGTAATTAAAACGATTTGGGCGTCGGAAGTTTCGAAAAACATCAAATTACAATTATTTTTCTATTTTTTTAATTGATAATTAGAAGTTTATCAGTAAAAACATAACTAATATTCAAGTCTCGACCCAAATGTGGACAACGTGAAACACCGTGTCCAGTCACCACAATTCGCAGTGACAAATGGTCACCGCGACCGGACACTCTAATTCGGGTGACGGGTGACTCATGGGGGGCATTTGGGTGACCAAATTCGCGTGGTCACGATGGCTGAACTTGGCGGTGATGGGTGACAATCGGAAAAAATACCTTGCGTGTACTGTAATTTGAAGAATGTAAGATAAATAAATTATGTAAGTCATCAGGCCAATTACTTTCTTAACTTAGAAAAACCAATCATGACAAGGTGATACAATTTGACATCACTTGAACATTTCAGAGTTCTATATGCCTTTGAAAAAATATTTTATAAACATACCTTTAATACAAAGTTCTGTTCCGGTAAACTTCTGCAAATACTCCAAAAGAACTTCTTTCCAGTAACTTCTGTAACTAAGCAACCCAAGATCAGAAAGAGGTCGTTCCGGCGATCCTATTTTGTTCTCTACCTTACTTAATAAATAACCTAAAAAAAAAAAGGTCAACATTGCAAATAAGTAGTTTTTAGTACAGAACATATCCATTCTGATAACATTTATAATCAACATAATTATGTTAATTTCAAATATGAAAATTAAAGTCTAAGGGAGACAACCACGATACAGTTTAATGCATAACAGATAAACACAAGAATTTCATGGTGCAATTCCTGTTTCAGGCTAACCTTTACCTTCCTCTCTATCTCCCTCTGTCGAGCAAGGATACTATAAATTTCCAGGATGAACTCAACACACTTGGTAACAGTTCCTGGATTTAACCTATGTGTTTACTTGGTAGAATATAGCCCAAAAAAGAGACAGCCTGACTTCAGGATAAGTATAAAGTGGCTCTTTTCCATCCAAACTGTACAAATTTTAGCTGCTAGCTTTAGTTTAGCTCTTAGCAATAGCTTATTTATGGTCTATAGACACTGGAAAACAACCTGGATCTTATTACATTATAGTGGAATACATAAAGAAGTAAAGAACTTACTAAAATCTATCAACATTTTTCCGAAGCCTTTCCTCATGTATTGAGGTAACGTCAATATGCAGGAGACATTGTAGTTTAAGAAAGAGTTCTTCTCCTGGTAAAACAAATGAACAAAATGCATGTAATGCAATCAAAACAACATACTGACGAGATGTGCCATACTATAGCATCTCTGTAACACTGAAAATTTATGATTTTATCATTGAGACATTCCGGCCAATTTTCATGTCAAATATGACCTGTAGAGTGTCAACAATGCAAGTGTGAACAGACAGACAGATGACAATCTTTTTAACAAATCCTCTTCCCAAAATCTTACATTGACAAACGAGTACCATATCATATTAGTTTGAAGTTTTCACAATACTCACATACTAATCATCTGCACACAAGGTCACAGTTAGTACAATCATTTCTACACACATATTGCCTACACAAACTGATTTATCTATAACTGTTCTAAAATATCTACAGCCCCCAAAAATGAACCATTCCATGGAAATTGCCTCCGCTTATTCCAATACACACTGTTTCCAAGAATGTGAAAATAATTATGTGTCACTCTTAACCAAGAGATTTATGAACTATAAATCAAACATTTGTACTCACCTTAGAAAAGTAACCAAGTATGTGACAGCCGTGTGTATCGTTCTCTGTCATCACATAGAAAAGGAATGGCTCAACATCAAAGTATAGTGTTTTGTGGTCAAGAAACAGCTTGGCCAGCAAGCACAGATTTTGACAATACACCTGCAACATATAGGTCATGCTAGATAACACACCAAGTCAATGTAGATGATGTATTTATTTCAACATATAAAATAACAGTTCTAAGCTTAAAAGTTAATTTCTCCACTGATTTCTTCAATATTTGTACTGATTAATGAAGGCTGTGCTAGTTTCTGACTGCACTAGTAATAAATCAAAACATACAAGTTAGAGGATATACAGCAAAATACGAGGGATGTCCCAAATCATAGACAACCCTCTTAAATTAATAAATACGCAAAGGAAGACTAAGTCAGACGAAAAAAACAAGTATAACTAGACTTATCACTAATTGTGATTAATACCCATGAAAGACTGCTTTATTAACTCAGGAAGTTCGTAGTAACAGAGTACCTTGCAAAAAAACTAAAATAGAGATATTGTCCTTGGCAATAACTCTGTAATTTGTCAAGATAAAGTTATAGTTCTGCACTTGCACTCCCTCTCATTGTGCTGGACCATTGTATTAAGTTGTATTGAATTCCAACCAGTAGTTTTCAAGTTATGCTCCAGACAAGGAAAAGTTACAACGGGCAGTAACTCTGTAATCACTCATTATATAGTTATGGTTCTTGTACACTGCATTTTCTCTCATTGTGCTAGACCACTGTATGAAGTGTTGTATTGAATTCCAACCTGTATTTTTCAAGTTATGCTCTGGACAAGGAAAAGCAATGAAGGGCAATAACTCTGTAATTAGTGAAGATAGAGTGATGGTTCTTGTGCAATGCACTTCCTCTCAATATGCTTGACCATTGTATGAAGTTGTATTGAATTCCAACAAGTAGTTGTAAAGTTATGCTCTGGACAAGGAAAATGCAGCGGACCAACAGACCGTCCGACCAACCACTGAGTGTCTCCTATATACCCCCCTAAACTTCGTTTCGGGGGTATAAAAATTAATTTGGTCCTAAACATAATGACAAAATCTTAAAGAAATGTTACTTCATGTATTTGTTATGAGGGTTGTCCACGATATTTTGGGACATCTCTCGTAGTTGCATAAAGTAGGAAGAAGGTTTATATAGGTGTATTCAATACAGATATGGCTAATGAAAGTACACTGATATTGATTATTTAAGGTAGGACGGTAGTAGCTACTTCTTACATTGGCTCAGTTAAAGGAAGACGGACAATACTTTACCTTATTTTTCTTCCCATCCACTTCAAACATTGAGATGTTATTTTTTCTGTAGATTTCATCTCCTGGTGGATGCCTCCATACACACTTAGCCTGTAAGTACAAGTCCAAAGACATACTGTAGTGTACTGGTTAATATTGGCATGCTGCACACTTTTCAGTAAATATTGTGTATTGGTTAGAATAATGTCATTTTATTTAAATCACTGTGTAAATTTCTCAGATACAGGTTTGATGTTGGTAATCACAGTTGGAAAGCATCATACTCTTCTCTATAACTTCAAAATGAATTTAGTGTTCTTTTCACCATCAAACAAAAATGTTTTTAAAACTCCACTTCTTATTTTGCCGACTGTTTTCAATGAAAATAATAGTATCTTTACATACCACATGCCTCCGCAGTATTGTAGCTGTCTTCATGTACTTCAAACAAAATTCACACAGGTAGATCTTTGGTAGTCGGGCATACTCGTCTGGGTAAGGGCTCGAATACCAGGTTGACATCTCAAATCTTCCTATTTCCAGTTTTTTAATACGATATTCCTGGTTGTCAAACCTCTGGTAGTGTACGCTCATCTCGTGTTCCTATAAATAGTATCATGTCTATAAATATAAGATCATCTGCAGTTCTGGCAACTTCTATCACCCTCTCCTTAAATATATTACACTAAGCACTGCTCCTCTATATTTAAAAGCAGCTTTTAGATTTAATAACAATCAAACTGTCTCATGACAGTATGCTCAACAGCTTTACACATAACATGTAAGTAGTGCAATCATTTCATGAGGGTCTTCATAGTGTTCAAACTTATATTTTGTTGCATACTCCATTTTAATTAAACATCAAACTGATTCCATTAGCGTTTCTTAGATATACTTACATAGTACATACGACCGTACATTTTTAGGTTGAGAGCAAAACTTCTAAAAATCACATCAGAACACTCACCCTTTGTTCACATGCCCTTGCTTGTGCATCATAGAACAGTTTCAAGTCATATTCTGATGCTAGACCGTTCAACAAAGGCTGCCTTGACTTCCCGTATTTGTCCGAATGTTCCTTGTGTTTCTTCTTTATTTCTTCTGTAAGCTCAGGAATATTCTTTCGAGACTTCTGTATAGCCTCTAGTTTTGCTTTTTGTTCATCATTTGCATGCTACGAGTATAAAAAAAGTACATGTAATTAGAAACAGACATGAAATATATACATGTTGATATATCTTGTATTAAGCTGCAAAAATGCCATATTACATATTTTCTTGATTCTTATCTTACAGCCTAACAAATTACTCCCTGTTCCAGCTTGCAAAAAAAGCTGGGTTTATTCCTGTATCTCAAATCAAGGGTTGTCTCAGTGATGATAAAAATGTTTTTGTCTCTTTGCGGTATGGCTATACACAGTCTCTGCAACTTCTGAGTGGTGAATACTTTTGATGCAAGTCAACTTCACAGAATCAGACTTCTCTAATCTGTGAGCCTTGTCTCAGCCAGGTTATGTTATTCTCTTCTATACTAATTCATCTAATCTTGAATATGGTTGAAACAAGTCCTTACATCTTATATAATTCACTCACAAAACTTTACAGTGGAGCCTACATTTGTACCTTTGTAACAAAAACCGTGTGCAGGCATTACCTTCTTCAATCATGATAAAAGAATTATGATAAAACAGAAGAATTTTAACAAGTTATTGTTTAAGTAGAAGTGTTAGTTTGTATTTTCAAGATGGTTGGTGTGGTCATGTACCTGTCTTCGTAGACCTTTCCTGTCTGTGAGACAATTGATGAAAGTTTGTCTATCATCAGCAGATCTCTGTCTCTCATCATACCTGTCCTGCAAAGCGATAAAAAAATGCACTGGTCACATGACTTGCCACAATCTACAGTAAACTGTATCATTGTAATATACCAGAATAAAAAACAACTGGAATTTACCTGGATTTATGAAGCTATTCATGTACTTTAGTTTATTTAATCTTTGTTTTTACAATGATTTGTACCAGAAATCTGAAGGATGTTTATGGAAGTACAAATTTTCTAAATTAGTGCATAAACATAGCAAATTCTTTTTTTTTTCAACCAATTCAACTGCCAGAGCTAGCCCTGTCTCTGCAAGTGCTTCATGGACCTGTAATTTAACTGCTGGTACTACAACAATTACCTCCTATAGATGTATTCAAGTTTATTTCTATTGAAATGAAGGAGTACATAATCATCTGCACTGTTTACAATGTTGAACTTCAGTCCGCATTACAGTCTGGTTGAAACTGTAGTATAGCCCAGTAGTTTGCAGTTCAAGTTCAGATGCAAATATTTTTAAACACATATATATAATATATGGTGATCTAAATACAATGATGAAAATTATGAAGAACTGAACAGAAACCAAAATTTACCTTGCATTCCTGTGCTGTTGTATTGTGGTATAGTGGACATGCTGACAATGTCCGATGTGACTCATGCTTTCCAGTCAGGTGACCTACAACACATCACATACAAGTATATTTTACTGTACTGGATTGAGGAATGAGAGTTTGAGAGATGTAATTAAATAGTTCTCTTAAAATACAGCTTAAGTATTTAATACTTTTTCTTGTAATAATTATTATCTAACTGCCAATTTGTGAACAGTTTTGAAGTTATGTACAATGACTCAACAAACATTCTGACCAATTTTCATCACACTGAACAAACTTTCACTTTTAGGTACAGCATAACTGGCTGCCTTTATTTGCATGAAGTCATTTTTTAGCCAACATACATTGAATTAGTCCTCAGTTTAATAATCTTTGTTTTGAATTGCAAAATGATGTTCTCATTTCAGCATGAAAATTCTACTGTGACACTTGGATAGACACAAAGTTGGGAATAACCTTTGGACTCATTCAAGAATTTCAGTTTTGATTTTAGAATTTCATAAATTTGACCCCTGAAATTTTGAGTCTCGATAATTTTTAATCTTATACGTGAAGTCTAGTGAATAGTTGACATCTGCTGATAAATACACAAGGAAAATTTCTGTGGTGACATACTCATGATACTGGTAAACAGGAAGATATTCTCCATATTATTTCCATTGAACAGGAAATTTTATACTCAAATCATTAACATGATTCACTACCTTCCATGATTTCAGTACTGACAATAACCATGATAACATGAAACCCTAGACAGCTGTTTAACAAAGTTCTGCTATATTTCTATAGTATCAAGTTACTGCTCAACATTTGATAAATATTACAAGGACTTGAGATGGCATGAAAATGTATTAATTTTTCATTGGAAATACTGCAAACTCTCACTAAACTTTAGACACATTCGTGGTACTACTTTGTATAGCATCTTGAACTAACTAGTAAACTTTTAACTTGAATATGATGCAAATATTAAGCGTTTTAGACCTAATTAATCAATGTTGCTGTGAGGACAGAATTAACAAGAACTTTATGGTTGGTTATAAAGTTGAAGCATGTCCAATTAATTCTATTTTAAGTTGGGGGTCAGTGCAAATTTAACTGGTCAGTTTTGCACAGTTCAATGGGGATCAAACTGTGACAGGAAACCCAGTACATGTACATAGCGGGTTTTACATTCTACCAATAAAATATTGACAGAAATGGATATACAAATGTATGTATCCATGCACTTTTAATTACCTTTTGAATCACATCCTGGAAGAGGACACTTAGCATTTGACTCGTTATAATCCATGGACGGTGTTGGGCGCTTGTCTGCCCAGTCTGCTAATGAATTATCAGTAAAGTGCTCTCCTTTGGCTGGACTTGATCTGTTCTTGGATTTAGCCTTTCCTGGTCTACCCACTTTTCCAGATTTAGCTTTACCTGTTTTGCCTTTACTTTTTTCTGTGGTATCCTCACTTTCTGAGATTGTGTCTTTGTTTAACTTTGCCCTATTTTTCTCATTTGTTTCATCACTTTCCGACACAGTGTCTTTGTCTTTAAAAGCACTTTTACCTTTAGAATTTTTCTCAGTTTTATCTGAGTCTTCAATTTCAGCAGACACATTCTGACTCACTTCCTTGATCTTACTTTTTGCAGCTGTTGTTACATTGTTTTTGTCTGCTGCTTTTCCTTCAACTACAGGAGATTCTTTCGCCTTTGACCGTGTTGTACGTGGAGTTACAACTGAAACATCAGACTCTGCGTCTGACTCCGAGTGAGTACTCGGTGCTGCCTCTGTGGTTTCTACAGTTGATGACCCTGACAATCGCCTCTTTTTATTTTTTGGTGTGCCTGTGCCTGAACTTTGGACAGGATTTACTGTAACCAAAACAAATTCTAAGTTAAGTCACATCTAGCACTTATAATTACTTCTAAAGTGTCCTTTCTTATAACCCACTTCAGTCATTAAAAAACTTTTCTATGTGAATAAATACTGTATATCGTTTTTTTTTTTGCGAACATCAAATTTCGCGATTTTGGTCCTGTTTTAATTTTAGCGATTATAATTTTCACGATTTTAGAAAAGTTGATGTTGATTTTCGCATTTTTTAACTTGGGGGGAAATTTACCATGAAATCGTTTTAAAAATAAAGGGAAACTACTTTGTTGACTGTGCTATAAACCGGTATCTCGAACTGCTACGGTTGTTTTATTTGTTTGCTAAAATAAACAATAAATAGTAATACATCATGTATGTTCATTGAATGAATGGTATTTATGGCGCATCGATAATGACTTTCGAGGAGATAGTTTTTACAGGTTTCAACTGTTTTAATGCTCAATTATCTTTAGAAGTTAGTATTCAACACCTGTCCTGATATTTCATTCAGGTAAGTAAGGTAAATAACTGACACCTTATTTAATATGATAATTATACAGTTTATGTTAGATAATGTGCTAATAGTGATACATGTATGTGGAACTTACAATTTCGCGAGATGTTGTACTAAATTTTCGCTAAAGTTCGCGATTTTCACTGCTCGCGAATATAGCGAAAAATAGACACACGCGAAAAAAACCCGATATGCTGTATGACTGTGTAAAAAAAACCCACTAAATTATGCTTTTTTTCTAAATGAGACTATTTCACAGATAAGCCCAAGCCTTGCAGCGCCAATTCAAACATGCTATCATCATAGTGAACTTAGTTTAAGCACTTTTATTTACAATAAAACAGACAACAAATAAAAAATTTGAGTGACTGCAAACAGGCTAGGAGACTTTTTTTTGTTTTGTACAGTATGGCTCATTTCTATAAATTTGTTTCTACCTGAGGATCTACGCGTCACTCTCATAGGAGTAGATTCTTCTTCAGACCCATCACTCTCCTCAGCTGAACTACTGTTTCCACTTCGCTGAAAGAGAAGAGTTTAATTTGCAATCAAACTAATTTTAATCAAAAACCTGAAAGTGTTTTGTCTTCATGGCAAAATTTAATTTACACTTGGAAGTTGATAAAGTGTCAGTCTACAATAAACAGTTTCCATGGTGATGATAAATAGATTTCATTTAGTTTAAAGTGTTCCAACAATGCATGGCATGATGCATGAACACCATATACTGTATTGTAATGTGGAAATTGTTGACTGGCACATATTTTGTAGGCTATTTACAAAAGGCACAGATGTTCATGTTTTCAATAATAAAAAACTTGTGCAAAAATAATTTCATGGCTAATTACAACACGGATCATTTCCGAGACTATCGTAGACAGGAACCAGGGACTGGTTTCATTCCTCCCTTTGCACGGTGAATCTGTTAACATTTTCTCAATAAACTTGGCTGAACTCAGCAGACATTAGTTGCTTGTTTTTCCTTTCGAAATACACAACTCAACTTCAAACATGATAAAATATTCATGATGAATCTATTTCAACATTAAGTGGAATTTGGAACAGTAAGATCATGTATTTTGCACATGACACCATTGTTAAACCACATAATAAAACAAGTGAGTAACTTCTGCTGTATTGGCAGTGGGGTAACATGATTTGTCAATCTGTCAATAATGTCAGACTTGACCCGAACCGATTCAGTTGACAAAATTATCAAAGCCCTGACGGACAATGTGTAGGGTGTCAGTGTTTACGACTAACTAAAGTTTCAGCTAACTCAATTCATATAGTAAACATGGAGTGTTTTCGGCTAAGTCAATTAGAGTAGCACAAAAGATCAAAAGAGGTGCGATTAAAGGTGTTAATAGATGTATCAATTAGGTGCAAAGGGTATGTCAATGACAACTTGTCAATTATAATGTTTGTTCAATAATAATAAAAGTCTTCAACATGTTACAACATTTTCTAAATTTATATCTAATTTAAACACTTTGATCGAATCTCTTATGCTCTATTGTGCTACTCTAATTAACTTAGCCGAAAACACTTTCATTTTACTACATAAATTCAGTTAGCCGAAAACACTAGAAATTTCACTGTGTACATTTTTTATTATCCATAAAAACTATGGAATTATCCTTGACTTGATTATGATGGTTTTCATCCAAAACATACAAAAACACGAAAATGAGAGCGAGTCAGATGCCCACCAATACTTTACAGCTGCCATACATAGTATATATATCAAGCAAGTAAACCTGGTACGCTGAGTTTCTTTAATAAAAAGCTTTGCGTCAAACATGTCAAATATATTATACATATCAGTAAGACTTCATTCCACACTTGCTAAATACAAGGCAACACAACACGACAACCAGACCACGCTGTGACTAGTCCTATCAACCTCATCAGAAATTTACAATAACTTCAATTTGCTTATGCCAAATTATGGGTGGGGAGGTTTGTGAAAACTACGTTTCCATTCGTAATTCGTTCGGATTTTAGAAAAGGTATTACCTTCCTCTTAACCATCGCGGTCCTGTGTAAGATTCAGTATCAGGTAATGCTGAATATCAGTCCCAATAATGGAAAACGAAGTAAAGGCGCAAAATCGATTATTTTGCCCGGTTTTTAAAGGTTACTTCCGCTTTCCCTTTCTGTAGCGCCCTCTTTCGTCCATTAGAATGCTGCCGCTTTAAAGTCTCGTAGCAAGAATCCGGTGATCCCTATCAGCGGTTACTTCCCCTGTCAGTACACAGTACCAACTGCTGACAAAAGTCGTTTTGACAAGAGACGAAACGAGACTTTAATTTATTTTAGCTCGATTGTGAAGAAAGCTTGTAGCTTATCGAATCACTCTCGAGTCCGCTTCCTGGAAAAACCAGTACTGGTGTCATATTAGGAAGAACGGTCGTAACCCCAGTGGGGTTCGAACCCGCAACCTCCGGGATGAGCGGCCGACACCTACACCTCTACACCACCGCTCCCTTTTTGACAAGACCTTGTTACACTTTTCAATATACAAATTAAATGTTTGTTGACAGTAAAGTCTATTTAATTAAATATTTACGTTTTAAATGGTGAAAAAAGGTTTATTCAAAATATTGTTTTAATTGTTCAATCGTCATAAATTTTGTAAAACTTTTACATAGATGAATATTTTATGTCAGAAACTCTGTTGTAGAATTCCTTTTATTCCTTATGTAAAACACTGAAGTGTACAATAACCATAACTGTACAATATCTAGTTTTTTAATAATTTCCATTTCTTTCATTTTCTAGTCCAGAGCATAACTCTTACGGTGCTGAAGGAAATCCGTTCAAATGGCATACAGTGAGAGAGGACAATAAAATGGAAGTGCAGTGTCGAGGAACCATAACCCTGTATTGCCGTATTTGGGAATTATATGATAATCACTTACGAGAGTTGACTTACGAGTGACAGCTCTTCCCTCGTAATAATTGGACATGTAATGATTTTTTCGCGAGTTAATATCTCAGCAACGTACATATCTTTGCTTTCTTCTCTCTAAGTTTATTTTCAATTTCTTTTATTATGTTTAATATGCCTCTTGGTGATAAGGTAGGTGTGATGTCCTTATCATCTAGATATATTATCTCTGAATAAGCACCATATTTTACACATTTTAAGCACAGTTCTTTGTCAAATTAAACAGTATAAACCATCCGTTTTTTACCAATTAATTTCTCAATCACTGTAAGATTCATTCACAGAATTACAAAACTGCCAACAAATATTATAAATTCATCAATTTTGCAATAGTCAACAAAAACTGAAAAAATTCCGCTGTAGCATCGAGCCCATTGGAGTAAAGGTACGATCTACGACGAGCATATATTTTTATGCGTTTCGCAGTATCATAATAGTATCATATTAGAGGAGAATTTAGTGAAATTCGCGGTCGGAAAATGTGAGACATTTTCTCGGTTGAATGGAAATCGCTATACCAGCGTTAGCATTTGCGCTTGTAGAACAAAAACGGTTTGGAATTTTCCTTTGACGTAAACTTTTACTTAAAGCTCTACCATTTCCCTCTTAAATTCGTCCAAATTTGTTTGACGCTGGTCAAATTTGAAGAAAATGGAAGAGTTTTTCGAAACGCCGCGGACATGGTTGTTTTCATATATCATGTGTCGGGCACCTTGTCTATGGTAAAGAACTATGACATTTTTTTGTGTCGCTCTTTCGGAGAAAAGGTGATACATAAGGGTCGCTTTGTCCGTCGGTCCGTCACAAAAACTGAACGTTGGCTATAACTTTGCCATTTCATAAGATTTCTCCATCAAACTTTCAAATTGTATTGCTTATGACAAAAGGGTCTTGATGCCGCCATTTTGAAGGTTAAAGGTAATATTTGACAGAGTTATGCCCCTTTTTGTACTAAGATGTTGACACAAAATTATTGGTTATTCCTACAAAGTGTAAGAGGGCGATACAAGTGTTCAGTGGAACACTCATCTATTTTTTTTTAAATATCAGTGTTAAAATGCATAGATAAAGACATTGGTACATTGGTTTATTAAAGATTAAAAAGAATAGAGAGGGAGGGGGATTCAACGAGGGGGGATGTCCATATGTTCCTTCCAACTGTGGTTGTTGTAAGAGTTTAACGTCCGTTCCAACTTTAAGAGGCGGACAGTTTACTTAACTATCGTTCCTGGGAAGAACAAGTACTAAACTATTATCCTCCGTAAGAAAATGCCAACTTTTTCAAATGAAAAGACATGGTCAGTAGCAGGGCTCGAACCCATGATATTTTACAGTGAGTTCTAGTTCTAGTTCTAGTTCTAGTTCATGTAAAGCTTAAATTAAAGCAAAATAATAGAAATTAACCATTACTATATGAACGTGAAAATGGATTTGAAAGCACACCGATTACCTGGCAGAGAATATTATCAAGAAAATCTTTGAAATGCAAAACTTTCAGAAACTTTGTATAACTCAGTGACGCTAGATCACGATTGTGAGTACTCTAGAATTTAAAATTTAAACAGACTCTGATATTTTTACTGTTACGGTATCACGTGTTGGATCAGACAGGGAATGGAAAAACATTTAATCGCTGTTTCGGATATTCAGTGTCCGTTCATTACATACGGACCCTGTGATATTGGAGGAAAAAAGCGTTTCGAACTTGGTTTTGCTATATTTAGAAGACATATCAAATCCACTATATTCTCTACCATTAATATTTGCACATAAATTATATTCATACAAATTGTGTTCAATTTTCTGAGAAATACTCCGCTCCTGTGTAAAAAGGTAACCTGACAGCAAACAATGAATCCTTTCACAGATTTGATGAAATTAAAAGTTTTGAAATCTCCTGTGTTTTTAAGACTCCCTTGGTTTTGAAATGCGAATTCTGAAAAGCACCCAAATGCAATCCCTGACATGGCTTTCCAGCAAAGTAGTTCTTCTTAAGCTTAAACTTCGGCAAAGAAAAAGAAGTAAACCTTCATAATATGAACGAAAATAAGGATTTGAAAGCACATCCGTTAAAGAAAATCTTTTAACTGCAAAACTTATGAAAACTTTGCATAATTACGCTTGCTCACGCTTATGTAAAGCCCTAGTCATGATTACTATAAATAGTCTTTGATAGTTTAACCGTAGTGGTATCACGTGGTCGATCAGAAATCCGCTGTTTCTATTATTTGAGAGGGAATGGGGGAGGGGCGGGGGAGCGGAGGCGTTTCGAACTGGATCTGTTGTATATATCAAGTAGACATATCAAAAACAATCCTTTCTCTACCATCAGCATTTCAACATTAATTATATTTTTAACATTGTGTTCAATTCGAACAAATGCTCCGCTCTGGCGTTAAAAAGAAGTCTCACAGAAAACGATGAATCCGCTAAATACATGTATATCCTTTGCACAGCCGGCATATTTTGTTACACACTCGACAGACATGCATGTGTTTTTGATAACACTGTATATCACGTTATGCTACTTTCGGTTTACTGCGCGTGTTGTATACGTCAGCAAATAGATTGAGATGTAACATGAAAGTAAAATTTCCATTGACCCACCTACAGAGGTCACGCGCAGGGGTCACCCTGTCTGCTAACCTGCGCATGGACTTTTTTTTTTTTTTTTTTTTTTTTTGCTAA